>CM077078.1:54735058-55335058 GCA_039513925.1 Platanthera zijinensis | reverse complement strand
TAGAGAGCATCCAATTCTGAGGTGGTAAAATGTCCTGGGAGCAGACCATGAGAGTCGTCGTGAACCTCAGTGGAGTAAGCAACATCATAAGGGCCATGACCACGTCCTCGTCCCGGGCCACGACCACGTCCTCGACCACGACCGGATCTAGGTGGAGCAAGGTGAGGATGGAGCTTGAAGCACACGTCCCTAGTGTGGCCCCTGCGACGACAGTAATCACAGGTAGGAACCATGTTGGTAGGGTTGGATCCACCTCGACCAACACTAGTAAAGACAGAGCGATCAGAGTGAGGCGGAGCAGCCATGCTGATTGACCTCCGACGGTCTTCATCACCAAGGACCATGTTAAAGGCCTCCCGAAGAGATGGAAGAGGGGATCAGTGTAGGATATTTGTTGGAACCAAATCCATTTCCATGTTCAAGCCCATCAGAAACACATGAAGACGAAATCGTTCGTCCCTTTTCTGTAACAACACTGCATCGACAGTACAGGCGGGAGTGAATTGCTCAAAGTAATCCAATTCCTGAGAGATGCTCGAACTCAGAGAAGTAGACACCGTCATGGTTCCCTGACGTAACTCCAGCATCCGACGCGTCAGCTCATAAATCTGAGCGGAGTTTCCGATCTGGGAATACGTCTCACGTGCCCTAGTCCAGATCTCATAGGCAGAATCCATCAACATGTAACTCCGGTACACCTTCGGAGATATGGAATGCAGGAGCCAAGATACTACCAGAGAATTTTCCGAGTCCCAACGCCTCCAAGAAGGATTACCCAGAGGGGGTGCCACAATGGTCCCATCAATATATCCAAATAACTAATGGCCGCGAATGACATGTTGTGCCGCTCGAGACCATTCAAGATAATTCGTCCCATCTAAGTGCACAGTGGTGATCTTCAGGGAGCCGGCTTGGCCAGAAGACCGCTAAGGGTCACCCATCCGGGGTGCCTCAACACTCGGCGATGTAGAATCAACGGGCGCCGAAGAATTATCCATGAAGGGCAACTGCCGGGATCAACCAATATAAAACTTCACCATGCAGACAAAAGGAGAAACACAGATCTGGAATGCCATAACACTTGGCAAACTCCAACAACCAAGAGAAGAGGCCAGCGACAACTGCAGTCAGTGGAGCTGGAGAGAGGACGGTGGTGCTGGAATACGGCGAAGCTCGAACGGGAGATTGCAGACCTGGAAGAAAGCAAGTGATCCACTGGATCAGGAAGGAAGCAGGCGCAACACGCGTTCAAGAGGAGAGGCGCGCATCAACTAGATCTGGTAGAAGCCAACATGCGATCGACTGGAAGCAAGCAGGCAGGCGTAGCACGCTCTAAGATCTGGAGGTTGCCGAAGAAGATCGACGAGATCGACGGAATCGCGACACGCATCAAGAGGAGAGGCAACGGTCTCCTTTAGCGCGCACCACCGCTGACAAGGACGCCGCGGTTCACCATGGGAATGACTTCAAAATAGCGGAGCGGTGGTGTTCGACAGGATGAGAGGCGAGCGCCTACGGGATGAGAGGCGAGCGGCTGAAGAGAGGAGCGAGATTAGGGTTTGTTCAGTTTCGCTTCTGATACCAAGTTGAGAGAATAAAACATAATTAATTATTGAGTACCCTTTACTCATATATATAGAGTAAGGGGAAAGACCTTGTACAAAGCCTAAAATACCCTTATGAGGGTAAAATACAAAAATGCATAAAAGCGGACTTGATTTCAACTGGACTTGATTTCAACTATTTCATGGTTTATGCGGACAGACATATATGTCCACCGATCTTTCATCATGTATCTCATAATGTAGAAAGTAATGTGTATTTGCAGGCTTTCTTTATGTATCTTATTATGTGGTTATACATCCACATTTTTTTTCATATCGTACTATGCAGATAGGAATGCCTGTCCACTGATTTTCATAATATACCTTACTACATCAAACAAATATATTCCCACATTTCCATTACATCGCATTAGGCGGACAAAACAGATTGTATGCAGACTTTTTGTTAAGTATCTCATTGTGTGGATAGGATAAATGTTCACACTTTCTTACTTCATGGCTCATGAATAGAACATCAAGCGCACAAGAATTCATATATTAAGATTATTTTTATCGCAAATAAATATTGGGGAGCTCATCTTATAATAATTATGAGTATCTTCATCGATTGGAGGTTCATTTCACTGTGTAATTCATATCGGGGAACAAATTCGCTCAAGCTAACGAAAAACGAAACTAAGTACTCGGAAGCATCACGTATAAAGCACGAACGGAAAATGTAAGGCCACACATATTAAATAAGTAATAATATAAGTTTCTTGTCAAAAAATTCATACATTATGTGTCCTCATATTACAAAAAAATTATGCGGACACACTTTATAAATCCTAAAACATCAAAATAAAAAGCTAGACATCTTGAGCAGCTGAATCTTTTTCCTTTCGAGGTTTCTTCTTCTTAGGTTCCTTAGAAGATGAACTTTATGACGAGTCCATCGATCCATGCAGACCTACATTTTGGTCTTCAGAGGATGAGTTGGAAGAACCGACAGAGTATCCGCTAGAAGATTCACCTTCTTTTTCCTTCTCTTCTTCCTGCACTTCTCATTCCTTCTCTTCTTCTTGGGCTATTTTTTTCCTTCTCTTCTTCTTGCATTTCTTCTTCTTTTTCCTCACCTTTTGTCATCTCCACTTCCACTTCCTCTCCCCCAGACTCTCTCTTGCCATCAGAACTCACTGGGGTAGCATCAAAATCAACATTCGCCAGCTTGGGATCTATGTCCGTACAACTTACATAAATGAACTCATCTGTAAGTTCGCCGCGAGCTCTCAGCCAGTCAAGCTCTTGAGAAGTACGCTAGCAATGCTTGAAGACTTGACGACGGGAGCGAGAGTTTTTCATGTCATATACATGTTGGAAAAAGAAAAATATAAGAGTTGATTAACACAGACAAGTATTATAAAGCCGCTCTGCCCGTAGAAGGTATGCTTACATTTAATTCATTATTCAAATCCGTTGACCTGTTTTAAGGCATTATGGAGTTCGTAACCCAAAAAATGGTTCATGATGGTACTCCTTGCCGTTGCTTGGGCACACACGATCGGGAGACTCATCAAGGGAATTTTGGAAAACTCACTGTGGTTTTTCTTGCCATATATAGCTGTAGTAACCGCACCAACATGACATTTAACTCTATCAGAAGCCCACGAGGGAAGGGATGTAGGCACAAGAACATTCTTTCCTTTATAATTCCATCACATTAAGGGTCTTCCATCGACACCCTTTAGTCGCTCTCCAGTGCCTATAAAAGGATAGTTCTCGCCGGATAAGTGCCCTTCCTCTTTGTCTTGCTTGGCTTGCCTCTCCTCTTTTCTCTTCTTTTTCTTTTTTGCACCGGGTTAGTGCAGACTCCTCTAGTTTTTGCGGCTTATAAGAAGGCACTGCCAAGATCGTTGAAAGAAAAGTTAAGAAATTAAAGGAATTACTTGCAGATAGAATTATGGTGTCTGCAGTTGCTTACTTTTTTGTCAGGATTCATATTAGCAACAAGGGGCGCCAACGATAAGTAGTATTCGACATCGAGACTCGCCTCGGTAAGATAATCAACAATAAACTGCTCCCCCGCTTCCAGCTTTGTCGGCTTAAAATATCTCTCCTTGTGGACTTGCGGTCTGGTGTTGAGCATGCCGAGGTCTTACCTGAAAAAATGCGAACTTGTTCGTTCAATGATGAACCTTATTTGGAAGGTTCAATGTTCACATGCCATTAGAGCCAAAGTATAAGAGGCCCTTGAAGTGTTCTGTCTTTGTCTCCTTTAGAGATCGCATAAGGTACTTTAAGATATTTCTCGTAAAACGAATCTTTTCTTTCAGAAGATAAATTAAAAAGAACATAAAACGACAATTAGTTCGACGGCATTTGTGCGGGAACAATGCCATAGTGATCAAAGTTCTCAACTATTTCTCAGAAGATGGGAAATCGCTAACCATAATCGAAATGGTCCTGGGGCACCACATTCTAATTATCATAACAAGTGTTTAATCGCTCCCCCGACGCAGGATGCCGCACGACATACGGAGTACCTTGCATGTGTTGCTCTAAAAAATTCTTAAAATCAAGTCTTGTTATCTTCGGAGTCGGAGGATCCGCATCTTGGAAGGCCTGAAAAAACATTTACTCGTGCGATTGCTAATTTTAGAGTTCGCCCAGATTTTCTCTTCGGCCGCATTCACTAAAATTACATTTTGAAGTATGAACCCGTGCTATTTACTGATTTCTTCAAGATGAAAACTCTGATAGCGACAAGTCACCTAATTGCGCGGTCTTTGTTCATGTCCGTGCCGACTTGTCTTCGTTTCCTACGAAAGGTAAAAGCAGGATAATATATGCGGACATAATATGTCTATCCGCCCAGAGCACCAGACACAAAATTCGCAACATCCGCAAGGTATACAAAAAATACACTAAAACATCATTGTCGACAATGTTCACCAAATAGAAGAAGAAAAGTGTTCAAATTATACAAAATACAACACTTGAAAAAATTCTTGAAATTAATCTTTTGACGGCACACGGTCCTTCCCGAGATATGCCGCGTCATCTTGCATTTGGCTAATAACAGTAAGAGCAAAAGAAAGATGACCGGTAGCCTGGTGTGCTGACCGGTGGATCTGCGCGACATCTCTCTCCAAACGGTGAAGAGGAATTGAAGGAACTGCTATTAGCCAAATGCAAGATGACGCGGGCTCAATATTGATAGCAAACTTATTATTAAATTCAAAATTAGAACAAAGAATTGAGAAGATAATGGACTTAAAAAGGAAAAAAACTAATTGAATTATGAGAGCAGAGACCTTCTAAAGTGTTTTTAAAGATTCACAGGCTTCCATGCCTAGATCACAAGCTCTCGAATGGTGCTCTTTGGGATATTTATGTTGAATTGAATATCAAGTCGCAAATTATTAGACATAATATTAATATCACAATGTAATGAGATAGATAGCTTCATGAAATTTCTGTAATTTCTTGTTCTCCTAACCCATGTATATGCATGTGTATGAGTTATGCGGTTAAATCAATTGGATCTAATTCTCTACTTTGTATCAGAACTCGGGCTCTGCCCAATCCCATTCTCTTCCCGATTTTGCTTCGCCAACATCGTCCCAATTCCTCTCCATCGATCCCCACTAATCTCCGCTGATTTCACCTATCTTTGCCTATCCCATCGATCCCTACCTATCTTGATGATCTCAAACTGATCTAGCCGATCTTTTCCCGTTCTCGTCCTTCTGGTCCCGTTGACCTGGTTTTGATCCCGCCCGATATTTGCCAATCCCACCCTCCCAATCCCTCCGATCTCGTCTTGATCTCGCTCGATATCTGTCGATCTCTTCCATTCTTTTTCGATATCTGCCAATCTCATCGATCTCCACCATTCTTACCCGATATCTGCCGACCTCGGCTATCTTCCCCTCTTCCAGATTCTGACCTAGGTCGGCTCCTCTGTGTGATTTCTCAAAATGACAGTTTCCAGAGTCATCTTATGACATCCTCAACATGATTTTCTATTTGGTAAATGAGGATTTAGGGTATTAAGGCATGTTGAGGTGATCACTTAACATTCTTGTTCTTCTTGTTCATATCCGTGCGTGTTTGTATGGGGGATCTTCAGTTTCGCCGTCCAATGTTCAGTTACCTCCAATGGGCGACCCTTAGAAGACTCATGGCCACTTAGACTCGTTGAATATCTCTACCTACCATCGAACGGGACCAACTATCTTGAATAGTCTCGTGCTGCTCAACATGCTATTCATAACCATGAATTGTATGGTTACATTGATGAGACAATGGTTGAGCCACTCAAGATTGATCTCTCATGGAAGAAGTGGTGTTTTAATAAGTCCCTTGTTGTCTTGTGGTTTTTTCACTCTTATGTTACCCAAGGTATTTCAGCGCTACACGCTTATGGATTCTACCTACAAGGCTAGACATGTGCTTGTGAGACACACTCGCAGATTGACAGCTTCACCCAAGTGTATGAACTCACTCACCCGATTCTTAAAACTTCACTAGAGATCTATAGATGTCTCTTATTTTTTTAAGTTTGAAAGATTATATCAAGATGTGGATTAATTTGAGCATTTCACTCCCCATGCTGTTCAAATGCAGAAGAAGGAATAACGCTACAAAGTTCATGTATTCTTTATGAGACTGAACATGGAGTTTGATACTGTGCGTACCCACATCCTCCATAACTCCCTGCCTTCTTCTCTAGAGGGGCATTCAATATGTATGACGTAGGGTGATGAATACTAAAGGAGATACCTAAGTTCAAACATGACTAATGAATGTTTTGCCTTGACTAATTTTGGTGGTGGGACACGAGACACTTTTGTTCCTTTATGTGATTGTTGTGGTAAGAGATGCTAGTTTCTTGAGTTTTGCTTCCACCTTCATCCTCACCGCGCACCTCTGGGTCGGGGAACTCGTGGGCATGGCCGTGCCCCAGAACGAGGGAGTTCACGACAGTCGGGGTCACGATTTGGTTATGTAGCTTATACTACTGAGTTGCATGAGAAGTTTACTATTCCTACGCCTACATCTGAGCTCTTTCTTACATCCTCATCTTGGACCTTCACTGCTGATGAGCTTGATGTCCTCAGACTCCTGCTTTGATCCCAAAGTGATTCAACTTCAGGTGCCTCATCCATGACCTTTGCTACTTCATGTATACCGAGTGCACACACTACTTCCACCACCTCTTCTGATGGATCGTTGATTCCAGTGCTACAAATTATTGTACCGGATCATCTTCAGGTTTTGTTTCCTATAGTCCTTTGTTTGGTCAGGACAAGATCATCTTAACCAACGACACCTTATCCCATTTTGCTGGCAAGGGCCACATCTTGTGCTCCCCTTCTATTTCTCTTACCTCCGTTCTACACGCTCCTTTTCCTCGAAACCTACTTTATATCAGTGGTAGATTTTAAATTGTATAGTACCTAGTTCATTAAAATTCTTGTACTTTGTTTAAGACCTTTATGTGACATAGATTCAATTTTAACTCATTCATTTTTACATAGTATCAAAGTGCGGTGCCATAACCTTCTTCCAATTCCTCCGTTCTACCTGTCTCCTTCGAGCCAACTCTAACTAATGGTTTCTTACGTCGAGGTCCCCTTGTTCACCTTCCACCATAATCCTGAATCACACTGTATTTTTCACCGAGATCTCCCTCCGCCGTCTGTCTTTCTCTGTGCCACCTTGGGTGATGGCTATGTCAGCTAGTGTCTTCCTTCGGATCTTCAAAATTTTACAGTCGATGCCATCTTCCTCTAAATCGCATCGAACGAAGGATTAATCCTCCAACATCTTCCTTCTGATCTATTAAAATCTTCTTGTCGAAGTTGTTTTTTCAAACTGTACCCACCCTCAACTCTCCACTACCTGTATACCTATTGGGTACATTGGAAAATTTGTACCTGATTTGAAGAAGTCTCACTTAGCTCAATGATATACATCAAGGTGTATTTGATGTTATTTTGAGTTTATATGTGCAGGTTTAGTATTTGCTGAAATGCAGAAAAAGTTTCTAAGTCCATGTGTCGACACTTAAGGAAGTCTGTGTCGACACTTGGAAAAGCTGTGTCGACACCTGCAGCAACTGTGTCGACATACAGAATTTATTAGTCGACATCAACTGTATCGACACCGGGAGGCAGTGTCGACACACAGAAATATTAGTCGACATCAACTGTGTCGACACCGGGAGGCAGTGTCGACACACAGAAGTATTAGTCGACATCAACTGTGTCGACACCTGGAGGCAGTGTCGACACACAAATTCTGAGACTATATCAACTGTGTCGACACACAGGACTTGTGTCGACACTCAGCAGAGTTTCAACAATGTTGATTGCTGTGAAGTGAAGAAGTGTCTATGTCGACACAAAGAAGCAGTGTCGACACATTCTACAGATGCAGTGTCAATAAGCTGTGTCGACACCAAAGGAGTTATGTCGACATCACCAAAGTTTGTGTCGACACTTAATCTACTTGTGTCGACACATAATGACAATCAGTCTCGACGCTTTGCTGACAAAGACAAAGGTTCAAGAACTGACTGGAGACTTGACAGCTGTGTATTCCAACAAGTTTGCTGAAGCTGTCAGACTTGTCAGAAGTTGGTTAGAAACCGGATCAGCCGATTACCATGGATGAAGTCTATATATAGATGGATTCTATCAAATCAAAGAAGAATGTGAACAACAATAATAACCACACGAACAACTATTGAAGTATTGATCATTGATCAAGAAAGTGCACGTCACACTGAAGAAGATTTTCGTGAGAAGATCTAAGGAGAATTCAAGCAAGAATTCTGAAGAAACTTCAGAAGTTCTGGAGAAAGAGAGAGATCTCCAACTATTGAAGTAAAGAAGGAGACATTTACAAGTCTCTTAAGAAGCAGATCTTGAACTAATCTGCTAAGAAAGATTCAGATCTATTCTGAAATCAAAGAAGGAAGCTGCCAACCAGTCAACTTCAAAGGAGATCAACCCTACTGAGTTCAGATTCAAGAAGCTTTGAAGAAAGCTAAGAACAAGTTTATTTCAGCCATCAGTCTTATCAAGAAGCTGATCAAGAAACCTCTTATCCCTTCTCTCTCAATTAGGGTAAGAGTCCATCTAAACACTTATCAAATTTTGTAAGATCTTTTTATAGATCTGAGTTGCAAGCCTATATTATAAAGGCTGAGTGTAGGAGATATAGATCTCTGAGTGGTAGGGCTTTTGAGCCTGAGTGTAAGAGAAATTTTTCTTTGAGTTGTAGGCCTTGTGGCAAGGCTGAGGTAGGGCTGTTAGCCTGAGTTGTAGGAGTGTGGTTACACTCTGAGTTGTAGGAACCTTTCAGGATTCTGAGCTGTAAGATCTGTGGATCTTAGAAGAAGGAAGAAGTTTGGCCGAATCTAGCACACTGCTAGATAGGTGAAGGGGGAAAGTGAATGTACCCAGACCTTGGGGAACCACTATAAACCTGTGTGCAATCTGTGATGTGTGTGTGATTGTGATTTCTGTGCTGTGATTGCTGTAGAATAGTTAGATTCTATTTTAAGATCTGAAAAATTATTCTGCCTTAAGTAAAAAAAGAAAAGAACCTATTCACACCCCCCCTCTAGGTGTTTGAGTTATCTTGAAATTAATTCTATCAATACCGTTTGCAACTACTCTCTCATTCTCACACTACTCAACTGACTCCCATCATTCTCACCTCCAAATTCATTCTACTCCATCCATTCTCATCATCTTGTGTATCAACTCTCGAAGCCTTATCCACAACTTCTCAGTGTCTCAACTCTCTACTTCTCTATAGTAAGTGTGTGCTCCTCATTTGTCGTGTTCCATACTTGGCTTCAGGATTTCTCAACTTTGACCATGTGATTTTTTTCTCACTCAATGCCATTTGCTGCTCCTTTATTTATGGGATTCTTTCCTCCAGTTTCCTACAGCCGTTGATTTCTCTCTCTCTCATGATAATGACCTCCATTACATCGGTCATGATGGCCATAGATTGATTCATCAGAGTGTTGGTCGTGTCTGACCATCATTTTCTTATAGAGCTGGTTTTGCCGACAACACCTAATCCTCTTCCCATTGTGAAGGAACTGTCACTAGAAATGTTGAAAGTGTCTCGGTCATCCTTTTTTGTGCATTAGACTTATATGGTAACTGATTCATGCAACCTGTATTTGCATACATTTATTTTGCATCATCTCAAGTTAATCTTGTTGCTGCTGAGGACACTACATTTTGCAAAGTGCTTTCCAAATCTTCTGGTAAGCCCGTCCAAATTGGTATGACATGCCATGCCTCATCTCACCAATAGTTCATAGATTAAGGGGCTCCCAAAGTATGTCACCTTTAATATTGTCATCCTTTACCCCATTTTTTTTTATTTTCATTACCCATTGCTGATGGTTCACCTATATCTGCTGAAGTTATAATCACTATTGATCTCATTGACACCATCTATCTTAATTTATTCTTTAAGTCCCATCTATTTTTTCACGTGTTAGGAAGATCTGCGTTGAACTCAATTGCCCCACATCATTTTTTCTTACATGGTACACTTTTTAGGATATTATAACGAAAAGTGGAGCTGGTCATGAACACAATTTATCTACATCTTAGATCAATCATATTCTACTTCAATCATCAAAGTTTTTACTGATTCCTCTGGCATCTAAAATTGGGTTAACCATCTATATCAAATCATTGGTAGTTTGTTTCTAGCTCAAATTTCATTTCAGAATTTTCATGTGTACCATGTGAGTTGGGAGAATATGATCAAACATCTTATCCTAATCAATTCAATATTTGTTCTAGTTCATTTTAATGTATTATGGTTCCAGGATTTTTTTGGCATTAATGACTAGGTTGTTTTCATGAAGAATAACGAGATTGTTCCCATTTAACAATAATTTGTTAAAAGCTTCAGACTCAATCCAAACAGTATCTCAATTTTTTTCTTCTAATAATGTGAAGGGATATATTTTTCATGAGTTCAAAAATATCCTCTCTCAAAATGGACTTTTTCCAAACTTCTCGTGTCTATACTTCCCAACCAAATATTACTTCTGTAGTAAAAAATACATTTATTTAGACCTCTTGAACTTTAATGTTTGAGATTGTTGTTCCAAAATATTGCTGAAATTTTAATATTCTTACCGCTTGCTATCTCATAAATCGCATTCCTACTATGATTATTATAAACGTTTCCTTTTCAGTTTACTTTTCCTTATTATGATCATTTTCCCTTTCATGTACAACTATTTGGTTGTCGTTGCTTTGCTCAAAACTTTCTACATCACCATCCCAAACTTGATCCTAGTGAGTTAAGTTGACTTTCTTGGTTATTAACGTATGTCCGGTGGATAATGTTGTTATTCTCCGAAAAGCAATATATGCTCATTTCCTCCTAATCATTTTTCCCATATTTAGTATCTCTTATTCTTTGAGAAGCTAGACTAAGGTGGTTTGGACATGTACACAGTAGATCATGAGAGGCACCTGTTAGGCGTTGTGAGAGTTTAGTCACTAGGCATGTTAAATGGGGTGAGGGGTAGACCAATAAAGAATTGGAATGAAACTTTAAGGAATGGCATGATGTACTTGGGCATTAGTGAGATTATGATTAAAGATAGAGCACAATGGCGACAAAGGTACTATATAGCCGACCCCACTATAGTGGGGTAAAGGCATGTGTGTTGTTGTTAGTATCTTTTATGATAAAACACCAAGTATTCCATTGCCAAGCATTATTGGTTTGAAATTATCCATTGATATGCCAATTTCGGCGAAACCTATCTAGTTTATACATAAAGATGTGAGGCTTCTGTACATCCTTTGTCACCAAGTGTTGAGATTGGTGTTTTTTTCTCTCTAACATCACTTTCCTTGCTAGTTAATATCTCGTATGATCTTTCATTGCTTTAAGGAAATTTAAGTGCATATGTACCACTCATCCTTTTACTCATTTGATCTCCACTATTCATCTATCCCTAATTTCAGAACTTTACATCCTTCTTGGACTCCATTTCTATTCCTTAGCGTGTATAGAAAATACAGGTACTTAGTTGGAAAGTTGCTATGAATGAGTAAATACAAAATTCAACAAATTAATGCATGAAACTTTGTCCCGCCACGGTGCCGACTCCGTGGAACCCTAGGTGACGACTCCAAGGTTTGTATCTCCCTCCCCAAGTCGGCCTCCCCTTGCTTTGTTGCAGTCGGCTGCCCCCAGCTACAACCTCAACCGCAAATCCCTCCAATGCCGGCCTCCAGTCCCCCATCCAGCAAGCCCCCAATTACCCCCAATCCCCTCTGCCGCCGCCAACCCTCCTCCCCGTGGAACCACCACCCAAATCTGCCCTCTTACCGGATCAGTTCAGATCCAGGATTTTCAGCCCTCGCCCCCCCGTCTTCCCCTCCACTCGTACTTCATCTCTTAGCCCGGATCTGCCACCAAACATCGGATCCATCCATCCCTCGCCCGAATCTACCCTCACGTGGCCGGATCTATCCATTTCCGGCCCGATTTCACCATCCGCCGCCGAGGACAGGCACCTCCGTCATTTCTACGCCACCGGTTCCACCTCAGATCGCCATCCATGCATCTCCGCTTCCGAATTCTTCAGTGTTTTGGTCAGCCCACTATTTAGTGAGTATTGTTGTATTGGATTATTATTTTTCAGCATTTATCGAATTGGACATCATATATGTTTGGATATCTCGTATGACAGTAGTTTGTTAGATAAATATTGTGATTTGCATGGTTCATTCTCCGCGCGCTCTCGCTTTGGCCCCCCACGCGGAGGAAAGCCTAAACTTGCTTTTGCCCTAATAAAATATTATTGCCTTGTTTTGAATTGATTGCGTGGGATGTGAAATTTATTATCAAATCACGATCTAACCGTCAGGATTTTGCATAACATGTAGGGTTAGGTCACAGATTTTCCGCCGCCTATCGATTCGTCCTACGTCAATTGGTATCAAAGTGAGGTTTCGCGCAACCAGGTTCCACGCACTATTCGATATGCAATCGTAGAGTCTATATGTTTTTCATTATGTCTAGGTGTTGCAATTATTCCCCTTCTCAATTTAGGGGTCACAAGCCCACTTGCACCCGCTCTCACAGAACCCCGTCGGGGAGATCCTCACATTATTACGACGATCATTCTCAAACACAGTACACCACTTTCAGAGATCGTGTTGATCCACCGACACGACCCCACTATGCTAGAGACGATCAGTATGATGATTGTCGTTGTTCTTATTCGTACCCGCGAGCGGATCGTGTTGATACTTCGACACGACTCAGTTACTTTAGGAATGATTATTATGAGGGTAGTCGTTCCGAGAGAGATCTTGAGAGTCAGTTTCGTATTGCTGCCCCTTCCTTCGACGGCTCATCGAGTCCCGAGTATTTCAGTTATTGGCTTGTGGATATGGAGTATTATCTTGATCATTTTGAGGTATTTGGCGAGCGTTGCGTCAAATTTGCGAAACTTAGACTTTTAGATCAGACGAGAGCTTACTGGTCTAGCGTTGAGAGGACCCGCGAGCGAGACCGTCTTCGTCGCATCACTAGTTGGGAGGACATGAAGCGTACATTGTTTTAGAGGTATCTGCCTTCGTCGTATCAGAGTTGCTTGCTCGATCAATTATTTTCCCTTCAACAATGATCCATGTCTGTCACTGAGTACAAAGATCGCTTTGATGAGTTAGTTGTGAGGAGCGATATCCGAGAGGACCCAACCATGACCACTACCAGATTTCGGTCCGGGCTTCGATCTGACATTCGTACTAAAGTAGTTTATTATAGCTCGGAGTCCCTCAAGCAGACATATCAACTCGCCCTTCGTTATGAATGATCATTGAGATCCACAAGAGATGGTCGATGAGATTCTCACCTTGATCTCCGCAGTACGAGCCCCTCCCATACTGAGGTCACTGCGATGCCTACCATTGTCCTGTCAGCCACGACAGAAGTGATACCTGATGCGGATTATTCTCACCCAAGTGAGGTGCATAGCCCAGTGAGTGACCTATCTCTTGTTTCTGACCCGCCTCTTGAGACCTTGACTGAGAGCTAGCCTTAGTGACCTGTTGAGTCTGTAGTGTTGTGTCCCTCACCCGCACTTCCTCCTCTATCATACACCGGGTTAGTTAACACCCCAACCACAGACCCATTTCCTGACACCGCACGCACAGATTCATTCTTGAATGTAGGTCTGTGTCGCTCTCCCATTGTAATTACCCGGAGTCACGTCACGACTGAGATCCCAGAGCCTGATGTTGATCTCGTAGAGACTATGTCACCCATTCAGGGGGACACGACCCCTTACGATGGTACTCACATGGAGGATCATGACCCTAGTGATGAGTTTTATGATAATCCCCCTGTTGAGCCTCCTGATGAGCCACCACATCCTTGTGAGGATGCGATTCGGGTGAGACACTCGTTTATGAGCTTTGATTAATTGACGTCTCTTTCGCTATTTTCTATAGCCTTGCCCCAGAGAATTGATCTGACGTGGAACATAACGTATGTAGGGTCTTTCTTGAGTACGCTTGAGCATACTCATATTTTGGGGGCCTACCTTATGACGCATCGCACCCTCGATGAGTTTTGGGACGCACTACCTGCTGACCCACCAGACGAGCTCTTTCTTTTTGGGAACACGCACCACACTCGAGAGTCACGTCTTCTAATTGGTGTACACGACTTCCACTTAGGTGGTTGTTTTATCCGTGATGACTTTTCGTACACACCTCCTAATGAGCCCCCTGATGTGCTACGTTCCCTGAGAGACATTTGGTTCTTTACGAGCTCGTATTTGAGTATAGATGTATCTCACGGTCATCTGAGCACTCGTCTCACACAAGATGAGTTTTTTTATACTCCATCGAGAGAGCCTCCTGATAGGCCATCTCCTGTGGTAGATTTTCTGGTCATTAGTAGATTTTTTCATAGAGAGCATGTTGTGCCGGTCATGTTTTATTTGCATCATTTGCATGAGTCAGTTGAGTCGTTTCTTCATCATTTGCATGAGTCTGTTGTGTTGTCCGTTCATCGTTTGCATATTTGGCATGAGTCGGTCCGACGAATAATCCATATTGGTAATAAATCTTGTAAATCACATGCGGATGTTCATTGGTAAGTGCAGATACTTCATGAAGCCGAGCAAGTGATGGTAAGAATCTGCATTGTGAGGCTTCGTGCGAGGCTTGCTAAAAGCTTGAGCGTTAGGCGAATGGATCCTTATATAATCATGAGACGGATCGAAACAAACATCTACGATCTTGATATCCCTGCAAGTATGGGTATCCACCTGGTATTTAATGTTGAAAATCTTACGCCGTACTACGAGTCTCGTGAGTATGTGCACCCAAGCAGTGAGGATTTCCAGCCGCCCACGCCTCCATTTATGTTGCCTTACCACCTTCATATCCCACACACGTCTGATGGACACTACTCACCCACTTCTGACACCCACCTACCTGGGGACTCGTCTTCTTTGGTTCTACCGACGGCGCCGCCGATCGCACCAGGATCCACCACTCGTGAGTTGAGCATTAAGAGCATCATTGAGACCGGACTTCACCAGTGCATTCCCACTACAGATGTTGGTGACGCTTGGATACTTGCAGCAGAGCTTTATTTATTCGTCCCTGGACTTCGACATCAACACGACCGTCTACATTCCCATTGTCATTACCCGGAGTCACGTCACGACTGAGATCCCAGAGCCTGATGTTGATCTCGTAGCGACTATGTCACCCATTCAGGGGGACACGACCCCTTACGATGGTACTCACATGGAGGATCATGACCATAGTGACGAGTTTTATGATAATCCCCCTGTCGAGCCTCCTGATGAGCCACCACATCCTGGTGAGGATGCGATTCGGGTGAGACACTCGTTTATGAGCTTTGAGTTATTGACGTCTCTTTCGCTATCATCTATAGCCTTGACCCAGAGAATTGATCTGACGTGAAACATAACGTATGTAGGGTCTTTCTTGAGTACGCTTGAGCATACTCATATTTTGGGGGCCTATCTTATGGCGCATCGTACCCTCGATGAGTTTTGGGTCGCACTACCCGCTGACCCACCAAACGAGCTCTTTCTTTTTGGGAACACGCACCACACTCGATAGTCATGTCTTCTAATTGGTGTACACGACTTCCACTTAGGTGGTTGTTTTATCCGTGATGACTTTTCGTACACACCTCCTAATGAGCCCCCTGATGTGTTACGTTCCCTGAGAGACATTTGGTTCTTTACGAGCTCGTATTTGAGTATAGATGTCTCTCACGGTCATCCGAGCACTCGTCTCACATAAGATGAGTTTTTTTATACTCCGTCGAGAGATCCTCCTGATAGGCCATCTCCTGTGGTAGATTTTCTGGTCATTAGTAGATTTTTTCATAGAGAGCATGTTGTGCCGGTCATGTTTTATTTGCATCATTTGCATGAGTCAGTTGAGTCGTTTCTTCATCATTTGCATGAGTCTGTTGTGTTGTCTGTTCATCGTTTGTATATTTGGCATGAGTCGGTCCAACGAATAATCCATATTGGTAATAAATCTTGTAAATCACATGCGGATGTTCATTGACAAGTGCAAATACTTCATGAAGCCGAGCAAGTGATGGTAAGAATCTGCATTGTGAGGCTTCGTGCGAGGCTTGCTAAAAGCTGGAGCATTAGGCGAATGGATCCTTATATAATCATGAGACGGATCGAAACAAACATCTACAATCTTGATATCCCTGCAAGTATGGGTATCCACCTGGTATTTAATGTTGAAAATCTGACGCCGTACTACGAGTCTCGTGAGTATGTGCACCCAAGCAGTGAGGTCTTCCAGCCGCCCACGCCTCCATTTATGTTGCCTTGCCACCTTCATAGCCCACACACGTCTGATGGCCACTACTCACCCACTTCTGACACCCACCTACCTGGGGACTCATCTTCTTTGGTTCTACCGACGGCGCCGCCGATTGCACCAGGATCCACCACTCGTGAGTTGAGAATTGAGAGCATCATTGAGACCAGACTTCACCAGTGCATTCCCACTACAGATGTTGGTGACGCTTGGATACTTGCAGCAGAGCTTGATCCATTCATCCCTGGACTTCGACATCAACACGACCGTCTCCATTCCCCGCAGTTGATAACTTTTCAGTCAGAGGGAGTTGATTGGCGAGGACACTCTTCTGTCGACGACACTTGGATGACTTCCGGTGGACCTCTTCGAGTTGTACTTGACATCCATCGAGAGAATTCCGATCCCAATTCATCTGAAGATGAATTCTTTCAAGCCCGGGAGATTGATGCGGAACAGAGATGAGGACGAGTTTTGGGCCCGTTCGGGGCTGACTTGACGACTTATCATTTATGGAGTGCCCGGATCGACAATCGGACTTTGCAAATGTGTCCGGATTCTCGTTGTGAATCGATTTGATATATTATTTTACTATATTTGCTTTTATTTTGATGTATTTGGTAGCCTCACCTCCGTCCAATCATAGTCGTTGATGGTGGATGCTCTAATCCTTGTTTTATTTTAAGTAGATGTGATAGGGGGCTGGTCTAGACATTGCAAAATTTGGAGAAAGCTATTCCCGGATTCCCGCGATCCCGCCACGGTGCCGACTCCGTGGAACTCTAAGTGACGACTCCAAGGTTTGTATCTCCCTCCCCAAGTCGGCCTCCCCTTGCTTTGTTGCAGTCGGCTGCCCCCAGCTACAACCTCAACCGCAAATCCCTCCAATGCCGGCCTCCAGTCCCCCATCCAGCAAGCCCCCAATTACCCCCAATCCCCTCTGCCGCCGCCAACCCTCCTCCCCGTGGAACCACCACCCAAATCTGCCCTCTTACCGGATCAGTTCAGATCCAGGATTTTCAGCCCTCGCCCCCCCGTCTTCCCCTCCACTCGTACTTCATCTCTTAGCCCGGATCTGCCACCAAACATCGGATCCATCCATCCCTCGCCCGAATCTACCCTCACGTGGCCGGATCTATCCATTTCCGGCCCGATTTCACCATCCGCCGCCGAGGACAGGCACCTCCGTCATTTCTACGCCACCGGTTCCACCTCAGATCGCCATCCATGCATCTCCGCTTCCGAATTCTTCAGTGTTTTGGTCAGCCCACTATTTAGTGAGTATTGTTGTATTGGATTATTATTTTTCAGCATTTATCGAATTGGACATCATATATGTTTGGATATCTCGTATGACAGTAGTTTGTTTGATAAATATTGTGATTTGCATGGTTCATTCTCCGCGCGCTCTCTCTTTGGCCCCCCACGCGGAGGAAAGCCTAAACTTGCTTTTGCCCTAATAAAATATTATTGCCTTGTTTTGAATTGATTGCGTGGGATGTGAAATTTATTATCAAATCACGATCTAACCGTCAGGATTTTGCATAGCATGTAGAGTTAGGTCACAGATTTTCCGCCGCCTATCGATTCGTCCTACGTCAATTGGTATCAAAGTGAGGTTTCACGCAGCCAGGTTCCACGCACTATTCGATATGCAATCGTAGAGTCTATATGTTTTTCATTCCGCCGCCGAGGACAGCCACCTCCGTCATTTCTACGCCACCGGTTCCACCTCGGATCGCCGTCCACGCATCTCCGGTTCCGAATTCTTCAGTGTTTTGGTCAGCCCACTATTTAATGAGTATTATTGTATTGGATTATTATTTTTCAGCATTTATTTATCGGATTGAACATCATATTTGTTTGGATATCTCGTATGACAGTAATTTGTTAGATAAATATTGTGATTTGCACGGTTCATTTGCCGTGCGTTCTCACTTTGGCCCCCCACGCGGAGGAAAGCCTAATCTTGCTTTTGCCCTAATAAAATATTATTGCCTTGTTTTGAATTGACTGCGTGGGATGTGAAATTTATTATCAAATCATGATCTAACCGTCGGGCTTTTACATAGCATGTAGGGTTAGGTCGCAGATTTTCCGCCGCCTATAGATTCGTCCTGCGTCAACAGTTAAGTGTCTTAAAGCTCGGCTTGTCACCAGTGGGTTTATGCATGAACACAGAATTGATTTTGCCATACCTCTTCACCTTGTGGATAAATTGTCATTTATTTTGATCCTTAATTCATTAACTTCTACCGGTTCTTGGCATCTACATCAGATAAATGTTATAAACCCATCTTAGATGACAATTTAACTGAGTTGATTATATACAGCAACCCTTGGGTGTGAGTGGAGGGGGAAAATATGGGTTGTTCATTGATGAAGTCTATTTATGAACAATTCTCTTAGACATAGTTTCAGAACTTGGTTTCAGATGGTTTGGTCTTCTCTCAAAACAAAACAAATCATTTCATCATCCTTGTTTATGTTGATGATATTATTATCACTGATAGTGATTCTCAAAATATAGTTGATAACAAGCAACACATCTCATCGGCGTTTCAAATAAAAGATCTTGGTGCTCTCAACTACTTGGTGCTGTCTTGGTTGTTCCATGATAGCTTCTTATTGCAATGACGATATGCTTTTGATATTCTCTTAGGCTTCGTTCGTTGGACAGAAAATGAGATGCATGAATTGAAATTGAAGCAAATTTCAATTCTGCTGTTCGGTTGCATGCAAGATTTCTGTCACTAGAATTAGAATTAGTTATTCTGCTGTTCCGCGAGATGTTAGAATTAGTGGATGGAATTGAAATTAAAAATCCAATCTATCAATAATGTAAGTTTTTGATCTCGCATGATCTTTTCTCCAATTCCGCCCAAATGAACGAGGCCTTAAAAACTATATTATTGGGATGTTGACCCAATGATTTTGTAACATCCTAACCTAGTTCAACAGGAAATCAGCAGTCCGGTCGGGCCCGCGATAAGATTTAAATTAAATAACAGTATAAAAACTGGTAATAGAGCAGTTAATTTTAAGTGCTAAAGAAAACTAACAGCAGAAGTACAGTAAGAAATATTAACTATGGGTAAAAGTGTACCTCACGAATGATGATTTCACAGAGCCAACTAAAACAGTAAACAACACTAAGAAAATAATATACTGTCAGTCTGAAGTAAATAGATACATCAAAACATGAGTTAAGTACAACATATACATAATGTCAACAAAAGAAAACAAGTATAACAATAGTAGTATAACTGAATAAATTGACAACTTAGAAGACCGCACTGCCTATCCTAAGCGGATTCCCTGACTTGAGCCTTGTAAAAACAAGTTTCAAATGGGTCAGACCCACTGAAGAGTAAGAAAAACTACTCCCTCCAGCAACATTTAAAGAAAAATTACAAGTGAATATTACTTGAATTTAAAATTTGCAAAATTACTCTAACATAAAACTTGACACTTGAGTTCATGATCTGGAATTGAATCGGCCTATTGTGTGATCTGACACACCTTTGACTCAATTGTACAAATCGTTGATTTCTGTAGTTTGAATTTTTGACTGTTGTAAAATTTTACCAGCTTCTGGGTTGTCTTATTAACACTTGCCGCTAAGGACGACTGCGCACAAACTAGTGACTGCGGTCTGAGTGGCAAACCTGATGGTGCCCTGAACTGGATGTCCCTCAAGTGGAACACAGACTCCTATCTAAGGAGTTACATATCAGTAGCAAGGGTCATCGACCCTGAGCTTGAAGTTCAATTGGTGGCCTACTGGCCCTGTGCACGCGGTGGTGTGCCTCCACCACAATTGCAAGGGTAAACTTTCCTCACCCTTTTCTTTCCTGAATTAACTTAGACTAGTGTTCAGTGAGTCATACATGGAGTAGCGCCCTAGTTAAGAAGAATATAACGGGCTTAGGGTTTTCATGACACTGAAACTGCTAACTTAGCCTAAGCGTATGCCTACCCCGTTGATTTGGTTCTGAGTATAGGAACTTGAAATTTTAAAGTGCATATACCGATATGATTAACACATGAAATGAAAATTTTATCTGAACTGATAGACCAAAAGGAGTCGAGTTTCTTACAGTGGTGTTACGACGTTCGTACACGCGGCGAGGTGACATGATTCTTCTTTCAAGAGGTCTGCTCACGACAAACTCCTCCAATTAGAGACAATTATCCCCTATCAAAAAGTTAAGAGAACCACGAATCGGTGGTAATATTTGCGAAGCTTTCCCGATTCGCAGCACCCACACTTCAATATGTCTGAAAATTAAGTGGAAATCTCTATGAAATTAGATCCCACGAGATTTAGGGTTACTCTAAAACTCGCCAAGGTGAGCGAGACATAACTAATTTGAAAGGAAAACCTAACGAAAGTTCATTACCTTAATCTCACGGCAAGAGTTTACACCAAGATCGAACAAGCCTCAACACCAGGAAATGCCAACCCCTACAATTTCTGTCGCCAAGACATTAGGGTAAAATCGATGATAAAGAAATGAAGAAACCCTAGAATAGGAGGAGAAAGAGCAAAACACACTCACCGGAACCAAAAACGGCGAAAGAGGAAACTTCTACCACCGGCTTGGCTTAGGATCGAAGTCTCCCACGGCACCGGAAGGGAGGGGAAGGTCACCGGCGCCTGCAGAGGGAGGAGAAAGGGTCGGCGCTGTAACCCGTCGAGGAAGGAGGGGTCGGCTAGGGTTAAGCTCTCCGAACTCACCTGCGGTTACCGGAGAAGTCGCCGACTCCACTGCGTGCAAAATGCGGAATGAGGGGGTTATGGGAGGAGAAGTCGCGGCTTTATCTGGGAGCGACTAAGAGAGTGCGGTTTTTTTTAAAACCGTCGGGCCTGGTTAACCGGAAGGGGGAAATTACTTGATATAAATTTGATATTTCTCTCCTTTTTAAATTACTAACTTGCTATAAGGAGAATCAAATAAACTGGAAGATACCTTCACGGTTCGCTGACTCGTTTAATTATGCTTGCGATCGCATCCTGCAATTAAATTTAACGCGACGTCAAAATTGGGATGTTACAGATATTCCCAGTGATCCAAATGTCAAATTATCTGCTTTATTGTCCCCTTATATTTTGGATCTTCAGTTCAATGAGACCTCTTCCATTACTCGCTAGATATCTGACGTTCTTATGATTCTCTATCTGAAGAAAGCTCTTGGATGAAGGCATTTATTCAAACTAGAAAAATCCATTAACTTTGCAAGGAAACTTCGTTGCTGATTGTACTTGGTCTGTTGATGACCGTGGTTCTACTAGTAGGGGTACCTAGTCTTCTTTGATAACCACTTTATTTCTTGGAAAAAAACAAGAAACAAATTATAGTTGCTTGTATCAAGTAATTTAATACCTTGTTTTTGAAATTCTATGGATGCGTTCGTTCCTACTAGACCTTAGCATCACTGCATACTTTTCAATTTCGTGAGCACAATAAATACATGAAGGTTGATTATTACTTCGTTCGAGATGAGAGAGAGAAAATTATTTCATTTTATCTTGTACTGTAATCCTACAAACAGTTGACAACCAAGGCTTTACCTCCAAAGATTTTTCACATTTTCACGGGTAAGCTTGCTTCCACAACACGTGATTCAGCTTGAGGGAAAATATTATGATATCTATTTTAATTTATTCTGTTTATAGTATAATTCCTATTTGTATTGTTGTTGAGTGTTGTTGTTGCCGACCCCACTATAGCGGGATTAAGGCTTGAGTGTTGTTATTGTATGGTATAATTCCTATTTGTATCTATCAATTTTATAATACTTAGTACACTTGTATTCTATTTCAGGCCCTTATGGGACGCCGATACAATTTCAAGTCATTTATTCCTACACTTTATTTGTTTATCTAATATTACTTTCTTCTAGATTTCTGAAGCAATGGATGCATGGACTAAAAAAGGTTTGCAGAACTTTGTTTTGCATTCTATGCCTAATCGAGCTGATGTTCCTCACATATTTCTGGAACTCTTAAGTACCCTTTCTAGATCCGATTTTCCCAATGAGAAGTTTTATATGCAATGGCTTAGGAGGCAGGTAATTTCAACATCTTAATATTTTCTTCAACTTGTATGTTTGGGAATTCTATCTCTTAGACCAAATCCTTATTTCAGGTAGATATACTTGAAGAACTGCTTACGGATCCAACTAACTCTGTTGCTAGTGAACAGCAAATGCTCTCTTATCTTCTTTCAAATATACGGAACATGGAGGCAAAATTCCATCACCATCTTCATCATTAATAAAATTTAGTAAATGTTAACTTGCAAATAGATTGAGAGTTTATTGGATCTGTTACACTTTATTGCTGCTAGCAGTTCCCTGCATCTTACAGTTCCTTTTTATAATGAATTTTCTTTCATTTATATATTTTGATGTTCATAATAAGTTAAACTCAGTATAACATGATTACAGGAATGGGTAGATTTGCCCCAGGAGGTGCGCTCTGATACTCTGGATTGGATTGGAAAATTCATTTCTAGGATGTCAAGTATGCCTGAAAAAAATTGTGTATCAAATGCAAACTATTATTGGGCAGGAAATTATTTCTTCACTGTGAGGCTTTATGAGAAGTTACTCAGCAGTGTTTTTGATATCCTAGAAGATGGTCAAATTGTAGAGGTTTGCAGAATCCATTTCTTATTTTTTCATTTAAAACTGATACACATCTTTTAACCTTGATTCACTCCTCCTTTAAGATTTAATCTTGGAATTTTTGGCTAGGAAGCTGAGGAAATTCTGGGTGTTCTGAGGATGAGTTGGTCAATGTTAGGTATCACGCAATTGATGCATGATACTTTATATGGTTGGGCACTTTTTCAGCAGGTATATCTCTTCCTTTAGATATGAAACTTGATGCATACTGGAAATACACATTTCAATATTAAGCAATTTTTTGTGAACAAATTAAATTAAGCGGTACACGCCGACTTGACGGATGAATAAATGGAGTTGTTTAATATGGGGCTTCGTAGGACTCACACTAAATGCCTATCATTCAAACAAGATCAACACAATAGTTTCATCCACATGCGAGCAATTGAAGCATCAAATTTAACAAATTAATGACAAACAAGTGCAATCTTACTTTAGGCTTCGTTTGAGATACCAGTGCCGTTTTAAAAAGGAGCAGTTCAAAATGGAGATTTTAAACTGTATTTTTAAAATTGAGAAAAGTTTTTGGGTAATATCCGTTTGTAGTCAGTTTCAAAACTGAGAAATGTTGTATCTGTTTGGGAAACCATTGTTCTGGTGGTGGTTAAAAATAAAATGTTGGGTTATAGCTTATATTTTTTCAAATAATATCACAATTTTATTTGAATGAATCTATTTTAAAAATGCACACTTTTATTTTAATTTTTAGGGGGCAATTTTCTGCAAAAAAATTATTTCTCCTATTATGAGCGATGGATATAAAAAAAGCCGTGGATATATAATTTTTAGTTATTCTCCACCGATGGACCTGCTTCTGGCGATCAAAAAAGCACCAAATCTGCTTATGGCGAGCAAGAAAACTCCAGAGTTGTAGCTAGCCTGGAGTCTAGGTTCTGTGATCTCCGGAAACTTCTCCACAAAGGATTTTTACCCTCCCACGCCGCTCCCATCCAGATTATTTCCCCGAGTAGTCGCTCGGGTCCGTCGCCTTCTTCTCTCTGGCGCCACTGTCTCCGTTTCCGTAGGAACTCGCCAACGAAGGCACTCAAATTAGCGTCCCCATCGCCATTAATGTCGTCGCTTCCTATATCTTTGTCTCACCTTCAGTCTGAAGAGAAACACTGTGGACTATTTGCAGGAAGAGAGAGGATGGGACGGGGAAGACGACTGTTTTGAAATGGACGCTAGAGCTCCAAGAGACGGCCTTGAAAACGATCGTCCACCCTTCCAGACTGCGTTTTAAGTCGGAGCTCGCCAAACATCCCTCCTCCGGCTCGGTTAGAACAGGATGGAGGCAAAAGGGAGTCCCAAACGGGCCCTTAGCAGCAAACTCTGATTTTTTATTGATGTAAAATACGGATAAATTTGAAGTAAAGAAAACAAGCAAAGGGATGAGAAGTATGCCTTGGGCTTATGAGTGCAACTGCAACATTAGGTTCAATCCAGCGTAGGCCCTATTTGGCATCTATCTTGGCAACTATAGTGGTGAGAATAACTGGATTATGGAAGGGCTAGGGTCACTTATTGGCTCAGGAATGGATTCAAAGAGGGCTGGAGCTCTGTGGTGTGGGTTAGAATGGGCTAACAGGTAGTTGAGTTGTGCGGTTAATGCAAACAAAATTCAATTTGACAACTGGTTCAAATGTTTCTTGATAGTCTATTCCATTTATCTGAGCCAAGCCTTTGACCACCAGTCTGATCTTATATTTTTCAATACTCTCATTTTGACGATATTTAATAATTGTTAGAGAATATTAGGAAAAGTTGATGTAAAGGTCCATTAATATGACCCATTTAGGATTCTAGTTTAGTCCCACATCTTTTGTATAGTTGTTTTTCTCTGTCTTCTCTCCTATATATTTGTACTCATACTTGTATTTTACAATGGAAGATGGATATACAAGGTTTGACTCTCTCTTCTACATGGTATCAGAGGGAAAGATCCGGCCTGTGTTTTTCTAACCGCCCACTACCTTCCGGTCTGCTTGGCGGTCCCTGCTTCCCTTAACTGCACCTTGTCTGCGGTCTTTGCTTTCCTTAACCGCCCCTCTCTTTTTTTTCTTCCTTACCGCGCGGTCTTCTCCTTTTTCTGGCTTAATCTTGCCGCGCGATCTGACCACGGGTTGCTTATCCTTGCCGTTGCGGATTGCTTTCTTTCCGCTGGGGTTTGCCTTTCTTGTTGACGGCTTACCCCGGTCTCTCCCTTGTTGCCGCGGTCTTCTCTTGTGTCGGGTAATGTTCTTGTCTATCCGCGGCTTCTGACCGCGGGTTCTAGCCGCTGCACCTGTCCTCTGTTTCTAGCCGCTGCTCCTGTCCGCTGCTTCTAGTCGCCGCGACTGTCCGCTGCTTCTGGCCGTTACGTCTGTTCGTCCGACCTCTGCTTGCTGCTGCGGGTTCTTTACTCATGGTCTGGGGTATTCCTACCTAGTCGTTGAGTATCTGTCCGTGCTGCCTCTTTGCAACTTGTCTGCTTAGTCGCATTTGTGCTCCTAACCGTTGCGGGCCACTCTAACCGTTTCGGGCTCTGTTTCTTAGTCGTGGCCTCTCTTGCCGCTGGTGTGTTATCGCTGTGACCGTTGTGGGTTCTTTTCTACCCGCTCGTGTGCTATGCCACCGTGACCGCTGCGGGCTCTATCTCTTAGTCGCGACAGCCCACTCTAACCGTTGCGGGCTCATGGCTTCCGAGGATCCTAATGCCTCACCTCCTCTCTGCCTGCTCGTGTTGCGGCTCCGGTTCCCGAGCTTCGCGATGAACTCCGAATTACTTGCAACTCAATTGGTGATGAGAGTTGAAAGAACTTCATAGTTAAACGTGCTTGAGCGATAGTAGTACTGGGATGGGTGACCTCCTGGGAAGTCTCCGTACGACCCAACTTAACTGTCGAGTTCGCTCATCAAAGGGAGGCTGTGACCACCAACAACCCGCCAGAGGGCTGGAGAGGGGTTGGGGTGCTTGAGCTGCAACCCAGTAACGTCGCCTAGAGCGGAGCCGTGACATTGTCATGTTGTATCGGCTAGGGTCGTTACAACGTGACAATGTCACGGCTCCGCTCTAGGCGACGTTACCGGGCTGCAGCCCAAGCACCCCAACCCCTCTCCAGCCCTCTGGCGGGTTGTTGGTGGCCACAACCTCCCTTTGATGAGCGAACTCGACAATTAAGTTAGGCCATACGAGGACTTCCCAGGAGGTCACCCATCCCAATACTACTCTCGTCCAAGCATGCCTAACTATGAAGTTCTTTCAACTCTCATCAAGCTCAATTGGTGATGAGAGTTGAAAGAATTCCATAGTTAAGCGTGCTTGGGCGAGAGTAGTACTGAGATGGGTGACCTCCTGGGAAGTCCCCGTACGACCCAACTTAACTGTCGAGTTCGCTCATCAAAGGGAGGCTTTGGCCACTAACAACCCGCCAAAGGGCTGGAGAGGGGTTGGGGTGCTTGGGATGCAGCCCGGTAACGTCGCCTAGAGCGGAGCCGTTACATTGTCACGTTATATCGGCTAGGGTCGTTACAACTTAGTGGGAAGCAGAATTTCGTGGAATGGGTACACTCAGTTCGTTGAGTATTGCAGACGAAAGGACTTCTTCATCGCTTGGCTCGAGTCAATCCTACCGCCCTTACCGATGAGTGGCTTCGGGATGATGGCCGGGTCCAGTCATGATTGCTCAACTCTATGGACACCGAGCCCTATAGGATGACTATGTATCATGACACGACGAAGGCCATGTGGGAGGAGCTCCATTCTTTTTACTCTAGGCAGAATAGTCTTCAACATTTGTTCGACATCCTCTCGGATCTTCAAAACCTTGATCCCGAGGCTCCCGATGATATGATCTCTTTTGTTGCTAAATCCAAGACCTTGGTTGAGGCCTGAATCCAGCATCAGCCTCCTACTACAGATCTGACTACTCAACGGGCCTAAAAGGAAGCGATCGGGATTGCGATGATGATGTCCCGAGTTTCTTATCACCTGCACAGTGTTCGGGCCCAAATTCCATCTTCTACTACCACTCCATCTCTATTAGATGTGTGCTCTATGCTTCTGAAAGTTACACCGCCCCAGGATGCTCCTTTGACTCTCTCCAGCTCTTCTACAACAACCTACACCTGCTCCGCCAACTCGAGGTTCCTAGGCCTGTGGGGGATGCAACACGTCTGGGGACATGGCCAGTTTGGCAGATCTCCGTTTAAGTGCACGTATTGCGGTCAGGATGGTCATCTTGAGGCCTCCTGCTATCGCAAATATGGCATGCCTCCACACCTTGCTGCTCCTGTTATGGCTGATCCTCTCACTTCTCCTGCCACGGATTTTGCAGCCTCTGCTCGGGAAGTCATTAATGCTCTACGCACTCTGCTCCAACAACTACAAGGGGCGATCTCTCGCTCCTCTGGATCCGTTGCGTCTATTTTAAATGAATGTATATTTTGTCTCTCACAGGGCTCCCACTGGATTGTTGATTTGGAAGCCACCCACCATATTACTTCGCAGCGCCCTCTGCAATATTCGATGACTGCCCACCCCAAGTTCATTACTATGGCTAATGGTGATACTACCCCCGTATTCAGCACTGCTGATATACCTCTCACACCCACTCTCTCTCTGTCTTCTGCTCTTCATGTTCCAGGCTCACCATTTAACTTGCTTTCTGTTAGGCGCCTTACTCAAGATCTTAATTGCTGTGTTACCTTCTCGACCTCTACCTTTGTTGTGCAGGATCGACAAACGCAGAATATCATTGGTAAGGGTCGGCTGTCGAATGAGCTCTACCTCCTCGATGTTCCTCCTTCTGCTGTTTCCGTCGTCTCCACTACTGATTGACATCGTCGTCTTGGACATGCTCCCCTCCAGATTCTTAAGAAAGCTCTTCCGGATATCTCCGTGCATGAGTTTTCTTGTGAATATTGTATCTTTGGCAAACAACATCGTATTTCTTTTCATCCTACTTGTACTTGGAGTGATACTCCTCTATTATTAATGCACTCTGATATTTGGGGAACTTATAAAACCTCTAATATGTTTGACTATCGTTATTTTGTCACTTTTATTGATGATTACTCTCGCTTAACCAGATTATACTTACTCCGAGATTGTGCTGAACTGACTTCTACATTTCTTGCATTTCTTATGAAAACTCGTACTCAGTTCAACTCTTCTTTAAAAATCATTCGCACTGATAATGCTCGAGAATACACTAGCCGGACATTCTCGAACCTATGCACAGAGTTCGACATTATACATCAAATCTTGTGTGCGTATACGCCTCAATAGAATGGTGTGGCAGGGAGAAAGAATCGTCATCTTCTTGATGTTGCTCGGTCACTCATGATTCAAATGCAGGTTCCCACTCTGTTTTGGAACTTTGCTGTGTCCGCAGCATGTCACCTCATCAATCGCATGCCATCCTCTGTGCTCGATTTTGCCACTCCGTTTAGTCTCCTATTTCCGTCACAATCCCCGTTTACTCTCACGCCTCGTGTGTTTGACTGTACTTGTTATGTTCACAATCTTGGTCCGCTCACGGATAAGTTTGCCCCTCGTGCCATCAAATGTATGTTTCTCGGGTACTCTCGGACTCAAAAAGACTATCTGTGTTATTCTCCAACTACTGACAAAGTGATTGTCTCTGCCGATGTCACTTTTCGTGAGGATCAACCATTCCATAACTCACCTTTTGCTTCTGCTCCTCCTCTCTCCCCTTCCATACCTCGTCCAACCGTTCTTGTCACGTCTTCCCTACCATCTCTTCTTCCCACTCCACTTTCGGCACCTGTTCCACCTAAACCGCCTCTTCTTTGCGTATACACTCGTCGTAGCCCGATCTCTGGAGCTCTACAACAGCCCCCCTCCACCGATGCTATCCCGCAAACTGACGATCCCGCATCAACATCACCACTTACCCCATGACAAATTATGTATCTGTGCATCGCCTGTCTCTACCTCTACACATGTTTGCTCTCTCTCTCTTCCATCTCTATTCCTAACTCTGTGCAGGAGGACCTTCTTCATCCGGGATGGCGTGCGGCTATGGATGAGGAAAGGACCGCTCTTTGGTCTAACCAGACTTGGGATCTGGTTCCTCTTCCTCCCGGGCAATCTTGTGTCAGTTGCAAGTGGGTGTTTGCTATCAAACATGCTCCAGATGGGACAGTTGAACGACTCAAAGTCCGACTTATGGCTCAGGAGTTCACTCAACAACAGAGACTTGATTATGATGAAACCTTCTCTCCCGTCGCCAAGTTGAACTCTGTTCGGGTGCTAATCTTCTTAGCTGCTCATCGTCACTGGCCTCTCCATCAGCTGGATATCAAAAAGGCCTTTTTAAATGACGATCTTCAAGAAATGGTCTACATGAACCAACCTCCCGGGTTTGAGACCCCGGGAGAGTCTCGTGTATGTCATCTTCGGAAATCTATTTATGGTCTCAAACAATCTCCCAGAATTTGGTTTGATAAATTTAGTAAGGCCGTTCGCTAAGTTGGATTCAAGAGGAGCTCGACGGACTTCTCTCTCTTCACTCGTCATCATTCAACTAGAACTATCATTCTCTTGTTTTATGTGAATGATATTTTGATTACTGGTGATGACTCCACAGGGATACAAAAAATCAAGCAACACTTAAACTCCGTCTTCCAAACAAAAGATCTGGGGGGACTCTCCGATACTTTCTTGGACTTGAGATTGTAAGACGACGTGATGGTCTTGTCCTTTCACAACAAAAGTACTGCCTTGATCTCCTCTAAGATGTTGGCTACTCCGGGTGCAAACCTGTGAAAACTTCGATGGATGCCAATCACAAGTTATGTGCTCATGGGACGGACTCCAATTCTCTGCTTACGAACCCTGAGTATTATCGGCGTCTTGTAGGAAAACTGATATATCTGCCATTTACAAGACCTAATATTTCTTTTGCTGTTGGAGTAGTCAGCCGATTTATGCATGTTCCTCGGATCTCTCATCTCCAACAATACATGATAAATTAATTAACTGGATTTCCAAATAAGGAGGGTTGGGGCCTGATGGAGCAATTGGCAAAAATACTGAGCACGACGCAAAAATAAATAAATAAAGGTATTTTGCTGGGCTCGAGGGATGCGGTTGAGGCGTGCGGTGTGTGTGTGTGTGTGTGGGGGGGGGGGGTTAAATATAAAAATAAAGCTGCTGGGAGGGGCTCGAGGCAAGGAGATGATAGGGGCAGGCGACGCGATAGCCATGCGAGGCGTGCAGGAGGTTCAAAATGCAGAATCGATCGGTTCAGACAATTCATCGCTGGAATGGCGAGGGATGACAGATCGTCGTTCACGCGGGGGGTGTGTCATAGATGACCCACGACAGAGGATTGTGGATGGGAAACAGGAGCAACACGTCAGAGAACGATTAGAGCAAACTGGCACAGAAATGATGAGAGCTCGTCCCCGTTGCTGAAAGCCGCAGAGCGTGCGATTAGGGTTTTGGCGTGTGCGTCGGCAGAAGAGGACCGTTGACTTTCATACCAAGATGTTATGGGCTTACTCAGACCGGTGGCCAGAGTAGTGGTTGGAGGCGGAGATGATGGTGGTGGAGGATACAACGGAGCTCTAACTGCGACTGTCTAAGCGGGGTTGCTCGTTAGAATAGAGAACCACCAAGATCTCACATTCATGGGGGACAATAACTAAACTCTTTCATTGTTTCGTTGATACATGACACTAAGAGCCTATTTATAGGACCCCCGGGTGGCAAATTCGTAATTATATGAGGACGCATAAAATATTAAAATATATAAATACTAATATAATAAGACTTGAATGGTAACACAAACTCAATACAACATATAATCTGATAAATGGTGAAGGATCCGAAGTCAATCTATAACAGCCACTTCATCCCTTAAAGCCTTGAGCACATTAATCTCCTGCAACAAAGCCACAATGACATTCAACAAATGTCTTAGCTTTCTTTCAGCTATCTTGTTATATCGAGTGTGCAAACTTGAGCTCTAAAAAATAATCCCCTTATCACTCAAATAAGTTTGCACATCCATAGTCAGAAATTCCTCACCTAAGCCAGATATTGAGATTGTTGAAGGAAAGATGTGTAAAAGCCCAATATAAGGCCCATTTAGAGCCTACTTCATCTTTAAAATTTAGTCCCACATTTTAGGTTGAAATTTCTTCTCCTCTCTCTTCTCCTATATAAGTGTTTAAGTGTACAAATTTATATATAGAGGATGTAAGTATTTATTTGAGAAATTAATAAAATTATTTTATTTCTCAATTTATTGTGCTTTTTCTACATGGTATCAGAGCCATACGGTCCCATGACATTATACTCCACGTTGTGCTCGGGGCGGTTAGATTTCTTCTAACCGCGTGTCTCCCTGGCTCCTGCTTCTGCGGACTCCCTATTTTAACCACAACTTTCTTTTTCCCGTGGATCCATCCCCCTTCTTCCTCGTATCTTGCTTTTATAGTTTCCCTCCTCTGATCCGTGGGTCCCACTACCTTCTTCTTTGTTGCGGACTTCTCGACGTCCTGGTCGCTGTGTTTAACAGATCGCCGCTGTTTGCTCGCCATGGCCTGCTCGGGTGTGACTGCTTGCCGCGGTCTATCTCCATCTCCGCCGCTCTACCCGCCCCGCCTATTCCTCTCAGTTCGCTGTCTACGCGTACCTTGATCTTCCTTTCCATTTGCCGCAAACTCTGCTAGTAACTTCTTGCTGCTGGTCGCTTTTGCTAGCCTCTTCTTGCTGCTAGTTGCTTCTACTAGCTGCTTCTGCAAGGGGGTTGCTTCGCCTCTTGCCGCTGGTTTTCATCTTGCAGATTCTCCAGGCCGCAGTCACAACTTCTTGTCCGCAGCTCCTCCCAGGCCACCGTTTCTCTTCTTCAGGTCTCCTCTCCAGGCCGTTGTTTCCCTTTTCCACGACCGCTGCTTGTCTCCTGCTCTGCTCTTTGCCGCTTCTAGTCACAACTCTTGCCTTTGCTAGCCGTCATCCTTACTCGTAGGAGTTGCTCCTTGCCCGCCAAGGCCTTCTGACTACCCACTCCTTTCCGCTTCTTCCCGCTGTTAGAGCTCGCTGCTGCCCTCTTCAAGCCACCCCCTGTCTTTTCCAGCCCTGTTAGTTTCTATTGTAGGTGGATCATCTTCCATGGCTGCACATCGTGATCAACCGTTAAATTCATCTCTGCAGTCACCAACAACTCATATTTCTCCTCTTCTCGTTGCGGTCGCATCTCTTCTCAGGATAGCGGTCGACGCAATTACACACTTACACTCCAAACACCATTCAAGCTGACATTGATGCCTGCACACCTAACTCCAGCAACTTCAAGGGTTGATCGACCCTTCTCTTGGATTTGTTGTGTCTATTTCTAACGACGATATCTCTTGTCTTGTCCCTAGTTCATCCTAGATTATGGATTTCGGGGCTTCACACCACATTACCCCTCAAAAACCTTCAAAATACTTGGACTCTGTGCATCCCAAGTTCATTATTGTTGCTAATGGAGACACCATTCCGGTCTCTGGATCAACAGACGTCACCCTTATTCCCTCCATCACTCTTCGCTCAGTTCTTCATATTCCGGGCTCTTCTTTCAATCTCCTCTCTATTAGTCGTCTCACTCAAGACCTTTATTGCTATGTAACATTCTCTTCCACCTCTAGTTTTATGCAGGATCGATAGACACATAATATCATTGGTAATTGGCAACTGTCGAATGAGCTCTACATCCTGGACCCCTTCCCCTATGCTTCTCTCCTCTATTAGCTTTGTCGAGTGACACCAGCGTGTTGGGCATGGTCCTCTACACATCCTCCAGAAAGCTCTCCCGGATTTATCCCTCAATGACTTCACCTGCGAGTCTTGAATATATGGAAAACACCATTGGTCTACGTTCTCACCTCATCATACTCGGAGCGATGCTCCCTTTATTTTAGTACATTCTTATATTGGGGACCCTACAAAACCGCTAGTGTTTCTGGCTATCGTTACTTTGTTACCTGTATAGATGATTACTCTCGAATGACATGATTGTATTTCCTCATGATCGCTCTGCGCTGATTTGTGTATTTCAGGCCTTTATTCTTGAAACTCACAACCAGTTCTCTACTACCATTAAGACTCTCCGAATTGACAATGCCCGTGAATACACATGTCATGCGTTTACAAACTTGTGTACTGAGTTTGGAATCATCCATCAAACCTCGTGTTCTTATACCCCCAACAAAATGACGTTGCCGAACGCAAGAGTCGTCACCTCTTTGAGATCACCCGTTCTCTTATGTTTCAAATGAATGCTTCAAAACTTTATTGGAATTTCGCGGTGTCTACAACCTGTCATCTTATTAATCACATGCCTTCCTCCATTCTCAACTTTACGGCTCCCTTCAACCTTCTTTTTCTCTCCACATCTCCCTTTTCAGTCACCTCTCGCGTCTTTGGCTGCGTTTGCTATGTTCATAATCTTGGCTCGTCCACTGACAAGCTTACTCCACGTGCCACGAAATATATATTTGTTGGTTACTCTCGTATTCAGAAGGGCTATATCTGCTTCTCTCCCAATGATTATGAGATTGTTACTTCTGCTGATGTCACCTTTCTCGAAGACCAGCCCTATCATTCTCAACCAACTTATTCTCCAATTCCGCCTCTCCTTCCGCGGTCTGTTGACCCTGTTACTTCTAACCTTCCACCTTTCCTTCCCATGCCCATTTCACCACACCCACCTCTCCTTCCCACGCCCATCCCACCAAAATCACATATGATTCGTGTGTATACTCGTCCTCCTTCTTCGTCTACTACTCTACGGGAGATTCCCTTCACTGATGATATTTTGCTGCCTGCAGATCCGACAACTCTCTACTGCTCACCCGATGACGAATTATGTCTCGTTACACCGCTTCTCTTCGGAACTCCGCAAATCTACCCTATCTTTATCCTATATTACCACTCCTACCTCTGTGCAGGAGGCTCTCCAACATCCGAGGTGGCGGACGGCCATGGACGAAGAAATGTCTACTTTTTAGGCAAACCACACTTGGGATCTTGTCTCTTTTCATACTGGATAGACTTGCGTGGGTTGTAAGTGGGTGTTTGCCATAAAACATGGTTCAGATGGGACGGTTCAACGTCTGAAGGCTCGCCTTGTGGCTCGTGATTTTACTTAACAAAAAGTTCTAGATTATGATGATACCTTTTCTCCAGTCGTCAAACTTAATAATATTCATGTTTTGATCTCCATCGCTGTTTATTGACACTGGACATTGTATCAATTGGATGTCAAAAATGCTTTTCTCAATGACGATTTACAGGAGATCGTCTATATGCAACAACCTCTCGGGTTTGGGACCACGAGAGAGTCTCTTGTATGGCGTCTGAAAAAAATCACTTTATGGTCTCAAATAGTCTCCTCAGACATGGTTTGACAAGTTCAGTCAGACTGTTAGTGCTGTAGGGTTCACTCGGAGTCCAGCCGACTTCTCTTTATTCACTCGTCATCGTCCAATAGGTACATTGATTCTCTTGGTGTATGTTGATGATATTTTGATCACGGGAGATGATCTCACAGGAATACACATGATTAAACAACATCTGACGACTTTGTTTCAAACAAAGGACCTGAGAAATTTTCGATATTTTCTGGGTCTCGAGGTGGCTTGGCGACCTGATGGGCTTGCTTTATTTCAAAGAAAGTACTGCCTTGACTTGCTTCATGATGCAGACTACTCTGGGCGCAAACCTGCCGACACTCCCATGAATATCAATCACAAGCTCTGCGCTCATTCCTCAGACTCTGATCCTCCTTCCGAACCCAGAGTATTATCGTCATCTTATGAGAAAGCTGATATATCTCACTGTTACAAGACCTGATATATCATTTGCTGTTGGAGTTGTTTGTTGATTCATGCAAGAGCCGCAAAATCTCTCATCTCTAGGCAGTTGAGCGTGTTCTTCGTTACTTGAAGATTGCTCCCGGACAAGGACTTGTATACAAGCCCTCTTCGTCTCTCTTATCTCAGATTTCATATTCTGGCGCTGATTATGCTGGTTTATTGGATGATCGTCGTTCCACAAGTGAATTTTGTACTTATTTTAGAGGACATCTCATTAGTTGGCGCAACATGAAATAATCTGTAGTTGCTCGCTCATCTGCTGAAGCCGAGTATCGTTCAATGACAGCTGTTGTGTCTGAGCTTACATAGCTTGAAGGTCTCCTAGGTGATTTAGGAGTCAAACTATCCTCACCAGACACTCTATTTTGCGACAGTCAAGCTACCATACACATTGCCAAGAATCCTGTTTTCCATTAACGACCTAAATACATTGAAGTTGATTGTCATTTCATCCGGGAAAAGGTTCAATTGAAGAAGATAGAATTACAACATGTTCCTGTTGCTGGGCAAGTAACTGATATTCTCACCATTGTCTTACCTCGCCCGCTATACTATCAGTTTTTGTCCAAGCTGGGTGCTTACGATTTGTATGCTCCAACTTGGGGGGGGGGGGAGTGTTGAAGGAAAGATGTGTAAAAGCCTAATATTAGGCCTATTTAGAGCTTACTTCATATTTAGGATTTAGCCCCACATCTTAGGTTGGAACTTCTTCTTCTTTCTCTTCTCCTATATAAGTGTATAAGTGTACAAATTTATATATAGAGGATATAAGTATTTATTTGAGAAACTATTAAAATTATTTTATTTATCAATTTATTGTGCTTTTTCTACTTGTGCTTTTTCTATAGAGATATTGATTTTAGTTTTAGATTGAGTTTCAACAAGGGCATACAAAATTTGAAACACTTTAGAGACTTCATTCATTCCTTTCAACAAGTATAATGACACAAATCTTGAAAAATTATCAATACATAAAACAAAATACCTAAAATTATTTGAAGAAACAATATGTGCCATCGAAACGTCATAATGAATAAGATCAAAACATGTTTTGGTTCTAGTCATGCTGTGAAAACAAGAAGTTTTGTAGTGTTTTGACTTTTTATAGGCTTTACAAAATAAGTTATACTACAAATAGAATGCCCGACAAGAGAAATGGAATTAAGGGATTGTCAGATGCATGTCCCATTCTGCAATGCCGTAAGCTCAAGACATCTTTATTCTTAGAAATTTTCGCATGCATAGTCTTCTTCTGATCGCTCAAATTGATCCCCCTCACTCAATCCCCTCCGACAAATTGTCTTCCTACTCACGAGGTCCAAAAACACAGTGAGAAAGAAAAGACGCGAAGCTACGATTGTGTTGTTTTGTCAAGCAACCAACAAATAAAAAATTGGTAGAAAATGTAGAGACATATATAACCGAGTAGTCTGAGCTAGGAGAAGTCCTTGACGAAAGACACAATCCCTTTATCAGTAATAAGTGAAAAAGACCCCTCAACAGTTTTAACTTTTCCAACTGCAGGACACATAAAAATAATACAACTAGTCTTACCAGTCATGTGGTTTGATGCTCTCGAAGTAACAATCCACTGTGAGCTGTCTTCAAAGGAAGGCACATCATTAGTATGAGCATCATACTTGATGTCTGAGTAGGCTCTTGTCTCCCACTAGAAACTGTCTTCAAAGGAAGGCACATCATTAGCATGAGCATCCATACTTGATGTCCGAGCAGGCTCTTTTCTCCCATGAGAAACTTGGATTGCAACTCGTTTCTTACTCATCTTGAGTAGACAAAACTTCTTGACGAGCAGATAGATCTCCACTCCTATGAGAGAAATTCCCGAGTAAGCAGACTGCGGCTTAATCACATACTTACGTGCAACATTTTTCATGAAATGTTTGGGAACAAGGTGAGGGTTAACCCAACAAATTTCTCTCATATGATTTTTAGCTTCGCCAATTAAAGCAAACTAGTTTGGCATTTTCAGACTCAGTCAACGTAGGTTGACTAATACTAGACCCACTTCTTGAGTCATTATTCCATCTTCTCTTGTCAGCTGCCATAACTAGTCTTTCAGATCTCGTGAGATTTTCCATGGAGATAATCGGCTACATTGCCCAAGTCTGGAACAAGATCTTTTCCAAGCATGTGGACACTTTGCTATTCCAATTTTGAGGGCAAGCCAACAAGTAATTCAAACGTACTCCTTTTGCTTAGGTTTCTCCATCTATCTTCACACCTAGTACAAGTAAGACATCAATTTGAGGGCAAGCCAACTAGTAATTCAAACACTCTCCTTTTGCTTAGTTTTCTCCATCTATCTTCACACCTAGTACAAGCAAGACATTTTTACGCCAGAAAACTGATCTATCTCCTCTCATTTTTGAGTGAGTCTCACATATTAGTCTTCAAAAGACTTTCCACTTCCATACATATAACCTCAGTATTCAATTTGTAGATCAGGGCAAGGTCACACATCTTCGAGTAATTCTTTTTGACCAAGTCCCACAAATGTTTGACATTCAGACAAAGCATAAGTTGTCTAGTAATTTCGAATTCCATAGGATGAATCACCTCCGCTTTGTTAGATTGTTGGTCTGCCACACCTAAAGGAGGCATCCGTGAAGGGAGGTTTTTTTGCCCTAGTTATATAGCCTAGTTTCCTCTTCTAGTAAATATCTTTATCAATTACTTCGAGAGCAAATAATTCTTTTAATTCCGTTTGACTTTGGTGAACCTCATGATGGAGAAATCAACACTCGAATTAGAGACATAAGGGATCACTTTTCTTTTTTCAATGGACATATCTTTTACTAAAGCTGTCTACCTGCGACATCAACAAAAACCACTAGAAATGGCCCTAACTTGATACGAATACGACCTACTGGCCACGCTTCGCATTTTACTCTGCTAATGTAGCCTCAAAGGGTAATATCATAATTTGTAAGCCCCAATCCCCTATATAAGAGTGTAGTGTCTCTTATTTTGGATGTTTGGAAGACATTGTGTGCGTTAGGCTTTGCTCGGTGAGAGAGGCTCTTTGGGGGGATCAACCCTCAAGAGTCCGGGTCAAGTTTGTTCCGACATTTGTATCTCCACTTTGGTATTTAATCCTACAATTTTCTGTATTTAATAGTGGCACCAATTAATTAGTCTGATCTGTCGCTCATCAAGTGTTTCCGCCAAAACCCTGATTGGACTTGCATCCTGTTTTCAACCACCCTATTCCGTTTCTCCCCCGCCAATTCTGCCGGTTCCTGTTTTTGCTTGATGCGATTCCGCTCCTTTCGACCCGCTTGTCTTAAGATATCCGACCCGATCCAGTCGGTAATACATATTTTGCTGCTCCGATCCAACACGACACCTCCCTGCCGGTTGCGCATCTTTTCCCCCCGTCCCGCACGAACCTCTTTTGCGCTTCTTCCTCACATAGACCTCCTCGTGTTCTTCAGTCCCCACTAGCTGTCCAACAATCCCGACGACTTTCGGTCGCCCTTGGGCTCTTCCTCTGTAGCTGGCCGCCGACACACAGTCCATTGTAGTTCTGGCACTTTTTGCTGATGCGCCACTAGCTGTTTCTCCCCCGTTCATCCCCGCAGCCTGATGTTCCCCTCCGTCCCCTCCGTTCCATGCCCCAGACCCGTTCAACGACCCTCCACACCGACGAGGACGCCTCTGCCAATGCCTCCGCCGACGGCCATCGATTGGATCAATTTGAAGTGTGGCTTGAGGATCTCACTCCCCTTGTTGATACATATACGATCTCCTAGACACGCGTCACGTCTTCCTCTTCTTATGTATTCCTAAAGGACATTATTGTAATTAGTATGCTCCGCTTCTCTAGTAAGGGACGGGTAATGTCTCTTATTTTGGATCTTTGGAAGACATTGCGAGTGTTAGGCTCTCCTAGGTGAAAGAGAGTCTTAGGGGGAACCAACCCTCGAGAGTCCGGATCGAGCTTGTTTCGACATTTGTATCTCTATTTTGACATTTAATCCTATAATTTTTCGTACTTGATAGTGACAACTATCATAATTGGAGAAGTTGTCCGTTTTCTGATTTTATAAAAGAGGAGACTTGAACCTTGATTGAGGAGCAAAAATATTGACACTAAAAGCTAGTAACAACTAAGAAGATTATCGACACTAGCTCTTGACGATGCATCACAGATCGAAAACTCCAAAATCTTCAATAGTTCACGTCTGTCGACCCCAAATATGGATTTGGAGAAGGCCATGATAATCCCGATCAACGCTTGTTGATGCCAGTGACACAAGGAAAGGAGAAGCAATCAACGACTGTAGAAAGATGTCGATTGTGACAAAGGTGAAAGTAGCATTGTTCCCATGGTTGACAGTCCAAACTTGATGTAACACACCAATTTTCGCAAGTGAAAGGTGGAAACCTAGGACCTATCTCGCCACGATTGTAGTTACCGCCGATGTAAAATTAATTCATGATTAGTTCATTTTGATCCCGTTCTCTGTTTCTTACCGTGGTCGGCCGGGGGGATGCCGCCGCGCTGTAGTTCTACTGCAGGTGACATTATTCGTTATGATTAACCCGTAAGCCTTGAGAGATACTGCTGCGAGGTAGTGCTACAGTGTCGCGGTAGCTCCCAGGCGGATCAAGTTACTTACAATCCACGATCTCAACCGTTAGATCATTGTTTAGAGTGATCTGATGACGAGAAAGGGTTCTCCCAAAGGGTCTAAAGGGGTCCGAAAACCCTATTCCATTTCATCAGGTTCATTTTTCCTCTTTTAGGCTAGGTCACAATTGAGAGAAGAGAAGGAAGGGCGCAAGAAGGACGGAGAGGAAGGAGATTGCCAGAGCTATGCTACTCGGATTGACGAGCCGTCGCCGGAGATAGATTGCTAACGCCGTTGCGGTCGTTATCCACCTTAATATCTCTGAGGTCCATGGCTCCAAAGCGTACTTTAAAGGCAGTAACCCTCTCTTTCCGATCAATAGGATACGTATTTACATTCCTTGTATTCTCCTATGTTTTTCCCTTCATTTGGATTTTGGTTGTCAAGCTATAATCGCGATAGCCCCCAGAAAAGCTGTGTGGGCGCTTCCAGGTAATGCGTTTGTACTGGGATGCCTTTATGACACAGAGGATCATTTGTGGAGACGCTAAAATCATGAATTTGAGTGTCCTGAGAGATACCTCTGGGTGGTGGTGCTACCGCCAGCATTGCTCCTAGAAAACCCTTGAGAGGTGCTTTCAGGCACCACGAATGAATCTTGAGAACATAGTAATGCATAATTGTTATACATAGGAACTTATGCTGTGCTAAATAGAGACTTACATGTTACCTGGGAGGTATCACCAGGTGATAGTGCTATCGCCGACAATAGCTCCCAGACAGCACAAAAGTGTGCACTTATGATATTGTGGACTTAAGAGAGGTGCTCATCTATTGTACCTGTGGACTCAAGAAGTATGGAATAATCCCACTACTTGTAGTGGTGGACTCAGGGAATTGGGGCAAGTCTCACTCCTTGTTGTAACTTGACATGGAGTTGAAGTTTCTCACCCTTATGACTCAGGGGTTGGATATATGCCTTCGTAGCTTGTGACTCGGGAGCCTCTCTCATAGATAAATGAATGATGTTGTAGGATTCTAGTAATTGCTGAAATCATATTGTATGCTTTCTTGCTTGTATAGATTGCTCTCTTATTTATTGCTTACTGCTTTATATTATATGTATATTGCGATGTGCTTACTTATAGGGTGATGTAGTCCCCCGGGATCCGCTAAGACAACCATGAGTGGTGTTATTACGCAGTTGTGGTGAGCTCATAAGTGACCCATGCATACCACTTTGGTTGTGATGGTTGCATGGTGCGGAAAGGACGCTGAGGGCCGCTAGAGTCACTCATGAAGTACACATTATCTTTTCTTTTTTTGTACTGGCTTGTCGTTGAGCATGCCTGCGAGCCAAAGAGTTTGGTTGCTTGTACCCATTTTTCTTTGGACAGACGTACTTTCACTTGAGAGCTGTCAACCTAAAGACCAAAGACATTATGTTGTTTAGATGTGGACCTTCTCCAGATTGTTGTTAGTATTTATGCATATTAGATTTTCCGCTGCGTGTTTATATAAAAATGCCTAAGATGTTTTGATGTTTTTAGTTTATATCTTGTTTTAATAGTCCTCTTATGGTCACTCTATGTAGTGGGTACCGTCCGGATCCATATCATGGGGTTATTAGAGGTGTGGTGTTACAATTTGGAATCAGAGCTAGGTTTAGGGGTTGTAGATCGAAAAGGAACGGTTTAGGGAAACTAGATCGTTAGAAAGAGATGTCCACATAGGATTGTCTGTTGGAACTATGAGTGTTCTTTTGTATGTTGCGGATTACGATCAATAATCTGACTTGTGTTGTTTTTATGCGCTAGGGTGTCGACGGTGATGCAGGAATGTCGAGAGTTCAGGAGGATCCTTATGATAGTAGTCAAACCACTTAGGGTTTTTCGAATGTCAACACGTCACCTCTGCAAGATGCCGACAGATGTTGTTGTGCCTGTCCATGCCACGAGGGGTGGAGGAGCACCTGCCAAACCAAAGGGTGCGGTGGAGAGAGTTCGACTGTTAGCGGAGCATGTTGTTGGTCAGAGAGACCATCAATTGAACTACTTCCTGAGTTTTCACCCTCCCATATTCAAGGGGGCTGGCACTCCAATGGATGTCGAAGATTGACTGGCGAGAGTCAAGGAGCTGTTGGATGCAGCGAAGACTCATGAGAATAGGAAAGTACTTTTAGCCATCTTCATACTGGAAGGTGATGCCAAGTTCTGGTGGGTAGATGAGTTGGGTAGGCCCTTTAATGAGCTTCCTGCTAATCTGATCTCGATGGTGGAGTTCGCAACAACGTTTCTGAAATGCTATCTCTCCTTCGCGACAAGGCTCGCCCTTCAGGGACAATTCATGAGGCTGCTTCAGCGTGACATGATAGTGGATGCGTACCTTCAGGAGTTCACCCGGTAGAGCAGGTACGCGAGGAACATGGTTGCTGATGAGGAAGAAAAGATGCATTTGTTCTATGAGGGGTTGCGGGACAACCTAAGGCAGACACTAATCTCCTCAAGGACCTCTAGATTCAACGCTCTTGTGGAGGCCGCTCGAGCCTTAAAGCTGGATATTGAGAGGACACAACCCCGCTGAGGTTTCACTGCAAAGAAGCACGAGGGGAAGACCTTCCAGTCTTAGAAGAGGACAAATAGAGGGAAGGGAAACAAGAGGTTCTGTCCCCAACAGTCAGAGGATAAGAACAATGGAGTGAAAAGTGGTTATCAGGGACCTACCTGTTACTCGTGTGGAAAGAAGGGCCACATTACTCGTAAGTGTCACCAACGTGCACCTACGAAGGTTAGGAGGCCAAAGCCCACAACGTAGGCTGGGTTGAGCTATGCAGAGAATGGAAAGGAGGCGGAGTCCAATGCTTTCCGTATATCACTAGTACAGCCAATGGTGTACAACCTGGGGTAGTAAGAAGCTATCTGTCATCCTGATGTGGTCATGTGTGAAAGTTTAAAAGTTTTCTTTATGTTTAGAACTGTCTATCCTTTATGCAACCTTATTTTTTGTGCCATGTTTAAGCATTGTGTTAGTTTTCAACATACCCGCGATGGTAGGGGTGCAACTCGGATCGGTTCGGTTCCACCCAAAACCAAGAACCGACCTATATAGGTTCGATTCTAAACTTTTGGAACCGGAACCTACCCACAGTCCTATTGTATAGAACCGGATCCGAACCATTTGCTTCGGCTCGGTTCCGGTTCGGTTCTTGGTTCTACCTATGTCTAACAAAATTTAAAAATGGCTTTTCCAACTCATGATTCATTGTAATATAAGTTTCAATATCTCAAAATAGTTGAATCATGACTTTTATCATATTGAAATCATGACTTTTATCATATTGAAATCATGACTTTTATCATATTGAAATCATACAACTACACAAGTACAATAAATATTTTTTAGCCATAAAACTATATTCTCAATTATTTTCGCTTATTTGGTTATATGACTATAATCGGTGTCTCAAAATATTTTCTTTAGCATTGATATTCAGTTCTCGGGTCGGTTCTGGGTACCCGACCCTTGGAATCAGGAACCGAACCGAATTGTCGGTTCTGATATTATGGGAACCGGACACGAATCGAAGCTATTTGGAACCAACCCAAACTATTCGGTTCGGTTCAGTTCTGGTTCGGTTTTCGGTTCTTCGGTTATTTTTGCACACCCCCTACGCGAAGGTCTTGTTCGACACAAGGGTGTTACACTCATTCTTGTTGAATATCTTTATCCTGGGTATTGGTGTAGAGCCATTTTGCACGGGAGTTGAGTTGAACGTGAAAATACCGAACAGATCTTTCATAAGCACGAACAAGAGAGGTCGCGCCATTCTAAGGATAGAGCAACAAGACTTCGATCTGGAGGCATCAGTATAGTCATTGGCAGTGCTCGACGTAATTTTGGGCATGGATTGGCTGTCGCAGTAGCGAGCTAATATTGACTGTAACTTGATGGTAGTAACCTTGAGGAGTGGGAGACCTAATGAGGTTCAATTTAGGGGCCGACAGGAGTTGCATCATCATTGATTTCCGCAATGCAAGTGATGCGTGCGGTAAATCAAGACGGTGGGGCATTCATAACATTCTTGGAGACGCCTTCAAAGATTGCTCTTTGTGATGTGCCGAGGGTGTTAGAATTTGATGATGTGTTTCCTGATGAGCTTCTAGGAACACCACCGCAGAGAGATTGTTTTCACCATAGAGTTAGTGCCCATGACTAGGCCCGTGTCTCGAGTTCCGTATCGAATGTAGCCTAAGGGGAGTTAGCCGAGTTGAAGATTTAGCTGCTAGAGTTTGTAAAGCAAGGGTATATTCGTCGAGCTTTGTGAAGAAGAATGATGATAGCATGTGGCTGTGCATTGATTACCGTGAATTGAACAAGTTGACCATGAAGTAAAAGTACTCGACCCCACGGATTAATGGTCTCTTTAATCAGTTGGTTGGATCATTCGTGTATTCTAAGTTGGATTAGAAGTCGAGGTACTACCAACTTAAGATTCAGTAGAAGGATACCCCGAAGACTATGCTTGGGATGCGATATGGTCATTTCGAATTCTCAGTTATGCCGTTCGGGTTGACGAACATGCCATCAGTATTTATGGACCTAATGAATAGGGTCTTTCAGTGTTTTTAGATACGTTTGTTGTAGTCTTTGTCGATGCCATCTTTGCCTGTTCAAAGACTGAGAGCGAGCATAGAGAACACCTGAGTCTAGTGTTGAGTCGTTGAGGAAGAACTGATTATATGCCAAGTTCTCAAAGTGCGAGGTTTGTATAAAGGAGGTGGTCTTTCTAGGCCATTTGATCAACGATAAGGGGATGATTGTGGATTCAATGAAGATTGAGGCCATTATAGATTGGCCAATGTTGAAAAGTGTTACGGTAGTCACGAGGTTTCTTGGCTTGGCCGGATACTGTCGAAGGTTTGCGGAGAACCTCTCGGGTTGCTTTGCTCCTTAGTTAGTTGACTCACAAGGAGCACAAGTTTGTGTGAGCGGGTTCCTTCAGCCGTTACCTATTCCAGAATGGAAATTTGACATATCGTAGGACTTTGTGCACGGGTTGCTGAGGTCCCAACAAAAGAACAATGCTATTTGGGTGATTGTGGATCGCTTGACCGAAGTGACTCACTTCATCCATAATCGAAAGAGTGACGACATGGAGCTTTTGGTGGAGCTCTATGTTCGGAATATCATTCATTTGCACGAGATACTAAAGAGCATTATTAGCGATCGAGATGCATGTTTCACCTCCAAGGATATGGGGGTTTGTACGGAAAAATTTGGGAACAAAGCTTAAGTATAACACGACGTTTCATCCACAGATCGACATTCATTCGGAGAGAACCAACCATACTATGGAGGATATGTGGAGGATGTGCACACTCGAGTTCAACAAAAAGTGGGAGGATCGCCTCTTTATGGTCGAATTTACGTACAATAATAACTTTCAGGCGAGCATCAAGATGACACCTTTTGAGGCTTTGTATGGAAGGCGGTGTCTCCAATGTCTTGGGCGGAGGCGGTTGATATGCGTCTGTTAAACAAGGAAGAGGTGTCATATTCGTTTAAGGTGATTGAGACCATCCGAGAGCGTATGAAGATCGCTCAGGCCCGACAGTCTAAGTATTACAATGCACGCCACAGAAACACAAAGTTTTCGGTTGGAGATAAGGTCTACTTGAGATCAAGCCATTCAGAGGCATATCACGAATTCGACGCTTGAAGTTGTATCAGAGGCATTTGGGGACTTTTGAAGTGATTTAGCGTGTATGTGAATGTGCTTACCGCCTCGCTTTGTCAGAAGAGCTTGGAGGGCTTAATGACATGTTTCATGTTTCTGGGTTGAGATGAGCTTTAGTGGAGCTGAGCACCGTAATTGAGCTAACTACAGTACGAACTTGAGAGAACTTGATGAGTGTTGTACGCCCAATTAATATTGAAGATACCTAGATTTGGCAATTGCAAAACAAGAACATCCGTTTGGTAAAAGTCTAGTGGGACAATTGTGTCCGCGAGGAGCGCTTTTGGGAGCGAGAACAATCTATGCATGAGGAATATCCCGAGTGATTCTCAGGTATGATTAGTTTACAAGTCCAAAATTTGGGACATAATTTATTTAGGAGGGAGCTGTAAAATCTCGATTTCCACAAGTGAAAGGCTTGGGAGATACCGCCGCGCGGTAGTACTACCACGACGCGGTAGCTCCCAGGCGGATTGGGTTAGTTAAGATCCGCGATCTCAACCATTAGATCATCTTTTAGAGTGATCTGATGATCAGAAGGGTTCTCTCAGAGGGTTTAAAGGTGTTCGAAAACCCTATTCCATTTCATTCGGTTCATTTCTCCCTATTGTAGCTAGGTCACTGTTGAAAGAGGAGAAAGAAGGGCGCAAGAATGGCAGATAGGAAGGAAGGAGATTGCTGGAGCTCTGTTGCTCGGATCGACGAGCCTTCGCTGGGTATAGATTGCTAGCACCGTTGCTGTCGTTCCCCACCCTAATATCTCCGAGATTCATGGCTCCGAAGCGTACCCTAAAGGCAACAATCCTCTCCTTCCGGTCAATAGGATACATATTTACGTTCCTTGCACTCTCCTATGTTTTTCCCTCCGTTTGAATTTTGGTTGTGAAGCTATAATCACGGCGTGTGACCCGATTTGGCGTTGTTTTGTAAGGAATCAATTGTGAAAAATCTTGTTAGGGAGATATATGATACCCTAGTTCCATTAGGATGTATGTACATGGGGCAGGAGGGTCTAGAGAGGTCTGAAAATGTATGTTTTGCGGTTTTTTGGGAGGTATCATCGACGATATTGTTGCCGCTATTTGATAGCCCCCAAAAAATCTGTATGGGTTCTTCTAGGTGATGTGTTTGTATTGAGATGCCTTGGGATGCGTTTATGACATAAAGAGTCATTTGTGGAGATGCTGATATCAGGAATTTTAGTTTCCCGGGATCTATCGCCGGGTGGTAGTGCTAACCACCGATGATTGCTCTTAGAAAACCCTTAGAGAGGCGCTTTCAGGCACCATGAATGAATCAGAGGTACCACCGGGCGATAGTGCTACCATCGGTGATAGGCCCCACGAAGCACAGTAATGTGCACTTATGATATTGTGGACTCAAGTGAGGCACTCATCTCTTGTAGTTGTGGACTCAAGAAGTTGGGAATAATCCCACTACTTATAGCGGTTGACTCAGGGAGTTGGGACAAGACTCGCTCCTTATAATAACTTGACATGGGGTTGGAGTTTCTCACTATTATGACTCAAGGATTGGATATATGCCTTTGTATCTTGTGACTCGGGAGCCTCTCCTATAGATGAATGAATGGTGTTGTAGGATTTTAGTAATTGCTGAACTCATATAGTTAAGCTTTCTTGCTCGTATAGATTGCTCTCATTTTTGCTACTTTATTTTATATATATTGTGAAGTATTGATTTGCAAGGTGATGTAGTTCCCCGTGGTCCACTAGGACGGTCAGGAGGAGTGATGTTTTTACGTAATTGTGGTCAACTCATAACTGATCCATGTGTACTGCATTTGTTGCGATGCTTGCAGGGCGCGGTAAGGCTGCAGATAGAGTCACTCATGAAGTGTATCCGTTTTCCTGCTTTTCTTTTATTGTACTGTTTAGTCGTTGAGCAGGTTTGCAAGCCTAGGAGTTTGTGTGGTTGTACCCATTTTTCTTTAGACAGTCGTATTTTTATTTGAGAGCTTTGTAGGCCATAAGGCCAAGGACTTTCTGTTGTTTAGATGTGGACATTCTCTAGACTGTTGTTAGTATTTATGCACATTAGGTTTTCCGTTGCATGCTTATATAAGAATGCCTGGATGTTTAGATGTTTTTAATTTACACTTGTTTTAATTGTCTTCTTGTGGTCATTCTATGTGGTTGGACTGGCCGGACCCCTATCATAAGGTATTTACCAGTGCGGTGTTACACGTGATCCCGTATGACCTATAACAATGATGAGCTAGATTCCTTTGACCTGCTCTGACACCGTCTTGAAAGAGGAGAGGATACCCGATCTGCTTCATGCGATCTCCTCTGTCATGGCGCATTGTAAAAGTCAGCTCTCTTAGCTGCAAGACATTTAAAGCACTAATTTTCCTCCTTGCTTTTATGAATCTCTAATCTGGGCCCCACTTAGCTTGGATAATATTATTTTCAACAAATATGTTTATATCTACTGTATGACCATTCTTACATGTTTGAACTAAAATTAGGAAGACATGAATGGATGTAGGAAGTAATAAATAGGGAAGTTTTCTTGATAAATTGAGCATTAATTGCAGATCCATAAGCTGTAAATGGCCTATTAGTTTAATCTATGATTGTACATGTAAACAAATTATGAAATTTTCAGTCCACTTCTTTTAAATTGGCTGGGGGAGAACTCTCCACCATTTGTTTGTGTTAGCAAATAGTAAAAAACATGTTGTATTGGCCCATTAATAAGGCCCATATATGATTTAGTGTTTAGTCCCACATTGTTTGTATAGCTAATTTTCCTCTCCTCTCTCCTATATATTTGTACTCATACTTGTATTTTGGTATTCAAGAAGTATGTACAAGGTTCGGATCTCTCTTTACATGGTATCAGAGCTGTACGATCCGGCCTGGTTTTTTCAAACCGCCCAGTTCCTTTGTTAACCGGGCGGCCTGCCGTTCTGCCTAACCGCTCGTTTTTGCGGTCTCTCTCATTTCTATCCGCCTCCGCCCTCTCTCCCATGGATCCACCTCCTCATTCTCTTCTACGCTCTTTTATAGCCGTTTCTCTCCCTGGCCCGTGGGCCCCACTCCCGTGCGGATAGGCTATCTTCCCTGTCACGGGCTGCTCTCTACCCGCTGCGGATTCGCCTCTCTTCCCGCGACTAGCTCTACCCGCTGCGACCTGTTTTCTGTCCGCTGCGGCCTCTTCCCAGTGCTCTCGCCGCGGCCTCTCCTCTTATCGCGCGAGCTCCTTCCTTGCCGCGCAATCTCTTTGACGCACGGGTCCTATTGCTCCTGTCGCGCGGTCTCTGGTTCTCTCCTTCTCGCACGGTTTCTTTCTTGTCGCGCGGAGGTCGCTCTTCTCTTGCCGATTGCCTTGATGCTTCTCGCTTCTCGGCTTGCTCCGCTATTCGCGCGGTCTTTCTCTTCCGATTCTATTGCGGTTTCCTTCTAACCGCACGGTGTGGTGATTGTTCGCTGTGGTTGCCCTTGGTGCGGTCTGCTCCTAGCCGCCTGACCTAGTCCTTGTTCGTCGTGGGTGTCCTTGGTGCGGTCTGCTCCTAGCCGCTCGACCTGTTCCTGCTCGTTGTGCCTCGGCTTGTTGCGGTCTTCCTCTAACCGCACGGTCTAGTACTTGCTCCCGACCTTTGCCTCTTCTACCCGCTACGGTCTCATGGTGTCCGAGAATTCTAATGCCTCCTCTGTTCTCCCTGATCGTGTTGCGGCTCTAGTCCCTGAGCTTCGTGATGAACTTCGAATTACTTCCATCTCTCTCAGTGGGAAGCGCAACTTTGTGGAGCGGGTTCACTCGATTCGTCGTGTCCTGCAGCCGAAAGGTCTTCTTCATCACCTAACTTGGGTCATCCCGACCGCTCCCACTGATGAGTTGCTTCGCGATGACGGTCGCGTCCAATCTTGACTCCTCAACTCCATGGACACCGAGCCCTATCGAATGACTATGTATCATGACACGACGAAGGCCATGTGGGAGGAACTCCATTCCTTTTACTCCTGACAGAATAGCTTGCAACATCTGTTTGACATCATCTCGGATCTTCAGAACCTTGAGCCCGGGGGTCCTGGCGATATGATATCCTTTGTGGCTAAAGCTAAGACCCTGGTGGAGGCCTAGATCCAGCATCAGCCTTCCACTACAGATCTGACTACTCAACGCACCCAAAAAGAGGTTGTCGGGATTGCGATGATGATGTCCCCGGTTCCCTCTCACCTCCACAGTGTTCGGGCCCAGATTCTCTCCTCTACCACCACCCCATCTTTATCTGATGTGTAATCTATGCTCCTGAAGGTCACTTCGCCTCCGGTATACTCCTGTTACTCTCTCCCCAGCACTTCTCCAGCACTCTTGACCGTCTCTACCTGCTCGGGGGTCCTCTGCCCGTGGGGGCCGTCACACCTCTCGGGGACGAGGTCGGTCTGGCAAACCTCCGTTTAAGTGCACCTATTGCGGATGGGATGACCATCTTGAGGCCACCTGCTATCGCAAACATGGCCTGCCACCACATCTTGCTTTCCCTGCTCTGGCTGAACCTCCTGCTACTCCTGTCCCGGACTCTGCTGCCTCTGCTCGGGCCGACATTGATGCTCTACGCACTCAGCTCCAACAACTGCAAGGGGTGATCTCTCGCTCGTTTGACTCAGTCGCCTCTATTTCCAATGAAGGTATTTCTTTTCTCTCGCAAGGCTCTCACTGGATTGTGGATTCGGGTGCCACACATCACATTACTTCACAACGTCCTCTACAATATTCAGGGATTGCCCACCCCAAGTTCATCACTGTGGCAAATGGTGATACCACCCCCGTCTTTGGTGCTGCTGATATACCCCTCACACCTACTTTGTCTTTGACTTCTCATCTTCATGTTCCCGGTTCCCCATTTAACTTACTCTCCGTTAGTCGCCTCACACAGGACCTCAATTACTGTGTTACTTTCTCACCCTCTACCTTTGTTGTGTAGGATTTGAACACGCAGAATATCATTGGTAAAGGACGGCTGTCAAATGGGCTTTATCTTCTCGATGTTCCTCCTTCCGCTTTTTCCGTTGTCTCTACTGCCGACTGGCATCGTCGTCTCGGGCGTTCTCAAGAAGGCTCTTCCAGATGTCTCTCTGCATGAGTTTTCTTGCGAGTCGTGTATCTTTGGCAAACAACATCGTGTTTCTTTTTCTCCTACTTGTACTCGGAGTGATACTCCATTTTCTTTAGTGCATTCTGATATTTGGGGCCCTTATAAAACCCCTAGTATGTTTGGCTATCACTATTTTGTCACTTTTATTGATGATTATTCACGCTTAACCTGGTTATCCTTACTTCGGGATCGTGATGAACTAACCACCACATTTCGTGCCTTCCTTAGCGAAATACGTACACAGTTCTCTTCTCCTTTAAAGGTTATTTGCACGGATAACGCCAGGGAATACACTTGTCGGACATTTGCGAACTTTTGCACCGAGTTCGGTATTATACATCAAACATCATGTGCATATACGCCTCAACAAAATGGTGTGGCCGAGCGAAAGAATCGTCATCTCCTCGATGTTGCTCGGTCCCTCATGCTTCAAATGCATGTTCCTACTCGTTTTTGGAACTTTGCTGTCTCTACTGCGTGTCACCTCATCAATCGCATGCCTTCTTCCATGCTTGACCATGCCACTTCGTTTAGTCTGCTCTTTCCATCCAAATCCCCGTTTCCTCTCACGCCCCGTGTGTTCGGTTGCACATGCTACGTTCACACTCTCGGTCTGATCACGAATAAGTTTGCTCCCTGGGCCCGCAAGTGTATGTTTCTCGGGTACTCTCGGACCCAGAAAGGCTTTGTGTGTTATTCTCTGACTCATGACAAAGTCGTTGTCTCTGTCGATGTCACCTTTCAGGAGGCTCAACCATTCTATGACTCATCGTCGGACACCACTTCTCCTTTCTCCCCTTCCATTCCTCGTCCGACTGTTCCCGTCACGACTTCTTTGCCCCTGCTCCTTCCAACCCCCCCTCCGACACCTGCTCCACCTGTACCATCCAGACCACCCTTTATTCGTGTCTACACTCATCATACCCCGGTCTCTGGAGCTTTACAACAGCCTTCTTCTACCACTGATATCCCGCGTATTGACGATCCAGCACTAGCATCTACCGCTCACCCCATGACGAACTATGTCTCTATGCATCACCTGGATCCACCTCTCTGCAAGTTTGCTCCCTCCTCCTCCATTTCTATTCCTAACTCCGTGCAAGAGGCTCTTCTACATCCAGGGTGGCGCGCGGTCATGGACGAGGAAATGTCTGCTCTTTGGTCTAACCAGACTTGGGATCTGGTTCCTCCTCCTCCCGGCCACTCGTATGTCAGTTGCAAGTGGGTGTTTACTATAAAACATGCTTTGGATGAGACAATTGACCGGCTCAAGGCCCGGCTTGTGGCACGTGGGTTTACACAACAACATAGACTTGATTATGAGGAAACCTTCTCTCCCGTTGCCAAGTTGAACTCTGTTCGGGTACTAATCTCCTTGGCCGCACATCGACACTGGCCTCTCCATCAACTAGATATTAAAAATGCCTTTTTGGACCTTCAAGAGACAGTGTACATGCATCAACCTCCCGGGTTTGAGACCACGGAGGATTCTCGTGTGTGCCTTCTTCGGAAATCTATTTATGGTCTCAAACAGTCTCCTCGGAATTGGTTTGAAAAGTTTAGTAAGGCTGTTCGCGATGTTGGATTCAAGCGGAGCTCAGCGGACTTCTTTCTCTTCACTCGTCATCAACCAACTGGGACTGTCATTCTCTTAATATATGTGGATGATATCTTGATTACTGACGATGACACTGTAAGGATACAAAAAATCAAGCAGCACCTGAATTCCGTTTTTCAGACAAAAGATCTGGGAGGTTTAAGGTACTTTCTTGGATTTGAGGTTGCAAGACGACCCGATGGTCTTGTACTGTCACAATGAAAATATTGCCTTAATCTCCTCCACGACGCTGGCCATTCTTGTTGTAAACCTGTAGAAACTCCGATGGATGCCAACCATAAGTTATGTGCTCATGGGTCGGACTCCGATTCCCTTCTTACGAACCATGAGTATTATCGGCGTCTTGTGGGAAAATTGATTTACCTAACAGTCACAAGACCTGATATTTCCTTTGCTGTTGGAGTTGTCAGCTGATTTATGCATGCTCCTCGGACTTCTCATCTCCAGGCAGTGGAACGCATCCTCTGATATTTGAAGACAGCTCATGGACAAGGATTGGTATATAAGCCATCTTCCTCCCTATCTCTTGTTGCATAGTTAGATGCGGACTATGCGGGTTCCCTGGATGATTGACGCTCTACTACCGGCTTCTGTACCTACTTTGGGGGAAATCTTATTACTTGGCGTAGCAAAAAGCAGTCTGTAGTTGCTCGGTCATCAGCTGAAGCCGAGTATCGTGCTATGGCAGCTGTTGTATCTGAACTCACTTGGCTTGAAGGTCTACTTGGTGATTTGGGGGTCACTTTATCCTCACTGACAACCTTGTTTTGCGACAGTCAGACTGCAATTCACATTGCGAAGAATCCTGTGTTTCATTAGCGGACCAAGCACATCGAAGTTTACTGTCATTTCGTTCGTGAAAAAGTTCAACTAAAGAAGCTAGAGCTGGAGCATGTTCCTGCGTCAGGGCAAGTTGCCGACATTCTCACCAAGGCATTCCACGACAAATGTACCATCAGTTCTTATCCAAGCTGGGTGCCTACGACTTGTATGCTCCAGCTTGCGGGGGAGTGTTAGCAAATAGTAGAAAACATGTTGTATTGGCCCATTAATAAGGCCCATATAGGATTTAGTGTTTAGTCCCACATTGTTTGTATAGCTAATTTTTCCTCTCCTCTCTCCTATATATTTGTACTCATACTTGTATTTTGGTATTCAAGAAGTATATACAAGGTTCGGACCTCTCTTTACAGTATGAATAGTAATGTAGTATTACATTTGACTGTGGTAATTTCTTTAAAATGATTTGATAATCCAGATTCCATTTGATTTTTACTATTTAATGAATAAATCTTATATATTTATTTTTGAAGAGGTGCTCACACTCAAGAGTGTCTTTCATAAATGCCTTGATTATTTGCTTCATTTTAATTAAAATTTAATTTTGAATCAAACATGATACCGCTTGTCTGGTTCATCTGATTTAAATGAGAAACCCGGTCTCTAAATTTTCTCACCTCTTTTGGTTCAACTGCCATACTCAATTGACACAACTCTTCCGACTGCTTAGTCTCTTATTTGTTTTTATGATTCTCCTTTAGTTTGTCCAAACAGGTGATTTTTTACTGCTAAAATACACAGTCTCTGAGGTACAACGGATTATATCAAATAAACATGGTGATGGTGAAGTGGCATATGGGAATGTTGTTTGTTCAGTTGAATCCTATGGCTGTAGAAGAGATCTAAATTTGGTAGATGCTGTCCTTCATAATATCTATGTATGGTGCAGCAGTCAGCTAAAAGATTATCACCTTCATTTTTCCATTGTGAGTATTTTATAATTGTTGTGCTCATTATTTAATGAATGCATTTGACAGTCAATTAGCATTTTTGTATTTTCTCCTCCCCTCAAAAACTTTGTGATAGTATTTGCATTCCTGTAAGTTCAAATATTTGCTTTTCGTTCCAGAGTAGTTAATCAAACTAGATGCCATGTCAAGAAGAATTTTGGGGAAGGTAGTGGGACACCGCCATGTAATTCTTGGTATTTTATATTGTCAAAATAGTTGTAAAATTTCGATTAAAAAGTGTATTCAGATGAGGTTAGATAAATTGTTAGAGTACACTCATCCATTAGTAAACCTCCAAATTTAAGACTTATTCTTGAATCTTGAACAATTAGCCACTTAAGTCCATGCAGTTTCCAAACTCTTGTCAATCAACTTTTGTATGCTTGGCGAGTTGCAGACTATGTTTGGGGAACTATTTTTTAGAATCTGCCGCCTCACCCATGTCATTCTCGTACACATGCACCCATATGTATACTAATTAGATGACACTGATTCTTAGGAACGTATATTTTAGCCTTATCAATACATCAGTCATGCAATTCTTGCTTGAGATTATTCAGTTTGATTCTTTCACTATTACATGTTTGTTCCATCAATAAATCAACTACCAAGCTCTTAAAATGTGTGATCTTATCCTTGTTGCGAACCTGTAAGTATTTTCTTACTTGAAATTATACTTTCACCCTTTAGTATTTTTTCCATGTTTTCCTGATTACTCTCCTCCTGTAATATATGTTGAAGGAAAATGTTCATGTTAGCTTTTTTAGAACTTCGCTCTATTTCATTTAAGAATATTTAAATCAGATCTTTTTCAGCTGAATAATGTGTTGATTTTTAATCATGCCTTAGTAGATTCTTACTTGTTTGTTTGTTTAGGACGACTCTCAGTTATTTGAGGGCATCCTGAGTTTGGCAATACTTTCGGGGGGAAGATTTCCTGATGAAATTATAGAAACAAAGGTTCTTAATCCATCACATGCTGTAAGTTAGAGTGCTTGATGACTGTACATATTCTTTATTTTGAACGGAGTTCTGCTCTATGCAAATATTTAGTATGATGTTGTGCTATTAGATGTGGACTATTTATTTGTTTTTCATTGAAGAATATTCTGTATGATCATTTTTAAATTATTAAAGTGGTTACTTGCCTTAAATGTTCAATAAGCATAATCTTTTATTTGACCAACTTTTGTTAAAGCAAGGAAGTCAAACTCCCAATTTTATGATGTCAAGGGAATTGGGTGCAAGTCTTGTAGTTTGATCTAGTTTTTTCTTGATAATGCAAACATGATTTTGAATAGAGAACATTAGCTAAGAATTTATTGCTCTGCGATTACACATTTACGATCACGTTCAAACTAGTAATTTGTCGCATTCGTCCAAGGAGCTTCTCTAACTTATTTTGTTGTTCTGCCATTCTAATATTTCACCTTCATAATCCTCATAAGTGCAAATTATGAACATAAACAATATCATATAAATAAAGTATGCCATATTTGGTGTTTGGCATAACACACACACACACACACGCATACACAAAGAACCACACCTCCCAACCATAACAGCTCCTCCCACTGCCGCTCCATTGCTATTATGACAACTCTTCATTCCCCCCACACAACTGCTCTTTTCGTTGCCGCTCGAAACTTCTATCCCTCATCTCATGCTCCCATTTAACTTGCGATCTTAGGATAGAACCACTTCTTTCTTCACCCAGTCTCCATGATTTGAGTTAACTCTCAAATTCTCTCTTTCTCATGGTGGCATCGTCCCTTAATCACCACTTAATGACTCAAAACCCGCCACCTTCGGTGCCACCATCTAGTTAAATGCTACAACTTATCTCCGGTGGTTAATGGTCTTCCACTTCCTTCTCAGCTTTCATGACAATATAATCACCTCGATGCATCTCCTGTCCAGCGATGGGACAAGTAAGGTCCCTATTCCAAAATATTTTTCAAATGACAAGTGTTCGACTATGTTGCGCTTATGTGGATACTGAACCTCAATGGTTTTGAACTTCCATTTCCTCTATTATCTTTTTTCAAGATTCTTGTAAAAAGATGTGAGGCTTCCTTTGCACCAACTACTCTAAAATAAATAGTCCAGTTTCTTTATTTCTAGATTATAATACCCTATTTTCAGAAGTCCTAAAGTCCCTTCCATCTTATTTACTTCCATAGTGTCTGATTCCATCAAGCTTCGTATAAACTGCCAGAACACTTTTTCGTCCTAAACTTCGTATTTTATTTCCATTGCCTTCACAAATAATATCCCAGGGCTTCTTATACACTCTTTTTCTTAAGAATATTTTATAAATACAAAACTGGAGAATTTGTTATTCGTGCCTACCCGTTTTGACAATTGACGTTTTTTTCTCACTATCCAGTGAAATTGGGTTGACATGCAACTATTCATCCTACTCAGACATACTATTTTAAATGCCCCCCGATATGTTATTTTTGAGGGTAAAATGACATTTTTTTCCTAAAAAAATAGATTGTCATTTTTTAAAATATAGACCGACTTATCTATTTTTTCATTATATTAGCCGACATAGCTTTTAAACATATTGTCCACAATTTCATTTTTTGTTATGTTAGCAGACTAACAATACATGTTTAAATCACTTATATATTATATCATGTATGATTAAATTAATTAGAATTGTTGTTTCATTTTTAATGTGTCATTCTTAAAATACATTTTGTATAATTATTTCACACTATTTTTTTATTTCATATTACAAAAAATATGAAAAAAATTCATTACATTTATTATTTAATTACTTTTTATGTTATTAACATAAATTTATTAAGCTTGGAAAAACCTACGACCAATTAAAGATATTTAGCTTTGAAATCTCTTTATTTGCTATAAAATTTAGTGTAATCTGTTAGAAGTTATGTTGAGTTTTATTTTTTTGGTGTGCTTTTAGCCTTGTATTCTCCCCTCACTATATAAGAGGGGGTGCTTGTTATAATTTAACATGTGTGTTTTTACCTAATTCTAACATGGTATCAGAGCCGGCGTAACCTAGCCCGCGCGCCCGCTTGCCCGCTCGCCGGCCTGCGCCTGTCCGCCCGCTCGCCCGCTCCGCCGCTCGCCCGCCGCTCGCCTCGCCTGCGCCTGCCCGCGCGCCCGCTTCCGTAGCAGTGCCCCCCGCCTCCTCTCCTCTCTCTCCCGCCTCCTCTCTTTTCTCTCCTGTTTGCACCCGCCGGTCTTGATATGGATTAACCGGCGGGATTTTTTTCCTGCGACCTTCCAATGGTCCGATTGAGCCGAAATTCTGGGAATAGTTTCGCTTTCCTCCCCTTATTATCATACTTGATTCTTGGTGGTTTTTACCGGTTCGTCTTTCCGGAGATTCAGATCTACTTTTTCTCTCCGTTTTTTTACCGTCTTTCTTCTACTCCCGGAAGTTCAGATCTATGATGCCCTAAGGTTCCCCTTTTCCTTTGGGCCGTTCTTCTTCGTTGGTGCCATGTCAGACGTTGATTCCGGTGCTTCCGGTGCCTCTGTGCCCCCCGCTGGATCTACCCGGGTTGGCTCCGATCACAGTTTCTCTCAGCTCACTACGATTCGTCTGGATGACACCAACTACCTATCTTGGTCCCGTTCTATTACTTTGGCCTTAAAGAGTCGGCGTCTCTTTGGCTATGTTAGTGGCGACACTCCTGCGCCTGCTCGCACCTCTGCTACCTGGTCCCAATGGGACTCTGAAAACTCGCTGGTCATGTCTTGGCTCATCAATTCCATGCAGGAGTCCATTGCCCGGAATTACCTCTTCCTCGACACTGCTGCAGACATATGGAAACGGGATGAATCTACTTACTCCCGCAAAAGGAATGCGACACAAATCTAACATCTTCTCCGACAGCTGTTCCATCTTCGTCAGAGAGATCGTCCTCCTTCTGCCTACTATTTGGAGTTTACCCAACTCTACCAGGAGTATGACCATTTTGAGTCTCTTGCAATGGTCTGTGATGCTGATGCCCTCCTATTAAGGGCTCGTGAGGATCGCAACGGGGTGTTCGAATTTCTCCAAAGGCTTCACCGTGATTTCGATCAGATTACTGTGCAGGTTTTGGGCCGCGTTCCCATTCCCTCCTTGCCTGAGGTCTTTAGCATTATTCAGCAGGAGTTTGATCGTAGACAGTCCTGGAACATGACCACCACTCCTGAGGGTTCAGCTTTGGTTGCTCATCCTCCCACCACTGGTAGCAGGGCCTCTCGGGACTTCAAGCCTCGTGCCACAGATAAGGATCATCTCATGTGCGATTATTGTGGCAAGCCCCGTCATACCCGGGATACCTGTTACAGTCTGCACGACTTCCCTCCAGGATTTTCTTCTCGGGGTGGGTCTTCTTCCCGTGGGGGGCGAGGTCGTGGACGCACTTATGGCCGTTCACATCATTCTGCCCATCTGACTTAGATTCCTGAGAGCAGCCCTCCGGGTCTTCTTGGACCTCCTCCTGCAACTATGTCCTCTTTTTCTGCTGATGAGATGCAGACTCTTCGCCGCTTGATGCAGAGCCTTCTTACTGTGTCGGTTACTGCTTCTTCCTCATCTGCCCTTGCCCATTCAGGTATCCCAGGTGCTCACTCTGCTACAATTTGCTCCTCTCCCCATTGGATTATTGACTCCGGAGCTACTGATCATATGACTGGATCGGCTTCAGGTTTTGTGTCTTATTCCCCTCTCTCTGGTCGAGATAAAGTGAGTATTGCTGATGGATCCTTTTCCTCCATTGCTGGAAAAGGGTCCATACCTTGTTCATCTCTCACTTTATCTTCTGTCCTCCATGTTACAAACTTCACCCGCAGTTTACTTTCTGTTAGTCAGTTGACTACTTCCCTTCAATGCTCAGTCACCTTTTTTCCTACTTATTGTGTTTTTCAGGATCTGAAGACGGGGAAGGCGATTGGGTCTGGTAGCTTGCAGGACGGCTTGTATGTGTTTGACCCCTCCAACGGGTCCACCTCTCCGAACGCTCTTCATGCCACCCAGTCATCCCAACTGCTCACCTGACATCGTCGTCTTGACCATCCTTCTGTTTCCACTATGCAGCGTCTTTTATCTACTTTTCCCTCTAGTTGTTTTAAAAATTTTGTGTGTGATGTATGTGACGTTGCAAAACATCATCGTCTCTCTGTTAATCATGTTTCTTTACCTAGTACTATTCCTTTTCATATTGTTCATACTGATGTGTGAGGGCCTTGCTCTATTGGCTCTATTTCTGGATGTCACTGGTTTATTTCCTTTATTGATTGTTTTTCTCGAACGACATGGGTTTATCTCATGAAACATAAGGGTGAAGCTTTTTCTATTTTTCAACGCTTCCATAAGATGGTATCTACTCAGTTTTCTGTATCCATAAAAATTTTACGCAGTGACAATGGTAAAGAGTATATCAACTCTTCCTTTGACCACTACCTTACCACTCATGACATTATTCATCAAACTTCTTGTGCTCATTCCCCGTCACAGAATGGGGTAGCCGAGCGAAAGGACCGTCACTTGCTGGATGTTACCAGGTGCCTCTTGCTTACTATGCATCTCCCCAAGTTCTATTGGGGGGATGCTGTCCTTACCGCTGCTTATCTCATTAATCGTTTGCCCTCTCTTGTCCTTGGTAACCAAACTCCTCTCACCACCTTAGGAGTTTCTCCGACATCCTCTCTTCCTCCTCGCATATTTGGGAGTACGTGCTTTGTCCACATTCCCTCTCCTGGGAGGTCTAAACTCGACCCCCGCGCCCTCAAGTGTGTCTTCATTGGTTATTCCCCTACTCAAAAGGGGTATAAATGTTATCACCCTCCTACTCGTCGGACACTTGTATCTGCTGACGTTACTTTTCGTGATTCTACTCCTTATTATGCTACCTCACTTCAGGGGGAGCCTGCTGTTGAAGTGAGTTCTCCTACCTTCTCCCTTCCGATTCCTCCCTCTAGCGAGAATATCATACCGGTTATTTCTCCGGTCGATCATCCAACTGTTTCTCCCGTTGCTCCTCCCGTTATCTCTTCTCCTCCGCCTACTCGTCCCTTACAGGTTTACACCCGACGGCGTAAAGGTCAGAACACAACGGCTAATCCCATGCTCCCAGACCCTATGCCAACTCTGTCAGAAGATCTCTCCCTCCATGAAGGTATCCGATTGAGTACTCAACACCCTATATCTCAATATGTTACCTATGATACGCTGACTCCCTCTTATAAAGGGTTTGTGTCGTCCCTTGCTTCAGTCTCTATTCCATCTACCTGGCAGGAGGCACTTGAACATCCTGATTGGAAAAGGGCAATGGTAGAAGAAATGGCAGCTTTGGCGAAGAATAATACTTGGGACTTAACCACCCTTCCACATGGGAAAAAAACAGTTGATTGCAAGTGGGTCTTTGTGGTCAAACAAAATTCCAAAGGCATAGTGGAACGTTTTAAGGCAAGATTAGTGGCGAGAGGGTATACTCAAACTCTTGGCATTGACTATCAAGAAACCTTTGCTCCTGTGGCAAAAATGAATTCTATTCGAGTCCTGCTATCATGTGTTGCATGCAAGGGTTGGGATCTCATCCATTTGAATGTTAAAAATGTCTTCCTTCATGGAAATTTGGAAGACGAAGTGTATATGTCCCTTTCACCCGGTTTTATCTCTCAGGGTTTAGATGGAAAAGTTTGCAAATTGAAGAAGGCTCTCTACGGTCTAAAGCAATCCCCAAGGGCGTGGTTTGGACGGTTCCATAGCGCTATGGTCTCCCTGGGGTACAAACAAAGTCATGCTGATCATACTCTGTTTATCAAAAAGAGGGCCAACATGGTAACAATTTTAATAGTCTATGTTGATGACATCATTATTACAGGGGATGACATTGATGAAGTAAAAGCCTTAAAGAAACACTTGGCACAAGAATTTGAGGTGAAAGATCTTGACAAACTGAAGTATTTTCTGGGTATTGAAGTTGCCAGATCTAAGAATGACATTCTCATCTCTCAACGGAAGTACATTCTTGATCTCTTAGAACAAACGGGTCTGAGTGGGTGTAGACCTGCTGACACTCCCATGGAGGTTAACCACAATCTTGGAAGAAATGATGGCGATCTTATAGAAGATGTTAAAGGTTATCAAAGACTTGTAGGGAGATTGATCTACTTGTCTCATACTCGACCTGACATTGCTTACGCCGTTGGAGTTGTGAGTCAATACATGCACTCTCCGAGGGCCAGACATCTTGATGCTGCCCATCGGATCTTGAGATACTTGAAAACTTCACCTGGAAGAGGAATCCTTTTCACCTCCAATTCTGACCTGAAGATCGAAGTTTATACTGATGCTGACTGGGCAGGAAGTGTTGAAGATAGACGATCCACGTCTGGGTATTGTTCATTTATTGGGGGGAATCTTGTCACTTGGAGAAGCAAGAAGCAACAAGTCGTCTCCAGGTCTAGTGCTGAAGCAGAATTTCGTGCCATGACACATGACATTTGTGAAGGACTCTGGCTGCGCTCCCTCATGAGTGATCTGAGGTTGAGTGAAACTGCTCCTATTCGGTTTTACTGCGACAACAAGACTGCCATTAGCATTGCCAACAATCCTGTTCAGCATGATCGCACAAAATACATTGAGGTGGACAGACATTTCATTAAGGAACACATTGAGAAGAAGATCATATGTATTCCCTTTGTTCCCTCAGAGGGCCAACTTGCAGATATTCTTACAACGCGTCTTGGGGCAAATTTTCACTATGGCTTGATTGACAAGTTGGGCATGAGAAATATAACATGCCCAACTTGAGGGGGAGTGTTAGAAGTTATGTTGAGTTTTATTTTTTTGGTGTGCTTTTAGCCTTGTATTCTCCCCTCACTATATAAGAGGGGGTGCTTGTTATAATTTAACATGTGTGTTTTTACCTAATTCTAACATAATCAAAATAAAATTATTGTATAATATTAAATATATTTTACATTGTATTAATTTATACTTGTTAATAATGTTTTTTTTTCGATATTCTTGAATTTTTTTTGGGTTATACATGATTCATTGTTTGTTTACTCATTATCTTTTAGAATATATAATTATACATAATAGAAATAAAAATAAAATTTTAATTTTTACGATATATAAATCCGATATTTTAAAATATCCCCGACATGTCTCCGATTTCCGACACCAAACATTTAAAACTCAATCCGATATGACACCAATATTCGATATTTACAATTTACCCAAACACATCATAACGATCGACATACACTTAAAATCTCATTTTCTAACACATCAACTCTCTCACATCCATTTTTCTTCCTTGCATTTACAATCCTATGATTTTCTTTGTTCACCATGAGTTAGTCCAACCAAGTTCCATTGGATTTCTTTTTTTTCTATCCTTGATATGATTCAAAAAACACTATAATGTTTGGGATGTGAGTAGAGGAAGTGCATGATGATATCTATTTGCTTTGGCAAAATACCACATTGGATTCTTTAACAAAGATGACGTGATGGAAATGGATCGCGCCTCATTGGGACCGATTTTATTATCAGCAATTTTTGGACCGTTGGACAAACAATCGACCCCACAACTGCGAACGGCTTGATTTTTTCTATTTTTATGTTTCTTTAAATTTTTCTGATGTGTATTTTAGGGATTATATCAAATAATCCGACCCTGTGATCGAGCCTTCAGATTGGTTTCCCTAAATTCTATATCTAATTATGTCTTTTTATCAAAGATTATAGTTCAAAAGTTGGTACCACTTTCGCCCCCGGTGCTGACACCGCCGCTTGATCTCGTTCACTCTATGATGCCTACTCCGAAGGTCATCCTGTATTGATCTCCCGTTCCTTACATCCATCCTCCACCGACCACCTCCAAACTCCCAAACAACGACCGCCTCTCAGCCCATTCCTATTTTTTAATTTCGTCTTCACAATCTTGAAACCATATCCCTTTTTTAAACCCTCCTTAATCGAAACATCCAATAACCCAAAATCTGCATCCAAAACATCCTAGCCCCATTTCCCTCCTAATTGATCTCTGTCTAGCTCCTCCCAAACTCATCTAATTATCTCTAATCTAGCGGCCCATAGACCACCACAATTTACAGTACACAATGTTGTAAATATCGGATGTCGGTGACTTGTCGGATTGAGTTTTTAAATATCAGATGTTCGAAGTCGGAGAAATGTTAGAGATACTTTAAAATATCTGATTTTCATATCTTATAAATATAAAAATTTATTTTTATGTATACAAGTATAATTATATGTTCTAAAAAGGAAATAATTTACATAACAAGTAAACGAACAATTAGTCATGTTTATCCTAAAATAAAGTAAAAGCTAAATATCAAAAAATATTCAATATAAAATATTATAACAAGTACAACAACAACAGTACCCATATAGTCCCCAATCATTGGGGGTATGGGCCGGTGAAGATTGGAAACAGACCTAACCTTTGACACTATGCACAAAGTGGCAATATTATAACAAGTACAAACTAGTAAAATGTAAATTATATTTAATATTATATAAGAATTTTATTTGACTAGTACTAAGTTTTATAGCAAATAAAAAAGATTTAAAAGCTAAATATTCTTAATTGATTATTTGTATTTTCATACTTAATAATTTTATGTTAAAATCATATGAATAACAAGTTAAGAATTAATAAATATGTTGAACTTTTTCACATGTTTGTAATATGAAATATGAAATACATAGTAAAAAATAATTATACAAAATTGATTATATGAGTAAAAATTTAAAAGAACGGAACAGTAAGTCTAATTGATTTAAACATGCATAATATATATGTGTGTGAGAGAGAGAGAGAGAGGGAGAGAGAGAGAGATTTAAACATATACTGCTTGACTAGTAACACAACATAAAATAAAATAACGTACAATATATTCAAAAGTCGTGTCGGTTGATATATCAGAAAAAATTGAATATATCGTCATGTATTTTACAAAAGGGCATAATTGTTTTTTTTAGAAAAAATAGATATGTTGACAGACATATCAGTGGACATTTAAAACAGTGACAGTGCAAATCACATAACAATGTTTTGAGTTTATCTTGCCTCATCACAATAAAACATAATCACAATGAGTGCCAAAATGTACAAAATTAAAATTTTTCATTTCATTAAAAACATACTTAAAAAATGCCATGTTCCAGTTCTAGACATACATTTATATATGAGATTATATATATAAACAACTATTTTACAAAGATACAACTAGACTCAGACATACGACTATACTACAAACATCATTTACTATATAATATAGTTCAATCCGTCCTCCTACTTGTGGGACACTGCGGGTCCCGACACCACTTTCCATACTCCTCGACTACCTCTATTATCTCTACCAGAATTTTTACCTATATCTCATGTTGTTCTTTTTTTCTTCTTCAGAGAGTTTCTTATTGAAGTTTGTCTTTGTTCCGCTCGGACCCACCGTAAAAAGTTAGAATATTAAAGATTAGTCATAAAGACTAAGTGAGATTTAACCTCTTTAACCGATGTACATGCAGGCATAAATGATTTATAGCAATATGGATATAAATCATATTTTATTCATTTTGCAGTAAGCTGTGAACTGTAGTTATCAGTAATCATCAGTAATGAACTGTATAATATAGTAATCTATAAGCATTAAAAAAATATCATAAGGAACAATAAAATTATAAATTTCTTAAATTTGTTTATTTTTTTGACATTTCAATTCTTATCATTCCGTATTCATTCAGTTATTTTCAGTCTAGAGGTATGCTAAGGGTAGCTGTCTCAGCCATCAATATTTTTGGCACGAGCCCTTAAGGACACCATCTACCAATCCCACACGATCAAACATGCGTTATGCCTTTCAACCCCTAGATTGGTCATCATATCTAATTCAGCGCTACATAACACGCTTTATACTTCCGACCTCTAGATCATACAATTTCTACTCCACCGCGATCGAACATGCATTATGCCTTTCGCTCCCTGGAGTTGACATGTTCCAATTCAGTGTGATCAAACACTGGTTAGGCCTTTTGGCTCCCTGAATTGGAAAATAAACACTTAAACCGTAACATTACTTATACATCGATACATTTAGTTCCATGTTTTACTTCCGTTACATTTTGCTCTTATTTATCAAATAGGGCGTTAATTGAATAGGATTGCCCTCTGATTATTGATCGCTTCCTGGATTATCTTTAGCCATCATTAGCAAATATTTATTGTTAGTGTTTAAAATGACGAACTTATTCAACTGAAATTATGGACATGCATGAAATAATTTCAATATGAAAATAAGTAACCGTGCTTGTATTAAGTTAAAATTAGCGAAAAACAAAGCATAAATCAATGAGGTAAAACTTACCATCATTTATCCTTGCCCTTATTATTATGAGGGTTGTACAAAATGAGAGGACAAAGAAGTCGCAAACCTACACACATCAGAGGAGTGGCGGTTCAAGGGAACATAATTAGATAGATGATGCACTGTGAAGGACGTGGTAGAATCAGGAGTCCGCTGAGCATCAATAGCATACAAGGGCTGTCATAGGGCACCAGATTGAGGGGACGACGTGAGTAGACATGAAGGGCATGGGATAAAGCAGGTGTGGTGTTAGTAGTAAAGGTGGTAGAGAATAGTGGACAGGAACAAGATGACGTGGTAGATTTGGAGGTGGCATTGGCAAGGTGGAGGAGTGATGGAAAGACTAGTTTTTCCTAAACTTGTCGACGGGGGGACTCGGGTGGTGGACAGAACAAACAAACAAAAACCGGGGGGAGGGGGGGATTATAAGGAAGGGGCATCGGTCGGGAAATAAGATAGAGAAAGATGTCACAAAATTGTGAACAAACGAGGGCATGCAATTGATGAGATAGCCCTCAGTAAAGACAACAAAATTCCAATAGGTAGTGGGGACTAGAATCTGGAATAGTAGTGACCGAGCAACTTCAAGAGGATATTGGTTCTCGCGCTCATCAACGCCATTTTGTCGCATGGTATACACATATGAGGTTTGGTGGATGATGCCCAACAAGGTGCAAGTTTTCTGAAAGCCATACCCAGTGTATTCACGTGTATTATCAACGCGAAACATTTTGATAGTGCAGGAAAATTGTGTTTGTATTTCCGTAGTAAAAGAACGAAAAATGGACATAAGCTCAGAGCAATCACGCATCATGTACAACCAAGTCATGAGCGTATAATCATCAATAAATGTAAGGAAGTAACGATATCCAGAGATATTAGCTGTTTTGTAGGGACCCCAGATGTCAGAATGCACTCAAACAAGAGGAGCAACACTCTGAGTACAATGAGAGGGGAAAACAGAACGATGCTGTTTCCCATAAAAACATGATTCGTAGTCATAAGAAGAAATAAGGAAATTGGGAAGAGCCTTTTGGAGGATTGGGAGAGGAGCATTGCCAAAACGCCAGTGCTTATCAACAGAGCTGACAGAGGAGAAAACAGATGTGGGAAGATCCAACATATTGAGCTGATTTGAAATTCGCCTTTTATCAATGATAATCCGTGTCTGCCGATCCTACACAACAAAAGAGGAGGAAAAATGATTAAACAGTCATGATGTTGAGTGAGATGACTAACAAAAAATAGATTAAAGTGAGATCCAGGGACATAAAGAAAAAAGTGAAGAGACAGAAAGGGGATTAACAACACATCGTCAGGGCCGACAATGAGAGTGGTGTCGCCATTAGCCACCATAATGAACTTTGGACATGGAGAGTCCAAGTATCGAGAGTGAATCTATGAAGTGATGTAGTTTGTGGCACCCGAGTCCACAATCCAAGAGGGATTATGAGTCAAATATGATATGCCTTCATTTGAGACAAAGAGAACAAAACTGGAGGTGCGGGAGATTAGCCCCCGAAGAAGCTAGAGTTCCTTACGTAAGGTATCTATGTCAGAGCGGGAGGTGGAAGAACCATCAACATAAGGGGAGGCATGCGACGGAGGGAGCTTATGGTGGGGGAAAACCATGTTTCCAAAAACAAGTCGTCTTAGTATGATTTTCCCGACCACAATAAGTACAGAAGTGAGAGGGATGCCTCTTAGAGCGATTGCAACCATCTCACCCACTACCCCGAGAACCAGAACAATCGCCACAATCAGTAGTTTGAAGGTCTATGATCAGAGCCACAATGTAGGAGAACCAGACGAGAGAACACCAGAAGGTTAGGTGGCAGCGTCACCTTTAATATCATAGAATAAACATCAGCCATGGGGGGAATAGTAGGAGAGGAAAGAATATGTGCCCGGACACTGTGGAGATGAGGATGGGCCCAAGCCATTATCAATACAATACTAACAATTTCTTTCTTAGCTCATTGAGTGGTAAAATCAAGCGTTGGGGGTTGGTTTTGAATCCAAGCCCAGGTCCCTATTCGTGCCCGGGTCGAGGTGTTGAAGGGCCATGAAAATATCAAATGTGTCAGAGACTTTTTCCCAAATAGAGAGGGTGAAACTCATCCCACGTTGCTTTGGCAGTGTTAGGGAACATAACCATCTGATACAGTTCACTGTTCATGGAGCTCAAGATTTAATGCGGTCATCGTCCCAAAGCCACTGTTTGGTGGGCTCGGCAGTGGGGGGTTGGGGGTCCCACATGGGATGATGAAGAAGCCCCTTGGTATGAAGAACACAGTGCACCGAGTGCAACAAATCCACAAAATTCTTCTTGCTGACGAGCGAGATAATAGTAATCCAGAGTTCATCCCTAGCATCAGGGAGAGGGGGTCGAGCATGGGCGGGAAGGGTCAAAGTAGCAGAAGCTGCACTCGTTCCCATTGTCTCAAGAGGAGGCGCGTTCTCAAAGAGGAGTTCGCCCAATCCCAAGCCTCAGAGAGGACTCTGGGAGACCTAAAAGAGGAGTCCGCCCAGGGTTACAAAGTGGAGTTTGGGAGACCTCAAAGAGGTGTCTGACCAAGCTCATATCGCGAGGAGTCCGGGCGACCTTAAAGAGAAGTCCGCCTAGGGTCACAAAGAGGAGTCCGTCCAGTCCGGGCGGTCACAATAGGGAGGTCGTGCGAACTGGTCACAGAGGAGCTGACGAGCACAATGAGGAGTCTGGGCAGCTGCGGAGATCGACGTCGCAGGTAGGAGAGGCGGGCTTGCAGGTGGAGACTGCATTGAGTTCACACGGGTTGGAGAGGTCCAGATGATCACTATAGCAGGGAGAGCGTGCGGTCTCAAAGAGGAGTCTGCCTAAGCAATAGAAAAATGATCATTGGTCCCAGCAAGCGACACAAGGGGTCTATAAAATCGAGGGGAAGGCTCCAAGAAAGGGACGCAGATGAATCAGAAGCACTTCGGGTGGGGGCAGTGTCTATTAGGGAGGCCGCACAGGGGCGGGGATCTGGGCGGTTGCAGGAAGTGAGTCAGTCCGAAGTGAAATTGCGAGAGCAGGGGCTCAATCACGTAGAGGCCAAGATTAACCTGGATTTGATACCATGTACGAAATGAGAGAAAAGATTTAAAATGTACTATTATTTATTATATCAAATTCATATACATAAAACTTGCTATATAAAGGGAAAGAGAAGTTAAGAGTCACTACTAGATGTGAGATTAAAGGAGCGTAAGAGAGGAATGAGCCCAATGAGCATTAATACATGAGCTAAATACAATGTTTAGTCTTCTTATGTATTCTTCAACTATGGTCATCATCACATTTATTTCTGACGCCATTCTTCGCAGGATCTCTAATATATGAATCCTCTTATTATGGTTTGTCTTAAATAAATGTCAACATTGACTCCATAGGATGATAACTTGACTTTTTCAAGAGTTGTCTGAGGAGAAATAATTAGGTGATAATGTTTCGCATAAATTTACATAATTGATGTACGTGTCCAAACCATCTTAGACGAGCTTCTCGCATCTTCTCTGCAATTGGTGCTACTCCCGTCTTATACCTGATACTTTCATTCCTAATTTTATCCAATCTCGTGTGCCCACACATCCACCTAAGCATTCTCGTCTCCGCAACTCCCATTTTTTTGCTCATGTACACTATTCACTGCCCAACACTCAGAACCATAGAACATCGCGGGTCTAATTGCAGTACAGTAAAATTTGCCCTTAAGTTTTAGTGGTACTTTACAATCACATAAGATCCCTGACGCGCCTCTCCACTTCAACCAACCCGCTTGGATTCTATGTGTCACATCTTTATCAATACCTCCGTTTTTTTGAACTATCGATCCAAGATATTTAAAACATTAATTACGGGAAATATCTTTGTCACCCAACTTAATAACGGAGTCATCTGTCCTTCTTGTACTGCTAAATTTAAGCTCCATATACTCCGTCTTTGCCCTGCTCAAACTAAAACCCTTCTTTTCTAAAGTATATCGCCAAGATTCAAGTTTTGCGTTTACACTCTCGCACGTCTCATCAACCAAAACGATATCACCCTCAAACAAAAAACACCAAGATATTGCTTGTTGGATATGTCTGGTGAGCTCATCTAAGATAAGTGTAAAGAGATAAGGGCTTAAAGATGAACCTTGGCGAGAAGAAAATCACACGAGATCCTGTTTGGATTCAACCTTGCGTGAAGAAAATCACACGAGCTCCTGTTTGGCCTAGAAAATCAGAGTTCTGTCTCTGCCTGCATGTTTTTGTTCGCGTACGGTTGTTGTAACCGTGCGTGAGGAGAAGTCGCACGGGCGGGACCCTTGGCCTGTAGTGAATATTTTATCGTAAATATCGCACGGTTCGAACGCACGACCGTGCGGGGTCATTTTTAACATTTCGTAGTATTTAAACGCAGGATTAACCCTAATTCGGGACTTCACTCCATTTTCGCGTCTGTTCGCTTGGTTTTGCCCAGTTTCGCTCTTCACCGCCGCCCATCTCGGGGAGGAGCTTCGGCCTTCCGTCCACCGCAAATCTTTCGCTAGGGCTTCGCCCTAGGCCGCCTCCATCATCCCGCACCTTTAAGGAGAGTTTCGAGGTATTTCTCATCGCATCCAAGTGGAGTTCTAGCAAGGGACGTGGCCGAAGGTGATTAGCGAAAAATACGGGTCTATTGAGAGGTAGTGACAACCTCTTCTACCCCGGACGACAGTTGTGGGCCGAGCTCGGACGAGGATTGATAACCCTTCAATTCCGGCCGTGAACCCGTGACGAGACTTCGTTCTTTGGTTGTATCCCACACACTCTTCTTCTTTGCAGTGATTTTTACTTCATTCTTTCTTGTATTTGGATGATGAAATCATGAACCCTATGCTATTATTATTGATTTCCATGTCTTTGAAATTTTTCTTGGTTTGTGTGTTGAGGTGCGCCCCCATTCCATCCGCCATCCCACCGTTGAGATTGGATTGCCGCACTAGCAATTGCTAGTGGCGTGCATCATGACGAGGTGCTTGCAACCCTCACTCCGCCGGTGTGCCCCCTTCATTCGCGTGCCTTCTCGTCCATATGCCTCTCGAAGCAGAGCATAGCGGCTTGCAGTAGTTTCATCCACCAAGCGATGCGGTGCTTGCGACCCATAGTAGTTTAATTTTTATTTTTTCAAACCCAATCCAAATCCCTGTTTTCTTTTAAAATCTTTATAATTAGTTTTCTAAACGAGAGAATTACACATCCCAACCAGCGTTCCTTCGAGATTCGATACTCGGGGAAATCTTCCCGTTTTATATTACTTGAGCGATTGATACACTTGCCATGATCGACTGCATAATTTGCGCATCAAGTTTTTGACGCCATTGTCGGGGAATGCAAACGGTGTCGTGACTCACTTGTTAGAAAAATTAGTTATATAGATTTTCGTTTTCTGTTTATTTATTTATTCCGCTCTTCTTTTTAAAAAGTATAGGTTGCCTTAGTATTTTATTATTGGGTGTAGTAGCTTGCACAGAGGTTTTTATCTTTTTGAATCTGGCTCTCTTCACACCATGTTCGCTGGTTTTAATATTCGTTGCCGTTGGTGTGGAGATTCCTCCCACTCTAGTGATAGATGCCACACATGATATAGTAGCCATAATTCTCAAGGCTCAGTGTACAGAGCACCAACATCCTACAATACTTCATACACCGTGCCTAAGTCGTATGTCTACTCGTCTTCGCCACATGTACCGTTTTGGAATTCATCTTCGGCCCCACAAGGACCGAGGAGGGTTGTAAAGCAGTGCTTGTTTTATCGATGCACATATCACACTCTGAAGGATTGTGCTGAGTATCTTCACCAATTGGATGAGGATGATGAGCCAGATATCCGGATTGTCCCGATTCCTATTTCTGGCAGCACACCTTCTGCCTCTGATTACGTACCTGTACCACCTTCATGTTTTGAAGGGAATGCTACAGATACGTCTGTTAGAGTTGTGGCAGATTTATGTTCTGACATGGCTGAGCCCATCTCCGCTGTAGATTTATCACTACATGTGGAGTCGATTCTTTGTGAGGAATCAACGTTTGATTTTTCTCTTAGCACTATTCCTCCCCCTCTTGTGCATATTACTACATTTGTTTCTGACAGTATTGTTGAGGATGTTATGCAGGATGAGGCAGGTGATTGCAGTGTTGTGCCGATTCCGATGGAGGAGGATATTCTCCGAGGTGAGGACTCTAGCTCAGCATTGGTAAAGGAAGTCCAAATCGTGGAAGTGGCTACTAAAGTTCTTGCAGAGCCCTGCGACGTTATTGACAATGCCGACAAATTCATATTGCTTCAACCTATTAGGAGTTAGACCTGGACCACTCCCACAATTGATGATTATTTATGTTCTTCTTCTTTATTTCCTAACCCCCCCTTCTTTATTTGTGTCTGTGTGGGTTGAGTTTTCACAGGTACTCCAGGAGGACTTGGAGCATTTTGCTCAAGTCAATGATGAGTGTATCCACTTATATGAGGAGGTTGATCCCTCCTCCATAGAGGAAGCCTCATTCATTGCCTTTTCATCCTCCCTCCTCCCTGAAGACGACACCTTGCTGGGCAAAGATTATTTTTGGTGAGATGAGTGAGGATTCCTCTTCCCCTTCTTACATTCTCTTCCCTCTCTCTGTGAGGAACTTGTATTATTATTCAGGTAGAGGGGTGACTGTTCTATCGCCGTATCGGTACCCGCTACCGACACCGATATTAGAACAATTACCTATTCACTTTTCTTTTCATAGACCTATAAGCTAGAACAGATAGAAATTTGAACAAGTTGTACTGGGAGGACAATAACCCCAGTAATTATCTTACTTTTTCTTGCATTTTTATCATTTTAAGTCTAGTTAGTTAAATTTCATTGTTTGTATATTTTCCTTTATTTTGTCAGAGCTCACCCATGTAGGTACCTATTTTGGTTGGCGGGTGCTGCAATTCTATGGTTTACACACGTCTTTTGGTATGCTCACTTGCTAAGCTTTGGGTAATTTCTTACTTTATTTTTGATTTCAATTGTTATGTCATGTGTAGTATTGTCTAGCTTAAGTCTGGGGGAGAGATATCATGGTTGTTACCCACTCCACGTGCATCATTTAATCTGCATACCAAGAGTGCTTAAACCAAAACTCGGCTTCTTGTGAAGTTCGGACCCGAAAGGGGTAACCTCACACCTACTCCTGAAGAAGTTTATAAGACCAAAGATTTAGTACTAGGAACAGATCCTGGGTTACAGTGCAGATGTCCTTCCACACACCCGGAAGATCTTAGAGCGCTTTCCCTCTCTGGCCAATGCTCGGCTGGGGCACCTCGGAGGGCAATTGAAAGCCAACCAGAAAACCAGAAGAGGAAGAAGCCAAAAAAGGATGCTCCCCAAAGGTGTCTCTACAAATTTATTTATAGTTTTCCAAGTCTGGTCTGCATATAACATAATCCTGCCTTTTGGTTCTACTATACGCAAACCAAAGTGGTCTGGAAACAGCGAAACTCCGCTGTTTGGAGAGGCTATTAGCAGACCAGATTGGGATTCATCTAGGATAGAGAGTTTACCACTTGTCTGGGGCGACGACTGCTCGATTGGGCCTGCACTTGCCGCTTGCCTTGACTCCGGGCAAGTGCGAGTCAAAACAACCCACTCCCCCTTGCTCTTGGTCCATACCGCTTGCGAGCTAGGCAAGACCTAGCCACTCGCGAGCTGGGCGAGACCCAGCCACTCGACTTGCCTTAACCTAAATGGCCCTTCCTTGCCTCGATTCCACTTCTAAGGGCTCCACTCGCCGAATACGGGGTTGTACACAATCCCCGCTCTTTGCGAGATTGTCTCAAGCTCGTAAAGAAAAGTCTAACCCCAGGTATTTGGCGAGTGACCACTGACTTATGTTAGAATCTTTTGGTGGGTCCCCCCAACGATCTACATACATGCCGGACTGGGGGGGGGGGGGATGGACAAGGTGAACCCTGCTTACCACCCCTTCCCTCGCTCGATTCCTATGCTTGCCGCGGGATGTCACTTTCCAAGGAACTTCCAGGATAAACTTACACAAAGCCGATCCCGTCACAGTATCGGGCGAGATCCTTCATCCAAACCCGGTGCCCTCCGAACCTGACCCGGGGCTCACACTTCTCGACGGGGCTCAGGTACCCGGAATTTTGTCTTATTTCCTACTCTGTTGAGAATATGTCTGTAACCGATTTGGTCACCCTCAGGGAGAATCCACCAAAGAAAAGGTTGATGATCCAGCCTCGATTGATGTCGACGCGTATCCTTGCGACGACGTATTCTCGCGAGTAGACCAGGGAACTCGCCCTCAGGTGGACGCGAGCACATATACAACTCCCGACAGTTCCCTTGCATCGATATGTGCAGCTCTCCCCTTCGGGACTACCGGTCGGGCTAGTATTCCACTGTAATTGCTAATTCGCGAGCCATCGCGCGAGATCATCCTCTGCCCAGCACTCGTGGGCAGAGGCTCCCCCGACATTTGTCCTTCTTTCCGCTCCGGTTCCTGACCTGGACCCTTCTAGCACGGGCTACGGGAAGTCGTTAACGCTTCCCCCTGACACGCCCTTTCAGGGGCAGCCGAGCTCGTCTCGCCTGCCCCCCAACAACGGTTAGTCAGAGCACTCGCTACTCCTTTTGGCTAGAGGTTTTAACACTTGTTGCCTGAGGATCTCCCTACTCGCCTTCTTAGGGGTTGGGGGCGAGTGCGGAGCGAAGTTCCACTCGCCTTTTATCTCGGGTATGTTCGATACTGACCCCCTTGGCGAGATTTGCAAGTGTCCGATTGGTGAGATCCCAACTGGAACATTCCTACTCGCCTACTCCTTATATCTAGCCTCCTCCATATTCTGCCTTGTACTTCAACATAGAACTTCCCTCCAAGTGACTTTCAGCCCCGCCAGCTAGTGAGAGCTTGAACAGCGAGATCTTCTCGGGCTCACTTTCCACTTACACTTTTCAATTTGCCACCGAGCACCTTCCAGCCCTGCCGGCTAGCAAGAGTCTGACAACGAGATCTTCTCGGGGTTCTCAACCAACATTCCAACCTGCCTCTCCGAGAGGTCAACCTGTCCTGCCGGCTAGTGAGAGCCCGGTCAGCGGAACCATATCGAGGGCTTCTAATCAACATCTCATCTTGCCTCTCTGAGAAGTCAACCCGCCCTGCCGGCTAGTGGGTGCCCGGTCAGCGAAATCATCTCGAGGGCTTCTAATCAACATGTCAACCTGCTCTCCGAGAGGTCAACCTGCCCTGCTGGTTAGTAGGAGCCCGGTCAACGAAACCATCTCGAGGGCTTCTAATCAACATGTCAACCTGCTCTCCGACAGGTCAACCTGCCCTGCCGGCTAGTGGGAGCCCGGTCAGCGCAACCATCTCGAAGGCTTCTAATCAACATATCAACCTGCCTCTCCGAGAGGTCAACCTGCCCTGCCGGCTAGTAGGAGCCCGGTCAGCGGAGCTAACTCGAGGGCTTCTAATCAACTTCTCATCCTGCCTCTCCGAGAGGTCAACCTGCCCTGCCGGCTAGTGGGAGCCCGGTCAACGGAACCATCTCGAGGGCTTCTAATCAACATGTCAACCTGCTCTCCGAGAGGACAACCTGCCCTGCCGGCTAGTGGGAGCCCAGTCAGCGGAGCCATCTCGAGGACTTCTAATCAACACGTCAACCTGCCTCTCCGAGAGGTCAACCTGCCCTGCCGGCTAGTGGGAGCCCGGTCAGCGGAACCATCTCGAGGGCTTCTAATCAACATGTCAACCTGCTCTCCGAGAGTTCAACTTTCCCTGCCGGTTAGTGGGAGCTCGGTTAGCGGAACCATCTTGAGGGATTTTAATCAACATGTCAACCTGCTCTCCGAGAGGTCAACCTGCCCTGTTGGCTAGTGGGAGCCCGGTCAACGGAACCATCTCGAAGGCTTTTAATCAACATGTCAACCTGCTCTCCTAGAGGTCAACCTGCCCTGCCGGCTAGTGGGAGCCCGGTCAGCGGAACCATCTCGAGGGCTTCTAATCAACATCTCAACCTGCTTCTCCGTGAGGTCAACCTGCCTTGCCGGCTAATGGGAGCCCGGTCAGCGGAACCATCTCGAGGGCTTTTAATCAACAGAGCCCGGTAAGCGGAACCATCTCGAGGGCTTTTAATCAACAGAGCCCGGTAAGCGGAACCATCTCGAGGGCTTCTAATCAACATCTCAACCTGCCTCAACGAGAGGTCAACCTGCCCCGCCGGCTAGTGGGAGCCTGGCCTGCGGAACTATCTCGAGGGCTTCAAATCAATATCTCAACCTGCCTCTCCGAGAGGTTAACCTGCCTTGCCGGCTAGTGGAAGCCCGGTCAGCGGAACCATCTCGAGGGCTTCTAATCAACATAAATAACTTCTACCATTTACTGAGTGAGAAACTATTCAATAAAATGCGCCCTGCCCTAATCGGATAAGGACAAAGTTCACTATAAAGAAGGGCTTATCGGGACAAGGCTCCCTCAGAACGCACGACCCTGATGACCGTTCTCTTCTTTATCTTGTACTTCGGGTAAAACCTCCTCAATTCGCACCTGCTGCTGCTACTGCACTTGACCTCTCGTCTTCCTCACCTCCAAGAACTCTGGGCAGGTGACTTTTGCATGACCTTCCTCCTGATGGAAGTCACAACAGGGCGACTCCACCCTGCCCCTTCCCCTCCCTCCTGGGCGATTCCTTCTTTCTCTCCTCCCCTCTCGGCCGATTGCCATAGCCTGCTAGGGTGGGGGCAGAAGTGGCCCTAGGCCCGATATCCACCCCGGAGGATTGAACCGTCCGTGCCCTCCGTAAGGTTTCTGGAACCCTTGACCCCTTGACTCCTCCCTTCTTCTCCCTTCCTGCTGCCTGAAACCTCCTTGCTCCCTCGACTTCGAGTTACTCAACCTTGCCAACTTCTTAGCGAATGCCGGGTTCGCCGCCTCTCCTTCAATCTCCTTCGCCGCCCTTTCCATCAGCTCTTCGAAGGACAGGGATGACTTCCGATTCAAGCTCATTTTAAAGAATCCCTCCTGCAGCCCCACAGTGAATGCAAGCTGGAGGGTGAATCCCGACACCTCCTGAATGATCTCCTTCTGGAACCTGTCTACGTAGATGACCAGTGACTCCTTTGCTCCCTGATGGATCTTGAAGAGCGCCTCAACACTTTTATTACTCTTCTTAGATGTTGAGAAACACAATTGGAAACTTCGGCGCAAATCCTTGAACCCATAGATTAATCCCACGGGGAGCTGATGAAACCTGTCTCTTGCTTTCTCCTTCAAGGTGATGACAAAGAGTCGACATTTGAATGTGTCTGACATCGGCCAAATGGATACCATGTCCTCAAACCATTGTAAATGCTAGAGGGGATTATCCTTGCCAGTGTAATATGTCATCTCGGGCTCCCTGAACCCCTCTGGAACCGGTGCCGAGACCACCAACTCACATAATGGACTACCCCCACTCGCCGGTCTCGCATGTTCTACTAGCACGATCAGCTCGCCGACCGGGACCACACCCACTGGACTGGGGAAGAGCTCTCGCCCGACGAGATCTCACTCAAACCCCCCACTCGCCACCTCCTTCCCATGTCGCTTGACAAGGGCATTCTTACCCAGGCACGACGGCGTGACCACTGGGACAGAAGGGGTCGAGCACTCGCCGCGCGCGGCGAATGCGTGATTTAGAGTTGCCATGATCTCTCTCTTAAACTCTTTAAACATCCCCACCGTGACCAGTACTGCGGGTGGTGACGAGTTGCCTGGGTCGACACCTTGCCCCTCACCTCCGGCCATAGGACTTGGTCAGAGTTTTCTTGTGCTGGTTACTGTCCACGCTCACCGCACCAAATTATTTAAACCGAAACTCAACTTCTTGTGGAGTTCGGACCCGAAAGAGGTAATGATGCAGAGCAGAGACGAGGACGCGTTTTGGTCCCGTTCGGGGCTGATTTGGCAACTTTCTATATATGACATGCCTGGATCGACGATCGGGCTCCGCGATTGCGTCCAGAGCGTCGCCGCGAGTCAAAATACTATATTACTTTATTTTTTTCAGTTTATTTTGATGTATTTTTATGGGCGAACCCACCGACCAATCATAGCCGTTGATGGCGATGCCCCAACCTCTCTTTTATTATAAATAGGATGTAGAGGGGCTAAATTCAGTCATTGTTGGATTTGGAGAAGGAGCATTCCCGGATTCCAGCGATCCCTCCCGGTGCCGACGCCGTGGAACCTTATGTGACGACTCCTAGGTGCCTATCTTCCTCCCCAAGGTACTACCCATCCATAGCCTTCTTTTTCCCCCTCCGAAACCCTCATCCGCAGCCCCTACAACCCCCAAATGCCAACCCCAACCAGTGAGTACTGTTCACGGTCACTATTCACCGCAAACACTGTCCGCGGGCACTGTTCACCCGGAAACACTGTTCACCGATTCCAGTTCATCCGCTCCTATTCGCCCGATTACTGTTCACCGGAAACCAGCCCACCAAAATACTGTTCACGCCGACCCTCCACTTCTTCCCTCCCGTGGATCCACCATCGCAATAACCCTAAAATTCTAGATCAGTCCAGATCTAGGATTATAGCCCCTCGATCCGTTATTTCCACCACACAACTTTCCATTTTTGCCCGGATCCGACCCTAAATAGCGGATCTACCCACCCCGACCCAGATCTACTTATTCGTGGCTGGATCCACCATTTTATTGTCCGTTCGCACCGTTCTCCGCCGAGGGCAGCCACCGTCACTGTCGCCTCGCCACCGGTTCCACCTCCGATCGCCGTCTTTACATCTGGCCCTCAAATCCTTCAGTGCCTCGGTTCAGCCCTCTACGTTGTGAGCATTTATGGTATTGTATTCTGTGACTTGATATTTTCATTTGGTTGTTTATCTATATTGTGCTGCGATTATGGTTGTGTAGTAATTGTTTTCTTTTATGCTAATAATTGTTTGTGTAATTCTTCGCCGCACGCTTTCCTTGGCCCTCCGAGCGGAGGAAGCCGTTGCCCAATTGCTAAAAATAATTATTTGTCTCTTTTATTTTAATTATCTGTGTGGTAATCTTAATTTCATTGCTTATAATAATTGTTGTCGTTACCCGACAGTCATATTGCATTTAGCATTGCATTAATGTGTTTCCCGCACCCGCACTTAGAGTCTTAGCTCCCGAGCACCACTAGCCTACCCTACATCAGGTAACCTCACACCTACTTTTCCTGAAGAAGTGCATACGACCAGACTTAGAACTAGGAACAAATCCTGGGCTACAGCGCGAAGGTTCTACTACACACCCAGAAGATCTTAGAGCGCTTCCCCTCCCTGACCAATGTTGAGCTGGGGCACCTTGGAGGGCACTTGAAAGCCAACTAGAAAACCAGAGGAGGAAGAAGCCAAAAAAGGATGCTCCCCAAAGGTGCCCATATAGATCTATTTATAGTTTTTCAAGTCTGGTCTGCATATAACGTAATCCCGCCTTTTGGTTCTACTGTACGCAACCCAAAGTGGTTTGTCAACAACGAAACTCCGTTGTTTGGAGATGCTATTAACAGACCAGATTGTGATTCATCTAGGAGAAAACTGCCGAAAGAGAGTTTACCACTTGTCTGGGGCGGCGAGATCTCGACTCCGGGCAAGTGCGAGTCGAAACACCCCACTCGCCCCTTGCTCTCGGTCCATACCGCTCACGAGCTAGGCAAGGCCTAACCACTCGCGAGCTGGGCGTGACCCAACCACTCGGCTTGCCTTAACCTGAATGGCCCCTCCTGGCCTCGACTCCACTTCTAAGGGCTCCACTCGCCGAATAAGGGGTTGTACAAATGACATTTTTCATTTTCAGTTTTAATTATTTTAGTTTGCATTTATCTTGCACACCACAACAAACACGTGAGCGCGTATTTTTCCGTTGATGCATCGCGAGTCAAATTTGTTTCTTGTGTGTGATTTGAGAAGATCAATGTGCTGGCTTAGTATTTAGACAATGAGTAAAATGTTGACTCCTATAGTACTCCTAGTCGAGTGCTTGCGTCTCATGCAGAAATCCGAGTAGAATTAATTTTTCTTTATGCTTATAGTGTTATATAGATGGTTTGGACACGTACAAATGAGACCATTAGAGGCACCTGTTAGGCGTTGTGATAGTCTGGTCACTAGGCATGTTAGACGAGGGAGGGGTAGACCAATAAGGACTTGGAATGAAACTATAAAGAAAGACATGATGTACTTAGGCATTAGTGAGATTATGGCAAAAGATAGGACACAATGACGACAAAGGATCCATATAGACGACCCCACTGTAGTGGGATAGAAAAAACTTGGTTTGCTTCCTATGGCACGTGATCGAAACTCAACAACGACAGTTTAAAGGCTTGAGTGTTGTTTGTTGTTGCTTATAGTGTTATATTTATCTATTTGTGTAGTAATAATATGTAGATACACTTTTAGAAAATTATAAATTATTTTGCATAATTAAAAATTCTTTTTACCGCATTTTTATTTGCGCAAGTATGTGACTTCGCATGGTACTCCGCATTTCAGTTTCTATGCCAACTACTGCTTTTCTCGTCCACATGGGGGTTGGTTTGCTCGTGACGAGTAAATGGTTAAGTCTGGGGGTGTGATGAGTCTGAATTTTGTAAGGTTTTTCAGACTCATCTAGACTCGTTTTCACGCAAATGCACTTTACATTTAACTTTTAATCGCTCATATTTCACTTGGTATACACTTTCACATGAAGTACACAATATGCCTGTTGTGGTGCGCAATTGCGCTCTATATTTCTGGTGGTAAGCACATAATGCTCCCCGTTGTGTTTTTATTGTTCGTATTGCAGTTTTGGACGTGCGGGGGCAAAAGCCACATCCATTTTGGAATTCTGTATTATTTGCACGGTCGTGCGATATTTTTTTTTTTGCACGAACATTTCTGTTCGTTTCCCTTTTATCGGCTGTATCGTCTTGACTGCCAATCACACGACCGTGTGATTTTTCTTCGCGCACTGACTGTTTTGCCCGTGCGTGACCATTGTACTGAAATTCTGAATTTTGCCTTTGCTCGTGCGATTTGGTCATGCATGGTTGATGTCAACTGTGCTAGGACAAATCGCACGAGCGACCTGTTTTGTCTAAAATTTTTATGTTTTTGTTGTCCGTGCGTTTCCTTCACCCACGGTTGGATTCAACCGTGCGAGAAGAAAATCGCACGAGCTCCTGTTTGGCTTGAAAAATCTGAGTTCTCTTCTTGTGCGTTTTTGTTCGCTCGCGGTTGTTGTAAACATGCGTGAAGATAAATCGCACAGGCGGGACCCTTGGCCTGTAGTGAATATTTTTTAAGAAATATCATATGGTTCGAACGCACGACCGTGTGTTCGGCCGTGCGAGGTCATTTTTAACATTTCGTTGTATTTAAGCGCAAGATTAACCCTAATTTGAGACTTCACTCTGTTTTCGCGCCTGTTCGTCTGGTTTCGCCTAGTTTCGCTCTTCACCGCCACCCATCTCCGGGAGGAGCTCCAACCTTCCGTCCACCACAAATCTTTCGGTAGGGCTTCGCCCTAGGCCGCCTCCATCATCCCGCACCTTCAAGGAGAGTTTCGAGGTATTTTTCACCGCATCCAAGTGGAGTTCTAGCAAGGTACGTGGCCGAAAGTGATTAGCGAAGAAGACGAGTCCATTGGGAGGTAGTGACAGTCTCTTCTACCCCGGACGGCAGTCGTGGACTGAGCTCAGATGAGCATTGACAACCCTTCGATTTCGGCCGAGAACCCGCAACGTGAGTTCGTTCTTTGGTTTTATACCGCACACTCTTCTTCTTTATAGTGATTTTTACTTCATTCTCTCTTGTATTTATATGAACTCATGAACCCTATGTTATTATTTTTGATTTCCATGTCTTTGGAATTTTTATTGGTTTATGTGTGTTTAGGTCCCACTATAGTGGGATAAAGGTTTGAGTGTTGTTGTTGTATGTGTGTTGAGGTGCCCCCCATTCCATCCGCCTTCCCACCATTGAGATTGGATTGCCGCACTAACAATTGCTAGTGGTGCGCATCGTGACGAGGTGCTTGCGACCCTCACTCCGCCGGTGTGTGCCCTTCATTCGCGTGCCTTCTCGTCCATCCGCCTCTCGAAGCAGAGCATAGCTGTCTGCAGTAGTTTCATCCACCAAGCGATATGGTGCTTGCGACCCGCAGTAGTTTAATTTAGTTTTCTTTTATTTTTTGCCAACCCAATCCAAATCCCTATTTTCTTTTAAAATCTTTATAATTAGTTTTCTAAATAAGAGAATTGCACATCCCAACCTGCGTTCCTTCGAGATTCGGTACTTTGGGGAAATATTCCCGTTTTATATTACTTGAGCGATCGGTACAGTTTCCGTGATTGACCGCATAATTTGCGCATCAATAACTCGACCATAGCCTCATTTACTAACATCCACTGTAAGGTATAAAATTATCCACCAGTTGAATGAGCCAACTGTAAGCTATAATATTAACCACCCATGGAGCAAATTATTTACATTCAACGGCAAAGAAGGGGAATAGCCTCAAATTTTATCTATATGAGTCACAGTAAAACCCAACAAGGAAAACCCAAATTAATTACTTGCTGAGCATAAAAATCATTGACAACAGAAGGGCAAGACATCATAAGAAGAAAGTAAACCCTAATTCTCAAAGTAGCAGCCACGCACAAAGCCCCCTCCCCATATGATATTTCCCATAAGCAGCCATAGAGAAAAAAAGAAGAAGAAAAGAAGAGGAGGCTTATAGTAGAGTGAAGAAGAGGAAGTAAAAATTCTTAAGCCCGGTTGAATCAAAGGGCACAGTCCCAATGCCGCTAAACCAGTTGGCGCCGGTAAGAGAGCAAGATTCCTCATGGAGGAAGACAATACTACTATAAGAGTGCCGATCGTAGGAGAAGAAGAAGAGTCAAACCCTTATTTCTTGTCGAAGCCGCAATAGGAAGGAACCATGCGAGAGGAACAAAAGTGAGTGATTCAGGACGCATCTGAGTTTCCACCAGTAATAGCGCATGCTTTGAAGGACCCCTATGATTGTCTTCCTTTCTGGATCGACGTACGACTGTCACTGCCTGCATGCCAGCTCTATCCCCGTTGATTCCTAAGCAGTATGGATCCCTTTGCTTCTTATGCCCCACGCCAGAAGAACACGCCATCACCAATTCGGTCGGATAGACGAACGGGCTGCGTTACTTAATTAATCAAAGGGGACAAATTAATTAATTATTTTTTCATTAAAATTTATTTTTAATTAATTTCTTCGGCCTCGTGATGAGCTCCAATGAGCAAATTATACTCCGTTTGATGTACCGACAGTTATTGGAGATGTCCGCGTCATATGAAGTCGCATTATCGTGCCTCACTGCCAGCATTGACAAACATTTCGTGGTGCTTATCTCACTAGAGCAGTCACTGCTCCCATCAACGCTTGAAGAAGTTCCACCGGTCTTCGTGGTTCTTGTCGCTCCACCAACACCTCTAATTGTTCTCTCATCGTAGTTCACACAGTCAACATCGTCTCCTCCAAGCTCAGCGCTGGTGCTGCCACAATTTGTGTCGCCGCCATTAGTCCCGCGGTCTCCATCTTGTAGCCTCCGATCTGACCAATTTCTCTGCCGGGCCCTCTGGAGGCATTACTTCCTACGAATACCCCCAAGCCGGTGCCGCCACTTCTGATTGCCACAACTCACATTCAGCACAATCTTCTGTCTCTCTCAACTGTTCGCAACCATCGGGCACACTTGCGCCGACTCCAATTATTATGCACGACAGTCTCCCCTTTGCAAGTGACTCTGGCTTGCCAAATCCTCACAGTATTTCGTGACATTAGGGAGCGCAAAAACGACTTCCCACTCGATGCAGCTTACCCTGCAACGACGCGTTATGAGGAGTTATTCTAGCGGGAAATCAAGAAGCCAGATGATCAAATCATTTGAGTCTCGTTCGAGCTTCAAGAAAAACTCGTTTTGAAGGATGGGTCGGGGTGGGATGTTATGGTCTCACACGACCTATTATCTTTGTTGTTAATTAGTGTCGTTATGCGTTCATGCTAGGTGTCTTTTATTAATTTAGTCTATGTAAGGATCTGTAATGTTTTATTGTTTCGTGATTTTCTCTATATTTTCGGATTACTTACCCTCATGCCACTTTGTAGTGTTAGAGTTGAGCAAGGCCCCGCTTCTTTTTCCCTCCGCATTCTCCTTGAGTTGAGCTCGGCTCCCCTTGTATCTCAACCTCCACCGCCACCTCCGACGAGATCCCAAAATAGGTCTGTAGGAAAACGTGAACCTTGTATGTAATTTCTCAAGTATCAAATACAAAGTATGAGTACATATTTATATGAGGGAGAAAGAGATAGGAAAGCCCTATACATGATGTGGGACTAAAGAGGAGAGAAAATAATAAAAAAATACAAAGGAATGAGCCATTGGGCCTTTGTTATATGGGCTTTTCCAACACTCCCCCGCAAGCTGGAGCGCAAAAGTCATATGCACCCAGCTTGGACAGACACTGATAAAATAAGGTGCTCGATAAAGCCTTTGTGAGAATATCAACAACTTGATCAGTGCCTGAAACATGCTTTAAATCTAGTTTCTTCATTTGAACTTTCTCCCGAATAAAATGAGTCTACTTTGATATGTTTCGGGCGTTCTTGGAAGACCGGATTCTTTGCTATCTGTATGACCACTTAACTGTCACAAAATAGAACAACAGAAGAGGGAAGTTTTACCCCCAGATCAGCAAGGAGGTTTTCAAGCCATGTGAGTTCTGAGATAACCGATGCCATCCATCGGTATTCTGCTTCCGCTGAAGATCGAGCAACCACCGCTTGTTTCTTACTTTTCCATGTAATGAGATGACCTCCAAAATATGTACAAAAACCACTGGTTGACCGCCGATTGTCCAAGGAGCCAGCATAATCGGCATTTGAATATGCAACCAATGTTGGAATAGGGGTTGAGGTTTTGTAAACCAGTCCTTGACCCGGAGCTGCTTTAAGGTATCAAAGAATACGTTCAACAGCTTGAATATGAGAGACTCGGGGAGCCTGCATGAACCGACTGACAACCCCAATAGCGAACGATATATCTGGCCTTATGACTGTTAGGTAGATCAATTTTCCCACAAGGCGTCGATAGTATTCCTTGTTTTGGAGAAGCAGATCAGCATCAGAGGCATGAACACAAAGCTTGTGAGTTGCATCCATCGGAGTAATTGCCGTCTTGCATCCGGACTGACCAGCGTCTTTGAGAAGGTCAAGACAATACTTCCGTTGGGAGAGGACAAGTCCATCCGGACGTCTTGTGACCTCAAGACCGAGGATGTAGCAAAGATGCCTTAGGTCTTTTGTCTGAAACACGGTGCTAAGGTGTTGTTTGACCGCTTGAATCCCCTTCGAGTCATCCCCAGTACGTAAGATGTCATCAACATAAACTAACAGAAGAACAGTTCCTGTTGCCCGGTGTCGAGTGAATAGGGAGAAGTCTGCTGAGCTCCGAGTGAAACTCATGTCCCGAATAACCTTACTGAACTTGTCAAACCACGCCCGATGGGATTGTTTGAGACCATAGATTGATTTCTTCAGAAGACACACACGACACTCCCCCGTGGTCTCAAACCTGGGAGGTTGGTGCATGTAGACGGTTTCCTGAAGATCGTCATTCAGGATCACATTCTTGATATCCAGCTGATGAAGGGGCCAGTGGCGATGCACGACCACTGATAGAAGGACGCGAATAGCGTTGGGTTTGGCCACCGGAGAGAAGGTTTCCTCATAGTCAAGGCCCTGTTGTTGTGTGAAGCCACGAGCCACCAGGAGGTCCTTCAGACGGTCAATGGTGCCATCAGGAGCGTGTTTGATGACGAAAACCCACTTACACCCAACGGGTGTCTGACCGGAAGGTAAAGGGATGAGGACCCAGGTTTGGTTAGCCCAAAGAGCCGTCATTTCTTCTTCCATAGCGGCCTGCCAGCCGGGATGTTGAAGAACCTCCTGCACATAATTAGGCACAGAAATAGAGGATAATGATGTGGCGAAGTGACGAAGTGGCAGGGAGAGACGATGAAGAGAGACATAATTCGCCATGGGATGAGCGGTGGAGACTGGAGCCGGAGTAGCAGGCCGCGGTGCTTCAGAGGTTGAAGCCGACTGTAGTGGGGGCAACGAGACGAGAAGAGCGACAAGAATAGACCTGGATGACAGGAGGCTTGGGAAGAGCTGGAGGCTGGGCAGGAGGGAGAGATGGTGGAGAAAGGTGCACGACGGTCTCAGGAACTGGTGCTGGATCCGGAAAAGGTGCCAGATCAGGAATAGGTGCTGGATGAACAGGTATGACAGGGCGCACGACGAGCTCAGGAAAAGGTGCTGGATGCGGAGCAGAGAAGAAAGGAAGATCCTCCGGGAAGGTGACATCAGCAAAAATAGTCACCTTGCGGGTAATGGGCGAATAGCACACATAACCCTTTTGCATGTGCGAATAGTCCACAAAGACATATTTGGCCTCACGATGATCCGACTTGTCTGTAGACGGGCCTAGGGTGTGAACGTAGCACGTACACCCAAAGATGCGAGGAGTAAGAGAGAAGGCCAGAGTGGAGGGAAATAGGAGGCTGAACGGAGTAGCATTGTGGAGGACGGAGGACGGGATACGGTTGATGAGAAAACAGGCCGTGGAAAGCGCAAAGTGCCAATAGGGTTTAGGAACCCTCATTTGAAGCATAAGAGAGCGAGCCACATCAAGGAGATGACGATTTTTACGCTCTGCGACACCGTTCTGCTGAGGGGTATAAGCACAAGACGTTTGGTGAATGACCCCAAACTCAGAGCAGAGGGTCGCGAAATCATGGCCAGTGTACTCGCGCGCATTATCCGTGCGAAGAGTTTTGATGGGCACGGAGAATTGAGTGCGAGTCTCGAGCAAGAAGGCCCGAAATACACGAGGAAGCTCGGAACGATCACGAAGGAGATACAACCATGTCATGAGGGAATAGTCATCTATAAAAGTAAGAAAATAACGGTAGCCAGAAATACTAGGAATCTTGTACGGATCCCATATATCGGAGTGTACCAAAACAAAAGGAACAGAGCTCCGAGTACAATGAGATGGAAAAGATGAACGAGGCTGTTTGCCAAAAATACATGTTTCACACTAAAAAGCAGGAATAGAGATATCGGGGAGAGCCTTCTGGAGGACAGGGAGAGGAGCATGACCAAGACGCCGATGCCAATACCCGGAGGAGACATATGCGAGGAGAGTAAGAGAGTCATCAAGAAGGTAGAACCCATTCTGCAGTCGCCCCCTCCTAATGATTGTCCGCGTCTGCTGATCCTGTATCAGAAAAGAAGAAGTAAATGCCACAGAGCAATGTAAGTCAGCAGTGAGGCGAGGAACAAAAAGTAAATTGAATGGAGAGCCCGGAATATCAAGAACCGAGCGCAGGGAAAGCGAGGAGGTGAGAGGAATATCAGCACAGCCAGAGTCAAGGACAGCTGCCCCATTGGCCACAGTAATGTACTTCGGATGAGGAGAGGACAAGTACTGAGGCGGTCGAACAGAGGTGATGTGATGAGTGGCACCAGAATCCACAATCCATCGCGTACCAGTGGAGAGGCAGGCGATGCCTTCATTGGAGATGGAGGCAGCGGAGGCAACCGAGGCAGGCTTGCGGCTGAGCAGGCCCTGGAGATGCTGGAGCTGAAGGCGAACCTCGTCAGGGTCAGTACGAGGGGTAGAGGAGTCGGTGGCAGCAACAGAGGCCAGCGGACTAGGTGGACGGCCATGCTTGCGATATCACGTAGCTTCAAGGTGCCCGTCCTTGCTGCAGAAGGAACACTAAGGTCGCAGCCAGCCACCCCGGCCTCGTCCCTGAGAGTCAGAAGAAGAATCCATGGAGACAAACAACGGGTAGGCGAGAAGACCAGCGAACAGAAGAAGAAGGCCGCGCGAACAAACCAGGCGAGCAAGAACCCCGAACAGAGAGGAGGCCACGCGAGTAGGGGAGACCGCGCGAACAGAGGCGAGGCTGCACGGTCACGGTATGAATACACCAGCGGCAAGGAGGAAGCCACGACCAAAATGCGGAGCCCGGAGGAGGCCGCGCGAGTAGGGGAGACAGTGCGAACAGAGGCGAGACCGTACGGTCACGGTGTGAACATACCAGCGGCAAGGACGAAGCCGCCACCAAAATGCGGAGTCTGGAGGAACAGAACGAATGCACGGCGGCCAGAGAGAGGTCACGGAGAGAAGGAGAAGGCCGGGGCAGAAGTTTGCAGGTCGCACGGTCACGGTGTGGTCGCACCAGCGCCAAGAAAGAAGCCGCGACCAAAGTGCAGAGCCCAAAAGGAAAGGAGGCCGCAGCGAGGAGAACGCAGCGGATAGAGACAAGCCGCGTGAAGAGACCACAGCGGACAGAGACAAGCCGCGCAAAGAGACCGCAGCGGACAAGGACAATCCGTGCGAAGAGACCGCATCAGACAGAGGCAGGCCGCGCTAAGAGACCGCAGCGGATAGAGGACAAGCCAAGAAGACAGAGGAGGTCCGTAATGGTAAGAGGAGACTGCAGAGTAGATAGGAAAACTCTGCAGCGGTCACGACGACAAAGCACCAGCGGCAAGAGACGCCACGACCAAGAAGAAGAGACCGCAGCGGATAGAAAAGGGAGCCCTCATCGGATATAAAGAGGACGCCTTGGAACCAACAGACCGCAGGGACCACAAGGGAGACTGCCAGGAACACCGCAGTGCAAGATAAGTCCGCGGGAAGCAGAAGGCCACACAGACAAACCAGAAGAGGCCGCCGGTCAAAGTGGAGTGGGCCCACGTAAGAGAATGGAGAAGTCTATAAGAGGGAGGAGAAAAGAAGAGAAGATGGAGCCACAGAGGAGAAAGAAACGAGACCGCAAGCAGGAGAGCGGGTAGAAAAAGAAGGCCGCGAGGAGGTCGCGGGAGGAGGGAAGGGCAGACTGCAAGGAGGCCGCGAGAAGACCGCGGATAGAGGCGACTAAAAAAAAATTTTTGCCGGACGGGAAGACCGCTCCCTCTGATACTATGTAGGAAAACGTGAACCTTGTATGTAATTTCTCAAGTATCAAATACAAAGTATGAGTACATATTTATAGGAAGGAGAAAGAGAGAGGAAAGTCCTATACATGATGTGGGATTAAAGAGAGGAGAGAAAATAATAATAAAATACAAAGGAATGGGCCATTGGGCCTTTGTTATAAGGGCTTTTCCAACAAGGTCCATAGCTGAAAAATGTTACTGTGCACTAAGATTGAGATCGTGTGGTATGAAGGCATTTCTTTTACTTATCGATTGTGCTGTCTTAATTCTTGTCATGAAGTCATCTTCTGGACATTGTATCTTCTTTAATGGTAACCTAATCATATATAAATGGAAAAAACTATTATGGCCAGTTGCAGTGTCGTTGCTTAATGCAGAGCTATATCCCATCGTGCATGTGAAATGATGTTGGTAAAATCTCTCATAAAAAATGTTTTTATGATGTTGGTAAAATCTCTCATAAAAATGTTTTTTCTATCACACAGATTGCCCTTTTGTACCGTGACAATTGTGATGTCATCTACATTGTAGCAATCACATGTTTCTTGAGATAGCCAAACATATTGAGGTTGATTGTCATTTGATTCAGGATGCACTCTCTATGTTGATTATTGTTAGTCACGTGTTATGTGCTCGCCGGAGTAGTGGCCGGAGGACGAGATATTTTGGAGCCGGAACCGCGCTGCCTAGGTGGGGCGTGCTCAGGAGGAGAGAGTTACTAAAAATCTCTTACTCAAGTTAAGGAATAGGAAATAGCTTCTTTGATACCTTCATCCAAATCCTACTTGCCTTTAAATAAGTTACAGGACTTCAATACGCAAACCCTAAGTCCATAACCATCTAACAACTAAACACACTAATCATAGTAAAATACACTAAAGATACAATAACGAGATTGAGACCATAACATCCCATCTTTCATTAAAATCGAGCTTGCCTTCAAGCTCGAGCATGGAACAGTCCGTGCAATCCCCGGGTTTCTTAACTTCGCTCCAGAATAGCTCCTTGTAGTGCATCGTTGTATCGGGGTTGCAGAGTGCAAGAAGTCTTCTTCTTACTCATCGACGTCAGTGATGACGGTGATGGTGTCAGTAGATCATAACGTGGGTGGAGATATGACCAAAGAGTAGTCCGCAACATGATCTTGAAATGATTGAAGTAGTGGTGGAGAATAATCCGTAGATGCCTGAGAACTACTTCGATTCGTCGCAAATTTAATGTGAGTGAGAGGAGTGTCCGCAATGATCTTTGCACAGTCAATGTATGGCATCGGGGAGCCCGTCTGAATGAGCACCATACTAGGCGTTGATTGTTGAAGGAATGCCAAACTAGACAAGATATTAATTGGGTTAGGTGGATCAATGCGTATAAGTGGTGGTGGAGGTGCTTGATGGTTAGTAGCTTGACCATGGATTAGAACAATGACGGTTGTAAAATCAGTGAGCTTATTGGAGAGGATGACAATATCTTCTTGAAAATGTGCATCAGCTTCTTGATGGTGTACTTTTAGGGATGTCAGAAACATTTGCTTCATGTTCCTTAGTGTACTCATTTGATTGGACGAGTCCCCCATTATTCAGCAGATTAAATAGGAAGGAACGACTGTTGATTTCTCTTAATGATTTGAAATGCAATTAATTGATTAGACTTTCAATCTATTAATAAAGACCGGATGTGCTGTCCGCATAAAACGACAGGCGCAGGAATTGAAAAAGGAATGAGTGTTGGGCTTGAGGGGGTTGGTTGCAGCAGGGGAAAAGGAGGATTGGTCGTTCTGAAGGACCCGTCCTCGAGAAGGTTGCGACATAGAAGATGCTTCAGTGCTGCGTGCTGTTGAGGGTGTCGTTGGTTTCAAACTTGAGAAAAGTGGCGTCAAGCTGCTGTGTTGTCGTCGAGCGAGCGGTGGCGACGTCGATGTTGTTTGGTTATTGTCGAATGGAGGTGTCGAGCTCGATTTGCGTTATCGTCAAGCTAGCAGTGTCGAGGGAGCGTTCCGAGCTCTGGAAGAGACAGGGGGGACAGCCGCATGCTGGAGCTTTCGTTGGTTGTGGAGGTGGGGAACAACCATATGCTTTTGTTTTTTCAAAAATATGTAGGATCAACCAATGATGTATGGGGGAGGGACGAAAAAGCTCTGATGCTAGGTTATTGTGCGCTCGTCGGAGGAGGCAGAGGGGATACTTTGGAGCCGGAGCCGCGACTGCTTAGGAGGGGGTGGGGGGTGGGTGCTCGGGAGGAGAGAACTACCAAAAATCTCTTACAACCCCGTGTTCGCTGAGTGGACCCCTCAGAGAGTCCCAGGGGCTAGTGGGCTCCATAGCCCGTAATGGTCGAGAAGGAAAGTGAGGCAGGCGAATGGGGCAGTCGGGCCCGTACTCGCCTCGAGGCTTGAGGCTCGCGCGCAACCGGCGAGTGCGATCGTCAGTGAGCACTCGCTCAGGGTTATAATTGAGTCGGGGGCGAGTGCCAGTCTGACCGGGCCCTCGGCCAGGGATAGGTGGGTGCTCTTCTTCTCTCCTGGGCATTCACCTCTCCTTTGTGGAGTTATGGTTTGGCCTGCTATAAGCCCCCCCCCCCTTTGGGTTGCGTATAATAATTCTAAACAACGAAGTTATGCTGTTTGCAGACCAGACTTGGAATTCTATAAATAGACCCTGTGGGCACCTTTGGAGGGGATCCAGTCTTTTGGCTTCTTCCTTCTTGGGTTGTTTTGGTTTGGCTGCGAAAGCCCTCCAAGGTGCCCAGATCAGCTTATGGCTTGTGAGGGGAAGCGCTCTAGAGATCTTCCGGGTGTGTGGTGGGACCTCCACGCTGCAGCCCAGGGTCAGTTTTCTAGTTCCGAGTGACTGGTCAGGAGCTCAAGTTTGGGAGAAGTATGTGCGAGCTACCCCTTGGGTCCGAACTCTCGTTGAGACCAAGTTTTGACTTCAACAATTCCTATATTTGCTCATCCAAGTACAACTGAAAGTGTTTGATATTGGTTTGCATATTCTCTCTCCTGAATATGGTTTCATGCAGGTATGTAGTTTTTGTTTATTTTCCTTCAACTTATCTTTTCTTCTTTGTAATTATTGCTGTTTTCTTCCAGTTTGTTCTTTCAGATACTGAAGATGAATGTATTGTTTTACATTTCTAAGACGTGTTTGTTTCAGTACCCAGATTCTGAGCTTGAAGATGGAGTTGTTTTCAAGTTAGTTAGTGTATTTATTGAGAGATCTATTCAAGGATCTTGCAGGCGGGTGAGTTTCTTTTCCTCATGATTCACCCATAATTATCAGTTATAAAATAAATTGCAGTTTGAAATATAGTTATCTGGATATTGTAGGCCCAAGATGCTTTAGATGCTAAGTCTAAGAGGGAACAGAAGCATCCTCTGGCCCTACTTGCCAAGGAATTAAAACTGCTTGCTGAGAAAGAATCCGCTTTGTTTACTCCAATATTATGTCGGCATTATTCAAAGGCCGGGATAGCTTTTTCTGCTCTCCTTCACCAGTACTATGGGGAACTGCTGGTACCATGCCTTTTCTTGCTTATTTCTTATGCGTGGTAAAGATGACGATTTCTTATACTAATCATGCTTTGTAATTTTTATTATCATATAGAAGCCTTTTTTGGAAAGCATATCTGGTTTCTCAGAAAGTGCAATTCCAGTGCTTTCTGCTTCTTATAGTTTAGAGCACTGTCTGGCCAATGTAATCTGTTCTACTAATGGAGAGATCAAACCATTGTCTATCACCACTTATCTAAACCCATACCAGGTATGAAATTGACGGTACTTACTCTCCGTGGACTTTACATAGAGTATTGCTTTCTTGTGAGGATAACTTGCAACAGTTCCTGTTTCCAACTTGAAAGATGCATTTTATTATTGCTGCATCTTGTTCTTTTTTACGTGCATTTATTTCTATATACCCTTTGAATGGTTCTGTTTTGTTGATAAGAGGTAAAATCTATAATACTTCAATTAAGATGGCGATTTTGTATGGATCTTATTTTTGGCAGAATAATGGCCAGGTGGTAATTACATTGTTCGTGTAGCAAAAACTGAGAATGCGAAGATGGAGGTGTGGCAAAAACTGAGAATGCGAAGATGGAGGTGTGGAAAAAACTGAGAATGCGAAGATGGAGGTGTGGCAAAACTGGAAAAGAGAAATAAAGATATATGTGAACAATGATATTGACATCTATTGAAGATAAATAATAGAAAATAAATTCAGGTGATTTAGCATGTTCAAATATTAGAAATTAGACTGATTACACAGTAGATAGATTTCATGGGGGATTTGATAGGAAAAAAAGGTATGTATAGACATAATGTAGCATGGAGAAATTGTTTAAGATGATCTATATAATATACATTTTATTGCCTCAGACAATACTCTACAGGAACAAATGAAAAATGAAGATTCATAAAGCCAATTTCAAATAGTTGGGATAAGACTATTGGTGATGATGATGTTTGTTCTTTTTAGTTGATGTAATTAGTAGATTGATGTTCAGTGGTTCAGATTTGATGATTAAATTGGCTATTGTTAGGATTTTGTGACATGAAATTGGTTACCTGAAAATTCAATATTGCCATTGCTTTCACTGGGCTTATGTCGACCAAATATAGGCAATTAGTGAGTTTCCAATATTTATGAAAATGAGCTGAAGTTCCTCCTATTTTTGAAGAAATTTGAATTGTTGCGTGGATATGCAAAGAGTGCTATTTGAAGATTCAGATTTTTATCTGTAGTGAAAGAAAGTGCAAATTCTTAACATTAGTGTATGATTTTGGACCCTGAGCCATTGGAGAGGTGTCACTGAATACAACTGAACTGAGGATGGTACAAAATATCTTGTCACTAAGTTGCTGCTGACGAAGTGTAACCTTTATTTATTTATTTAGACAAAAGATTTACCATTGATTTGTTTAGTGCCACGTGATTGTAAACAAATGATTAAATGTGCCTTTTACCATAGTGATCTAAAAAAATTGAATCATGTCTGGCTCTATCATTGTGGTTCCACTGGAAAAATGTTATTATAGCATGTTGGCATTTCATGATAAGGAGGACAGTTTTCCCTCTGAAGTGCTGCACGAAGCTGTCATCATGGCTTGTAGGTGATGTATGATGTTAGGTAAGGAGCATGCTGATGAGGTTTGAAATAAAGAAATAATGGGAGAAAGATGGGGATGAGTGAAGGAATTTGGAAGTATGGCTCCTTGGTCAGCTCTCAATAAGTTGCTAGTGTGGCTTGCAGACTTGCGTTCATTTAATTTTTAGCCATTTTGTGTGAGGTGCAAATATATCTCAAGGCCGAAAGCCCAGCTTCGCAGTTGCCATTTGGGAGCTGTTAATAGCAGCTGCTGCCATTTGATAGCAGTGGGAGAGCCAATCCAGACCCTGGCCTGGTCCGCCCTGGTTTAGTCCAGTCTGGCACGCTCAGACAAGGCCCCTTTTTAGTGGGGGGGGGGGGGGTCCAACGGGCCTAGGCCTGCAACAATAAAGCCCGAGCTCGGCCTGGGCCCACCTGGCTTTATTTGCATTCCTAGGTTCTGACATGGCCATCTTACCCATCAAATATTTAGAGCTACTCGATTAGAACAAGACCAAGACGCATCACAACTAGTCTTGATGAATTATTTTTGTGCATTTACTTTCTGTATCTTCATATTTTCAAATTTATTTTGTGCTATTTTTCTCTATTTGGTGGACTTGTTTTGCAATTTTTCCATTCATAAACTTATCTTTATAAGTCTCGTGGATTGTTCTTCTTGGATTACTTTTGATGAATGACAATCTTTTGCGTGATTTCATTCCTCTCTCTCTTTATGCCCTTCATCAGATGGTATTAGAGAGGATTCTCATCCGATTGTTCGAATGCTTGATCGTTGCAGAAACTCTTGTATGATCACTAGGATTGATGGTGTGAGAACATCCTGTCCTCTGTGATGAATTGAGCAGTCGACATTCCTTTTACCTAATGCTTGGAAGAGTTTGCATATTTATCTCGTCTTGGTATCGATTAGATCGTTGTACTGTTTCTTTGGGCTCGACGTGAGTTCCTGACTATTCAACACTATTCAAGCAGGTCTATTTGATACAAATTCCTTATCTATTGACACTTCTTTCTGACTCCAGTCTACTTGAGGAAAGTTGTTTGCTGCTGTACAAAAGCCAACAACATCGCCTGTGCATTTTATGAGCGCTCTGTCTTATTCGATGAGGCTAGACATGTTATTTTCTCCATCCAAACCTAATCTTATGTCTAGTTCAACAGTCTGGCCTAGATAGAATGCCAAATTTTAATTTCTGGAGGTTTAATATCTAATATACATGTCGTAAACAACGAACCAATACTTCATGGGTTGACATAATAGGTTGTGGAAGGAAGCTATGCTGTCAAAATTCCGCAGCTTCAAGGTACGATCCCGGAGAGGAATGCGGCAAGGGGAAGGGTCGACGAAGGTGAGGGAGAGGAAGGAGGAGGGATCAAGAAGAAAACCTAGGGAGCTACCCTAAATTCCATGCATCCAAGTATAATGAAAAAGAGTACAACAAAACCCCTTATAGGTGCAGGGTGCAGACAACGAAAAACAATGCGAATAATAAAACATACACATAAATGAAAATAACATAACCAATGCGAATAAAATAATCATGTCGGTGGCGTGTCTTCGGTCTCTACTCCAGACAGACCCGTCATCGTATCCCTCTGCGTGCGGACTCGCCACTGCGTCTCGTCGGTGTGTGCGCGCCCCTTCGGCATGCGCAACAGTAACAATGCTGCCGTCTGAAAAATAGTTCTTGTCCCCAAGGCAGTGGTCGGAGGGGTGACGACAAAAGTGATTCCGGGGTAGCCACGTAGCTTCAGACTCCGGTCGGTAAGACCCAGCAATAGGGACCTCCTACAAACCAGATTCTCCCTGAAGGTGGTAGCGGTGATTAAGTAGCTCGGCTCGGTAGTACGACGTCAACTGCCATCTTTCTTCCGGACCAGAACCAACTAGAAAATGAGCTTGCAACAGAACGAGTTTGGCCCTCCATTAACATCCCCTGCACCAGAGGCTCATGCTCATCCTTCTGCCCGTGGTCAAAACAGAATGCCTGTGCCGAAACTGCTGTGGTCCTAGGCTGGATGAAATTGGTGCAGTTGGGGGCCAGGCTGGTGGCAATCCTGTTGAAGGCCGAATGACGCCGGCGAGCGCAGTGGAAAGCTCTGGGTGGGAAAGAAAACGACACATCAGAAGAGCCTGAGAGGGGCCATAGCCCCGCGGAGAGGTCGATGTCCGTGGTCCGTTGTCTTGTGCAGGGGAGACCAGAGAGCGGAGTCGCTGTCGAGGAGACATGACTGGCCCCCGTGTATGAACTGGATAGTCATAGTCGCCCAGTTGACCCGTACATCACCGAGCGTGCGTAGACAAAACATACCTAAAATTGCGTCGATTCCGCCTGGGCTTAATTCGTAGAAGTTCGCGGTCGTGGAACAAGACCCCACAAAGAGAAACACAACAGTGCAACGGACTTGAGTCAGTTGGCGGTGCCCATCGTCCAAGCGGACCGCAACATACGGTGAGGGAACCGAGGGAAGACGTAGCTGCTGCACCAGGCGCTCAGAGATGAGGTTGTGGCTTTCGCCGCCGTCCACCATGATAATCAGGCGATCCCGCAGCGTGCCTGAGAGCAACATCAGTTGATAATCGATCGATCCCGCAGTGTGCCCGAGAGCTGCATCGTCTGCTGGACGGAGATCCCGCTCTCCAAGGCATAAAATAACTCCAGGCGGTGGAACGTAGCTGCAATAGGTTTGAGAGATGTATCCCCCGCTGCGAGCTCCAGGGCCTCAAAATCGGCTAGGGTAATCTTAGGGTCGACGTCGCCAATGATGGTGTGGAACTCCTTCACGGAGCACTCATGGTTGGAGGAGTAGAGTTGGAGACACCGAAAATAGAGTCTCTTGTTGAGAATCTCATTATAATCACTATTTTAGACGCGCTGAGGGGCCGGTGGGCGGCTCGACCGGTTTCCCCAAGGCGGTGGCCGCGGTGGAGGAGCTGTGACTGGTGGTTGCCAAGGAGGCCGAGGTTGTTGATGGTCGGCTGTAGGAGCAAGTGGACAGGGAAAGATATCGACTTACACTAGACACGCCAAGTCCATGGTGTCAGAGACTGTACGGGGGGGGGGGGGGTAGGGTGTGGAGACGAGAGCGAATATGTGGCAGTAGTCCCTGCATGAAGAAGCCCAGATAATGATCAGTCAGTAGCCCGGGGATGTGGGAGACCAGGGCGACAAACTCATCAACATAGTCGTCCAAGCCGGCTGTCTGGCGGACGCTGCAAATACGCTCGATAGCGGAGGAGCTGGAGTAGCGGGTGTCATACCGCCGGTTCATCCCATGCTTGAGCTCAAGCCAGGAGAGGCACAAGTTGGATTGGAGGAGCCACTGAGCCCAGTGGAGGGCCGAGCCGTCTAAGGCAACCACCGCCTTAGACACTTTGTCGTGCTCCAATGTGTAGTTGAGGTTGAAATATTGCTTCGCCTTGGCGATCCAACCCATTTGGTCAACGCGAACGAAGGAGGAAATGTCGAGGGAGGGGGCAGATCGGCCCAGATGGGTAGAGGAGTGGTCCCTGAAGGAATGGATGGCAGTTTGGCGTCGAGGAGAGACGCCGTCCGCGTGTGGGCTTGAGCCGGACGCGGCGGAGACGGCGACGATGAATTCCTGAAGGGATTCAATCTTAGTGTGGAGGGCGAGGTGCGAGGCGTGCATGGAGGCGACGAGTTGCTCTTGAGCCTTCAAGCGACGACTAAGAGCTTCGGAGTTGGGATTTGGAGCGGGGTCACTGGAGGAGCGATTGGTTGGAGCCATGGGGCTGGAGACGTTAGACGGCGGCTAAAAGGGGCAGATCTGTCTTAGATTGGCAGAACCCAAGGGCCGACGGACTTCTTGCGTCAAAATAGCTTGAAACCAACGGATCTGGCTTAGATTGGCAGAACCCAAGGGCCGACGGCCTTCTTGCGTCAAAATAGCTTGAAACCAGCGGATCTGGGAGACGGTTACATGCTGGGAACGACGAACGCACTGATGCAGATGGAGGATCGGCGATCCCGACGTCGGAAGAGGCGGATCGGCACGCAGGCAGGCGCTTGGGGGCGGATCAGCGGTCCCGACATGAGAAGTTGCGGATCGGCATGAAAGAATTTATCGCATAAGGAATGCACAATCGGAAGTCGCGTGGAAACAGAACAGACAGGGACATTGCGATCTCGATCACCGGTGGCTATGGCGGGCGGTGAGGCAGGTCGGACCAAATTGGTACGATCTCGGAGAGGAATCCGACAAGGGAAAGGGCCGACGAAGGTGAGGGAGAGGAAGGAAGAGGGAACGAGAAGAAAACCTCAGGAGCAACCCTAAATTCCATACATTCAAGCACAATAAAAAAAAGTACAACACAACCCTTATAGGTGCGGGGTGCGGACAACGAAAAGCGTTGCGAATAATATAACGCACATGTAAATGAAAATAACATAACCAATGCAAATAAAATAATCATGTCGGCGGCGCGTCTTCTGTCTCTCCTACTCCAGACGGTCCGTCATCGCCTCCCTCCGCGTGCGAACTCGCCACGACGTTCCGTCGGCGTGTGCGTGTCCCGTCGGCCTGCGCAACCGTAACACTCCATCTCCCAAACATGAGGTACCCTTGATGATGATATTGAAGCTTTAAGAAAACAATTGAGGGTGCTCTAAGCTTGATTGGAAGAATAAAGAACAAAATATGAGGAAGTTATGAAAAACTTTGAATCATCATTTGTGAACCCTTTTCCCGATAGCGTTCATCAAAGGAAGCTTCCAGTTCACCTAGAAAGATGGAATGATTCCACCAACATGGCGGATTTACCAGTGTATGCATGTCTACATGCATACATCTTTATTGACCATTTGAGCACATTAGAGCACATATTTCAATACTGGGATGTTCCTAAAGACAAGAAGTGGAACTTATTGCTTTTACATAGTGGGAGCATCTCAAGGAGTCCCGTAAGGAAAAATGAAGATTACAGACGGGGAATTAAAAAAGTGAATTGAAGTTGCAGTTACTGCTATTCAGCTAGACATAGTCTCATTACAAATGTCCTCAAAATCTTTGCTAAGGGAACATATCCGTGGATGACTATACCAGAGGATTTCTATCTAGAAATGATTTTTTGGAGGCAACTTATCCTTCCACTACCCAAGTGGCATAACCTCCAACCCCAAGTACATGGAAGTTGATCGTAGCCCGTATTCTAACGCTTGACACAAGAAAAGATGGTCAAGCTACATATTATGAGCTATGCTTCAATTTAGACAAGCCATACACGACTTCAGATCGATGACCCAGAAGATGTGATTTTCAATCCGCAGGGAGAGTGAAGACATCGCAAACACTACATGCGGGGAGGGATGCATGCGCTAATAAGTTCTAGTACTTCTCCAAGTATTCATACACGAGCCATGTTTGCCTGTTAAAAATGAGTTCGCTTATCGGGTTGCGGCGAAATGGAGGTCTAAAACGCTTATTATTCAAGAGATTGTATATCGAGCTTGGTTTGATATATTGTATCCTAATTATTATTATTCTAATATATTTTCTTTCTCTCATAGACATTATCTATCAATTGATCTTATCTGTTATCCACTTAGGGTTCAATATTGAACCACGATTTGATTTCCTATCTGTCCAGCTCCGTTCGCTGGCCCAATCCTTTTCCCGCATCTATGAGCTCGATTGCGTTTATCAGAACGTCGTCGCTTGTTTGTGACGATCGAGAGCTTCTTGCAGCTGCTCTCCATGCGGCCTCAACTGATTCTCAACCTACCGTACCTTCACCTTTGCTTGTGACTTCGATCACACGCTACACTCCAGTTGCTTCTGTCTCCTTGAATTCTTTCCCTGATCCTTCTCTGACGTCGACTTCGACTTTGCTTGCTGACAACAATGGACACACAACCCGCGTGCTCCAATCGTTGTAAAATTCTTTTGCTCTTTTCCTCTTGCAATCCTGCTTCAGCTGTTCTTAACGACTGTGCTTCTTACATGGGTTTCGACATTGACCACAAACATCAACTAATTCACATGATGCCTCTATAGCTCCTTTGCTTCTTCCTCTTTCGATTTCATGGCTCTCCTTTCTACCTTTTTCGAAGCATCGACAACCCTATAGTTCCTCTGTATCATACCTACAATCCGTTCCATTGCTCTTTGGACCGACGAAGACACCTTTGCTTTTGCCTCCACTGATTCCACTGGCTTGGATTGTGTCAAAGCTCGATTAGAAGATCTTACACTCCTTTTTCGCGAGCTCGCGATCACGGTCATCAATCGTTAATCAGCATTTCCGTCCCTCCTCCAACATCACCCCTTACAAGCCTACCATTTACTTCATGAGATTCCTATACCCCGACATGGACTTCACCCAGCTCACCTCCACCATAGTTAGATCCCGGTGTTCGACGACACTGCTTCCCTCGGTTGGATAGTCCTTGCTAAACAATTTTTTGATCTTCTATCCACTCCCGCAGACCAGATGGTTCCAATGGATACCATAGACATGGAGGGCTCGACGCTCCATTAGGTGCATTGGACGCGCCAAATTTTCCACGATCTCTCCTAATCCATTCTTAAGGAGAAACTCCTTCGCCATTACGATACACGTCAGGCAAACAATGCGTATGAGTGCCTCATCTTCGTTAGCTTGTTGGGCACCCTCCATCATAGAATTCATTATGATGCCACATGTGACGTGCCTCTCCCCGAAACATTACCTGGGTGCTTCCTAGTTGGCTTGCACCACATGCATGTGCTCCTTCGTGTTCATAACCAATACACCCTCTCCCGAGTTATAGAGAAAGCTAATTGCATATACGAGGAACTCCATGCGTCCTGCTGCCTCCATCGGCCTACCACCCCACCGTCCGCTGCCACCTCCCAAACCTCAACCACCCCTCCACTAATGGTATCCCCCACCTCCAGTGTGGACTCCTTTGATCGATCAACCTCAACCTCAGCCAGTTTCTCCATCCACGGTACCCAACCACTTCAGTGCTTATCTCACTAGAACTACATCGTGCTCTACTGGAAGGGCCTTTTTTTGTTGTCATCATTCATACTCTCCAACACATAAATCTACTCTCAAGGAACTGCACTTACTGATCGGTACTGAAGACATTGACCTTGATTTCATTTACATGGATTCTTTGACACTCATAGATGATATCTTCAAGCATCTACTCGAGGACTTTCCATTTTCGAGTATTGATACAAATACGATTCTCTGGGGCCCCACGCTTCGCCAACTGCCGCTACCCTAGTCTCACATGCATTCTATTGTGTATGAAGCCTTAGTGGCATTTTTGGTAATTTTATTATATGCACAATCTCACCTATGTAAGGGGCTGGGGGGAGTGTAATAGGCTATTTTGGATCATTTGTGTTTGCCTCTCCTTGTAGAGAGGATTTAAAGTGACATTGACCCCAAGAGATTGGATATTGAGCTTGCCTCGATATATTGTATTCCGATTCCTATTAATCTACTATATTTTCTCCGATAGCCCTTAGCTATCGCTATTGTTAAAATAGCCCATTTATTGTTTGTATATTCTCTCCTCCTTTAGTCCCACATCTTGTATAGGATTTTCTCCTCTCTTCTTCTCCCTATATATTTGTATTCTCTCCTTGTATTTATATACTCAAGTAATACATACAAGCTTTTGAGCCTTCTCAACATGGTATCAGAGGCAGGTTACTAAGCCGGCGGTTTCCCTTATTTCTAACCGCCCTGTGTGTTTTCTAACCGCTTAGCCCGCTCTTCCTCCTATCCGCTGCTTCTGCGGCCTGACGGTCTGTCCGCTCCTCCTTATCCGCGCGGCTTCTGCGGACTGCAATCTTTGTATCCGCTTCTCTTCTTCTCTTCTTTCCTCTCCGTGGTTCCACCCTTCTTTGGCTTTTATAGCCATCTTCTCCTCTGTCTGGTGGGTCCCACCCCCCCCTCTACCCGCTGCGGACTCTCCTCTTGTCCGCCGCGTTCTTCTTGCTGCTTGCGTTCTTCTTCCTCGCGGACCCTTCCTATCCGCTGCAAGCTCTTCTTCTCCTCTTCTGTCCGCTCGCGCTTCTCTTCTCGCGGCCTCCTCCTTATCCGCTGCGGTTTCTTGCCTCTCCGCTGCGAGCTCCTCTCTATCCGCTGCAGGCTCCGCTTTCCGCTTCTCTCTTCTCGCTTGCGACCTCGCGGTTTCCTTCGCAAGCTGACCGCTGCTAGTTTCACCTTGACCGGGGCGGTCTCCCGTCTGTATCTGCCCTCTGGTCGCAAACTGACTACTCGCTGGTGTCTGGCTTGACCGTGCGGACTGCTGCCTATCCGCATTCTGGTCGTGGTCTTCCTCAGTCCTTCTCGCGGCGGCCTCCCGTTCTTCTCGCGGACGGTTTGTTCTGTTCTCACTGCGACCTCCTTTCTTCTCGCGGCGACCTCCCTTCCTTCTCGCGGCGACCTCCCGTTCTGCTCGCCGCGGCCTCCTGCCCTTCTCGCAGCATCCTCGGCCTGTCCGCCCGGTCTGTCCGCATGGGCTCTTCCGGCAACTCCTCTGGTTCGACGGCTAGCCCGCCTGCTGACCGCCCGGCCTGTCCGACTACGGCTCCTCCGGCCCTTCTTCAACAGGCTCCTCCGCTTCTCCCGTCCCCCCCTCCCTCCACTCGGGGGGGTCGCTCTGGTGCTCGCGGACGTGGTCGCGGTGGCCGGGGTCGGCCGAGGTGTTCCTTCTGCGGGAAAGATGGTCATCTCGAGGCCACTTGTTACAAGAAAGTTGGCTATCCTCCACGCCCGACGGCCTCTGTTGCTACTGATGCTGGTCCTCCTGATCTTGAAAGTGTCCGCCTTCAGCTCCAGCACCTCCAGGGCTTGCTCCACCCACCGTCTGCCTCCATTGCCTCCGTCTCTAACACAGGTACCGCTTGTCTCTCCACTGGCTTGGGTTGGATTGTGGACTCTGGCGCTACTCATCACATTACTCCACATCAACCGGCCCAGTACCTGAAGTCTTCGTATCCCCAGTCCATTACTGTGGCTAATGGGGCTACTGTCCCCGTCTCCGGCTCGACAGATCTTTCTCTCACCTCCTCCATCTCCCTCCGCTCGGCTCTTCACGTCCCGAGTTCCCCGTTCCATTTACTTTCTGTTGGCCGTCTTACTAATGATCTGGATTGTACCGTTCTATTCACTTCTTCTTCTTTTGTTATACAGGATCGGCGGACGCAGACTACCATTGGTAAAGGCCGGCTGCAGAATGGGCTCTACCGTCTCGACGTTTCTCCCACCATCCTCTCATCCGTTTCTTCTACTGATTGGCATCGTCGGCTTGGGCATGCTCCTCTACCTATCCTCCAGCGGGCTCTCCCGGATGTTTCCTTTATTCCTTTTAAGTGTGACTCATGTATCCTCGGAAAGCAAACTCGTTCATCCTTTTCTTCCCATTGTACCCGGAGCGCTGCTCCTTTTGATTTAGTGCATTCAGATATTTGGGGACCATTTAAAATTACTAGTATTTCTGGTTTCCGATATTTTATCACATTTATTGATGATCACTCTCGCACTACTTGGCTATACTTACTCCGTGACCGCTCCGAGCTTCCCCGTGTCTTTCGGGCATTTGTCCTCGAAACTCGTACTCAATTCCACAGGACCATCAAGGCTCTCCGAACTGACAATGCCCGTGAGTACACTAGTCACGAATTTACTGCTCTATGTTCTGAGTTTGGCATCCTTCATCAAACTTCCTGCGCTTACACACCACAACAAAATGGTGTTGCCGAACGCAAGAATCGCCACTTACTCGACGTTGCCCGCTTCCTCATGCTTCAAATGCATGTCCCTAAACCATATTGGAACTTTGCGGTCTCGACCGCCTGCTTTCTTATCAACCGTCTTCCCTCCTCGATTCTCAACTATGCTACTCCGTTTAGCATACTCTTTCCCTCAACTCCGGCCTTTCCTCTCCCACCTCGTGTGTTCGGTACCCTATGCTACGTCCACCGTTTGGGGCCTTCCTTGGATAAGCTAGACCGTCGCGCGACCAAGCATATCTTTGTTGGCTATTCCCGCACTCAAAAGGGCTACGTATGTTATTCTCCTACTACCCGCAAGATCTCCGTTTCTGCGGATATCACTTTCCGCGAAGATCAACCATTCTTTCCTGCTCCTTCCACCGACCACCTCCCACCCACACCTTCTCCTTCATCCATCCCCCGTCCCGTTATTCCCGCCACCCCTCCTCCGACGGTCGTTCCCTCTGAACCGACTGTCGTTCCCTCCAAACCACCAGTTATCCGCGTCTACGCCCGTCGCCCTTCCACTTCCGTTGCCCCTCTGCCGTCGGTCTCTCCTCTGGATACTCCGTGTCCCGCTGATCAGGTATTGCCCTCCACTGCTCATCCTCTGGCCAACTACGTCTCTCTCCATCGCCTCTCTCCCCATTTACACACTTTGGCTACTTCTCTCTCTTCGGTTGCTATTCCTAATTCTGTGCAGGAGGCGCTTCAACATCCAGGTTGGCGAGCGGCCATGGAGGAAGAAATGTCTGCTCTCTGGTCTAACAAGACTTGGCCGGTTGTTTCCCTTCCCCCGGGCCAGAAACCAGTTGGGTGCAAGTGGGTGTTTGTCATCAAACATGCTGCGGACGGGACGATTGACCGCCTAAAAGCTCGTCTTGTGGCTAGAGGTTTCACTCAACAGGAAGGGCTCGATTATGAAGAAACGTTCTCTCCGGTCGCGAAACTTAATAGTGTTCGCGTCCTTATTTCTGTGGCTGTTCATCGCCGGTGGCCTCTCTTTCAGCTGGATATTAAGAATGCGTTTTTGAACGGGGATCTCCAGGAAACTGTTTACATGCAACAACCACCCGGGTTTGAGACCACGGGGGAGTCTCAGGTCTGCCATCTCCGAAAGGCTTTATATGGTCTCAAACAATCTCCGCGGGCATGGTTTGAGAAATTCAGTAAGGTTCTCCGTGAAATTGGCTTCACTCGGAGCTCGGCCGATTTTTCGCTATTTACTCGTCACCGACCAACAGGAACGGTTATTCTGTTAGTATATGTCGACGATATTATCATTACTGGAGATGACTCCCAAGGGATACAGGCCGTCAAAATCCATCTGAACTCCGTGTTCCAAACAAAAGATTTGGGATTTCTTCGCTATTTTCTGGGTCTTGAAATTGCTAGAAGGCCAGATGGGCTCACTCTCTCTCAACGGAAATACTGTCTTGACCTTCTTCATGATGCGGGTCAATCCGGATGCAAGCCAAGTGATACTCCTATGGATGTAAACCACAAACTATGTGCCCAGGCTTCTGACTCCGATCACCTTCTCCAGAACCCTGAATACTATCGACGCCTTGTTGGAAAACTGATATATCTCACAGTTACCAGACCTGATATATCCTTTGCTGTTGGTCTTGTCAGCAGATACATGCACTCTCCTCGAAAATCTCATCTTCAAGCAGTAGAACGGATTCTCAGGTATCTTAAAAACGCTCCTGGCCAGGGACTTGTCTACAAAACCTCCTCTTCTGCTCCAACACTTGTGGCATATTCTGATGCTGATTACGCTGGCTCTCTTGATGACCGGCGATCTACAAGTGGTTTTTGCACTTACCTTGGAGGACATCTTGTTACTTGGCGAAGTAAGAAACAAGCGGTCGTGGCTCGATCTTCAGCTGAGGCTGAGTACCGAGCAATGGCATCTGTTGTATCAGAATTGACATGGCTTGAAAGTCTTCTAACTGATCTGGGTGTAAAATTACCATCACCGGCTCGTCTCCTTTGTGACAGTCAAGCAGCCATACACATCGCAAAGAACCCGGTCTTTCACGAAAGAACGAAGCATATTGAGGTTGATTGTCACTTCATCCGGGAAAAGGTTCAAATGAAGAAGATTGACCTAAGCCATGTCCCAGGATCAGAACAAGTTGCGGATGTCTTCACGAAGGCTCTCTCCAAGACGCTCTTCTATCAATGCTTGTCCAAGCTTGGTGCATACGATTTGTACGCTCCAGCTTGCGGGGGAGTGTTAAAATAGCCCATTTATTGTTTGTATATTCTCTCCTCCTTTAGTCCCACATCTTGTATAGGATTTTCTCCTCTCTTCTTCTCCCTATATATTTGTATTCTCTCCTTGTATTTATATACTCAAGTAATACATACAAGCTTTTGAGCCTTCTCAACAGCTATCAATGACATGTTGGACCAACTTGCTCGACCAAAGTTCTTTTTCAAGGTTGACTTGAAGAGTCTATATCACTGGTTACATATTATTCTTGACAATGAATGGGGGAACTCATTTAAAACACGATGTCTTTAAGATTGGTTCGCAATGCCATTTGGCCTTTGCTTTGAGAAAGTTAATGCGTTTGATGAAACTCTTTTTTACAATATTCCCTTAACAAGTTTGTAATGCTATACTTTGATGACATTCATGTGTATAGCCCTACTTGTGAGGATCATCTGCAACTCCCAAGGGAAGTACTTGGCATGCTGAAAAAATGAGCAACTTTATGCCAAATGTGAAGAACTGTATTTTCTTGGTCAACAACTTATCATTTTTGGGCTATGTAGTGACTTAAGGACTGAAGGTTGACCCCTCTAACATGCAAGCTATTTAGGATTGTCTCATTCCTCGTAATATGCATAAAGTTAGAAGAATGGTATAAGTTTTCATTGGTTGGCATCCCTTTATTGAAGGTTCATTCACGTGGAGTCTGATGCATCCTATGTCGGAGTGCATGAAAGGAAAATCATTTAAGTGCCCATCAACAATGCAATCTTATTTCAAAGAGATTACATGCAAGATCACTAGAACCCCACTCCTAGTCCTTCTTGACATCGCCAAAGTCTTTCAGGTAGACAGTGATGCAGCTTTTGTGGGCATATGTGCTGGCTCAACCAAAATGGCTAACCAGGGCCTTTTGCAATAAACCAAGATGGCTGACTGGGCCTTTTGCATTAAAAAAACTAGCAAGAGTATTTCCAAGTAATCTAGATACAATCTTGACTTATTTGCTATTGCTTGGTGAGGAAAATTATTGGTTTCATTAATTCAGCCCATTACACGGAGTCACCCCCCCAATATATATAGGAGTGGAAAAGGAGGAAATAATAAAAATAAGATACAAAATATTAACCCCGCACCCCACTCTCTTAAAGTTGGTTGTCTGATATCAATCATGCCCAGCTTGACAATGATCTTTCCAAAAACACTTGTACTTAATCCCTTAGTGAGAATGTTGGCCAATTGTTGATCAGATGTCACAAACTGGGTAACCACAATGCCTTACACTATGTGTTCTTTGAAGAAATGTCTGTCGACCTCAATGTTTTTAGTATGATCGTGTTGCACTGGGTTGTGAGCAATACTGATGACATATTTGCTATCATAGTATAGCCTGATAGGCTCCTTTCTTTTAAGACCAAGATCTTTTATGATAGTTTGGATCTACGGCCCTTCAAAGATCCCATGAGCCATGGCTCTGAACTCTGCTTCAACACTGGATCTGACAACCACATGCTGTTTTTTGTTCCTCCAGGTAACCAAATTTTCACCAACCATTGTACAATATCCTGAGGTGGACTGTTGATCATCAACTGATCCCGCCCAGTCGGCATTAGTGTAAAATTCAATATTCAACTCATCATTTTGTGAGAATAGAATGCCCCTCCCTGCGAGTGACTTGAGGTATCTTAGGATATGATGAGCAACATCAAGATGATGAGTCTTTGGGGGAGTGCATGTACTGGCTGACCACTCCAACAACATATGAGATATCTGACCTAGTATGCGAAAAGTAAATCAGTTTACTCATAATACTTTGAAAACTGATGATGTCTTTAATAGTTTCATTATCATCCCTTCCAAGCCTGTAGTTTACTTTAATTTGGGTGTATGCAGGTCTACACCCACTCATTCCTGATACTTCAAGTAGATCAGGAATATATCTCATTTATGTTATGAAAATCCCATATTTGGACTGTTAATGTGGTTGTACTATCCTATTTATATATATATGGGTGTGACTGAGTCCATAGGACAATAAGTCATTTTTCTCATCATCGTAACCCTAACATGGTATCAGAGCGAATCCGCCGCCGGCTCTAGTCTTCCGTGCGCTTCCGCGTCGCATCTTCCCCGCAACGCTCCGCTCGCCTCCGCCTTCTCCCGCGTCGAGCACTCCGCTCGCCTTCTCCCGCGCACAGCAGCAACAGTCCCGCTCCGCCTCCGCCTTCTCCCGCGTCGAGCACTCCGCTCCGCCTTCTCCCGCGTCGCAGCGCTCCGCTCGCCTTCTCCCGCGCACAGCAGCAACAGTCCGCGTCGCAGCGCTCCGCGTCGCAGCGCTCCGCTCGCCTTCTCCGCGTCGCAGCGCTCCGCTCGTCTTCTATCCCGTCGCACAACAGCAACAGTCGTAGCCGACTGGTTTCTTCCGCGACCTGACGGAGGCGTGCTCCATTCCGATGCCGCCTGCCGTCCTTCTCTAATCTGTCATGTGCTTCTGATTGCTGCCTCTTCTTGATGTTGCCGCAAGTGTGCTTCTGACCTAGGGTCCATCAACCCCTCGTTCTCCTGGAGATGGGTGACTCGGCTACGAGCACCACTCAGACGACTGTTCCCTCAGGGGATTCTATCAATACTTTTCCTCCTAATGCGAGGCTGGCTACTACTATCCTTACCTCCTCCAACTTTCAGTTGTGGAAAAAGGGGGTTACTATGTCTCTAGCAGGCATCCGACGTACTCACCACCTTACTCGTCTACCTACGCATGCTGTGGGGAGCGCTGAATACGACGATTGGTACAGTGATGATTGTCGTATCTTTGCCCTTCTTCTGAGTTCCATGGACCCTTCGGTTCAGCAAATGTGCAAGAACTGTGATAGCACCAAGGAGTTATGGGACACTTTACATATGATGTTTTCCCAGGCAAAACAACCTTTCTCGTCTTGGTGAACTTTTTCCCAAGATGGCTGAACTACGACAAGGAGCTCGTCCTGTCACCGAGTACTTCGCCGAATGGAAGGTCCTTGCTGATGAAATCCTGGATCTGTGGGAGATCCCCTCTACTCGTGAAGGACATCAGGCTCAACGTGAGCACCTTGTTCTCATCTGGCTCCTGAACGGACTTGATCCGAACTTTTCAACAACAAGGACAGAAATGCTTGCGAGTCCTTCTACTTTACAGACTGCTAGTGTGTACCATCGGCTGACTAAAGCAGGCTCTTCCTCTTCCCCAGCTGCTCTACAGGTTTCCTCTAGCGAGTCAATGGCGCTGGCCTCTCGAGGGGGAAGGGGGACTAGCCGAGGTGGTCGATCTGGTTCTGGTCGTGGTCGGGAGACTGATACACGACATTGTACTCATTGCGGACGTCGTGGCCACACGAAGGATACTTGTTGGCTTGTGCATGGAAAGCCAGACTGGGCGTCCAAGACCTCGTCATCTTCACCTCGATCTGCTCATGTTGCCGACTTGACACCGGGTCCCCGCACTGTTCAAATCTCTGAGGATGAGTATCATCGCCTGCAGGCTCTCCCGATTTCTTCTCCTACTCATAGTGCTGCTGTGGCTCAGACAATTCAGCCTGTTTGTACCTCCCAGCGCCCCGTCCAGTGGCTGGCAGATTCTGGAGCTTCTGACCACCTGACTAGTTCTTCAGGTATCTTACACTCATACCATCCTCATTGTGGGTCCTCTATCACTGTTGCAGATGGTTCCACTGTTCCTATCGTTGGCTTTGGAAGCTGCAATGTGACACCGGAGATGCCCCTATCCTCAGTTGCTCATGTTCCTCAATCTGCTTACAATCTATTGTCTATTAGTAAGCTTACTCGTGATTTAAAATGCACTGCTATCTTCACATCTTCTGGTTGCATTTTTCAGGAACAGTCGACGAGCCGTATTATTGGTAGAGGGAAGCTGCGTGGTGGTGTTTATGTTCTGGATGAAGTTTCCCACCTTGCTTGTTCAGCTGCTTCTGCCAAACTCCTGGACCTCCACTTTCGTCATGGTCACCCGTCTATGCAGGTCATGCGTCGTTTGTATCCTGAGTTTGGGAACGTTTCCCATCTCAGCTGTGAGTCATGTTTGTTTGCTAAACTCCATAGAGTTAGCTATGTACCTCGTTTGGATATTCGTGCGTCTGCACCTTTTGATTTACTTCATTCTGATGTTTGGGGACCGTGTCCTGTCCCCACGTTGTTAGGACACAGATATTATGTTACCTTTATTGATGATTTCTCACGCATGACTTGGGTTTACTTAATGAAAAATCGCTCTGAAATGCTGTCAATTTTTCAACATTTGTGGAATGAAATTTTTACTCAGTTCTCTATTCGTCTGAAATGTCTCCGTACTGACAATGGGAGGGAATACCTGTCCCAGTCTATGTCTAACTTTCTCTCTGACAAAGGCATCATACACCAAACCAGTTGTCCTGATACCCCCCAACAAAACGGGGTTGCCGAACGAAAAAATCGCCACCTTCTTGACGTTACCCGTGCTATTCTACACCATAGGCAAGTACCCAAACACTTTTGGGGCGATGCTGTTCTTACTGCTGCCCATCTCATTAATCATCTTCCTACCCATATCCTTCAGGGGGAGACACCCTATCACATCCTCTATCCCGATCACCCGGAGCATCCTCTACCTTTAAAGGTATTTGGGTGTGTGTGTTATGTTCGGGATGCTCGTCCCTCCGTCTCTAAACTGGATCCTCGCTCTCTGAAGTGTATCTTCCTTGGATACTCTCGGACTACCAAGGGATATCGATGTTATTCTCCGGCACTTCACAAATATATTCTCTCTTCCGATGTCGTCTTCCTCGAATCTGACTCCTATTGTCCTACTGGCTCTCTCCTTCCCACCTCACCTTCTGATCCCTCCCTTGATGATATGTTGGTTCCTTGTCATGATCCTGCTCTTATCTCTCCGACCGACATATTGTGTCCCCTTTGGGGACAAGTCTACTCTCGTCGCTCTTCTGATAGAACCAAAATGTCACCACCTCAGCCTACCTCGACCACTGATGGCACAACAACTGTTCCTCCCATTGCCCCTACTAGTGAGCAACTGCGTCGAACTGACGTGCCTGCTGCTCCATCTCCGGATCGTACCGAGCTTCCTATTGCTCTCCGAAAGGGAAGTCGGACTTGCCAGAATAAACCTCTGTATGTGAGCTCTTATCAGGGGTTGTCTGCCTCTCATACCGCTCTTCACTTGACTTTGGATCAACACACCCTTCCTTCAACGGTTGGGGAAGCCAAAACTCACCCTGGATGGATGGATGCTATGCACGAGGAATTGACGGCACTTCAACGGAACAATACTTGGGAACTTGTTTCGTTGCCTCCTGGCAAGCGTGCCATTGGTTGCAAATGGATATATTCCGTTAAAGTAAATACTGATGGCTCTCTTGCTCGCTTGAAAGCCCGCCTAGTTGCCAAAGGTTATGCCCAAACTTATGGCGTGGATTATGAGGAAACTTTTGCTCCTGTTGCCAAGATGTCTTCTATTCGTATTGTGATCTCTCTTGCAGCCACTCACCGGTGGCCCCTTTATCAGTTGGATATCAAGAATGCGTTCCTTCATGGGTCCTTGGACGAAGAAGTGTATATGGAACAACCACCTGGGTTCGTTGCTGAGGGGGAGCGTAACAAGGTGTGTCGCCTCCTTGCTTCTTTATATGGGTTGAAACAATCCCCGCGTCAGTGGTTTGCTCGTTTTCAATCCGTTGTAATCAAATTCGGGCTTAATAAGAGTATCAAAGACTCGTCTCTGTTTTATCGAAACTCCTCAGCTGGTACCGTGCTTCTAATTGTGTACGTTGATGATATTGTCATCACGGGTAGCGATTCTAAAGGGATAACTGCTCTCAAGGCGTTCTTACACTCACACTTCCAAACCAAAGATCTGGGGCATTTGCGATACTTCCTCGGAATAGAAGTTGCTGATCATGACGACTCCATCTTTGTTTCTCAACGTAAATATGCTCTCGATCTGTTATTTGATCTGGGAATGTCTAACTGCTGCCCTATGGATTCTCCACTTGAACCAGGAGAAAAAGGTCCTCATGCCGAGATCAAATCTTTTGAATCTCCAGAGAAGTATCGAAGAATCGTTGGAAAACTTAACTACCTTACTATGACTCGCCCTGATATTACCTGTGCTGTGAGTAAGGTCAGTCAGTTCATGGCCACCCCAACTATCTCACAATGGGACTCTGTTCTCCGTATTGTCAGATATATAAAGAAGGATCCTGGTCTGGGAATATCATACAAGAATCGTGGGCATTCTAATATAGAGGCTTACTGTGACTCCGACTGGGCAGGCTGTTTAGCCACTCGAAAGTCTACCACAGGATTTACTATATTCATGGGAGGAAATCTTGTCTCCTGGAAGAGCAAGAAACAGACCACTGTCGCCAGATCTAGTGCCGAGGCAGAGTATCGGGCAATGTCACACACAGTTGCCGAGATCATGTGGATCAGACAGACCCTTTGTGAAATCGGATATCCTGTCCAAGACCCAACTCCGTTATGGTGCGATAATCAAGCTGCAATACAGATAGCAACTAATCCTGTGTTTCATGAACGCACAAAACACATCGAGGTCGACTGCCACTTCGTGCGTGAGAAGTATGAAGAAGGTCTTATTTCCTTAAGCCATGTGAAGACCGGGGATCAAGTTGCTGATATTCTCACGAAAGGAGTTACTGGTGTCAGAATGAATTTCATATGTAACAAGTTAGGTCTGGGAAGTTCCCACGACCCAACTTGAGGGGGAGTGTTAATGTGGTTGTACTATCCTATTTATATATATATGGGTGTGACTGAGTCCATAGGACAATAAGTCATTTTTCTCATCATCGTAACCCTAACATGGACCTAACAACCTCAATGCCCAAGAAGTACTTGAGGTTCCCTAAGTCCTTCACTTCAACTTCTCTCTCCAGCCTCACCTTTAAGACATGTACCTCATCTTGATCATCATCAGTTATAATAATATCATCCACATAAACTATCAGAAGCTTATCATAGCCTTGTGAAATCTCCCAAATCATGCTCTAGGAGATTATTTCAGACCATATAAGGTCTTCTTTAGCTTACAAGCCTTCCCTTCATATCCTTCAAGGGAAAGTTCAGGAGGTAGAGCCATGTATACTTTCTCTTCCAGGTCCCCATGAAGGAACTCATTTTCACATCAAGTTGGCTGAGGTTCCATCCCTTACAGGCAACGCAAGATATAAGAACTCTAATAGAATTCATCTTTGCCGCCGAAGTAAAGGTCTCCTGGTAGTCAATCTCTGCTGTCTGCGTGTACCCTCTTGCAACCAACTTTGCCTTGTATCTCTCCACAACACCCTATTTTGTTTGGCAAAAAACATCCACTTACATCCAACGATAGTCTTCCCTTGAGGAAGATGCACTATGTCCCATGTGTGGTTTTTGTCAAGATCATGCTTTTCTTCAAGCATATACGCCTTCGACTTGTTATCAGAAAGGGCTTCCTGCCACGCTGTGGGAGTGGAAACAGTAGACAAAGAAGAGACAAATGCTCTTTGGAAGCCATTAGAGAAGAATGAGAAACAAACCGTGACAATGAGTGTTGTGTGGAAGTACCCTAGAACACGTGGGGGCATACAGTTAATAAGATAGGCTGCTATGAGAACTGCATTTTCCCAAATAGTATTTGGATAAGTGCATTTGGAGTAAAAGATACCAGACAACCTTCCAAAGGTGACGATTCTTACGTTCGGTCACCCAATTTTTAAAACGTGAGTAAACATAAGATGTCTCGTGGATAATGCCATGATTAACAAGATAATGTTCTAATTGGGAGTCAATGTACTCACGACCATTGTCAATACGTAGAATTTTGATAGTGGTGTTGAATAATGTAGAAATCATGTTGTAAAATCGTTGAAATATGATTTTTTTTTCATTTTTAGCTTTTATTATATATACCCATATTGTATGGGAAAAACAGTCAATGAAAGTTACTAACCAGAAACACCTAGAAATAGAAGCAACATGGTAATACCCTAAACATCACTATTTATAATATTAAACAATGCAGAACTTGGAACGGAAACATGATTAATGGAAGTACGATGGTGTTTGCCAAGATCACAAGCATCATAATGAAAATTATTTAATAACACAGATTCCATAGCAAGAGATAAATGTTTCATAGACGAATAGAGGGATGCCCTAGATGACAATGCCAGGAATCCAAAATGGCCGGCTGATCAACTTGAAGAGTGTTATAGTCGTAGATCCCAGAACCAAGATGGGGGGCCGGGCTCGGGTGGCTAGTTTCACCTCGACAATTCCCACGAATCCACACCCACGATTCAAGACCTGGGCACTGTAACAGGGCCGCGACTCATACACTCCACCCCATCACCGCGGACATTATAACCCCAGTAGGTTGTTGCGGCTAGGGATCGAACCCCCGACCTTCTTGATAAGGAGTCTTAAACATGACTCTCATCACCAATTGATCTGCGACCCAGTTGGTGATGAGAGTCATGTTTAAGACTCCTTATCAAGGAGGTCGGAGGTTCGATCCCTGGACTCAACAACCTACTAGAGTAATACTGGCCGCGATTGATGGATTTGAGTGTATGGACCGCGACCCTATTACGGTGCCCAGGCCTTGAATCGTGGGTGTGGAATCGCGGGAATTGCCGAGGTGGAACCAGCCACCCGGGCCCGACCCCCCAACTTGGTTCAGGTAGCTATGACTGTAACAAAGAGCATGTATAGAAGAAATAGGGTTGAAGGCGTCAAACACAGATACCATCCAACAACTATCAGAGCCAATTACCTTCCCCATCTTTAAGTATTGAAAAACACAAGACGAAGTAAAGAAAGTCACATAATAGTTCATAGAATTGGTTAGATGACTAATGGAGAGAAGATTGTGAATAAATTTTGGTGCATGAAGAACAAAAGAAAGAGTGAGAGAGGAGCAAGAGATGGATACTTTCCTAGCGATCGAAGAGAAGGAGCCATCTGCAATTCTCACCTTATCTCGACCAAACATGAGAAGATAAGACTCAAATCTTGTAGCAGAGCCGTTCATATAATCCGTTACTCCAGAATAAATAATCCAGTGGGTAGATGGATGAGAAGTCGCAACATGAGAACCTGAGGGTCCCTGATGGGCATATGAGAACGAAGAAGCGGGTGTCTCAGTAGGTTGTCCCTGCATCAAGGGATAAAACACATGGATCTCATTGACAGATAGAGACAGCCGAGGAACCTTAGTGTCAGAGAAAGGAACGATCTCCTCCAAGGCATCAAAAAGATAAACAGACCGTGATTGAGTAGAATGGCCTTAAGTGCGACCATAACCACGGCCTCTTCTCGGTGCATAACCACCTCGTGGTGTAGGAAAGGCATATAGATGAAAGAAAGTGTTCTGGGTATGACGAGACTTCCCGCAGTAATCACATATCAAATGATCTTTGTCTGTGGACTTGGACTTTGTATCTCGAGGAGCTTTACTATCAAACTGACGACCAGGGAAGAACCTTCAGGAGCAGAGTCAGGAGTCCAAGTCTGTCGCCTATCAAATTCTTATTGAACAAGACCATAAACCGTTGGAAGAGATGGTGTGGGAGAGCTCCCAAGGATCTGATCTGATCAAAGTCCCGATGCAGATCATGAAGAAACTTAAAAACTCTGTTCATTTTTTCCCGAGCCTGAAAAAGAATCTCATCCTCAAGGGACAAAGGGTGAGAGAGTCACGACGATCGTACTCTTGATAAAGCCGAGTGAACTCCTGGTAGTTTATAGGAGGACAATCACCATGTCATAGGAGAAAGATCTTTTGTCTTAGCTTACAAATCTAGATTGCATTCCCCCTGCATAAGTATGTGGCCTCATCCCTCTTCCCAATATCCGTGGCGGTATATAAGAACAAATAATTCTGGGCATTGAAGTCCACCATAGAATTAGCCATTCTGGACATAACTAAAGAATTTTCAGACTCCCACTGCAACCAATTAGGGGAATTCTGGGCAGGTACCGACATATTATCCACCACATAGACAAACAACCGCATGCTCTTCATGGCAAGGGTGATAGCCCGAGACCATGAGAGAAAATTTGAGCCTTCCAAACATATAGTTGTGATTTGAGGAGTATTATGGTCATGAATTGACTAAGGTGGTCCTTCAAACATCAAAGTAACAGAGGAAACTTCGACACCAGAAGAGATTGTAAGAGATTCACCATTCCCCAACATGATAATCCAAGAATAGAAATCATGGAATCAAGGGAATGAACACACACCAAGAGTGAAACTAGTGTTTGCTTATAGGAGGAACAAAACAAAATTCATGTAGGATCTTCCAATAGAGTCTGGCACCGGATATGCCTACAAACTAGGTTAGCATGTACGGTGTCATGTAGGCAGCGACAACAAACCACTGGTGGAGAAAGACTCCCGATTGGCAGCTAGAAGAAGAACGACTGTGCGGGACCAGGACTGCAGAGCGGGAGTGGGAGACGAAGGACGGGGCACTAGCTTAGACAGACTGTGGATGTAGGATGCGAGTGGAACGAGAGCGTAAGGAGAGGGGGTTACACCCTAACCTCCCTCTGATACAATGAGGAATATTATTGATTTCATTTATTCAGGCCATTACAAGGGAGTCACAACCCGATATATATAGCCTGTAGGAGTGAAAAAGGAGGGAATTATAAAAAAAGATGCAAAATATCAACACTTGGCCCTTACAACTGTAGATGCATTATTTTCATCAATCACCGGGCCCTTATGTACATTCATGTGCAGAGGAAACTCAGCGGCATGCACTTTAAATGAACAAATTTCTTGCAGAAATGCCATTTTCTTCTCAAATCAGGATCACTGAATCATGTAGAGGCCCTGAGAAGAAAAGCACATATACTTCTACGATGAGCATCCAAGCCGTGGGGTTTGGATTTTCTGAAGGATCAGTATGTTGAGGACCTCTACTGTTCCACCTATCGTTCAGAAAGTCCAAGCTGGGAAGATGGCATTATCTTATTCAGGATGGGTTTATGTTTAGATGATTCCAATTCAGCTTTCCTGATTGCTTCATCTGAGAGAGTATTTAAGAAGTTGCATCCTGAAGGACATTTTGGGCGAGACAAAATCCTAGCGTGTAAGAAACGAACAAAAAAAAGCCGGAAGAGGTATAACAAAAATTTTATTATTTGAAAAAGGTATCTATTACAAAGGTATGACCTCCCTTTTATAGAATGGAGGAGAGAAGATAGAATACAAATAAGAGATGTGAGACTAAAAATTACAGGACTAAGCGGTCTATACAGAAACAACCCGCACAAGCCGCGCGGTTAGACGGAAGGGCTAACCGCTCGGCCACCATCAGAGAGGAAGGAGAGATCGCCATGGGAGACCGCTAGACCGCCCGGTCTCCAAGCCGCCAGAGACAAACCGCTAGACCGCCCGGTCTCCAAGCCTCCAGATACAAACCGCTAGACCGCTCAGACTCCAGACAGCAACAACACAGCAACCAAACTGCTGAAGGGAAACCGCCAGACCGCGCGGTCTTCAATCCGCCACGACAGGCCGCCAGACCGCCCGGTCACCAACTCCAACACTCCCCCTCAAGCTGGAGCATAGATATCAATCATACCCAGCTTGTCGCAAATTTGAAGAAACGAGGCGGATACTGGCTTGGTGAAGATGTCAACCAACTCTTTATCAGAAGTGACGAAGGGAGTGCAAATTTGTTCCTTCAAAATTTCTTCACGAATGAAATGACAGTCGACCTCACTATGCTTTGTTCTTTCATGAAAGACCGGATTTTTGGAGATGTATATGGCCGCCTTGTTATCACAGAACATAGGTAGAGGATGGTTGTAGACCTCTCCTAAATCCATCATGAGAGCCCGTAACCACTTTAACTCACAAGTGGTCGACGCCATACTACGATACTCTGCTTCTGCACTGAATCTGGAAACAACAGACTGCTTCTTGCTTTTCCAGCTCATCAGATTTTCCCCAACAAAGGTGCAAAAACCCGAAGTTGACTTGCGATCCCCTTTGTCATCAGCGTAACTCGCATCTGAGCATGCTTCAACCCTCAGATGACCATTCTTCTGAAAGAGTAATCCTTTCTCAGGTGTTGCTTTGACATATTCCAAGATCCGTAAGGCGGACTGTAGATGACACTCCCTAGGCGCTTGCATGAATTGACTCACCTTACCTATAACATAGGAAATGTCGGGGCTGGTCACTGTGAGATATATGAGCTTACCCACCAAACGCATGTATCGCGTAATATCTGAAAGAGGAGGCAAATCATCTGTCCAGGTTTTGTCTTCTCCAGTTGCCATGGGGCATCGGGCAGGTTTTGCTCCAGTCAATCCTGCCTCTTTTAATAGATCAAGAGCATACTTACGTTGAGAGAGGATTAAGGAGTTTGGCTTCCGAGAGATTTCAATCCCCAGAAAGTACTTCGGAGAGCCCATATCTTTCGTGACCAGATGTTGACGAAGATACTGCTTTGTCAAGGCAACCCCTTCCTGGTCATCGCCAGTGAGAAGAATATCATCGACGTACACAACAAGAACCATCAGTCCCGAGGAGGTTTTGCGAATGATTAGCGAGTGATCGGCAGAGCTTCGTGTAAAACCAACGGCCGCCACGATGCTGCTGAACTTGTCAAACCAAGCTCGAGGGCTCTGCTTGAGGCCATAGATGGCCTTCTTCAGCCGGCATACCCGTGTCTCCCCCTGAGCAACATACCCGGGAGGTTGCTCCATGTAGACGGCCACCTGAAGATCACCATAAAGGAAGACATTCTTGACATCCAGCTAAGAAATCAGCCAATCTCGATTGACGACCACAGAGAGGATCCGGATAGTGCTGAGACGAGCCACGAGAGAGGTGTCAAAGTAATCAACCCCATAGGTCTGAGTAAAGTCCTTAGCAACAAGGCGGGCCTTATAACGATCCACAGCGCCGTCCGGGCCAAATTTGACCACAAAGACCCAGCGACAGCCAACAACATCAGTACCGAAGGGAGGAGGAACAAGAGTCCAGGTACCGCGCTCAGTTAGGGTCGTCATTTCCTCATCCATGACCATCTTCCAATGAGGAATATCAAGGGCCTCCTGGTAGGAACGAGGTGTGGCAGTGGCAGAGATAGCCAGAGCAAAGGCCCTGCGAGAAGAGGTAAGGTGATCGTATGAAACAACTGCAGCAAGGGGGTGTAGAGTACACGTCCGCACCCCTTTACGAAGAGCTACAGGAAGATCCAGGTCGGCGGGTCCCTCGGCATCCGGAGCATCCGTGGCAGAGAGAGATGGCCCGGGAGTAGAGAGCGACGATGACGGAGAAGAGAGAGACGGTGGCGGAGAAGAGGGAGAAAGAGGCGGAGGGAGAGGAGTGGACGGAGACGGAGTAGGGGTTGAGATCGCAGTAGGAGATGAAGGAACAAAGAGAAGAGCATGAGTATCAGAAGCTGGAGGGAGAGCAGAGGATTCAGCCGAGAAGTAGGAGGCATTCTCAAAGAAGGTAACATCAGCAGAGACGAACTGCTTACGAAGAACGGGGTCAAAGCAACAATATCCTTTCTGAGTTGGGGAGTACCCCGGAAAGACACATTTGGTGGAGCGAGGGGAGAGCTTATCTCGGGTGGCAGATTGGTCATGCACAAAGGCAGTGCACCCAAAGATTCGGAGAGGGAGGGGGAAGGGCTCATTGCCCGGATACAGAATTGAGAATGGGGTTTTCCCGTTGAGAACCGTGGAGGGAATGCGATTGATGAGGTAGCAGACAAGGAGAACAGCATAGCCCCAATAGGAGCGATGAACATGCATCTGGGTCATCAAGGTACGAGCGACATCGAGGAGATGACGGTTTTTGCGTTCCGCCACCCCATTTTGCTTGGAGGTATAAACACAGCTAGTCTAATGAATAATGCCATGTTGCACACAGAAAGATGTAAACGCATGACTCAGATATTCTTTAGCATTGTCTGAGCGAAAAGTTTTAATACAAATACCAAACTGAGTTTTAATTAATTGATAAAAAGAGATCCATACATCCAAAAGTTCAAAGCGATCTCGTAAGAGATACACCCAAGCACATCTAGAAAAATCATCAATAAAAGTTACAAAATAAGAACTACCCGACCAATGGTGAGGGTAGGAGCAGGGCCCCAGACATCGGAGTGGACTAGATCAAACGGACGGGTAGAGCTCCAAACTTGCTTCGGCGGGAAGGAGGAATGGTGATGCTTGCCAAGCTGACAAGCGTCGCAGTTGAGAGGAGTACTGGAAGGAGGGAGGTGGGGCAGAAGCTGATGTAGAAGTCGCGGAGGAGGATGACCGAGGCGGAGATGCCACTGGAGAAGATCCGTTGAAGAAGAGGAGAAGGCAGACAAGGCGGAAACGTTGTCGAGGAAGTAGATGCCGCTGCTCTCAGTCCCAGTAGCAATCGTCCGTTTAGAGCTCGGATCCTGAAAAGAACAAGAAGTCGGAGTAAACGTCACAGAGCACTGAAGCTGCTTGCTTAAAGAGGTAACCGACAATAAATTGCACGAAAATTTGGGCACATAGAGTGTGTCCGCTAGGCGAAGAGACGGAGTAACATGAACCACTCCCGACCCATGAACCGGGGAGGGAGAACCGTCTGCAACGAGGACAGGAGGCAACCGATCATGCTGTTCGAGTAGAGAGAAGCACTGAGGATTGCCCGTCATGTGATTAGTCGCACCAGAGTCGATAAGTCATTTACCTTGGGTCACCACGTGAGCACTACCTGATGATGTGACCACGGAGGCAGACAGCTTGGAAGAGGAGGTGGAAGAGTCACCCGAGGGGCGAAGATGGGGATGCTTCGTCCAGCAGCGTTCCACAGTATGGCTGTTGCGACCACAGTGAGAGCAGAGGTAGCGGGAAGGAGCATGTCCGCCAGACTGGTGACTGTGGCTACCAGAGCCACTCCGCTGAGTTTGGTGAGCATAGTTGTCCGGTGGAGAAGGAGCGGGCAGAAGCGGGCGCTGAAGGAGGGAGGTGACAGCAGCGATGCGGGCAGCGGTGGCATCTAAGGTAGGGGATTCTGCCTCACCCAGAATTTGCTGACGGATCATATCATAAGTATCAGGAAGCCGGAGCAGATAACACACAACGAGAAGCTCCTGGAAATGTTTGTGTTGAGCCAAATCCGCAGAAAAGGGGCGATTCTGAAGAATCTCAGCCCCAAGAGCCTGAACCTATTGGTATGCAACAACAGGAGACAATGTAGGACGGGCAAAGAGGTCCGCATACAACGTATAGATGCGGGACGTCTGAACCCCCTTTGAGTACAGAGCGGCAAGATGAAGACAAGCGGCCTTGACCGTCTCATCATGACGGATGACGGGGAGGCATTCATCGGAGAGGTTGTTAGCGAGCCAAGTACGCACAAGGGCGTCACTCGCATCCCAGTCATCAAAGAGAGGTGAAGTGGTGGGAGGAGGGTCATCAACGAGATGGTGACGTTTGCGTTGCGAGCGAATGAGAAAGATGAAGGAGACGCTCCAATCCGGGTAGTTGGAGCCGACAAGTTTCGAAACGGTGCCAAGGTTCCCGGAAGGAGTAGGTGGAAGTGGCGGAGCCGGATTGGCGACAAGAGTGGTAGTAGTAGAAGCATCAGAAAGAGCCATAGGAGAAAACAACAGGAAGCCGCACGGTTAGGAAACAAACCGTGCGGTCAGGAAACAAACCGCGCGAATAGGGAGAAATCGCAGCGGTTAGAAGAAGGAGATCTGCGGAGGTCACGATGACAAACACCAGCGGCCAGAAAAGCCACGACCAAGCCGCAGAATCAAGCAGAGGGGAAGAAGTCGAGCGGCTAGAAGGCAGCCCGCGCGAACAGAAGAAAGAGAAGACCGCGCGGTTAGAGATAAGACCGCGCGAGACAAACAAGGCGACCAAGGCAAACAGGTCGCGACAACAGGTCGCGGCGACGAAAGGAGAGGTCGCGGCGTGAAGAAGAGGTCGCACACAAAGGGCAACGACAAGAAGAGAAAGAAGCCGCGCGAACAGGGCGCAAGCCGGCGGAAGAAACAAGTCGCAAGATCAGGTCGCGAGAAGAAGAAGCAAGCAAGAGGAGAAGATCGCGCGGACAGTATAACAGAAGAAAAATGCACACAGAATCAATCCCGGCCCCTTGAGAACATGAGAAGATCGAGTCCTCTGATACCATGTAAGAAAGTCCGATACCCAACAAAAACAAGCCGGATAAAAGTCCAGGTCGATAACAGAAATTTGGGGATATTAGCCGTCCGACTGAGTCGACCCGGAAATGTTCCCCGTATAACTGCATTACAACTTGAGATAGTAACCTATAACCAGGGATCGAGCCCCCTTGCCCGGGATTATAGAATGAAAGAGAGATTCAGAGAGAATACAAATAAGAGATGTGAGACTAAAAATTACAGGACTAAGCGGTCTATACAGAAACAACCCGCACAAGCCGCGCGGTTAGACGGAAGGGCTAACCGCTCGGCCACCACCAGAGAGGAAGGAGAGATCGCCATGGGAGACCGCTAGACCGCCCGGTCTCCAAGCCGCCAGAGACAAACCGCTATACCGCTCGGACTCCAGACAGCAACAACACAGCAACCAAACCGCTGAAGGGAAACCGCCAGACCGCGCGGTCTTCAATCCGCCACGACAGGCCGCCAGACCGCCCGGTCACCAACTCCAACATAGAGCTACGTTTGTTGCATCAATACATATTTTATCTTCTAGCAATTGATTGAGAATTTTATCCTTTCCATCCAATTTTGCTTTACACAAATTTTCCTTTGTAATGGCTTCATGTTGAGTTGTTATGTTGGAGACCATGTTTTTAACACTGATAAAGATACTGTGTTAGTAGGTAGTTTATATGGATTCGTCATTGTGTTTGAGCTTATGAGTTTTTGTGAACTATTCTTTATTGTATTTAGGGTAACTTATTCATCCCATTGTGCTTGATGACTTTACAATACTAACTTAATTTGATTTTGTTTGCAGATAAGACCTGCCTGTGCTCCACTTATTCTTCATTTGGTGAATGTTAGGCATGAAAAGATCTTGAGATGGACAGAACGTGCTATCCTTATAGAGGTCTGTTGGGTTCTTCATTATTAATACAAACTTTAGATGGAAGGTACCGGTAATAATTGGGAACTTTAAGCAATACATGAAAATACTGTGTAATTGTGTTTCATTTTTACTTGAGCTGAGCAACCAAAGTAAATTAAGCGAGTAATTTGAATACTTTCATATAATTTATTATTCTATTTTGTCAGTCAGGTCACGAGTTCGAGTCCTGGAAGCAGCCTCCAAAAATGCAGGGTATGGTTTGCTTACATTTCACCCGTGTGGTGGGACCCTTCCCCATTACCTTGGTGCGCGGGGAGACTTTGTGCACCGGTCTGCTCTTTTATTCATGAATATTAGGTCCCATTTGGGAGAACAGTAGCTGTAGGGAAAGGAGTGGTGGAAAAATGAGGGTTGCAAATGGAGCTGTTGGAAACTATCTATTGCAAATGAAGATCTATTTGGATTATCTCTATTTACAGAGCTGTTCAAAACAGAGAATCATTGTAAACTGTTTGCAAAACTTTGGTACGGTGATTGTTTAATGAAATCATAATGATAGTGCACAAAAAATAATACTTAAATTCTCTCTCATTGAAGTCACCTAAATACAATACCAGATACTACATATAAGTACAGTCTGTTTAATAATTTCACAACATTCAAAATATATATTAGCTTCGTGCAACTGTTCTACATTAAAGTTATGCAATACAATCATTTCAACAACACCTACTTGCACGCCTTTAATATGATCTGCATTTGATCTTATATTAATAGTGGTTTGATTCTGGCCCACTCTTATTTCATGTGCCTCGGGGTATATTAAATTCTCATTATCATTGTAGGCCATGAAATCAATGTCAGAATGAGATGTATGTCTACTAATATAGTTATGCAAAGTCATGGTTACTATAACAATATCATGTTGCTTTGCTAAATTATATTGTATCAAGTCTCTTAGTATATCCCACTTTTTTTTTCAGACACCAAAGTTCATTCTATGACACTGCCCAGTAATGAATGTGTCTGGTTGAATATTTCATGTCTTGTAAATACCAATTTTCCTCGCAAAATCTGGTAAATGATATCATGTATTTGAATATGGCTTTAAAAATCTTCGTTTTAGTGGATATCCAGCATCAACAAATTAATATTTTCCTAAAAAATTTGCAATTATAGTAAAGTATATTGTAGGGATAACAACAAATGTTATGTATAAGAATGATTAAGCATTTACCAAGAGATGGATAATGAAAATTTTAACTTGGTTCCATAATTGCACGCTGAAAAATATGACTATCATGAGCCGAACTCTCCCACCCAACCATCATATTTGTGAAACACATGTTTTAGTCGCTATCCGCCATAATATTTTTAGTTGGTTTACCATGTCGTCCAATGTACGAAGCTTATACTTTAGGTGGAACCTCGTGCATTGACATGTGTTCTATCAATCATGTCACGGTAATCTATGGTATGTATCGGGCATCATTTAAAATATGTTATGGAACTTCTCTGATGTGTTCATCTGTTGGCACTATAACATTAGAAGATGGCCTTTCAACGCAACTTCTACCTTTGAAAATATCTACTAGTTGTTTTCGTCGAGTGTTGGAATCTTTTGGATGCTGCCCCTATTGACTGATTCTGAGCTAAAATTTACAATGTTTGTGCAAGATCTTCTTTTGCAGTAGTTCTCCTTGAACCGCGTATCTCATAATGTTGTTCAAAAAACTAAAGTAAATCAAGAAAGATGACCTTCGTCATCTTGAAAATGTTGTAAAATCTAACAGGATGACGATATACCAATTCCCCCCCCCCCCACTTATCTTCTGATTGGTGTGATGTCATGCATGGATCACTGCTAGATGATGTTGACAAAATACAAATTCTTTACACAATCGATGTCAAATGTTTGTGGCAGCAAATTTTTCTAGTATGATTGATGAAATAGGCTAATCTCTGTTGAATCTTATCATTAGAACTATCAGGATTATCCGATGACATTGTAAAACAACATAAACTTTTATTAAACAACAATAAGCAGATAGTGATTGTGTGAAGTTGTTAACAAACAATAATTGAACATAGTATTGCACCACAAGAGATAAACGCGCACTCATACACCATTACAATATTGTTCCACATGCATATAAAATAGAAAGACAACAAAAAGACCTGATGAAATATAGTCGAAGTGAATATAAAAATAAAATCTTGTTCATCAGACATAATTTAAACATCAAAATCACAAATATCAAACGAGTACACACAGTAAACACATATTCCCTAGTAAGAGTTTTTACTATCGCGCTCCCTCAGCCACCTAACTTTGAGATACTCTACAATGCTCATGAGAGTTTCCCTGTTACTCTTATCCCTAAGAATCATTTTGGAGTAATCATAAAATTCCAAGTCAGCCATAATCTATAGATACTTTTCTAGCTTTCTAACTGCTTTTGGGATTGTAAACAATAATGAAGAGATTTGTAGTTTTTGAGCGATCCATCATGCATGATCAAATACGTGAGGTCTCCGCTATGTCATCCATGGTAGAATTCAAAGCTTGCTTACTTCCAATACTCTTCTTTTCTCCTTAATTTTTCTCTTCTTAGTAGCTTTCGATGAGGTGGATGGTTGAGTGGTGGTAACATTGACTCCTTTGGTTGGAGATAATCCTTCTACATTTTGAATATCATCATCATCATGTTCTTGCGTTCATCAATAGATTCATGCCCTAGGTCTCGTGAATTTGGGGCCCAAGCTAGATCTCCGGTTGCAACTACTTGGCTAAACATCATGTCCAACTTTTCTTCCTACTTTGGGGCTATGTTTTAGCAACAAAACTACTTTGTAGTAGGTAGCACCTAGGAGCAAAAATCAAAGTTGTCAGAACATCTGTTACACATTTAAAATTAAAGTGAGAAAGTAGTCAAAGGAAAGATTTTAACCTTCAGTCTTTTGTCTGGCCATTCATTAGAAATGAAATGTCAATAGTTTTTACGCGAGGTTCCAACCTAATTGTTTCTCACCCCATTTCAACCCTCGCGATAACGTTCATTCTTTTTTCAACTGATCACACTTATTTTTCATTTGATTTTGTTCGTGGGATTTCCCCATCCGTTCATGAAAATTATTCATCAGATTAGTTCATATGTCCTTGCTGAAATGAGATGTTGGTCTGTTCGCCAACTCAATTTCTTTCCGGCATAATTCACAAAAAATCATTCTGCATAGACTCCGCCTTAATTTATGTTTACCCATTACACAAAATTGAACAGAAGAACAAAATCAATAGTCTTGATCTCTATAGTACTTGATCATAAGCAAGAACTAAACATTCACCACCCATAGAATACACATGATCACAAATTACTAGAATGACCATGAACCTATGCAAACAATATTTGATGAAAATCACTGCAAAGATGATGGAAAATCAAACTACATATCTCTTCCGAAGGTAGGATACAAATCAGTTGCTAATTATATCAATTCCAAAAACACATTTTAGGATACAAGTCTCTTCAATATATCAATTGCAAAATTTGTATCCTAAAATAAACATCCTTCATGATATCATGCATTTGGTGGAATCGACAATTTTGCAACAAGTTATGATATATATATGTCGTGCAAATGGAAAAAACTACATGGGGGTTGCAACCTCCTGTAATTCTTAGTCAGCAAGCTTGCATTTGATCAGCCAATAGAAAAATATCATACAGTGTTCCTCTAGACTTCTAGCATGGTTTGCAAAAAAAACTTGAAAAAGGAAATAGAAGACAGCTCTACAATCATTTGGTGATTGTGCTAACTATTATTTGGTGATCTTACAGTTTATTATTGATTTTCAAGCTCTTATAACCTCTCCTGCGTCAGGAACTCCTTTTGCCGTCATATTACTTGGAAAGGTTTATCATTGCTTTTTAATTCATCTGAGTAAAATTTCCAGGATACCTGTGCCTTAAAGCTATGGTTTGAATTTTCTGCAATTTGAAAATGCTTCGGTGTCAACTTTCTTGTTCACGGATCAAATTGCCGGGCAACAAAATAGGAATATACAAGATTTAGATCTTGTTATGGGCTCGCCGGAGAGGTAGCCGAAGATGGAAACAATGGTGGAGATACTACGGAGCCAGAACCGCGGTTACCTAAGCGGGGCTTGCTCGTTGTAGGAAAGAACTATTACAAATCTCACAAGGGCATAATAAATACACTTAGCTTCAATCCATAACATTGTAAGACCCCCAAGGTCTCTTAAATAGAACATACAAGGATAGTATCATAAATACCCCGACACTTTACAATAATAACACATTCATGATAAGGCTTGATACGTTACAATAAACATAATAAAAGATATGATAACTAATGTGGCACGCTGCCCATTACATCACTCCTGCCATCCAAAAATGATCTTGACCTCAAGCTCAAGTGAGATTGACGAGGTTTGAATTTCATCCTAATGCCCTCCTCGTCAGAGTCCTTGACGTCCATGTAAAAAATCCTTTTGCATCTGCGTCTGCGAGTGCTATGCTCGTCGCAGTTAAAACATAATCCCGGGGCTTGTCGTCCCAACATATCAGCCCGAGATAGTCAGCAGATCGGCGGGGGTGGATGGCCCTCGATACGACCCCACTGAGTGCCAGAGTCAGTGGGCAAGTAGGCCTCTTGTGCTAGCTGGAGGTGACGGTCGTATAGACTGACCAGACTAATAGCAGTCACTAAGTCTGAAGGGGCCTCAAATTCGGCATCCTGACAGAGGAGGTCGTAAAGTTCGACAGTGAAGATGGCAATTTACATCTCTGGGGTAAGCGCGGCGTTTTGCCAGAAGAAGCTGAAACTATTCCAGGTAATCATCCATCGAGCCCATCTGGTGTAGTGTCATGAGGGCACCAAAGGGGTTGCTACGGATCGGAGGGATGAAACGCCGATTGCAAAATCACTTGAATTTGTTTTACGTTAAACCCGTTTAGTCAGTGAGGAAACGAGTGACCCAAAACAAAGCCATGTTGAGAATGTGGAAGGAAGCAGGAGGAAGCCGTTTAGCTGTCGGAGTTTGTTGGTGGCCAAAAAATTACTCGCACTTGCGTCATCCCAAGGGATCTGTTTCTCCATCATAGGTGGGGAATTCCAACCGGGTATAGTGTGTCAAAAGAGCAACTTCGGGGCATAATAGGGCCGGTGGTGGTGGCTCGTGGCGGATGAGCGGCAGTGGCGGGACTTGACTGCTGCTGGCATGATCTGTTGGTAGGTTGTAACAATGGGAGGGGTGGCTGTTAGTCTATTAAGCTTGGTGGTGAAGGTGGTCATGTAGTCTCGATGACGTGCGTCGACATTTCAAAAGCATGCTTCTAGATCCTGAAGGCCTGCTTCCATGCCAGATTTAACCGAGTGGAGCCGGTTCATAGCGTTCAAGAATTTGGGCGCGTCTTCCATATGATGACGAGAACAAGAGAGCGGGTGACAGGTCAGTGGACTTCCTCAGAGCCGACTGAATTTGGGTTATCGCAAGATCCGCGACGCTTCCCACTGGTGACAAAAAAAGTACTCCAATCCTTCAATGAGCTCGAGAAGCGAAAAGTGGAGATCTGTTTGCTTTGGAATTGTCTGATAAAGCAGTAATTAATTAATTAATTCAACCCAAAAGGCAGCCACCAATTGCCTCTGTGAATTTATCGAATTAGTGGAACCAACTCCTAAAGAAAAGTGGGGCAGGGGCGGAAGCAATAATTCGCACAGAGCTTGAAACTGGGCAGAGGTTTGTTGACCGCGGATAAGTGGCTCGAGAAACAGGTGCATACTCAATCATGCAAGGCGTGTGGCGGTTCGAGATTTCAAGGGGTGGACGGTGTGGCCTCGAACACTCGCACTAGGTTGAAAATGCGTGAGCGTTCACCTAGGGCTGTCGTCATGGAGCGGTCACTAGATGGTGATGTCCTAACGTTACTTCAGAAAGGAGTAGACGCTATGCTCGAAGGATGGTGAGGACTGGAACCATCGTTCCTTCCATCTGGTTCGACATTCGTCGAGAAGGGTTTTCGACTGATTCTGCTTCCGTCAAAGGAGAAGATCCCGCAGGAGGATGCTGGGTGTTCTACAATGGTCGAAGGCAGAGGAGGGAGACGTATCATGTGCACCGAGGATGAAGGATGACGGTGTGCCGCTATAACGAGAAACAACAGACTGGACCTTAAAGGGGCCATGATTTGCCGCGAAAGAGGAACATGGCGAGGAAGGAGGCTTGATACGATATCGTAAATACCTCGACCCTTAACAATAACAACTTATTCATGATAAAACTTGATACAAGTGTATTATCGTAAATACCCTGACCCTTAACAATAATCACACATTCATGATAACACTTGATACAATATAATAAACATAATAAAAGGCACGATCAAGGTTTTGAAAACCGGACCGGACATCGAACCGGCGGAGGGAAAGGTTCAAGGTTGAACCGGTTCAACCGGTTCAACCGGGGTTGAACCGGTATATATATATATATTCGAAAATAAAAATAATTAACATTATCTTAGAAATTTACATAATTTATTATCATTATATTGTGATACAAATAAATGATGTATACATTATCACTATACTTATAAAACTTCGTTTTGCGTGACGTCTTTGCTCTATTGAGTTTGGATAAAAACGACATTGTAATAGAGTAATATAATGAAGACTTTGCATGACAACGGTTAAGATCACAATTAAGAAAATAAAACTAGTTTTGACTTTTGAATATAAAGTGGATGAAGCTTCTTAGATAAGGTATCAAGAACGACAGTTCAAAGCGTTTATGACTGCCACTGCATTGCCAAATATAACTTAAATATTTCATAAATTTTAATTTTTAATAGATAATTTAATAAGTTATTATAAAAAATATATTTAAGAAATATTTAATTTATAATATATAATTATGTATATTAATTATATAAGTTTTTTAATATATTATTATATACCGTAATATTTATATACATATAATATGATACAGCTTAAAACAACAAAAACTAAATGCTCGGTGGTCAACTCCCCTATTACTCCAGAAAAAGGTCATGGTTTCGAATCCTGATGGTTTCAAATTTTTCTAGCATTAAAAGTTTTGGGCTTCTTGACCCGCCCGGTTACGCAAAACCGGGTCCGGTTCCCGGCCCGCCGGTCCGCCCGCCCGGTTCAGCGGTTCCCGGAGGTCCTCAGCTGGAGCGGTTTTCGGACCTGGACCGGACCGGCTGTGTGCCCGGTCCGCGGTTGGACCGGTCGAAGTTTTTAAAAGCTTGGGCACGATAATTAATTGGGCACGCTGCCCATAATATCTTCGTCTCACTTTGACAATCACAAACTTCATATAAGTATTTGATATTTTTATTCTTGACGAGTTTCATAACAAAGTGCCAACGAAGAAACTTGAGGAGGAGATGCACGAATATAAATTTATTGCAAAAATGTAAAATATCGATCTAACCTAGCGGTTATTGGCAGGAGGATCGATCACTTGAAAGTATGCGTTGGTTTGGGTCGAGAGGTTGCAGGAATCATCAAATTACGATCAGGGGCTTCAGAACAGAGATCAGGTTTGAAGAACTTACTGAGCGATCCTCAGAATCGCGATCCTGGTGTGCAGGCAAAGGGGAAATCATGATCGTAGTCAAGAGGTCACCGAAATCACGATCTTGGAGCGCAGCCAAGGCGATGTCGCGGGCTTCTGTCAAGCGGTCTTCTTTTTGTCGAGAGGTCTTCTTTTTGACGAGAGGTCTTCTTTTTGTCGAGAGGTCTTCTTTCTGTCGAGAGTCTTCTTTATGTCGAGAGGTCTTCTTTCCGATGCGGGTTGTAACAATGAAAAACCTTTCCGCTTGCTATAAAATGCGGAACATACGACGCTACTGGAGCCATAGCCCTCCTTTCACTAAAGTGACATAATTACCGTTTCAAATACCTGCGGTACCCATCAGACAACCCATACAGGCGCTGATCAGTAGTAACATTTTCCAGTTACCACACAGAAGTTGAAAAGCCGTCCCAATTGGGGGCTTAATCAACTTTTGATTTCATGATAAAGTCTTATATTTAATTGTTGACAGACATATTCTACATATATATTTTGAAAGCAAGACTATGATTTTTTTATAAAATATGGGCCAACATATCCTATTTTTTCGGATATATTGACGGATTCGACATTTGAAAATATGGTTTGATGTTTTATTTCAGACTATACTTGCAACATACATGCTTAAATCACTTATGTATATTGCAGTATATACACTCAAATAGATTATACTTATATATTCATTTTATTTCATGGGTGTTTGCCTTACTATCAAGTTTATATAATCGTTTCTTGTATACATTTATTTTTCTATATTAAACAAAAATATATTATTAGTTAATGATTTTGATGCTTTTAATGAAATACTATGAAGCACACAGACTTATTATCAATCGAGAATGTTTAATTTTTAAATATTCTTTATTTGTTAGAAAATATAGTGCTATCTAAATAAAAATATTATACTAATGCTTTATAAATATATTTCATAATTTATTTATTTGTATTTGTTGGGCTTTCTCTACAGTATTTATTAATGACACTTGTTAGTAGTAGTCATAGTGTGTAACTATTTTTTTTATTTTAGATGCTCTTTGTCAAAGATATGCATACAAATTCAGTGGCAAGGGTGAGTACATATGTAGGATTAACACATGAATTTCCTATCACTGTTTGCTTACATCAAGGGTCAACTTTAAGCCCCTAGCTCCTTACCCTTATCTTAGATGAGCTCACTAGACATATCCAACAAAAAATACCTTGCTATTTATTGTTTGCGGATGATATTGTTTTGGTTGATGAGACGCGAGAGGGTGTAAATGCGAAACTTGAATCTTGGTGAGACACTTTAGAAAAGAAGAGTTTTAGGTTGAGCATGGCAAAGAGGGAGTATATGGAGCTTAAATTTAGCAGTGTAAGAAGGACATATGACTCCATTATTAAGTTGGCTGATCAATATATTTCACACAGTGAGTGCTTTAAATATTTGGGATCAATAGTTCAAAAAGATGGAGGTGTAGATAAAGATGTGATACTTAGAATCCAAGTAGGTTGGTTGAAATGGAGAGACACGTCAGGGATCTTATGTGATCTTAAAGTACCATTAAAACTTAAACACAAGTTTTACCTCACTGCAATTAGACTAGCGATGCTCTACGGTTCTCAGTGGTAGGCAGTGAGTTGTGTGCATGATCAAAAAATGGGAGTTGTGGAGATGATAATGCGCAAGTGAATGTGTGGACGCACGAGACTGTATAAAATTAGAAATGAATGTATCAGAGATAAGACAAGAGTGACACCAATTCTAGAGAAGATGCGAGAAGCTCGACTAAGATGGTTCTGACACATACAAAGGAGACCATTAGAGGTACCTGTTAGGCGTTGTGAAAGTTTAGTCACTAGGCATGTTAAATGGGGGATGGATAGACCAATAAAAAACTTGAATGAAACTATGAGGAAAGACATGATGTACTTATGCACTAGTGAGATTATGACTAAAGATAGAGCACAATGGCGACAAAGGATCTATATAGCCGACCTCACTATAGTGGGATAAAGGCTTGAGTGTTGTTGTTAGATGCTTTTCGATTTATTTTTGAGCTATACATGTCTTTTTTTATCCACTTGTGCTATTTTTACTTTCATAACATATATGATACTTAATATTATTTACTGGGACCTCCCCTTGAAGTTTGCATAATTACAGTTTGCACCCCTCTAACTTTCAAAATTATAATTACCTCCCCTCAATGTTTATATTTCATAACATCCATGCACAAAAGTAGCCCCTTGGAGTAAATCTTCAGGGGGTCTTTTTGTGGGTGGATGTTATGAAATGTAAACATTGAGGGGTGGTAATTGGATTTTTGAAAGTTAGAAGGGGTGCAAGCTATAATTATGCAAACTTCGAGGGGAGGTCCCGGTAAATAACCCTATATATTTATTTATAAGATATGAAAATTTCATATTTTAAAATATCCTCAACTTTTCTCTGACATCTGATATTGTAAATTTTAATTCAACATGACACCCACATCTTGATTTCCCTTGCTTATAGTGAAAAAAGTATTGAAGTGAGTGAGCTCATGTATGCCCCTACTTGAGATATGCTATTTATTTTGATTTTTTGCGACTAGATCCTATAAATGAACTCATAAGTTTTTTTCTATGACTTTTGTTCCATATATTGTTTTCTATGGTTGTATTTATGTTCTGCAATTCACTAAGGGCTCGTTCGTTTGCACCGTTTTCATTTACGGTTTTCGTTTTGCTTCAAAACGAAAAAAATCAAGTGTTATCGTTTTGGGGCAAAATGAAAACTTATGTTCGTTTGCAACATGGTTTTCAAGTCCGTTTTGAGACAAAACAAAAACGTATGTTCGTTTGCACCATGATTTTCTGTTTGAGATGGAGATTTCATATTTACTTAATTTGTGGATTTTCCAATTGGATTTTCTAAACTTCTTAATTTCTTGATATAGTAAGCTTGAAATTGTGCATTTGTCATTCTCTTGCAGGATCAAGACTTCCGAGTAAAATCAACAGTGAAGACTAAAAAAAGCGATGGAAAAGTGCAGGAATCATGACATTGGGCAAGCCATTTAATGACATTCGGATTCACAGTGGACATCTCTATTAGTCGAATCTTCAAACACAAGAATAAACAAGTATTCTTTAAAACATATAGGAAACACAAATATGAAAAAAAAACTCATAAAAATGTCAACTTTCATGTGAAAACATGAGGAGGAGACACCATCCACATACTACCACAATCATACTAAGAATTACAAAAAGCTTACTAATTACATATTACAAAAGACATACTAAACATTACAAAAGGCATGCTACGGATTACATACTTCCATAATCATACCTTGATAAAGATTTATATTAGCAAAAGTTTCCAAATTAAGCACAAAAAACTACCATCCAACCCTCAAAAGTAGCGATATCATATTTCTTTATCGAGTTGTGCGCACAACCAACCCCTAACTAGCTTTTGCATAATTAAGAAGATCTCACACTTCAGCTCGTTAGCGCACAACAAATCTATTGCCTTTATGAGATCAGCCTCCGAAAGTTCTGACATAGCTGCCAATGCCGCATACATTCTTTCAACCATTGTCCTTTCTTGTGTTGGCGGGCCATTGATGTTGTTTGCAATATGAGTGACGACCACTGCTATCATATCAATAGCCGATGGTTTCTTCACCTTTTTCTTCCTTTGTTGGCTTGCCGCTACATCATCATCATCAGGAATCTCCTCCACTTCAACATCAGTTTCATTACATGCTTCCACGCCCATCGTTGCATTACCACCCGTTACCCGGTCTGTCCCACATAGGGCTGCAAGGTCCCCCTAATTTACAATCACCTTATTCTTATAGTGATTCATAGATGGATATGCCTGCGGTTTAATATTGAACATATAAGCACAAAAAGTTAACATAAAATAGAAAGCAATTATTGTGGATAGTAAATGTTGGAGAACGATATTAAATGGGTTACCTTAATATAAGCATACCACACCTGTTCACTATCAACCATAACCACATGTCTCTCCCAATCCCACTCAAATCCGCTTGTATCCAACATTGCGGATATATCTTAGTAGTGTTTACTCCAAGCTCTCAATCTTGCTGTTATATTTTCCTTGCGTACATGGACTTGGTACTCATTCCACAAAGCTTTGATAACAGCAGTGAGTGCAGGTCCCTTCCACCCATTAGCACCTTTGCGCCTGAGGTTTTGTTGCTCTAAAAGTGCGGCCGAAAGTGCATAATTCATTTCGGCAGTCCAATGAATATATGATTTTTCTTTCTCCTTCCCGGCTTTGGTGTTTTTTTTGTCCATTGGCAGTACTGTAATAAAGTAAGCATATATAAAGAAGAGGCAAACTGAGTGATCAACCCAACATCAGCAAGAAATATTGAAAACAATTTGAGTAGGTAAACAGGCCAACAGATGAAAGAAGAAGGAAAACTTTATGTGCAGTTACAACTTTATCCCTTGTTTTTCGAGAACATATGAATTTTTTAATTATCCAGAATTACAAATCATACACAAGCATAAAGAAATATACGACTTAAGCCTTCATATTAGATGAAGTCCAAAATATGATAAATATAAGAACTGGTCGTCTGATCACAAAGCCTCCTGCAATATGATAACTATAAGAACTCCAAAATGCTAACACAATACTACAATAAGGGTACTTATCATATTGCATCCAAAATGGTAACTATAAGAACTCGAAACTATATCACACTAGCGTCTGCGCTGCTCGTGCTTGGTATTCATCAAACATTGCAATAGCTAAATTATCTCTGAAGTCAGTCCACTCATTTGTCGCTTGAATGTGTTCAACAACATCCTCATATTGGTAACTATTCCCGCTATTATTCTGGGTTAAGAGTCCCGCATCAGGGATCTTATGTGATAGTTAAATACCACTAAAACGTAAGGGCAATTTTACCGTACTGCAATTAGACCTGCGATGCTTTATGGTTCTGATTGTTGGGCAGTGAATTGTGTACATGAGCAAAAAATGGGAGTTGTGAATGCTTAGGTGGATGTGTGGACACACGAGATTGGATAAAATTAGGAATGAAAGTATCAGGGATAAGGCAGGAGTAGCACCAATTGTAGAGAAGATGCGAGAAGCTCTTCTAAGATGGTTTGGACATGTACAAAGGAGACCATTAGAGGCACCTGCTGGGCGTTGTGAGAGTCCAGTCACTAGGCATGTTAAATGAGGGAGGGGTAGACCAATAAAGACTTGTAATGAAACTGTAAGGAAAGACATGATGTACTTGGGCATTAGTGAGATTATATCAAAAGATAAGGCACAATGGCGACAATGGATCCATATAGCCGACCCGATTATAGTGGGATAAAAGCTTGAATGTTGTTGTTGTAAGAGTTCCACATCAACTTCCGCCAACATTCTTACATCACGTGCATGCCTCTTGTCTACCAAAAAGTTGTGGAGAATATAACATGCAATGATGATTTTAATCTGCATAGTAAGTAATGTTTAAAATTACTTGAGTGCTACTCATTCAAATTGCAAACCTATATTTATACCCGTCCTTTAATATTGAAGAAGGAAGCTTGCCGTAAAATTGACCATCTATTCTTTAATAACCCGAAGGTTCTTTCACTAACTTTGTGCTTTTTGAGTGACGAAGATTAAATAATTCTTTATAGGATATTGGACTATTTCCTTGAGTGACCCACTCTTGAAGGTGATAATGAGTCGATCTGTACGGAGCTAGATAGCCTGAACCATTTGTATACCCCACATCGACAAGGTAATATTTGCCTACATTGTTAAACAAATGATATATGAAGGGAACCACCATTTATGGGAAAAGTATCAATCATAAAGTATATACATTTACCTATGGGAACTTCAAACCGATCCTCTCTCTTTAGTGCATTACACAACACTCTTGAATCAGACGAAGAATCCTCCCATTCAGGCAAAAACATATATGGACTTCATGTCTGCATCACATACTCCGAGGACATTTGTATTAATAGCTTGTTTCCTATTGCGATATTTACCTTGATCACTTATTGAAACAGTGACCTCAATGTGTGTGACATCAATAACACCAACACAATCCTGAAAGTACCCCCACCTATTTGTTTGTGATGTTTCCGGACGCTTGATCATCTCCGCACTCAACTTGAGAATTGCCCTGAACACCAAGTTGAAATGTCTGCTTATGGTATCGGTTGAACGTAAATATGTACCACCTACAACCCTAAATTTGTGATTATGGGCTAGGATATGTAAAAATAACCCAACAGACTCGTTAACGGTTACATTATCTGTGCCAAGTACAAGGCCTTTATCCACTAATAAGGCACACAAGCTTTTGAAAGCACGTTTGTTCATGCGAAGTTGATTGTAGCAATTTATGTCACACCCATTATATAGTCTATTAAGTACCATCCTCTATAGAGTATCACGTTGAGCCCTTATGCTTGGTCGTCTTAGTGTACTACGTTTCATCAAGACTACGATAGATGCAGATAAAGCTATCATGACTGCTCTCTTCCTTCTTAAACTTCTTCTTTCCCTACGTAACACAATAATCGCATCCATCTACGAATATAAATTAACCCTCACACATTTTAAAAAACACACAAGACACACATGTGAATTAACACACTCCCATGTGTATCATAGAAAAACTACCCACAAATGTTCTTAGTCCTAAGAATTTTTTTGAAATTTACACAAGTTTAGGTATACCTCTCGAAGGAGAAGTGTATGAGGTCCAAAAAAAATAGAGGCAAACGGATCAGATCTTCAGAAAAATGCTGCCAGAAGTCTCCAAAATTTGCTCACGGATTGCTCCAAAAATCTCCAAAAATTGCTCCAGACAACGCTGCCTGAGAAATGGCTTACAGATCAGGTCTCTAGAAATTGCTCCAGAAAATACGTCGGATAAAAACGTCGACCTTACCCAAATAACGCGGGGCGGTAGCCTGAGAAATACGTGGCCCTGTGAACAGTCGATCTTCCCCAAATAACGTTGGCAACGACAATGCCAGGGGGGAAGAAGATCTGATGCCTTTAGAACCTCAGTTCCGGGTTTAGCAACAACATCGGGAGCGTCGTTCGTTGGTAGAAGATCGGCGCGCGATGCTGGTCGGGGAAATTTTAATGCGCGGGAGAGTTTTCGTGAGTGGTCGCGGGAAGAAGACGATGGACCTTTTCCAAAACGCGTGAAAATGAAGGAGAGTAAGTCTGTTTTTACAGGGGGGTGTTTAATTAAGGAGTGAAAACATTTTGGTTTTGGGTCAAAACCAAAATAGACCAAAACAGAGGCAAACGAACAACTACATTGGGATTGCGAAAACTCAAAACGAAAACCGGGTGTGAAAACGGTGCAAACGAACGAGCCCTAATGATTCTCCGTTTCTCAAGAATCCTATGTGCTCAGTTTTTGGCTTCCTAAACCTCTATTTCCATTGGACGCGATTAATGACTATGCGGCTTTTTCAGCCTTCTTTTTTATAGGAACTTTGGAATTTATAGTTTTTATACTTACATGGGGTCAATAATACACCTATATTTATACAAATAGGTTCCCACATCTATTCTATACATAAAATGCACAACTTAATAGAGACAAGTCCTAAAGTAAGTACGAAATATTCTACACTTTCTTGCAAGATGGAGCATATATTGATAGGAATTACTAGAGAGAGGAAGAAAACTAGAGAGAAGAAGGTAGGAGGCTAGGGTTTAGAGGAAGAAGGAGAAATACCTTAGGGTTAATTGCTTGCCTCCAAAAGATGACATTCCGGATATAAATATCCGGGCCAAGGAGGGAGCCGGTCGGCCCCTCCACTTAGGGATGAACTGGTTGGTTCAGCCCTTGGCCGGCCGGTTCTATTGAGTGGGGGATGAACCAGATGGTTCAGCCCCTTCGTTTCTCGTCGTCTCCTTGCGCCTGCGAGCATAATAACGCCTCGAGAAGCGGGCCGCGGTCGGGGGCGTAACATTCCTCTCCCCATCAAGACCTAGCTTGTCCTCAAGATGGAAATCTGTGTACAGCTCCTTGAAGTCCAACAGATCAACCCAGGAGTTATGTGCTTTCGATAAGTGCTTCCACTTGACCAAGAGTTCGGCCCGAAACTCGGCGCCCCGAAGCTTCCACCTGAGTAATAGAACATTCTCCGGCATCGACCGAAGTTCGCCTGCAACAGTAGCTTCCGGCAAGAAAGGGCTCGGTTGGGCACTGCCACCAATCTTCTTCTTGAGCAAAGAGACATGAAATGTCGGATGGATGCGGGAGCCCGCGGGAAGCTCTAACGTGTAAGCGACCGGTCCCACCCTTTTGAGAACATGGAAGGGGCCATAATATCGAGGAGCCAGCTTCTGATTTGTATGGCGAGCCACTGAGAGCCGTCGGTAGGGTTGGAGCTTAAGGAATATTTCATCGCCCATGGAAAGCTCCCTCTCCTTGCGGTGCTTGTCCTCCTGGGCCTTCATGCGATTCTGGGCAAGGCGAAGATTCGCCCGCAATGTCAATAAGGTGCGGTCGCGGTCGCGGTCGCGGAGGGCCCGATCAACCGCCGGTAACGCCGTGCTGCCCGACTCATAACTGCTAAAAGAAGGTGGTGGGCGGCCGTATACCACCTCAAATGACGTCATCTTGCTGGCGGAGTGGTAAGCGGTGTTGTAATAATACTCGGCCCAGTGTAGCCAACTGGTCCAAGTCCGAGGCTCGTCCATGACGAAACACCGGAGGTATGTCTCCACGCTGCGATTAAGAACCTCCGTTTGGCCGTCGGTCTGGGGATGATTTGTGGTGCTGAAACTCAAGCAAGTCCCTTGAAGCCTGAAAAGCTCTCGCTAGAACTGGCTCACAAAAGTGGGATCACGATCAGAAATGATGGCGCGTGGGAGGCCGTGCAAGAGAATGACTTCCCGAGTATGAGTTCGGCGACCGACTCCGCCGTATAAGGGTGACTAAGAGCGAGGAAGTGACCATACTTGGAGAGCTTGTCGACCACCACCAGAATGACTGACTTGCCCTGGACTTGGGCAATCCATCAATAAAATCCATCGACACAGTATCCCAGATGTGCTGCGGAATCTCAAGTGGGTGGAGCAACCCGGCAGATGTTGGTGGTCTCGTACTTCTGTCGCTGACATGTCTCACACTGTTGTACAAACTGTTGCACATCCCGGCGTATCCTCGACCAAAATACATTTGCTCTTTCCCTTTGGAGGGTACGGAGCACTCCTGCATGACCCCCCACTGGAGAGGAATGAAACTCGTGGAGCATAACTCTCTTCCATGCTGAGCCTGGAGGTATGACTACTCTGCCGTGGTAATGTAGTCGCCCACTCTGTAGATGATAACCTGGCGTCACAGTCTCCCCACGCTGGAGGGCCTCCATGAGGGCGCGTAGAGAGGGATCCCGCAAGACCTCCTCATGTATGTCATCGAACGAGTCGAGGACCGGCCCCGAAATCTGGGTGAGTGCACCATCAGGTAGGTGGGACAAGGCGTCCGCCACCACATTCTCCTTGCCCTGGCGGTAAACGATCTCATAATCGTAGCCCAAAAGTTTGGTGACCACTTTTGCTGAAGAGGAGAGGAGACTCGTCCAACAAATGCTTCAAACTTTGGTGATCCGTACGAATCTTGAAGTGCCGCCCCAAAAGATATGGCCGCCAAAGGGTCACTGCCTGAACCACTGCCAACAACTCTTTTTCATACGTGGACAGTCCCAACGTCTTAGGCGCCAACGCCTTACTATAAAAAGCCAGTGGGCGGCCCTCCTGCATCAATACTGCACCCAGCCCCACCCCTGAGGCGTCCGTCTCCACAACGAACTCCTTAGTGAAATCTGGGAGGGCTAACACTGGGGTGGTCGTCACCGCCTGTTTGAGCGCCTGAAAAGTCGCCTCAGCATCATCCTGCCACGAGAAGACATCCTTCTGCAGTAGCTGGGTCAGTGATCGAGCAATCTTCCCATAATCCCGTACGAACCGTCGGTAGTAGCCGGTGAGGCCCAAGAACACCCGCAGAGCCCGAACAGTCTGGGGCCGCGGCCAAGAAACCATGCTCTCAATCTTCCGAGGGTCAGCTTTGACCCCTTCAGCCGAGACCAAGTGGCCCAAGTACTCGAACTCCTCCTGCCCAAAAGAACACTTGGAGCGCTTAGCATAGAGCTGATGCTTGCATAGAATAGAGAAGACCTGTTCAACATGGCACAAGTGATCTTCCCAATTAGCACTGTAATGCAAGATGTCATCAAAGAAAATCAGCACAAAAAGGCGAAGTAGTGGGTGAAAGATCTCGTTCATATTGGCTTGGAAGGTGGATGGACCGCCAGTCAGCCCGTTGGCCATCACCAAAAACTCATAGTGGCCGTCGTGGGTCCTGAAAGCCGTCTTATGGACGTCCTCTTCTCACATAAGGATCTGGTAGTAACCCGACCGTAGGTCAAGCTTTGTGAATCGAGTCGTCCAGTGTAGCTCATCCAAGAGCTGTTCAACCAATGAAATTGGAAACTTGTCTTCAAAGTGATGCCGTTCAAAGCCCGGTAGTCGACACATAATCACCACGAGCCATCTTTTTTCTTGACGAGAATAATCGGGGCCGAAAAGGTGCTCGTGCTGGGTCGAATGATCCCGGTGTCGAACATCTCCCGGACGCTGCGCTCGATCTCTGCCTTCTGCATGTGTGGATATCGGTAAGGCCGGATATTGGTAGGCTCCGCTCCGGCCTTGAGTACAATCTGGTGATCCTGAAACCGCGATGGCGGTAGTGTACGTGGCTCCTGAAAGACGTCAGAATACTGCTCGACTAAGGACTGCAACTGTATGGGTACCTCATACGACCCGGCCTCATCAGACCGCACCCCCAAAAGGACTGCCATCAAGCTCCCTTCCTCTCCGAGCTGCTGCATGCTCCGAAGAGAGACTTCCTTTACTGGCGAAACTGTGAGACCCTTCAACAAGAACTGTCGGCCACGCTGCAGGAACTCCATCGTCATGAGCTCCCAATCAAAAGTGACCCGCTTCAGCTGCTGCAGCCACTGAACTCCGAGTACCATCTCTGATCCCCGGATGGGTAGAAGGTATACATTCGTGCTCCCAATGTATCCCTGAATCCGCAACTCCACTCCCTTCAAGACCCCTTCGCACTGCAGCTTGCTGCCGTCAGCCACCATAACCTGGAATGCAGCTCCCCTATCAATGCCATGCCCAACCCGCTGAGCAACGACCGGATGAATGAAATTGCGGGTGCTCCCACTGCCCACTAATATCTTCACTTTCTCCTGTCTAACCCGTCCGACAACCCGCATCGTGAGGGGCAGATTGCACCTTCCATGGCCTGGATGGAGACCCCAAACTCCGTCATATCCACATCCTCCTCCAATAGCGCCTCCTCGACTGCTACCTCGGGCGAAGACTCGTCGGCCATCTCTTCATGCAGCATGAAAACCTGTAGCTTCTGACATTTATGCCCAGGCACAAACTTCTCGTCACAGTTGAAGCAGAGACCCTTCTCCTTGCGGGCCTGGAGCTCGCCCCACGATAAACGAGTCACCGTAGGCTTGACAACCGCCTGTGGCTCTCTTCTAGCTATGGCGGGTGTGGCAAGAGGCTTCCCCGTTGTTCGTGACCGCTGCCGGTTGAATCGCTCCTCCTGAATGCGCGCTAGGGTGATAGCGTGATTCAAGCTCTGTGGCATATAAGCATGAACCTCATCCCGCAAATGCTCCTTCAAGCCCTACACAAAACAACTCAGCAGTGTCTTCTCTTCCCAGTGTACCCGGTTGGCCAACTTCTCGAACTCCGTTCGGTACTCAGTCACTGTCCCCTTTTGTCGTAACTTCTGCAGCAATGCGTCAAAGTCCTCATACTCCAGTGACCCGAATCGGGCCGTGAACCCCTCCACAAAATCAGTCCAGGGTACATAATCTCTACCTCTTAGGAACCACTGAGTCCACTGAAACGCGTTGTATTCCAGATGGAACGACGCTAGTTGCACCCATTGCCCCTCCGTGACCTCCTGATAGCTGAAGAACAACTCCACCTTATGAACCCACTCCAACACATCCCCCCCTTTGAATTTGGGGAAGTTCATACGTGTTAACTTCGGTGTCATGCACGCACGCGGCCCGGCCTGCCCTGTCCTTGCCCATTCTGTCGTCCCACATGCCCATCGTGTCCACCCGGGTAGCCTTGAGGTGGCTGACCCTGATGAGGAACGTGCTGCCCGGCCCAAGGAATGTGGCCTCCAAACCCGCTGGGAAGAATGCCTCCTCGCGGAGTGAGGAAGAAGCCCCGCTGCACCTCCTGGAGTCCGCACAGCAGCCCCCTTCCCTCCATCAACCTGTAGCCACGGCTGCCGCCCGCAATCTACTGGTCCAGCAATACCGGAGCCGCTGCCTGGATGTCTGGCCGGCCCGCACTCAGCCGGCCCAGCAAAACTGGGTTCGCCGCCTCCTGCTGCTGCCGCCGGCCACGCCGCCACTCCCCCTCCTTCGCCGGTGGTCCCCCAGGGTCGGGAGAGGCCGATGCCGCCGTTTCCGCCGAAGCCCGATGCTACGGCGGACCGATCGGTTCTTCGTCGCTCGCGCTTTTTCCCTTCAACAACGCTTTAAGCTCCTCCATACGCAAGTCTATGCGCTCCTCCAACCGCTGTGTAGATGTGCGCATCTCTTGCTCGATTGCGGCTACCGAATCTATCAATCCACCATAGTTCTCCTCCAAGGTCTCCAAACGGGTGACCTCCTCTTGCGTGCGAGTGGTGACCATCGTCGGAGAATGACCGCCTCTGATACCAAATGATAGGAACTACTAGAGAGAAGAAGGAAGGAGGCTAGGGTTTAGAGGAAGAAGGAGAAATACCTTAGGGTTAATTGCTTGCCGCCAAAAGATGACATTCCCGGGTATAAATACCCGGGCCAAGGAGGGAGCCGGCCGGCCCCTCCACATATGGCTGAACCGGTTTGTTCAGCCCTTGGCCGGCCGGTTCTACTGTGTGGGGGCTGATCCGGATGGTTCAGCCCCTTCGTTGCTCGTCGTTTCCTTGCGTCTGCGAGCATAATAATGCCCTGAGAGCGGGCCGCGGTCGGGGGCGTAGCATATATGCTGTATGCATAAAACATTGAGAGACAGTGAAAGTAAACTAGATGAGGTAACAATTTTGTGAAAATATATACAATCTAGAAAGTAGTGGAAACATGGTAAGATGAATCTCTCATAGCCTGACCTTGTCCATGATAAATTGACAATCGATCTCGATATACTTCGTGGGCACATGAAAAATGAAGCCCTCACCTAGATGGATGACAACCTGATATTAACAGAAGAGAACTGCTAGTGTAGATAATGACACATCAAGATCGACTAAGAGGCCCTTGATTGAGGTAAGCTCAAGCGTCATCAACCAATATTCAGGTTCTATCGAGGAATGAGCTACCACGAGGTGCATCTTATTCTTCCATTTGACTAGAGTCTAACCAAAGTAAGTGCGTAAACTACTAGTAGAGTGATTATCGTCAATTGAACCTACATAATCTGCCTCATAATAGGCCATATGGGAGAAAGTGGATGATGGTTGGTAAATCCGTCTCTGACCATGAGGGCGCTTCAGATTTTGATGAACGTGCTCTGCTACCTGCACATGAGAGACATGTGGAAGGTGCAGGAATTGACTCACAATACTCATAACAAAGGTGATGTATGGATGCGTGAATGTCAGATGTATCAATTTTCCAACAAGGCAATAGTACTCTATCAGGAAACAATGGGTCAGAGGTGGTGGTAACTAATTAAAGCTTAATATTGTGGATCCATGGGCGTATCAGTTGATTTAAAAATCAAATAACCAACATTATGTAGAAGGTTAGTACATTACTTCCTCTGTGAGAGTATGGAGTCACTCGGAAACCAACCTCAATCACTAAAAAATAACAAAGGAGGTTTAGATCCTTCATCTAAAAATTCCTAGCTAGATGAGCTTAACCTTGGAGATCCCCACTACATCTTCGCTTGTGCTACGAGAATTACAATGCCCCCTGACCACTACAGGTAAAACGAGAAAACACATTTAATTAACCATGACGAAACCCAACAACATGAAGCTCTTGGGGACCGCTTAAGGCCATCCATCAATTTACAAAAGTGACATACCAAATGATACCTTATGGTTTCATATCTGGTAACTTCAATTATTTTCCCTTTCTACCTCTGTCAGGATTTACTTCTAACTAGTAAACATCAATTCTAATCTTGTGTCAAAAGCTATAAAATGTGATGAAACTCTTATGACCTAAATTTATTTGAGTACAAATATAAACTCTAGGTGATGCAAGATGAATCTACAAGTGACGGACGTGTGATGCTCTAACCCTAAATGATAACAAAAGATCAGGTGACAAATGCAAATAGAATTACAGATCGATTAAACTAATGATGTGAACGAATGCATGCATGCAATTCAATGAACTTATGATGGCTAGCCCCAAATTCTAATGCAATGCTCATGAGTGATTCAATCAAGCTTGTATTTCCAACGCACCATTAATGAAATAATATAATATGCAGCTCGCACAATTGAGTTACATTCGATCACATATATTTCAAGTTAAGTAAAAAGTGATAATTGTAATTAAATGATAGTGCACAAAAATTAAATGCACGTGAATAAGTGTTGCATGAAACTAGGTTGCATGTCTATAATGAAATAAAATAGTCAAATCATTTTGGGAGAAATAATACTAGCAATAAATGAGATCACACGTATAATTCAAAGGAAATGAAACTAGGTTGCAAAATCACCAAATAATCAGTGCCAATGATGGAGGGGAGGATCCGATGATGGCAGTGGCTGTCCAGAAGGGAGAATACTGCTGTGTAGGGGGTTGTTTGAGGGGATAAAAACTTTTCTGGGCTGGTATTGGCTGGTTGTGACTTTAGGTGGAGTTGGGTGTGAGGCCCCAGTTCAGACCCCACAAGATTTATGTATCTAAGCTTAATTTCAAGTTATTCTCCCCAGGACGAAGGACAGTGAGTACAAAATAAAATACAATAAAAACTTAACTCAAACCTTGGATATTTTGGTTGCGATATTTTCATTCTTAGCCTTTCTATTACGGGCTTCATGACCTAACACTTTCTTTGTGCATTTAGGGTTGCTTGAGTTACCTAAACAAAATAAACGACGAGCTTAGTTATAAAAATATGACTAAGTAAGGAACATACCTCTTTAACTGCTGTACAGACAGAAAATAAACATCAGTAGCAATATGTATACGTATTTCATTTTGGGTATATAAACGTGCAATAAGTAAGGAAATGCAACATTCTTATATTCTTTTGTTAATTCTGAAGTTATTCAAGGACGTTTCGCTTCTTTATTCATGTTCGTTCTTTATTCGTATTTTTTCATTCATTCTTTATTCATATTCTTTTCATTCGTATTCTTGGCATTCATTTTTATATTCGGTTTATTCATAACTTATTCCACTCGTTTTCAATATCCAAATTGCCATTTATATTTAATCGTCTTCTATATGCATTTCTTATTCGTTCATATTATCATTCATATTCATTCTTAGCTCATGTGATTCATTTTTAATCATCAGAATCTTTCTTCATATTCATTCATCTGGTGCATATTTCTCATTTATACTTTTATTCATGTGGAGAATCATAAGGGTATGTTGAAATGCATCTTGGTTTTCAACGACCTCTGGTCCTTCAACTGCTTCTAGCCTTCAACGACTGCAAATAAATCTCAAAAGTATTCTTCCATGGGTATTCACACTATTGGTAGGGGTAGTTTATATTTTGTTACATTCATTGATGATTTTTCCAGATGTACGTGGTTATATTTGCTCCGCGAACGATCTGAGATTTTCTTTATTTTTTCTGTCTTTTATATTGAAATACGTACACAATTTGATACCCCTGTTAAAATTCTTCGTACTGATAATGCTAAAAGAATACCTTAGTCAGCAGTTTACTTCGTTTTGTTTGGATCATGACGTGGACCATCAAACTAGTTGCCCTTCTACTTCGCAACAGAATGATGCTGCGGAACGTAAGAATCGCCATCTTTTAGATGTGGCTCGTAGTCTTCTTACTCATGCATGTTCCCCGGTCCTATTGGGGTCATGCGGTTCTTCTTTCCTGTTTTTCATTAATCGAGTTCTGTCTTCGGTTCTCCATTGCAAAACTCCCTTTTCTATTCTCTATCCCGATGCGACGCCTTTTCATTAGCTCTTCGTGTTTTTGGTTGCACAGCGTTTGTTCACACTCCTGCTTCTTGACGTAACAAACTTTCTCCTCGTTCTGTGAAGTGCGTCTTTTTGGGCTTTTGTCCGACACAGAAAGGGTATCGTTGTTTTGATCGGTTCTTCGGAAACAGTATGTGTCAGCGGATGTTACTTTCTTTGAGAATGCTCCCTTCTTTTCTTTTCCCTCTCCTTCTTCTGCTTCTGATAGTTCTCCTTCTCCCGTTATTTCGGCACCGCTTCCAGAGCCTGCCTTGCTTTCTTCTTCTCCTATTTCTGATTCTTCTTCTGACTCCTCTACTGTCCCTGCTTCTTCTCCTGAGCCGCTGCAAGCCGGTTCCCGGGCCAGTAGTCTCCTCTTTGGATGAAGCTGATACTGTAGATAGGTCAGATCTCGATCTTCTAATTGCTCTTCGGAAAGGTGTTCGCTCCTGCACCCAACATCCTGTTCAGGCTGTGGTCTCTTTTGCTTGGCTCTCTCCTTCATCTAGGAGCTTTGCTCTGGCCCTCTCAGCTCATGTTGTTCCTGCTTCATATCAAGATGCTCTTGTTATACCTCATTGGAAAGCTGCTATGGATGAAGAGATGTGTACTCTTACTAAGCAGGGTATTTGGACTCTTGTTCTTACGCCTCCCGGTGCTGATGTGGTTAGCTGTCGCTGAGTCTTTGTTATTAAGTTTCTACCTGATGGATCTATTGATCGTTACAAGGCCCGGGAACGGGACGGAAGACGGTTGATGGGATGCGCAACTGTGAGAACTACATCACCCCAGTAGGATTTAGGAAGGTGCATAACAAGAAGTAAACACCGATCCACCTCCAGCAAGTGCCTATTCTTCCGTTCGGCAATCCCAATATGATAGGTGTGGACGATGGTTCTTGGCGTGATGGGAGAGGGGCGTATCATAGGAGATGGGACGGTACGGAAGACGGCTGATGAGATGCGCAGCCGTGAGAACTACATCACCCCAATAAGATTTGGGAAGGTGCATAACAAGAAGTAAACACCGAGCCACCTCCAGCAAGTGCTTTTCTTCCGTTCGACAATCTCATTTTGAGTGGAAGTGTGGACACATGTGGTTTGATGAATGATGCCATGATTGACAAGATAGACCCCAAACGCCCCCCGGTCATCATATTCTCCACCATTATCACTACGAAGCACACGAATCGTGCCACCAAATTGTTGGGCCACCATCTTATGAAAGGATTGAAAACAAGAGAGCACATCACTTTTTTTTTTATTAATCAGATAAAGCCACGTAGTGCGGGAGTAACAATCAATAAACGTAACAAACCATTTATAACCAGATAAAGATAGTACTCAAGATGACCCCCAAATATCTGAATGAATAACATTGGTCCAAACATCAGAATGAATAACATCAAAAATGACATAAACTAGGAGCAGACAGATGGCTAATACTTTGACGAACATGCTTAGATTGTTCACATGTGTCACAAGAAAACGATCAAATTAAATGATGAAAAACAGGAAACAGTTTAGTAAGATATAAAGCAGAAGGGTGGCCAAGGCGCTGATGCCAGCGCCGGATGTCATGAAGAGTCGGAGATATGGTGGATGAAAGGGCACTGATAGAGTTCTTGTCCAACAAGTACAGTCCGCCAACGTTTCTACCACTGCCAAGCATCTGTCTCGTATCCAGATCCTGAAACACAAACATTAGGGTAAAATGTTACAGAGCAGTTTAAAAAGGTAGTCAAATGACTAATGGAAAGCAGATTGCGAGGAAAAGACGGGACATGCAAAACAGGGAATAGTGATAGATCGGGAGAACAAGTGACAGTCCCTTTACCAGCAATGGCTGAGAGAGAGCCATTAACAACAATAACCTTATCACGCCCAGAAAGAGGAGTATAAGAGGTAAAACCTGAGGCAGAGCCAGTCATGTTGTATGTCGCACCCGAGTCGATAATCTAGTCGGAAAGAGAAGAGGACACAACATGAGCACTGGACAGACCTGAAGTAGCAACAACATGAGAACCAACAGGGGTTGAGTCTGTGTGGGAACGCAACAGACGGCAGAAAGCCTCTAATTCAATAACAGACAGGCCCTGGGAGATGTCGTCCTGAACCTTAGTAGAGTGCGCAGAAGACTGAGAGCGATCACCAGAATGACGGCCACCACCACGGTATCCACCTCGACCACGAGATCCAGAGCCGCGACCACCAGGGGCAAGGTGCGGGTGCAGACGAAAGCAAGAGTCTTTGGTATGACCCTTCTTCCCACAATAACTACAAATATGAGGTGGTCCACGAGACAGCCCAACGAGTGCAAAGTGATCAGTAGGTGGGGGGGGGGGGAAAGAGTGCGACGACGATTCTCATCACTGAGAAGCATGTCGAAGGCCTCCCGAAGAGAAGGAAGTGGCTCACGATGGAGGACATGCAGACGAACAACGTCAAACTCCATGTTGAGCCCCATAAGGAAGACATGAACCCGGAATCAATCTTTATCCTTTTGAAGGGCCACCACATCAGCAGTGCAAGCCGCAGTAAATGTTTTGAAAAAATCCAGCTCCTGATAGAGGCGCTCAAACTCAGAATAATAGGCGGCAACAGTCATATTTCCTTTGCTTCAGCTCCAGAACACGGCGAGTGAGCTCATACACTTGCATCGAACTGCCGACCTGAGTGTAAGTATCACGGGCCCTTGTCCAAATATCATAAGCAGAGTCCAACAACATATAACTGCGATACACCTGAGGGGACATCGAATGCACTAACCACGAGACAAGCAACGAATTGTCCGAATCCCATTTTCTCCATGAGGGATCGACACGGGATGGCTCAACGGTGGTACCATCAATGAGTCTATATAGCTGGTGACTGCGAATAGCGTGTTGGGCCACCCTGGACAATTCCAGATAACTTGGTGTCATCCAAGGCAACAGTAGTAATCTTCAACGACCCAGAGTGTCCATGACTTCGTGGAGGATCGCCAGAAGAACCTGGAAGAGTACCAGATGGAGAATTAGAAGAAATGTCGGATTGATCCTCCATCGGAGAGAAAGCAAATCTCACATCAAACGAAAGCACATCCTACGGGTGTCCCTTAGATCTCAATGCCGAAAGGAACACTGGAGGATGTGAGCACGGTGTCTCCGGCAGCCCCCGTGGAGGACAAAACAAGCCGGCTGGATCGGAAGAGGAGAGACGCGGAGGCGGCTGGCGCGAGAGGCGACTGGATCGGGTTACGGAGCCAGCGACACCAGCGAGCGGGATCGGAGTCGGGCTACGCCAGCGAGCTGGCTCGGAGTCGGGCTACACGAGCGAGCGGGAGCGAGCGACGGTGCGGGATCGGAGGAGCGACGGTGCAGCTGGAGCTCGAGCGATGGTGCAGGATCGCGATGTTGGCGGAATCGCGGATGTCGGCGGAATCGCCAACCCTCGGCTCTGATACCAAGTGGAAATAAGTATTTTTACTATTGAATGCCGTAGAAAAGAGCAGAAACATACATATATATATAGGGCCACAACACGTGACATATCACGTGGATAACATAAGTGCGATGACGGAAAAATAAAGAAATGCAGACAAATAATGCGTATATTCAACTTGTTGGACTGCATTGTGTGTATTGTTAATAGCTGCTTTGTTGTCTCAATAGAGCTGAATGGGTCTTCTATCATGTAAATCCAGATCATGTATTACAGACTGAATCCGTAAGCCCTCACATATCCCCCGTAACATCGCTCTGTATTCGGCTTCTACGCTTGATCGAGCTATCACTTTTCATTTGTTACTTCTCCAAGTCACGAGATTTCTTCCGACAAAGGTACAATATCCGATGGTGGATTTCTTGTCATCTTGCCTTCCGACCCGATCTGCATTTGTGTAAACTTCGCTGTCCAAATGTTTATTTCATGCAATGAGAATTCCTCGACCAGGAGACTTCTTTATGTACCTCGGTGTACCCACATAGCTGCTTCCTGCTGCTGCAATGTCGGTGAGTGCATGCACTGACTTATCCCAACTACATATGAGATATCATGCCGGGTGTGAGTGAGTTAAGTCTTCCAATTAATATTATCCATAACACGCAACATAGGATAAAACAATTCAGATAGTATCCTTCTTTGCCACTGACGCAAATGTTTCATGATACTCAACTCAAGGAGTTCGAGTATACCCTTGAGCAACTAGTCTCGTCTTATATCTCTTTACCACCCTTCCGGGTTTTTCTTGACAGAGAAGACCCACTTAGACCCAATTGTGTTCTTCTCAGACGGAAGAGTATAAAGTTCCCATGTGTTATTCATTTCCAATGCAAGCATCTCTTCTTCCATTTCCGTCCTTCATGCGCGTATAACAATTGCTTCTTGTCAATTTTTTGGAATGCTAATGGAGTGAAGGGAGGAAATGGACCTTTGATGTGAAATATAATTGGCAATATGATGTTGCGTAGTTGTAGTCTTACATTAAAGATGTATAAGGGGAAGATGAAGGTCTTCGCCGGAATCTGATACTTAAGCGGGTATTAGGAGTGACAGAATATCTAAGGGTTGTGCAATTGCAACACCAACAAACAACGGTACTCCGTCGATAGACTTGACACAGAGGAGGAATGGGAGTAGGGGGATGTAGACCGGCCAAAGGAGGCGGAGGATTTTGGGTAGGGAATAACTCTAAGGGAAATACGAAGCGATAATGGGAGAGGAAATGAAAGAAGCTTCAACACCATTTTCAACCTCCCCCAAAGAAGGGCTAGAGAAGGGTTCCCCTTCACGAAAGATCACATCCATGTCACAAAAGAAGCAGCGAGAGTAGCACTGATATCCTTTTTTAGTGGAGGAACAACCAACAAAGACACATTTTTGAAGCGTGCCATGAGCTAATCATGCTGAGAGAGATGAATGTGAATAAAGCAAACACACCCATTGTCTCGTAGTGGGAGATGAGAGGTGTGGACAATACACTTAGTGGATAAACGAAAGATAGGCGAGCCGTGTTGTAGGTTATTGGTGGGAAGTCAATTAGTAAGGTACACAACAATGAGAATAGTTTCACCCCAATGGGATTTAGGTATATGCATCATACTAAGTGAGCAGCGATAACATGCAAGAGATGTCAGTTCTTGCTTTCAGCAACACCTTTTGGAGTAGATGTATGAACACATGTAATTTGATGAAGTATCCCGTAATCATTGAGATGCGATCCAAAAATACTGCGATCATCATATTCTTCCCCATTGTCGCTATGGAGAACTCGAAATGTTCCCCTAATTGTCTAATAGCCATTTGAGGGAAGGTTTCAAAACAACTAAAAGCATCAGTTTTCATTTATAACATGTACATTTACATAGAACGAGAGAAACAATCAACAAAAGTTGCAAACCAGTGAGGACCAAATAATGTGATAACGAGTGAAGAACCCCAAACATCAGTATGAATAATAATATCAAAGAGCAACTTGCTTGGAGATGAAATATTAGTTGCACTATGGAGAACATTTTTAGATAAGTTACAAGCATCACAAGCAAAAATAGTCAACAACGTAAAAAAGTTAGGATGCATTTTTAGAAAATAAACATGGGAGGAATGCCCTAGACATTGATGCCAACTTTGAACATTCAAATAGGATGGAGTACGAGCACTTGGGAGGGCCAGAGGAGTTTGTGGATCCAAGACGTACAATTCTCCACAATTCCTACCACTATTAATACACCGCTTCATTACCAGATCCTATAAAACTACCATAAGGTAGAAATATACGGTGCAATTTTAGGAGGTAGTTAGGCGACTAATGGAGAGCATGTTTTGAGGAAATGATAGAACATGTAAAACAAATGAGAGAGGGAGTGTCAATGAGCATAAGATTGTTCCATTGCCCGCAAGGGAGGATGAGGTCCCGTTTGTGGCGATCACTTTATCATGACTAGAGAGGGCAGTGTATGAGGTAAAACCCGAGGAAATTCCTGTTATGTGATCCGTCGCACCAGAGTTAATAATCCTGTTAGATGAAGAAGCGGAGCAGAGTTGTCGCTCAATGTCCCGGAGGTTGCGTATGCAACAATAGTGGCATCACTTTGGGTGCAGAGGAGACGATTCAAACCATCGTACTCCTGTTTGGAGAAACCACACACTTTCTTCATGTCCTTCGGAGATGTGGGCAAGGTTCCCGGAGGGCTTTGCTAACACCATTAGTTCCACGTCCACAACCACCATTGCTCCTTTTTGAGGGAGCGAGATGGGGGTGTAGTCGGAAACAAAAATCTTGGGTATGCCTTGACTTTCTATAGTAGTCAGACTGGAAGGTGGTCCGAGGGCAGACAATCCTTAATCAATGCTTGCTAGAGCAGAACGATCATGCACCTGATCAGAAGAAAGGGCTCATCGGCGATCCTCATCTCCTAAGACCATGCTAAATGCTTTTCGAAGAGAGCTAAAAAGCCGACGATTCAATACATGGCTACAAACAATATCGAAGTCCTTGCTGAGCTCCATAAAAAACATGAAGTCTGTGGCAATTCTCCTTGATCCTTAGTTCATGGGCATCAGTGGTGCATGCAGGTGTAAAGTTCTCAAAGTAATACAATTTTTGATAAAAGATGTTTGAACTCTGTGAATTAGGCGGAAAAGCTAGAGGAGCTTTGTTTGAGTTCCAGAACATGACGAGTGAGCTCATATATTTTGAGTGGAGTTGCCCATTTGAGAGTAGGTATTGAGTGTTCAGATCCAAATCTCTAGAGCTATGTTTAGAAGTATGTAACTTCGATAAGCCAAGGGGGACATTGAGTGAAACAACCATGAGACCATAAGAGAATTTTCCGCGTCCCACTTTCGCCAAGTAGGCTCGGTAGAAGAAGGATCAAAAATAGTTCCATCGGTATATCCTTACAATTTATTTCCCCAGATGACATGTAAAGCTTCCCGTGACCATTATAGGTAATTTGTACCATCCAACGACATGGTTGTAATACCGAAGTATGTATAAGAACCATGGATCCGTATATATTCAATGTCGGATTGGGTCGGAACACGTGGGGTTGTGTGAACATTCGAGTCAGAGGACCAGTTACAACGAAACTCGCAGTGCCCAGTTGCATTGAAAAAAGTGGGAGCTCATAGAATAAATTTGAAGCAGATCACAAGGACCAGTTGCTGCGAAGCTGCTTCGTAGCTCCCCGGGAGCAGTCATAGCTTGTGGGAAGCAGCCGCGAAAACAATCATGGGGAATAGTTTGTGAGAAGTAGTCGTGGGAGCAAGTCACAACTCGCTGGAAACAATCGCAGGGAAACTTGCAGGTAATCTCTCAACTCGGCCAGAAAGCTCGCAGCTTGGAGAGGAAGCTTGCAGGTAGTAGGAAAGCATGATATCATGTTGCAGAGAAGCTTAACAACAAACTTGAAGGAAACTAATAGCTCGGGTGTACATAAAATGAACTCCTGCGCTTACATGGAAGCTCATAGAAAATTTAAAGCATGCAAAAAACTCGCGTGTAAGAGGAGCGCGAACCGAGAACTCGCGTGTAAGCAAGTGTCAATTTGATGAAAGAAAAATTGTGCAAAAAAGAGAATAAAGTAGAGAAATAAATCAACCGTGCCTTGAGACCAAGTTGAGAATAAGAAATATATTTAATATATTCTGAATCTAGCATAAATAGGTACAACATAACTCAGTATATACAAAAGAGAGAGATTTAATGCACTAACAGAGGTGTGAGACTGAACTAAAGGTGGAGAAGAGTAAAAGAAACATGGGCCTAGAGAGTGGGCCTTTTACATGGGTATTTACTTATACTGTTACTTGGTAGTTATGAGATAATGGGGTAGTTAATAGGAAGTTATGGGGAAGTGGAGGTGGTTGTTGAGGGGATGTTGGCCGGCCAAGATGATTGATGGCAGCATGGATGGTTGCTTGGATGGTGGCCTGAAGTGAGGAAGGAGAGGGGAGGGAGGTGGCCGGTCAATGCAATACAAGGGGAGAGGAGTCTTGACTTCTCAATTAGTTTCTGTCTTTGACACCATGTAACCAAAGACTGAATTTCTTTTCTTCAACTTTCGATCCCTTCTAAATAAGCCTTCTATATCTATTTATAGACAAAGGAGCCGCCACAGACAGTGATGATTCTCTGATTATGATGGCTTCCAAAATACACTAAAATAAAATTCAAAAAGAATTACTTAAATCATGAATCGCCGATCCGCACAAAATGAACGACGTTGATTGTCGTGTAGACCCATTTGTGACGCGATCCTCATCATTTGTTTCTTTTAATAAGAGTATTTTTTAGTACAAGTATTGTGGTACACCCCAAGGAGGTTATTTCTATGGGGCTTCATGACCTGTTATCTTGTTGAGTCTTTAGGGTTTTATTAGGTCGCCTTTCATTAAGTTTTATTGTGTTTATGTCGTTTAAGTAATTCTAAGTGTAGTCCAAGTGTTGAAGACTTAATTACCTTTATGTCCCCTGTATCTTTTATTTAAAGTTCCCTTTGGCTTGTGGAATGACAAGCAAAAAGTAACTCTATTCCATTGTCTCTTAAGTGATTGTTGTAGCTCTCTCTTTCTCGGAGCGCACCTTGCCTAGGCAGCCACGGTTCCGGCTCCACAATATCGGTCGCCACCATCATCCCCAACCTCCAGCCATCCTCAGGCGACTCTTACCATTGTTATACGCGAGCCCCTAACAGTTATCTTGGCATGCGTGTTGGGTTGCATCCTAGTCAATTAATTTTCTTCTTAATATCACAAACCATTTAAAAAAATTACCTTCTGGTTTTGAATATTCTTCAAAGAAGAATCGATATAGAAATATTGAAACTGAATTGGAATCATCTAAACTGAAAAATGATGGTTATAAGCATGCCCTGTGCAGCGGAGAATAATTGTTTATTGATATTCTGAAGTTTGCCATCTTATTCATATTTCCATTTGAAGTACTTGTATTCCTGTCATTGAGTTCCTATTTATAGCCGAAGAACGGAATTACTAATTCCAATTCCTGTGCTTGAATTCCCCTCTTCCGCCAAACAATAGAATTAGAATTGGCTCAATTCCAATTCCCCGTTGAGCCAATTCCAATACCCACCTATGAATTCCTTCCAAACGAACGGAGCCTAAATGTTTTTGGTTTGAACATGTGATTGGATTTATTCACATCTTATTTTCAAAGTCTGAATATATTTCGAGTCATTGTTCTGTTTTCTTGGTTCCGATTCTACCTTCAAGTCCTTTTTAAAAATTGATTTACGTTTATATTTTAGTTCCATTTTGAGCAATGAATAGCTTTTAATGATTAGAAGCTTGTGACCTGGTATGATTTTTGTGCATATCCTTGGTTTTTGCATCTTATAATAGAGGTGCAATATACACCTAGACCCTAACACTTCGTTGATTACCATGCACTCTTCAGTTCAGTTGATAATATTAGCTAATGTCGTGTTCTTTTCTCTTCTATAGAATTGGGAGCCGCTGTCATCTCAACCGAAGCAAGCAGCTTCTGTGATCGAAGTATTTCGAATGATTCAAGAGGTTTGTTTCTTTATGTTATGTTTTATGCCCATTTTCCCATCTGTACAATTCTTAGGCTGAACTACCATTAATTTATTTGATTGAACTATATAAAAGGTTTTATTTCTATTTTGTAGAATGGTTGAACAGCTTCTAGTTTTTCCTTCCAATACCTCCCAGATTATTTTAATTTACATGATCCTGCAACCACATTTTCTGTCCTCTGCTGTACCTATTCAATCCACTTAATTTTGTTAAATCTTATACAAAGATTTAATTTTCCAATTCCATGTGTTCAAATAGGGCACAATGGCGACAAAGGATTCATATAGCCGACCCCACTATAGTGGGATAAAGGCTTGGGTGTTGTTGTTATCATGTGTTCAAATACTAAGATTGCGAAGAAAGTAAAGCACAAATTGAAGATTATTCATTAACTTCTATTAATCCTAAGTGGTCAATAAATAGAAAGGTGTTTAAGGTACAATTATAAAAATGAACCGCTGAAGAAAGTAAAGCACAAATTGAAGCAAGTGAATTTTAACTACCAAATGAGAGAAAATTACATGTCGCGCGACCTTAAATTTTTGAAAAGAATCATCTAGTAAATCATATGAACAATAAACTTTAGTTGCAGTTATCTTGTTTGAGCAGAAATTTATTGATGCTTTGGACAACTTCCATTACTTACATTTATTGCACATATTGGCCAATCTTGCTCACCAATGAAAGTTTGATACGGAAGTAGGCTGTTAAGTGGAGCGTAAAAGTTAGCATATGAATTTTACTGAATTGAATATAAATTTTGATACATATTAATGTTTCCACTGTTCTTGTTGAAAGAATGATCAAAATTCTGGAGCTTGGGTTAATTTAGGTTTATCAGCTGAACTTGTTTTTTTTTAAATGAGAGGATGTGCAAGTTTGGAAGATTTGAACATTACCTTTACATAAGAATTTTTATTTAGATGATGGACGAGTACCTTAATGAATTCCCCTATTACCCAATCCAGTGCAGTTCTTGGCAGCTCCATTTCTTAAGTAGGACTCTTTGTAATGTATGATGTCCATGACTATATTCTTGATGTGTTTGTCTCTTTATGAACTGTACAATGCTTTGTAGGCTATTGATCAGTTCTTTGATATGGCCCTTCCCATGGAAACCATCCACTTGCGTTCTTTGCTCATTGGGGTTGTTCGAAGCCTCGAAGCTTATTTACAGCACATAATCAGCCATCAAGGTGCAACATGTAATCATTTTGTATATTGAAATATACTCAAATGTTTTAATAATTGCTATTTATTAGTTATCTTTTGAATCTACAGGAGAGATAAACTGTCCATGTTGTGTCAAAGTATTTTGTAGTAAATCTTATATATTGTAATACATGAATTGTATGAAACATTCTTGTAATGAACTTGTAAGGGGAGCCTTGACGCATCGGTTGAGGTGTTGCTATGTGATCTAGAGGTCACAGGTTCGAGTCCTGGAAGCCACCTTTTGCAAAAATGCAGTGTAAGATTTTCTCACATTTCACCCTTGTGGTGGGACCATTCCCCGGACCCTCACTGCATGGGGATGCATTGTGCACCGGGCTTCCCTTTACTTGTTATAGAGTATAGATGAAGTAGGAGGTATATATTGAAGGCCAATATAAGGGCTCACTAATAATGACCCATTGTGAGTCCTTTTCATCTTGTATATTTTTAGTCCCATATTGTGAATGAAGTTTTTGTGTCACTCTTCGTAGCTATAAATAAATGTACATATACTTATATTTACAATATATGAAGAAATAAGTTTTTATATGTTTTCTCACACTTGTAATAATTACAGTTTGCATTATATTTTGAATACCACTTGATTGCACCCATATTAAGTCTGTAATATACATTGGATACTGACCGAATCCAGGTCATATTATGTGAATATTAAGGTGTTTCAGCTTACTATCACAGCAAGGTTTGGAGTCCTAGTGGCTAATATAGGATGATCATAAAGCCTTGAGATATCCGGGCACATACACATTTGAATAGATAATACAATTGATTGATATCTTTTCTTGATTATTATTAGATTTACTTGTTTTTATTTCTTTTTACCTTTATTGTATTCCCTTATATATATGAGGGAACCTTCCTTTTATTAAATGAAATCAATATTCACTCACCCGGTTAACATGGTATCAGAGGGAAAACCCTAATCCTGCTCCGCATCGTTCCTCCAGCCACCCGCTGCGTTCCGTCCCCGCAAGCCACCGCCGCTCCGCGTCGTTTCTTTCCCACAAGCCACCTCCGCTCCGCGTCGTTCGTCCCCGCAAGCCCCGCCCCGTCTCAGCTCTCCGCTTCTTCCTCTTCAACGGAGGCCGACTCCTCTTTAGCAGCGGCCGTCTCCGACGTTTCCTCTTCTTCTCTGGCGGTTCTTCTTCTCCCACCCCCTCTCTCCGGCCAGCGGCATTTCTTTCTCTCTCCCTCCAGCGGCGGCCAGCGTTCTCAGCCTTCTCATGGCTGTTTGAGTCCTTCGATGCCGGATCGATGCAGGGATCGCTTCTCCGACGTCTGTTTCCCCTCCATGTAGGGATGTCTCTTCCCCTCTTTGCGTGATTACTCTCCTCCGAGCTTCTCCTCTTTCTATGAGTGAGATCTCCCTCCGTTGGCAGCTCGGTGTTGTTCGGTTACCTCGCCTATGAGTGGTGAAACTCCGTATATTTCCTCCGGTGGGAGTGTTCCTCTCAATTCCGTGCCTCCTGTTGGATCTCTTCGTGTCTCCCATGATCACAAGACCCTCTCAGATTACTACTATTTGGTTGGATGGAACAAATTATCTTCTGTGGGATCGTTCTGTTACATTGGCCCGCCGTCTGTTTGGCTATCTTAGCGGTACTACTGGGGAACCTCTGCCTACCTCTCCAGATTGGCCAGAATGGGATTTCGAGAATTCTTTGGTTATGTCTTGGCTGTCCAACTCCATGCAAGAGTCAATTGTTCGCAACTATCTTTTTTTGGACACTGCGGCCGACATTTCGAAACACGTCAAAATTACCCATTCCTGTCGCGGCAATGCGGCTCAGATCTTTCAGTTACGACGACATCTCTTTCTTTTACGTCAAGGGGATCGTCCTCCGTCTGCCTACTACTTAGAGTTTACCCAGCTTTAGCAGGAGTATGATCATTTGGATTCTCTTACTCCTGTCTTTCCTGACGATGAGGTGATGGTCCGTGCCTGGGAGGAGCGCAATCGGATTTTTGAGTTCCTTCATGGTCTCCATCGTGACCTCGATTCCATCAGTGTTCAGATTATTGGCCGCTCTCCTCTACCGTCCTTACCTGAGGTGTACAGTTTGGTTCAACAACAATATGATTGCCGACAGATTCGTCTTCCTGTCACTATTGCTGATGACTCTGCTCTTGCTGCTCGGTTCAGTTCTGGGGGCCTCTCTTTCCGTGACACTAGGGCCAAGTCTGTGGACAAGGATAATTTGACGTGCGACTATTGTGTAAAAGCCCGCCATACTTGGGACACCTATTTTAAGCTTCATGACTTTCCTTCTCCTTGTGGGGTCTTGCCCCTCATGGTGGTTGTGGCTCTGGCCGCAGCTCGGGTCGATCTTCCTCGTCTCGCTCGGTTCATCTCTCCGATGTTGTTGATGATACCGCCCCTTATGGGGGTCCTGCTACACCTAATGTTCCTTTTGCTCTTTATGCTGAGGAGATTCTTGCCTTCCGCCGCTTTATGCTTGGACACTCCTCTGAGTCAGCTAGCTCCTCATTTTCCCATCAGGGGGTTCCAGGTGCTCACTCTGTCTCCGCCTGCCCTCCCTCCCAATGTATCATTGATTCTGGTGCCATTGATCACATGACTGGTTCCTCGATAGGTTTTTTGTCTTATACTCCTTTGTCTGGTAGGGACAGAGTCAGCATTGACGGTGGATCTTTATCTCCCATTGCCGGGAAAGGGTCCATTCCTTACTCCTCTCTCACCCTCTCTTTGGTGATTCATGTGCCTAAATTTACTCGCAACCTGCTTTCCATTAGCATATCACTAATTCTATGAATTGTTCTGTGACTTTTTTCCCTCGTGTGTCTTTTAGGTCCTGAAGACGGGGACAATGATTGGCTCTGGTAAACTGCGGGATGGCCTCTACCTGTTTGACCCCTCCTGCTCGCCCTCTGCTCTGAAGGCTCTTTCTGCTGCTCAGCCCTCTGTGGACTCATGGCACTGCCGTTTAGGCTATCTTTCTTTATCTACTATGCATCTTTTATTTCCAAATATGTCCATGTTTCTTTGAAAACTTTTGCTTGTGATGTGTGCGCTCGCACTAAACATCATCGTACTTCTCTTACTCATGTTTCTGCTCTTAGTGCTTTTCCTTTTGATATGGTTCATACTGATGTTTGGGGTCCATGCCCTATTGCCTCTATTTCTGGTTCTCACTGGTTTGTTATATTTATCGATTGTTTTTCTCGTTGTACGTGAGTGTACTTGATGAAACACAAAAATGAGGTTTTTTCCTTTATTTCAGCGTTTCCACAAAATGGTGGCTACTCAGTTTAATGCTACCATTAAAGTTTTGCGCAGTGATAATGGTCGGGAGTACGTTGATTCCTCCTTTTGAGCGGTATCTTAGTGATCAGGGCATTATCCATCAGAGCTCTTGTGTCTATACCCCTGCTCAGAATGGGGTTACCGAGCGCAAAAATCACCATCTTTTAGAGGTAGCTCGCTGTCTTCTCCTAAAGATGCACTTTCCTAAGTACTTTTGGGGTGATGCGATTCTCACTACAACATACCTCATTAATCGTTTTCCAACTCGTGTTCTTGGCAACCAATCTTCTCTTCAAGCCCTCTCTATCTCTCCCTCACCTCTTCTTCCTCGGATCTTTGGATGTGTGTGTTTTTTCCATATACATCCTCCGTCTAAACTTGATCCTCGTGCCTTCAAGTGTGCCTTTATTGAATATTCTCCTACCCAAAAAGGATACAAGTGCTTCCATCCATCTTCCCAAAAGACCTTTGTTACTATGAATGTTACTTTTCGTGAGTTTGACTCCTACTACGAGCCTTCACTTCAGGGGGAGTCCTCACTTCAGGGGGAGTCTCATCCATTGAAAGTGAGTTCTCTTACTCTTCCTCCTACTGTGGTTATTCCCGCGCCTGTTCCTCCTCCTGTCACCACTTTTGTGCTCCCTTCTGTGGCTGCTCCTCTTTTACAGTTGTATACTCAGCAAAAAAGGGGTCCAGGTACATCGACATCCTCCAGGCTACCCGCTCCAACATTGGACCCTTCTTTGGGCCCTCAAGGTACCTCTACCCAACATCCGATGCCCCACTTTGTGTCCTACAACTCATTATCTCCCTCACATAAACTTTTTATTGCATCCCTTTCCTCTGTTTCTATCCCCTCAACGTGGCAGAATGCTATTGCTCATTCAAAATTGTAGGATGCTATGCATGAGAAGATGCTAGCCTTGAAAAAGAATTGCACTTGGAATTTGGTCTACTTGCCACCGGGTAAGTTTGTTGTTGGATGTAAATGGGTGTTCTCCATCAAGTAGAACTTGGAAGGTGTTGTTGAGCGGTACAATGTCCGGTTGGTTGCTAGGGGCTACACCCAGACCATGAGAATTGGCTACCAAGAAACATTTGCCCCTTGTGCCAAAGCTGAATTCCACAGGAGTCTTACTCTCATGTGCTGCCTGCAAAGGGTGGCCTCTAACTCAGTTGGATGTGAAAAATGCGTTCTTCAGTGGGGACTTGAAAGAAGAGGTCTACATGTTGTTACCGCCTGGTCTTACTCTGGCAGGATCTGGGGGAAAGATATGCAGGTTGAAGAAAGCCTTATATGGCCTAAAACAATCTACTCGGGCCTGGTTTGGGAGATTTCATAGGGTTATGGTTGCATTTGATTACTCCCAGAGCAATGCTGAGCACACTTTATTTGTAAGGCGCAAAAATGAGAGACTTACATCCCTCATTGTTTATGTGGATGATATCATTATCACGAGTGATGATACCGAAGAAATCCAGTCTTTGAAACAATGATTGGCAAAGGAGTTTTGAGGTAAAAGACCTAGGAAATTTAAAATATTTCCTAGGAATTGAGGTCGCTCGATCAAAACATGGTATATTCATATCCCAGAGAAAGTATATTCTTGATTTGCTCCAGTCATGTGGACTGAGTGAGTGTAGACCTGCACACACCCCAATTGAAGTCAATCACATATTGGGTAGAGATTACAGGGAAATGGTTGCTGATATTGCTGGATTTCAGAGACTAGTTGGCCGCCTAATCTACTTATCTCACACTCGTCCATATATTTCATATGCGGTGGTTGTCATCAGTCAGTTTATGCATGCATCCGGAGCTAGTCATGTTGAAGCTTCCTATCATATTCTTCGGTATCTCATGTCATCTCCTGGAAGGGGTATCTTGTTCACCCCTAGCAAAGAATTGACTGTTGAAGTCTACACTAATGCTGATTGGGCCGGTTCAGTTGATGACAGGAGGTCCACATCTGGTTATTGCTCTTTAGTTGACGGTAATTTGGTAATGTGGAGGAGTAAAAAATATGTGGTTGCTAGGTCAAGTGCAAAGGCAGAATTTAGAGCTATGACTCATGAGACTGCAAAGGATTGTGGATTAAATCCTTGTTGAACGATCTTGACATGGGAAGTGAAGATCCCATAAGACTCTATTGCGATAGCAAAGCCGCAATTAGCATTGCTCACAATTTCGTCCAACATGACTGCACAAAACATGTTGAGGTTAATCGTCACTTCATCAAAGAGTATATTGAAAGAGGAGTTGTGAGCACACTATTTGTCCCTTCGGATCAACAACTTGCAGATGCGCTCACCAAGGGTTTAAGCCAGACTGCGTTCGAAAAAACTATGTGCAAGTTGGGCATGCAAAATATCACTCGCCCAACCTTAGGGGGAGTGAGTGTTAGATTTACTTGTTTTATTTCTTTTTACCTTTATTGTATTCCCTTATATATATGAGGGAACCCTCCTTTTATATAAATGAAATCAATATTCACTCACCTGGTTAACAATTATAGACATGCCAAGGAAGGTAGCGGGAGAGTTATCGAGTACAAGGGATGAGACAAGTGGTTGTATTGTCACTACTGTCGGACTTCCTGATGTTTCTCCTACTGAGTTAAGGTCTATTTGGGAGATCAGTAACTGTTGGAAAAGGAATGGCGGTTCTCTCTTTCTCTCCCGAGGACACCCTACATAGGGAGCGGCAATTCTTGGTCTATAGTATCTCCACATCTCCACCTCCGGTCACATACATGTCGTCGCCATAGACGTGACCGAAGACGGAGTTGCAGGGATACTATGGAGCCAGAACCCTGGCTGCCTAAGCGGGGTGTGCTCGGGAGAGAGTGAGAGAGCTTCCACGATCTCATAATTTGAGACAAGAGAATTAAATTCAATTCATGCATACTTCATTCATCGTATAAGGGGTACTTATATATGATTACAAGACTCAACCATCAACTAACTTATTAATTAAGGACATTAAATGACCCAACTAACAACTTACAAATTAACGACACATTAATTGACTCAACTACCAACAACGTAGTAATTGACTCTAATACCTAACATATTAATGATACACGTTAATTGACTTAACTGCTAATAAAATTATTGGCTCATATTAATTAAATTAGGCACGAAGACCCGTAACATGATTAATTGGGTGCCAAAGCTCATAACACTTTTACATATGTACCAAGCTCCGATAAGATTTCCTACTTGACATTACCATCACCGTTAAAAACCAAAGGAGTTACATTATCTTTTTTTTAAGTATTCTCATGCATTATTTTAAGAATAATTCTATATACACCTAAAATCTACCTAAATACCACAAAAAGTGGGCCCCACATCCCTAAGTTCATAAAAAAACACCCGACTACTATTCCAAAATCTGCAAGTCGGGTGTTTTTTTTATGAATTTAGGGGTGTGGGGTCCACTTTTTGTGATATTTAGGTGAATTTTAGGTGTGTATAGAATTATCCTTATTTTAAATGTCCTCTAACATGTTGGATAAGTCCGCTGACACATCATATTGAGGGTAAAACACATTTGTTTCTAAAAAAATTGATTATGCTCTTTTATAAAATATAGGCTGACATATCCATTTTTTTCTAATAGATCGGCCGACATGACTTTTGAACATATCTTCCGCTACTTTATTTTATGCTATGTTAGCAATCTGACATATATTTCTAAATCACACACACACACACACACATTGTATTATGTATGTTTAAATTAATTATACTTACTGTTTCATTCTTTTAATGCGTTATTCTTATAATCAATTTTGTAATTATTTCACACTATTTTTCTTATTTCATAATTCATATTACAAAAAATGTGAAAAAGTTCAACATAATTATTAGTTGTTATTTATATAATTTTAACATAATCTTACTAAGCATGAAATAATCAATTAAAGATATTTAGCTTTTAAATCTTCTTTATTTGTTTTAAAACTTAGTACTAACAAAATAATTTTCTTATATAATATTAAATATATTTTACATTGTATATGTTATTGTTTGACGAGAGAAAATTAATCCATATATTCATTTCAAACACTCCTCCCCTCTATATATGGAAACAAATAATATAATACGAGAAAGGAAGAAATAACATGAGACAATTGCAACAATACTTATTGTAACACTCTACCCCAAGTTAGACGTGAGATGTTAATCATGCTTAACTTGTTAACAACCCTTTTGAAGATACTTCCGCCCAATCCTTCGTGAGTATATCAACAAGTTGTCTGTCTGAGGGAATAAAGCGTGTACAAACAATTCCTTTTTAATGTTCTTTTTGATAAAGTGTCGATCTACTTCAATATGTTTAGTGCGGTAATGCTGGACAAGGTTGTGTGCATGATGATAACAACCTTGTTGTCACAATACAGCCGGATGGGTTCAGGTTCTGTAAGGACTCGCAAAAGAACATAATCAATGACCTCACAAACTCCATGAGCCTGAACCTAAACTCAGCTTTTGCGCTGGATCTTACCACTACCCGTTGTTTTTTAATCGTCTAAGTAACAAGGTTTCCGCCTACTAGAGAACAATATCCCAAAGTAGATTTTCGATCTTCATTTGACCCGACCAAATCAGTATCAGTGTAAAATTTAATTTTCAGGCATGAATTTGAAGCAAACAAGATCCCAGTCTCCGATGAGGATTTGAGATACCTAAGAATTCTGTGGGCAGTATGCACATGGTGTGTCTTTAGTGCATGCATGCACTGACTGATAATAGTCACCGCATAAGGGATGTCTGGTCGTCTATGAGACATGTAGATCAGCCTCCCTCTCTGAAATTTTGAGATGTCAATCGCTTCTTCGTCATCTCTCTCTAATCTGTGGTTTGCTTCAATTGGTATGTCAGTCGATCTACTTTCGCTCATCTCTGTCTTCTCAAGAAGGGTCATTATGTACTTCTGGAAAATGAAGATCCCACGCTTGGACCTTGCAATTTCAATACCCATGAAATATTTGAGTTTTCCCAGATCCTTGACCTCAAACTCATTATCCAATTTTTGTTTTAAAATCTTGATTTCTTCCACATCATCACATGTTACAACAATGTTATCAACATAGACAATGAGGACGATACGTTTACTTGTCTTATGTTTAATGAACAATGTATGATCAACATTGCTTTGATGATAACCAAATAGCACCAAAATATTGTGAAATCTCCCAAAACAAGCTCGAGGAGACTGCTTCAGGCCATATAGAGATTTCTTTAACCCGAAAACTTGTCCTTCAAAATATTTAGTAGTAAGGCATGGTGGAATTGCAATATAAATTTCGCGTCGTCCAAGTTCCCTTGGAGAAATGCATTCTTTACATCAAGTTTACTAAGATCACAATCCTTGCTGGCAACACAAGATAATATAACTCTAATAGTGTTCATCTTTTCCATTGGGGAATTATTTTGTTATGGTAGTCGATTCCAAGGGTTTGTGTTTAATCTCTTGCCATCAGCCTCGTTTTTAACCTTTCAACAACTTCTTGAGAGTTCTGTTTAACGGAGAACACCCATTTGTACCAAACAGTTTTCTTCCCATGGGGAAGGTGCACAAAATCTCACGTGTGATTCTTCTCAAGAGCAGCCATTTCCTCAAGCATCACCTCTCGCCACATAAGGATGTCAAGAGCATCCTGCCAATGAGGGTACGAAAATGAAAGCAAGAGAAGACACTGGTATTATGGGAAGTAGAGAACGAGTCGTAAGATACATAATGTGACAGGGGATGTCGGGTACAAGATCGGGGAGCTTTCTTGAGATCAATGGGTGGATCAAAAGACCCTAAGTGTAGCTCCAATGGTTGTTATGGTTGCATAGTAGGGCCTTGTGTGCTGGTCCCCGTGCTGCACCGAGTGTACACTTGCAAGCTAGAAGCAGTAGAAGGAATAGGTAAAGAGACATTAGAGGGGCTCACTTCCAAAGGTGAAGACTTCCCTTGAAGGGAGGGATAAGATGGTGGAACTGGCAGAGCAACAGTAGGAAAGTGCGTAGAAATAGTGTCACTCGAGGGGGCATAATATGCCTCAGATTCACGAAACGTGGTATCCATAGTGGCAAAGACTTTCTTCGTAGGTGGATGAAAACTTTTTCTTTTGTGTGGGAGAGTAGCCAATGAAGACACTTGAGCACTCGAGGATCAAGTTTAATAAGGCGGGGGTGGTGGATATGAACAAAACAGACACATTCAAACATCTTAGGGGAAAGATGAGGAGGCACATGTAGAATGCTAAGAGGGGTGCCATTCCTAAGGGCACGTGACAACATATGATTGATAAGAAATGCCGTAGTGAGAACCACATCATCTCAGTAATATTTGGGAAGGTGCATGATGGACAAAAGACTTCGAGCAACCTCCAAAAGATGACGATTTTTATGCTCAATAACCCCATGCTAAGCTGGAGAATAAGCGCAAGCGGTTTAGTGAATAATGCCATGATCAACGAGATATCGCTCAAACTGTGAATCCATGTATTTGCGGCCATTGCCGTTCAGAGAATTTTAATATTAATGTGAAATTGAGTGGAGATCATTTTATGGAATTTTTGAATGTAGGAAACACATCACTTTTTGTTTCGACAAATATAACCAATTAGTGCGAGAAAAACAACATGCTACCAGTGCCCACACATCAATATGAATAACAACAAAAAGGATAGAACTAGACAACGAAACATGATCAAAAGTTGTACGTTGATGATTGTTTAGAGTGCACACATCACATACAAAGAAAAAAAGTAGTACAAATAACAGGAAACAAGAATTTCATAATAAGAGTAGACGGGTGTTCTAGCAGACAATGCCATGAATACAAAGGATGAGAAGTGTTGGAATGAAGATTCTATGGAGGTGTCACTGGGCTAGATTCGAGCACATAAAGACCATTAATCATGCTACCAATGTCAATCACCTTCCATGTCGCCAGGTCCTAAAAAACACAAGAGTAAGGAAGAAAATTTACAGCAGTTCAGAGAATTAGTTAAGTGACTAATATAAAGTAAATTACGAGTGAAGTTGGGGACATGAAAGATTGATGATAAGGTGAGAGACGAGCTGGAAATTGAGTCCTTTCCAATGATAGAAGAAAGAGACTCATCAATAATGCTCCCCTTATCACGGCCAGATAAAGGGGTATATGATCTGAAACCTGAGAGAGAGACAATCATATGATCTGTGGCCCCAAAGTCAATGATCCACTAGATGGAAGAATGAGATGTAGCACAATGGGAACCTGGAGTCCCAGTGTGAGCATAAAAGGAGGATGATAAGGCAACCGACTCCGTAGAAAGATTCGGCATCATGCGGTGAAGGACAAGCACTTTGTCAGTCGAGAATGCACCAGGAAGGGCGGACTAGTAAGGTCCAGTATGTCTAGGAGGGATGTCCACAACAACATCAGTGAGATGAGCAGAACGAGAAGAGGCATGGCGATCCAAAGGTCTCCCAAATGCGCTACCGCCATGAGGTGTAGCACCCTCTCTCATTGGAGAAAACCCATGGAGTCTGAAACAAATAGTGTGACGACTCATCTTACAATAATCACAAAGTAGTTGGCCTTTGCCAGATCCCTTTATCTTGGAATCAGGGGTCTGGTGAACATCCAGAATATAAGAGGTAGCAACAAGGGAAGAACTCTCAGGAGCAGAGTCGGGAAGTAAGGTTTGTCGACGATCGAATTTCTGTTGCACAATACTGTAGACCTCAAGGAGAGATAGTGGCAACAAACGCCCCAAAATCTAAACACTGATTTGATCAAAGCCTCGATGAAGGCCATGAAGAAACTCAAAGATATGATTGCGGTCGTCCTAGGCATGAACCATTGTCTCAACAATAAGGCTAACAAATGTGAGAGGATCAATGTGATCATATTCTTGATACAACTGTATAAACTCCAAATAATATGCGGAAGAAGGTCGATCACCTTGTCAGAGTAAGGATCAACTGGAAGATTTGAGCAGCATTATCCCTCCGAGAGCAAGTAGACTCCGCTCTCCGCCATATGTATGCAATAGTGTCGAGAAATAAGTAATTGTGAGCTATGAGCTCCTGCATAGAATTTGTCAGCTAAGACATGACTAAGGAGTTCTTCGAATCCCACTGTATCCAATCCGGTGAGGCCTTTTCTGGTTCCCGCATTTGACCATTTTCGGCTCCCTCAGAGTGAGCTCACTAGAGGAACAACCGCCGATGAAAGAACGGGAGAATCACCACTGCTTGACATAGTGGCTCAAAAATAAAAATCTGGAAACTACCCAAGACTTAGGGCATCCAAGACCGGCGGGTTACACCGAGCAAACATAAATCTAGAAGTGGCGAGGAAGAGAAATCCACTCTATGCAATGACTCGAAGAGCAAACGACGCCAAAAAGGGGCATGAACTTCACAACATTGAGGAAACGATGTTGGACAGTGACTAGAGAAGAAAGAAAGGACTCTTTAACAACCCTTAATTGTAAAAAATTAGGCATGATATTATTAATGAAATTTTTGTAATTCCATGGAAATTCCTCCTCTTAACTTAGCCGGCCAGCCCCCCTCCCGATTTAATAGATTTCGTCTCAGGGTTTTCCCGTGTCTCGTCTCCCGCAAGCGCCAGCCTGCCGCTCTAGTTTACCGCACCCGACATCCTTCCCGCTCCCGATTTCCGCCTCCCCTGCCGCTCTCGTTTCCTGCTACTCCTGTCGTGGCCGCCCCTCCTCCTCCTTCCATGGTCGATGTCGGTGCCTCCTCTGGCTCCTCCTCCGTATCATGTTGATAACTCTTCCCCCTTGTGGGCCGACCAACATCGGTTTGTCTTCTCCGTCCAGGAAGGGGAAACAATTTCTCTCCTCTTCTGTCTTGGCCGACCACTTTTGCTCATCCCCTAGAGGCATCACCCAACTTCTCCTCCAGAGGAGCCTTCTCCAGCAGCCCGTCTCTTCCTCTACTAGGGTCGGCAGTCCCTTTCCTCCTCCCCTCTAGGCCGGCAGCCGCCTCTTCTTCCTCTGGCAACTCATTTTCTTCTCCAACGGCCCTCTTATTCGTCGTCTTTGCCGGGTTTTGCGAGAGGGACGCCTATGGTTTCCTCCCCGCACCCCTTAGGGCCCGGATTTGGCTTCTTTTCGGTAAGATTTCTCTTCCATCACCTCTATTCAGTTTTGCCCTAATATTTCTTGAAATTATTCATGCTCCAAATTTCATATATCTTGTGTTTCACGACTTTTTCCGCTCTTATAATCATCTAACCATTTTGTATTCGTAATTTTCGGCGCCTCTCCTCGATTCAAGTGGTGGGATTTCTCCAAGTCCTCTCCGATTTAGGGTTTCCCCTAGCCAAGCACCGCCAAGTCTCTGTTTTCGCTTGGTAATCTCCTCTCCTCTCGCCTTTGAGGGAGGTAATTCCTAACTCTCTCGTGCTTTAGTTGTTTTGTTGAAATTACATATGCCAGTGTTGTGTTTCTTTATTTGTCAAATATGCTTTCATTGTTCTTAAACAGATTCAAAATAGGATTTTTGTTTTTGCTTGCGCCGCTTAGCCTCCGCCGTCATTTTCAGCTTCAACTTTAAGGCAAATAGAGATCCCTCTCTTTTGCAATCATTGAACTTAAATTATGCGTATGTTCTTATGATATATGATTTCACTTTTGGATATTTGATTTGCCAAATAAATTTTAATCTTGAATGTCTAATCTGACAAGTTAGTGGTTTATAGTTCAATACGTTTGGAATGATACGACTTTGTGATAATGAATGATTTTATTTGGATAGTCACCTATATGGATGAATTTCCCATTTAACGAATAATTCGAGGAATGATAGATTGTTAGGACACCGCCACGCAAAATGGGTGGAGTTCATGTAGGAGTATCACTATGTTCTCAAGCACCGAGGCGGTGTTGAGAACAACCCGATCGATGCGTTAAATCGTCGGGTCACCATTCTCCAGACCATGAGCGCGCGAGTGGAGGGATTCGAGCCTGTTCGATATGACTACCCCGGGTGCTAGATTTTTGCGAGATCCACTCTGCCTTATCGAGAAATCCTCTGGAGCCCCACGAGGGTTTTATCATTTCGGACGGCTATCTATTTTATGGGTCTCGCCTCTGTGTGCCACAGACTTTCCTTCGAGAGTTTCTCATTTGGGAGTTGAACGTAGGAGGGGTCACGGGACACTTTGGGTGGGATAAGACGATTGCGTTAGTTGAAGACCGCTTCTTTTGGCCTGGCCTAAAGAAGGATGTCACGCGGGCCGTTCGACATTGTCGTATCTGCCAGACGGCAAAGGGGGCTCGACAACCCATTGGCATGCACACTCCATTACCTACTCCCCATCGGCCCTGGGCAGACATCAATTTAGATTTTGTACTTGGACTCCCCCGAACACCGCGGAAGTTTGATTCGATCTTTGTTGTCGTGGACCGCTTCTCAAAGGTGGCCCACTTTATTCCTTGCCATAGGACATACAATGCTCCCCACGTGGCGGCCCTGTTCTTCAGGTAGGTATTCAAATACCACAGGTTGCCTACTTCTATCGTCTCCGACCGCGACGTCCGCTTTATGAGTTATTTTTTGAATACGTTGTGGAAGAGATCGGTACGACGCTGAAATTCTCCACCGCCTATCACCTACAGACTGATGGATAGACGGAGGTTGTCAACCGTAGCCTTGGGACCCTGTTGCGTTGTCTCGTTCGGGATAGTCCGGCCACCTGGAATACGGTCCTGCCTATTGCGGAGTTTGCATTCAGTAGTTCGGTCAATATGACCACAGGTCTGAGTCCATTTCATGTCATATTAGGTTACAACCCTAGGAAACCCGTTGACCTAGTTGACGTCCTGATAAAAGCCCGACCTAGTGAGTCCGTCGAGTCGTTCATCCAACATATACACGTACTACATGAGAGTCCGGAGAAAGATCACGTCTAGTAATGGAATCTACAAAGCTCAGACCGATCAACACAGGAGAGAGCAGGTATTTGACGTTGGGGAACGTGTTGTGATCCTCCTGCGACCTGAGAGGCTCCCCTAGGTGGCAGCGAAGAAGTTAAGTGCTTGTCGAATAGGCCCCTATACAGTCACTTGATGAATTGGTGCGAATGCGTATGAGGCTGACATACCACCGACAATTGGGATTCACTGAGTGTTCAATGTGGAGAACTTCACCCCATACTATGAGGAGCGAGTGTACGGGGACCCTTTATCCCCACCCACCTCTGAGCCACAACTTGACCCTCACCCCTCTAGGACACCCGCACCCACCTCTCCCAGGCAGTCGCGGGCGGTAGAGCACCGCTCAGAGGAGTCCACTCCCCAGTCGATAGTACCAGTGACACAGCGTTCAAACGGAGATACATTTCTACGACAGTTGCCTACTCCTATCGGAGATACACTATAGATCGTTGGACATGACTTCACAACGACGGGTGGTTCAGTGGTCCTGCGATACTTGGTCCACTGGCTTGCTCGCCCGACTTCCGATGACACTTGGATTTCTGCTGAGGAGCTCGAGAGACTTGCCCCAGGCTTACGCCGAGAGTACGATCATTTTCACTCACCGGAGATGAGTACTTTCAAGTCGGGGGAGTTGATGTAGATCGACGACACACACGCGTCTATTCCCGTAGAAGGCGATGATCAGCGACCCGTTTGGGTGATCCGAGTCCGCGGATGCACCCGAAGGGTCTTTCCAAGTCTATTTCATATATTAGTTTATCTTATTGTGATGTATTTAACCCCCAATCGGCCCGAACAGTTATTGCCATCCGATCGGGAGAGCCCTAATCTTATTTGGTTTTCCCTTTTATAAATATGTTAGCATGGGGGGCGGCCAAGGGATCGAGGGTTGCCATTGCAAACCGCCAGTCATCCCCTTCAGTGGACTCCGAATTCACGCCTCATCTTGCCCGCCGCCGCCGCCTCCCCCCAACCTCCAGATCTGCCTTGCCCGAGCCTCCAGTCCCCTCCCCGGTGAGTCCTTTCCCGCCCGCACCTACACCCCCTTCCCCGTCCACCCCCAGATCCCGTACGGCTTCCCCGTTCCCAAACCCCTCCGCCGGCGCTACATCTCAGCCACCTCTCCCCATTCAGCCCTCAACCCGACCACTCTCCTAGCCTACTCCCACCCCCTCTTTTCCAGCCCCAAACCCAATCGGCCACCCGTAATCCCTCCTCCAACAATTCCAGCAAGCATACCCCCCTTACTACTTGGATACCCCCTCCACAGCCCAAATCCACCCCGATCTACAGCCTACACACCCGTATAACCTTGTCGTGGTTTCCACTCACGGCCAAGGGCGACTTGATGCAGGACAACATGTAGGGTTTACGCGCCTGTCGGCTTTTTTCTAGGAAACCCTAAATGCATGCGATTCTTAAATTAATTTTTTTTGCAAAATTTAGAGTCGGCGCAACACTTAAGAAATTACGCAACTTGGAATTTTTATGAAAAAAGCATAAAATTACTTCTTCGTTTTAAAATGAATTTTCTTAAACAATGGTTCGATTTTAAATCTGGGGACGGAAGTTTGCAACTTTCGTTCCGTTCCCCTTGTCGTAGCAAAATGGAAATCGTGAACTCCAAATACGTTTTCGTTTGGAATTTTCGACGTAGCGTTTGTTGACAAAATTCAGGCGAAAACCCAGCAGTGAGTCTAAAAATCCTAAGAGAAAATGTAGACACATGCAAGGAGGGGATAGAAGCAAATTACCCACGGAAAGAGGCGTCTTTCTGTATCCGAAGTCGATGGTGATCACACGAGGAGTTCCTCGCCACCTTCGTTCTCCGCTCCGAGTTACACACGGAGGGTCCCCGAAATCTCAAGCACAAAAGTACTCTAATGTCTACTGTTCACGGGTTCACACAGAACACCATACACTCACAAACAAAAGTGAACCACTGTTCTTCTCAAACAGGAAGAATACGCAAATGCAAGCAACAATCAAAATCATTCATCAATATCTCTTTTTTTCACAACTACAAGTATACCTTTTATAGGGTTCAAAATAGAAAACAAAACATAAAACGATAAACAAGAAACATGTAACTCCTTAGGAGATCTGAACCGGCGGAGTGCGGTCCGTGCGAGACGAACGCGGACAGGGATTTGCAACCATCTGCTAGAGGGATCGTGGCTGCGGGACGTGCAGGAGTGAACCTCGTAGCCTTTGATGGCGTCATACTGCACCGTTGGGCGAGCGGATGAGCGTGAATCCCGCAGGGTTTTAGGCCGGTAATGGTGAGTGCGGGAGAAAATTTGGGAGCAGGGAGAAGATGAACAGCGACAGGCCGGTGGGAGTTGTGCTGAGCCGGATATTAACCTATATATAAATATATATATATATATATATATATATATATATATATATATATATATATATATATATATATATCAAACAAAACTTTATATATATATACGCGTTTTATATACGCGTTTTATATGTGTTATATATATATTTATATTTAACAAATTACAAAGTTTACACAAATATCAAAAGTGACTCATGGACGATAGAGGTCCGGTCGGGTGCGACGTCGGACACTTTTGTGATGACCTATTCTGGGCTGGTCTCCACCAACTCTCCCCCTCTCGAAATCACTCATCTCTGGTGAGTGCTCCGAGTGGTAGTGCTGTAGAAGATCAGCATCCATGCGTTGTAGCTCCTCGGCCAAGACCCAGCTGGTCTCGGTCTCCGGTCTGTCATGCCAACGAACCAGGTATCTCTTAAAACCACCATCAGTAGTGGTCACTGCCTCGTCGCCCAATATCTGCTCAGGAACCAAAATCTGTCGTGGAAGTCGATCATCAGCTCTGGGAATTGGTATCGTAGACTCATCTGGTACGCATCTCAAATAATACAAGGGTGACTCAACTAAGAGCGTCAGCAACCCTATTCTCCGTTCCCTTACAGTGCTTGAGAACGAAGGTATACTCCTATAAATATGACACCTACTTAGCCTGTTGAGGGTTCAACTTTTGTTGCGAATTGATGTAACGTAACGCCTGATGATCAGAGTGAAGGATAAACTCCTTAGGCAACAAATAGTGCCTCCAGTGACGTAACGTTTGCACAATTGCATAAAACTCGCGCTCGTAGTTGGAATAATTCAGCTTCGGGCCAGAAAGCTTTTCACTGAAGAATCCAACGGAGTGACCCTCCTGACTAAGTACACCTCCTATCCAAACTCCAGAGGCATCACAGGATACCTCAAACACCTGACTGAAATCAGGGAGTCTCAAAACAGGCGCAGTGGACATCTTATCCTTGATAATCTCAAAGGCTCTAGTTGTCGATGATGTCCACTGGAAACTTCCCTTCTTCATGCACTCAGTGACGGGTGCCATAATCGTACTGAAGTTCTTAATGAATTGACGATAAAAGGTGGTTAGTCCATGAAAACTACGGACATCGTGAATGTTCTGAGGGGTAAGCCACTCACGAATCGCTCGAACTTTCTCGGGATCCATAGTGATGCCGGCGGAGCTCACTATATAGCCAAGAAAGATAACAGACTCGGCCATAAAAATACATTTCTTCAAATTGATGTATAGTCGTTCGGTTCGCAGGAGCTCGAAAATAGTACGTAGGTGGGTCTGGTGCTCACTCTCTGTCCAACTATATATCAAAATGTCGTCGAAATAAACTACTACGAACTTCCCAATATAAGGCCTGAAGACCTGGGTCATCATCCGAGCGAAAGTACTAGGGGCATTGCATAACCCAAAGGGCATCACAAGCCACTCATAAAGGTCGTCCTTTGACTTGAAGGCAGTCTTCCACTCGTCTCCTTCGCGTATACAAATCTGATGATAACCACTACGAAGGTCGATCTTAGAGAAGATCGCGGCTCCAGTCAACATGTCTAACATGTCATCCAGTCGTGGTATCGGGAATCGGTATTTCACCGTGATCTTGTTGACATCACGACTGTCAATGCACATACGCCATGTACCATCCTTTTTCGGGGCAAGGAGGGCAGACATCGCACATGGACTAAGGCTATTACGAATAAAGCCTTTATCTAATAACTCTCCGATCTGCTTCTGCAACTCCTCGTGGGCGGCAGGATTCAATCGGTAATGTGGTAAGTGGGGGGAGGGAGGCTCCAGGAACAAGATCTATCGCGTGTTGAATACATCTCATGGGTGGTAACTCAGCTAGAAGCTCATCAGGGTGTATATCCTGAAACTCCTCTAAGAGTCTCCTAGCAGGTATAGGAATAGACTCATATCTCTCTAGTAACTCAGATTCCTGTAAGACTACTAAGGCATAAATAAATCCACTATCAAAACTCTCTCGTTGGAACTCAGTACCTCAAATAATGCTAAGAGTCTTCTTCCTTTCTGTGGGTGGAAGAGATTCTTTCGCACTATTTTTTGTGCGGAATGTGGGTGCTTTGGGTCGCATCGGGGTCAACACTACTCTCTTTCCGTCCAGAAGAAAGGAGCAAGTGTTGGACCTGCCATGAATAAGGACATCTCAGTCATACAACCAAGGTCTCTCAAGTAAGACGTGGCAGACATCCATAGGCATAACATCACACTAAATCATATCGGAGTAGGCACCAATAGTGATGGGCACTAAACATCTCCTAGTCACTGATAATGTAGTGTTGGTGACCCAAGCTACCTGAAATAGGGATGGGTGGGCCTCAGCAGTGAGTCCCATGCGGGCTAAAGCTGTCTCAGCTATGACGTTCATACAACTCCCGCTATCCACTATTAAACAACATATCTTCTCCCCGACCTTGAAATAGGCCTGAAAGATGTTCGTCCGCCAATAATCGGTGGACTCCTGAGGTGTAGATAACATGCATCTCACCACTAGAACACCGAGATCTATCTCCTCGTCATGAGGCGTACCATACACTTCATCGTTCAATACATGTGAGTCCCTCTCGACTCCAACTTCTTCACACTCATCCTCCTCAGTCACCTCATGAATAACTAACGTGCCTTTCCTCTTGGGACAATCCCTAGATATATGACCCATCTGTTGGCACTCATAACATCGGATCTGTGAAGAGGTCACAGTTCCCATGGGAGATTTCCCTTTTGCTCTCTCGTGTAGGCCGATGTAGGCTTCGAGCCATTCTCCTTACCCTTTGATTCATCTTTCTTATAAGAGGTATTCGTTTTGTTTTGAGGTTTGAACCGGGAGGTTCTCTTTTGGTGCTCTTCTATATCGATGACAATATACACAGTATCAGCAAGGGAATAGTGGCCATATCGAATCAACTCTTCTCGGATCTCAAATCGTAGTCCACACTTAAATTTAGATAGTGTCACGTGGGTGTTCGACTACGTTGAACCTAATCATAAGATCCTTCATCTCAGCTAAATAATCAGAAACAGATTTAGACCCTTGACGTAGAAATGTCAGCTCGTCTCGTAGTCGGGTCTTGTAGTGCTGGGGAATATACTGCTCCTTCAGTATGGCTTTCATGTGGGGCCAATGTGTGATGGGAGGGTGTCCATTCCTCTCTAGACTACGCTCCTCACCTATCCAGAAGATTTTCGCTCGCCCAGACAACCTCATCTTGGCAAATTGAACCTTCTAGTCCTCCGTCATACGTTACCACTCAAAATAGGTTTCTATATCTATAACCCAGTCTGAAAAGACCTTGGGATCCAGAGAACCATCATAAAGAGGCGGCTCTAACTTCACAACTCGTGTGAGATCCGGTCGTCTATCCCGGGGTGGATAGTCGTAATCATCATCGTAGGGATCACGATTGTCTCGACGTCATGGGGGTGGCGGTCGATACCAATCTCTAGGTCATTCTTCACGATGCATGGCTGGCATAGGCCGTCGATGGTCTCGAGGACGCTCATCGTAGTGAGGCCTCTCCTAATAATTATCACGTGGGCCTAAATAAGGCTCGTGACGAGGTTCTGGAAAATTCCTATGGAAATTCCTACCCTGTTCGGGCTCGAACTCGTTCCTATCTATGGGATCTCTATCTTCATCCTCAAAAAGAGGGTTCCTCCTAAGCGTAGACCGTTCGACGTAGTGTGGTGGATCCTCGTGTCGTGGACGGACAGAATGCTCATCTCGAATTAGAGGTGGCATGGACACTCGAGGGGGCACTTCTAAACTATCCATCCTAACACTATGGTTTGCAAATTCATCTCTCACTTGGTCGAATCTCTCTGCTATTTGATGGGTAAAAGATAGAAACCACGGGGGTGGTTCATTCCATTCATTCACACGACTCGATTGGCCATGTTCAGCTCGTTGCATTTCCGAGTTTATCTCTAGTGGCTGTTCAGGTAGTGAATTGTGCGGTGCACTCATACTTACCATCCTACCACTACGCAAATGCATGTAAACACACAAATCAAATGCAATTTGATGCTAAAAACAAATTCTCTTTTTGTTTTGGAAAATTTAGAGTGCTATGCGGGTTCCTATTCTACACAAGGCGGATCTCGAAACTTAGAAAAATTTCGGCAACCTCGATTTGATACCAAATTGATGCAGGACGACGCGCAGGATTTATGCGCATGTCGACTTTTTTCTAGGAAACCCTAAATGCATGCGATTCTTAAATTAATTTCTTTGCAAAATTTAGAGTGGGCGCAACACTTAAGAAATTACGCAAATTGGAATTTTTATGAAAAAAACACAAAATTACTTCTTCGTTTTAAAATGAATTTTCTTAAACAATGGTTCGATTTTAAATCCGGGGACGTAAGTTTGCAACTTTCGTTCTGTTCCCCTTGGCGTAGCAAAACGGAAATTGTGAACTCCAAATACGTTTCCGTTTAGAGTTTTTGACGTAGCGTTTGCTGATAAAATTCGGGCGAAAACCCAGCAATGAGTCTAAAAATCCTAAGAGAAAATGTAGACACACGCAAGGAAGGGATAGAAGTAAATTACCCACGGAAAGAGACGTCTTTCCGTATTCGAAGTCGATGGCGATCACGCGAGGAGTTTCTCGTCACCTTCGATCTCCGCTCCGAGGTCGGCCGCTATCGCACACGGGCACCAATGAACTATTTCGCTCTCTCACACACGGAGGGTCCACGAAATCTCAAGCACAAAAGTATTCTAATGTCTACTGTTCACGGGTTCACACAGAACACCATACACTCACAAACAAAAGTGAACCACTGTTCTTCTTCTCAAACAGGAAGAATATGCAAATGCAAGCAACAATCAAAATCATTCATCAATATCTCTTTTTCTTTCACAACTACAAGCATCCCTTTTATAGGGTTCAAAATAGAAAACGAAACATAAAACGAAAAACAAGAAACAGGTAACTCCTTAGGAGATCTGAACCGGCAGAGTGCGGTCATGGCGAGACGAATGCGGACAGGGATTTGCAACCGTCGGTGAGAGGGATCGTGGCTGCGGGATGTGCAGGAGTGAGCCTCGTAGCATCTGATGGCGTCATACTGCAGCGTTGGGCGAGCGGATGAGCGTGAATCCCGCAGAGTTTTGGGCCGGTAAGGGTGAGTGCGGGAGAAAATTTGGGAGCAGGGAGAAGTTGAACAGCGACAGGCCGGCGGGAGTTGTGCTGAACCGGATATTAACCTATATATAAATATATATATATATCAAACAGAACTATATATATACGCGTTTTATATGTGTATATATATATATATTTATATTTGACAAATTACAAAGTTTACACAAATATCAAAAGTGCCTCATGGCCGATAGAGGTCCGGTCGGATGCGACGTCGGACACTTTTGCGACGACCTGTTCTGGGCTAGTCTCCACCACGACTACACCAGCGCCTCCCCCTACCCTAAGCACGCCTCCCATGCATGAGCAAATAAAGGTATAAATATTAAGTTTTCTTGCTTGAATATGTTGGTTTTGAACTATTGTTGTGGTTTGTTTGATCTTTTATCCTATTGCACTATATTTGTTGTTGTGATTTGCGAGGCGCATCCGACGCACTTCAATCGAAACTGCGCCTCACTTTGTTAGCTAATCATAGTTATTCTTTTTCGTTAAATCTTGCTTTTGATTGGGTTAATCGTGTTCGTAGCGTTGCTAAAAAAAATTGTTACTTGATATTGGATTGTTCTCATATTTGCACGCGCATGACATCCTATTCATAGCCTCATTTAGATTGCACTTTAACACATCGACGTTTTAGCCGATCTACCACTGCATCAATGAGTAACAAGTGTCATTATAATAATTGTAATGATTTCTAGTTATCAAATATCTGATCGGTGTTTTTATACTATGCTTGTATCGTGCACATCTTATTTGGAAGTTAATCGTGCCATAAAATGATTTAATGTAAGTACTTGTTATCCCAGAATCGATGCATATCAATTTACCTCTGTGATTTGCTTGAAAAACCTTCTTGTTAATGATAACTTGATCCCTTGAACTCGCAAAGTTCAAACTTATTTCCTAGTTTTTTGGTGTCATCGAATCTTGTTTCTTATATCTGTCTAGTTTTAAGAATTTAGTAAATATTATTCCTTGACTTGATTTCCTCTTCCATGTTTATGAACTCTACTTTTGTACATCTGAATCGCTAAATTTGTAATATGTCTTGATATACCAGAAATCTCCTAAAATATGAATTTTTTAACTCAATAATATCTTAAGCAATCATTGAAAGTTAGTGTTTAATTGGTGCATCTCCTTGCTTGCATGGTCACGACAAGCAGGAATTTTTCTAATAAAACTTGCACTTAAAGTTGAGTGTGAATCATGTGCACCCACTAAAAACACCTACACACTTCATTGATTACAACTTATGATATTACATGAATAATTATATGTTATACTTCGGAGTAGTCTAGTAATTCAAGTTATTTATGTTTGGCTATTTTACTTACCTGTCGTGCTAGCTTTACTTCATTGAAAACTGGTACACATATATTTCTGCTTCTTTTACTGGTTATGGACTTTATTTTGATTCTGTTTATTTAGATGTTATGAGGTTTTTTCTTCTTATTTTGAATTTACCTTAGCGTTCGTGCCTGCGTCGTCTGTTTCTTGATTCCAATCTGCGTCAAGTTTCAGGTTCTGTGTTTACATTTCATTTTTCTTACCGTCAGACATTTTTTTATGTAATAATTATGGTCAGTGAATCATGGACAAATGTTAGGTTAAATATTATATGTACTAAAATTTAATATTATTTGATTGTTCATTCATTTGAGTCTGTCATTGCATGAAAATTGCAGCCTAATTCGTATCAGAAGTTTTAATAAAATGTACGTGCATCTATTTCTCACTATCATGTTTTAAAGCTTCCGCATGAAAATAAACTATTTTCCTTCAAATTAATTATTTTAAAATCTATTATCAGTATCTCTGCTCCCGCCTTACAGACATGGATTTTTTTCCGTCCATGCCTGTGGCGTCACGACTCGCCCTAAAGCGCACTCTGACTTTCGTCGAGATGGGTCGTGACAGTTGGTATCAGAGTCATTCTTGTTTATATAGATAAAATATTTTATAATTTTTCACCTATTTTGAATCTTATTATATAAATATATATGCATGCATCATTCCTTCACTCATCTTGTCATTATTTGTTGTTCGCGGCTGAAACACACACACACACTCTCATAAGCATGAGTAGTATGCATATGAATGTTAAGGGGTTATGAACAAACTTAACATTTCTGTGCATATGAATTTCTACCAGGATATATACCGCTTGCGAATATTAAATGGATATGAGCAGTTTAATATTTTCAAGTGCGATGTCATTAGATCATAATATACATGACATGTTAAGTGAAATGAGCGCTTAACATGACATGTGTATCCATTCATATCGTAAATCATTGCACAAGCGTGAAACTATGGACAACAATAATGGTGTACACACATCAATTTACTATTTGCTTGACATTATACATGATCTCATTGTTTCACTTGCATGATCATTAACTAGATTTGTCCAATGAAAATGTTGTAATTATTACATGATTTATAAACCTGACAATATGAAATATATTAGAATCTCTAGTTTCAAGTCTCCGATATTCATAATCAGTACTTCCTGTCTCCGCTTGTCTATTAATCCTTATTCGATCCTCTAGTGTCTCCTTTTAGTTAGCTCTTAAGTGTCAGCGAGAAATGAGTCTTCTTATAAATTGCTCTGCTGAATCAGTTTAACGCTGTTTTGTGCTCTTGGAACTCCAGATTAACTTACTTTTGTCGTCACTCTAACATCATTCAGCTTTTTTTCCTCATTGGATGTTCTTTCTTCACTTCGTGCCAAGACTTTTCGCTCTCGAATTCTTGAGTCTTACCTCTCAATTCCAAGCTATTTGAAGAAATTCCTGTAATCCTTGAAGCCAATCTCTCGTATTAGGTTGAATCCACTACAATCATGTTGTATCAAGTATGCAAGCTTCAAATAAGAACTTTTCCTATGTTAAGAGTGTCTTGGATACATGAAAAGTCTGATAAGTACGCTTGAGAACTTGAATCTGACATGTGTAGCAAGTATCCACAAGTCTTCACTCTTGATCTTAGTAAGTCTCCGCGCTTATTCTCCCTTCTATTTCAATATTTTCTTAGTTAGCTTTCATACCTTGAAATCTTATTGAAATGAATGTCATTTGAATCTTCGCTGCAAGAGACCCCATTTAGAGAATTCTCAGAAAGTTTAAGGACGAAACTTCTCAAGTAGGGGAGATTGTAACAACACTTAATTGTATAAAATAAGACATGACAAAATTATTAATGACAATTTTCTAATTCTATGGAAATTCCTCCTCTTAACTTAGTCGGCCAGCCCCCCTCCTGATTTAATAGATTTCGGCTCAGGGTTTTCCCGTTCCACGTCTCCCGCAAGTGCCAGCCCGCCGCTCCAGTTTTCCGCACCCGGTGCCCCTCCCGCTCCCGTTTTCTGCCTCACCCGCCGCTCTCGTCTCCTGCTTCTTCTGTCGTGGCCGCCTCCTCCTCCTGCCATGGCTGATGTTTCCTTCTCTAGCTCCTCCTCAATCTCAGGTCGATAACTCGTCCCCCTTGTGGGCCGATCAACAACAATTTCTTTTCTCCTTCTCCGTCTAGCAAGGGGAAACAATTTCTCCCCTCTTCTGTCTTGGCCGACCACTTCTTCTCATCCCCTAGAGGCATCACCCAACTTCTCGTCCATAGGAGCCTTCTCCAGCAGCCCGTCTCTTCCTCTACTAGGGCCGGCAGTCCCTTTCCTCCTCTCTAGGCCGGTAGCCGCCTCTTCTTTCTCCGGCAACTCATTTTCGCCTCCAACGACCCTCTTCTTCGTCGTCTTAGCCGGGTTTTGTGAGAGGGATGCCTAGGGTTTCCTTCCCGCACCCTTTTGGGCCCGGATTTGGCTTCTTTTGGGTAAAATTTCTCCTCCACTCATCTCTATTCAGTTTTTTCCCTAATCTTTCTTGAAATTATTTGTGCTCCAAATTCCATGTATTTTGTGTTTCACGACTTTTTCCCCTCTTATAATCATCTAACCATTTTGTATTCGTGATTTACGGCACCTCTCCTCGATTCAAGTGGTGGGATTTCTCCAAGTCCTCTCCGATTTAGGGTTTCCCCTAGCCAAACGCCGCCAAGTCTCCGTTTTCGCGTGATAATCTCCTCTCTCATCGCCTTTGTGGAAGGTAATTCCTAACTCTCTCGTGCTTTAGTTGTTTTGTTCAAATTGCCTATGCTAGTGTTGCGCTTCTTGTTTTGTCAAATGTTTCTTTCATTGTTCTTAAACAAGTTCAAATTAGGATTTCTGTTTTTGCTTGCGCCGTTTAGCCGCCGCCGTCATTTTCAGCTTCAGCCTTAAGGCAAGTAGAGATCCCTCTCTCTTACAATCATTGAACTTAAATTATGTGTCTGTTCTTATGATATATGATTTCACTCTTGGATATTTGATTTGACAAATAAACTTTAATCTTGAATGTCTAATATGACATGTTAGTGGTTTATAGTTCAATACGTTTGGAATGATACGACTTTGTGATCATGAATGATTTTATTTTGATAGTCACCTATATGAATGAATTTCCTATTTGACGAATAATTCGAGGAATGATTGATTGTTGAACATGAGTAACAAGTGTCATAATAATAATTATAATGATTTCTAGTTAGTAAATATATGATCGGTGTTTTTATACAATGCTCATATCGTGCACATCTTATTTGAAAGTTAATCGTGCCATAAATTGATTTATTGTAAACCAATACTTGTTATCTCAGAATCGATGCATGTCAATTTATCCCTGCGATTTACTTGAAAAACCTCCTAGTTTTTCGGTGTCATCGAATCTTATTTCTTATGTCTGTCTAGTTCTAATAATTGAGTAAATATTATTCCTTGATATGATTCCTCTTTCATGTTTATGAACTCTACTTTTGTACATTTGAATCACTAAATTTGTAACATGTCTTGATATGCTAGGAATCTCCTAAAATATGAATCTTTTAACTCAATAATATCTTAAGCAATCATTGAAAGGTAGTGTTTAATTGATGCATCTACTTGATTGCATGGTCACGACAAGCTGGAATTATTCTAATAAAACTTGCACTTGAACTTGAATGTGATTCATGCGCACCCACTAAAAACACCTACACACTTTATTGATTTTGGCTTATGATATTACATGAAAAATTATATGTTATACTTCAGAGTAGTCTAATAATTCAAGTTATTTATGTTTGACTATTTTACTTGTCTGTCATGCTAGCTTTGCTTCATTGAAAATTAGTACACACATATTTCTGCTTCTTTTACTGTTTATGTTCTTTACTTTGCTTCTATTTATTTCAATGTCCTGATACTTTTCCTTCTTGTTTTAGATTTTTTAGTGTTCGTGTCTGCGCAGTCTGCTTCCTGAGCCCGATCTGCGCCAAGCTTCAAGTTTTGTGTTTACATTTCATTTTCCTTACTATCAGACATTTCTTTTATGTAATAATTATGGTTAGTGAATCATGGACAACTGCTGGGTTAAATATTATATGTACTTGAATTTAATATTATTTGTATGTTCATTTATCTGAGTCTGTCATTGCATGAAAATTGTAGCTGAATTTGTATCAGAAGTTTTAATAAAATGTACGTGCATCTATTTCTCACTATCCTGTTTTAAAACTTCCGCATAAAAACAAACTATTTTTCTTCAAATAAATTATTTTAAAACCTATTATCAGTATCTCTGCTCCCGCCTTACATGCATGGATTTTCTTTCTGCCCATGCCTATGACATCATAACTCTCCCCAAAGCACACTCTGACTTTCGTCAAGACCGGTCGTGACAGACTCAGAGGATCCCCTGCTTAGAGGAGAGCTGTTTGCACGAGAGTAGTGCGAAAGATGGGGAAGAAACGAACACACGAGCGATTGGTTGTGGGAACACGAACGTGTGCGCGCAGGTTGTGAACATTGTATATACTTCTTTGTTATCAAATACAATGTATGAATACACATATATAGGAGAAAGAAAGAGAGACGAGTCCCCTATACAAGGTGTGAGACTAATGTATAAAGTGAGAAAATAAATGACTAAACGGGCTACAAACATGGGCCTTTTTACATGGACTTTTCTAACACTCCCCCGCAAGCTGGAGCATACAAATCGTATTCACCCAACTTGGATAGGAACTGGAAGAATAGATTACTCGGTAGAGCTTTCATGAAAAGATCAGCAACTTGTTCAGTGCCTGGAACATGCTTCAATTCTAGCTTTTTCGTTTGATCTTTCTCCCTAACAAAGTGGCAGTCCACTTCAATGTGTTTCGTTATTTTGTGGAAGAAACAAACTCGTTTGAACTTTCTCCCTAACTTTCTCCCTAGCAAAGGATATGTCCGGTTTTGTGACTGTTAGATAAATAAGTTTTCCAACTAGTCGACGATAGTATTCTGGATTTGGAAGAAGAAGATCTGCATCAAAAGCATGCGCACACAGTTTGTGATTTACATCCATCGGGGTGTTAATCGACTTACATCCAGAATAGCCAGCATCCTGAAGAAAATCGAGACAGTATTTCCATTGAGAGAGGACAAGTCCATCATGACGTCTTGCGATCTCAAGACCAAGGAAGTATCGAAGGTTCCCCAGATCTTTTGTTTGAAAAACATAACTAAGATGTTGTTTGACTGCTTGTAATCCCTTTGAATCGTCTCTTGTAATTAGAATGTCATCGACATATACCAAAAGAAGAACTGTCATTGTCGTCCGATGTCGAGTAAATAGAGAGAAGTCTGCCGAGCTTCGAGTAAAACCAACTTCCCGAACCGCCTTACTAAACTTGGCAAACACTCCCGAGGGGATTGTTTGAGATTATAAATAGACTTCTTAAGGTGACAAACTCGGGACTCCCCCGAGGTCTCAAACCCAGGCGATTATTGCATGTAAACCGTTTCTTGCAGGTTACCATTTAGAAACACATTCTTGATATCCAGTTGATGTAATGATCAATTGCGATCCACAACCACAAAGAGGACATGAACAATGTTGAGCTTGGCCACTGGGGAGAATGTTTCCTCGTAGTCGAGACCTTGTTGTCGAGTAAAGTCACGAGCCACCAGTCGGGCTTTAAGACAGTCAATTGTATCATTAACAACATGCTTGATGACGAAGACCCATTTACACCCAACAGTCGTGTTACCCGGAGGAAGGGGAACCAGATCCCATGTCTGGTTTTCTTAGAGGGCTGTCATTTCTTAGTCCTTGACTGCCCGCCAGCCCAGATGTTGTAGAGCCTCCTGCACTGAGTTAGAGACAGAAATAGAGGATAAAAAAGTTGCAAGGATGTGAAGTGGCGGGGACAGGCGATGTAAGGATACATAGTTCGCCATTGGATGAGCGGTAGAGGCTGTTGCCGGATCAGCAGGTCGTAGAATGTCAGAGGTCGAAGCCGACTGCATCGAGGCGGCAGAGCGAGGAGGGAGACGAGTATAGACACGGATAAGAGGAGGTCTGTGGAGAACGAGAGCTAGGTTAGGGAGAAGCGGTAGGGGAGTGGTAACGGGAGTGACAGGTCTTGGGACGGATTCTGGTGGAATAGGTGGGTTTGGGGTGTCGAAGAACGGGTGATCCTCCCAGAAGGTCACATCTGCAGAAACCATTATTTTGCGGATAGTAGGGGAATAACAGACATACCCTTTCTGAGTACGGGAATAGCGACGAACATGTATTTGGATGCACGAGGATCCAACTTGTCCGTAGACGGTCCAAGTAGGTGAACAAAGCAGGTACAACCAAAGATGCGAGGGGTGAGGGAAAATGGCGGGATAGAGGGGAAGAGAAGACTGAACGGAGTCGTATTTTGAAGGACGAAAAAAGTAAGACGGTTAATGAGATAGCATCTCGTTAACAGCGCAAAGTTCCAGTAAGCCTTGGGGACCTGCATGTGAAGCATGAGGGAGCGAGCAACGTCGAGAAGATGTTGATTTTTACGTTCAATGACGTCATTCTGTTAGGGGGTATATGCACACGATGTTTGGTGAATAATGCCAAATTCAGAACATAGGGTGGCAAATTCATGGCTCGTGTACTCGCAAGCATTATCCGTCCGGATAGTTTTTATTGGTGTGGAAAACTGTGTGCGGGTTTCAAGAATGAAAACCCGGAACACACGGGGAAGCTCGGAGTGATCACGAAGTAAATAGAGCCATGTTATGCGAGAATAATCATCAATAAACGTAATAAAATATCGATAACCAGATACACTAGTAATTTTGTAGGGACCCCAAACATCAGAATGTACCAAAACAAACGGAGCAGAGCTCCGAGTACAGTGAGGAGGAAACGAAGAACGGTGTTGTTTGCCCAAAATACATGAATCACACTTAAACACAGGCAGATAGATTTCTGGAAGAGCCTTCTGGAGTACGGGAAGAGGGGCATGCCCAAGGCGCCGATGCCAATCAACGGAGGTGATGGATGAGAGGATGGTAGGAGGGACATTAAGTAGGTAGAGCCCATTTTGCAGTTGTCCTTTACCAATGATATTCTGCATCCGTCGATCCTGCATAAAAAAAAAGTAGGTGTAAATGTGACAGAACAATCCAAATCAGTAGCAAGGCGACTGACAATCAGTAAATTAAATGAGGAACCCAGAACATGAAGAACCGAGCGGAGAGTGAGAGAGGAATTGAGGAGGATATAGGCGGAACTAGAGACAGGAACGGTATCACCATTGGCTACTGTGATATACTTGGGATGCAGAGAATCCAAGTATTATGGTGGCTTTTGCGAGGTGATATGGTGAGTAGCAGCTGAATCCACTATCCCTCGCGGACTAGTAAAGAGACAAGCGATACCTTCACTGGAGATAGAAGCAGCGGAGGCGACGAAGGCAGGCGGGCGGCTGATCATGCCGTGAAGTTGCTGGAGTTGAAGGCGGACTTCTTCAAGGTCATTCGGGTGGCAGAGGCACTGTCGACCGCAACAGATGCAGTCGGACGAGGAGGAAGACCATTTTTATGGTAGCAGGTTGCCTCAAGGTGCCCGTCCCTTCTGCAGAAGGAACACTTCAGACGTGACCGACCACCATGACCCCTCCCTCGAAAGTCTAAACGCCCTCCACGGGCAGGATGAGGGAGAGGTAGTAAGGGCGCAGCAGTTCGCTGAAGGAGGGTCGGCGAGGGAGGTTCAGTAGTATCAGGAGGTGGTGATACTTTAAGCAGCATGAAGCACACATCGGAGAGAGAGGGGTTCTCGCTGGAATGCAAGATGGAGATACATGGAAAAAATAGGAGATGACATGTAGTATGAAGCTATTGAGGTGTAGACTTAATAGGTAATGTGTGCAGGGAATGCGTGGAAAACAAGGGGGTTATTGTCATTAAAATAAACGCAGGAGTGGGGAAATTGAGCGGTCCTGATAAAAGATTAGGAAGGTGGTGTGGGGCTACGGTTGGGAAGAAAAAATGCAGGAGCTTGTGTGAGGTGTGGCTCGAGGGTTTTGAGGTGGCGTTCAGGTAGGGGGATCGAGGTGCTGGGAGGTGTTGCAGCGGAGCCGCAGAGGGACGAGCCCAACAACTTGAGGTCTTGGAGATCATTGTCGTCCGGCTCGAGGGAGAGGTCAAGAAGCAGCTCCGACTGAGGAGGTAGCGACGTTAGAACTGGCAGCGGATCACAGTGGCTGCGGAAGTGCTAGAGGCATCTACTTTGGTCGGCTGGCATCATCGAAGGCATCGACGGTCGTGCTGGAGGCTCTCGAAACTTCAACATGATCGGTCGGCTGACATCGTCGTTGCTGGGAGAGTACCTGGCACTTGGCAGAAGTGGTAGGCAGAGACGAGCGTTGACTGTGTAGGGTTGGAGTTGCGTGAATCGCCTGGGTGTGAATGTAGAGCTGATGCGTAGGAGGGGGCATTATTTGCGGCGTGAATGATAAAAAGAACAAGAGAGGCTCCTGCTTGCGATATTCCCGTTCTGTCAGCACCGACTTAGTAACAGGTTGGTTCTGGACGATGGGGGTCGAGTGTTGCATCTCCGCGCTAGTTGGTACCCGAGCATCCTTCTATGGGTCCGCAGGGAGGGCTGTCGTGGGTTCATTCTCAACAACGGAGGATGCGATCACAGGCTCAAGGGCGAGGCATGTGTCCTGGAACGTGGACAGGGAGTGTAGCGGCCTGCCCTGCTTGCCGAAAGCGATGGCAGATGATCTATAGCAAGGTCAGACTTCATGGTGGAAGGTGCACCTATGAGGGTGATGGCTGGGAGTAGAAGTGGCAAGCCCACATTGATTCGATCATGCACCTAAAGCTTGGCATGAATAGTGGCGCTGGTGGCCTTGATGTGCGCATACAAGGAGAAGCCGTTGGGTTGAGGACTAGTTCCTGGCGGCTGCATTGGTAGCCGGTGAAGAGCAGCAACTTGGATGGAGTCCTTGGTGAAGGTGGCTGGGGGAAGCACTGGTGGGAATCCAGCGACGGAAACCACATCTAGAATGAAGCAGGTCAGAGCACTTGTTAAGAAGCCGAAAGATTTGCACGATCAGGAAGTAGAGAAAATGAACACAATATTGAGTTAATCTGAAAACAAGCATACAAAATATAATCTGGAGCAAGTTTTGGCGAACTCTCAGAGGTTGGGTCCTCCAAAGAGCCTCTCTCAAAGAGCCTAAAAACAAGAGATCCCAAAAGATGATCCAAACAACCTTACCCCTCTCCCTTATATAATTAGGGTGGGAACACTTAATAAGGCAACACATTTAATATAATTAATTGTCATTAATTAATTACTTCTAATTAATTTCCAAATCACGACGGTCTCCCTCTTGGCGCAACGCCACGCCGCCCCTCTCTGGTTCAATTCATGGTACCCCCTTCCCGCTGCCTCTATTTTTTGTCACCCCTCCATCCTCACCCGCTTCTGGCGAACCCTCCGCTGCCCTAATAGCCACCCGATCCCCTTTTCTCCCAAAAAATTCCACATCCCTACCTCCTCCTGAATCCCCATTCCCCATATCATCAAACTCCACCCCTACCTCAAACCCTTCACGCTCCAGCCAGGCTTCTGAAACCTGTACCCACTGCCAGATCTTAACTAGCCCTCCTCCCAAACCCTCTAGCCGCTGAACAACCCCATCCCCATTCAAAAATGCCTCTCATTTCCCTACCAAAGTCCATCAGAACCCCAATTGTCCCATCTTCCCCCACGCCCCCAAACCGTCCCATCCTCAGTCCTCTCCTTATCTTTGTCCAGCCGTCAAAAGCCCTTGACAGATTCATCCACCACTGGATCATCAACATATTATGCTCCTACCGCTGCCTGTATGTGTAAGTTGTAGTTTGGAGTCGTTATTTTTTGTTATCGCGTACTTGACACTATTTTTGTGGATGTTTATTTTATTTGCTATTAGTACTAGGCATTGTGTGATTTGCAGAGCTATGCGTGCGTTGAATAGAACTTGCTTTTCCTTAATTAATATTTTTGAACGCTTGTGCCTTTGTTAATTTTTTTATAGTAATTAATTACTGTTGTAATTTTTAGTGGACCTCTTCTTGTATTGGCATCGCATTACATCACATGTAGGATTGCATTTAAAGTGTCCACCCCTTATTGACCTACCCTTACATCCAATTGGTATTAGAGATAGTTTGTGCCACATTTATATACGTAATGGTTAGTCATATAGAGTCTTTAGGTTCATCTATGACTAGTTATCATTGTCATTCCTCTCCTTTATTTGGGGATCCCAAGTGTACCTATATCCGATCCCATAGAGCTCTTTAGAGAAATCCTCATGTTATTGTGATGATTATTATCATTCTCCGTACACCACTTCTAGAGATCGTGTCGACTTCTCGACGCGATTCCACTGTGCTAGAGATGATTACTATGGTTATTATCTTCATCCCTATCCTTATGCACGAGCAGATTGAGCCGACCCTTTGACATGTCTCGATTATTTTAGGGATGACTATTCTGAGGATCATCATTTTGAGAGAAACCTTGAGTGTAGGTTTCGTGTTGTTGCCCCACTTTTTGACGGTTCATTGAGTCCCGAGTCTTTTAGTTATTGGCTTGTGGATATGTAATATTATCTTGATTATTTCAAATTATTCAGTGAGCGTCGTATAAAATTTGTGAATCTTAAGCTTCTAGATCAGTCGAGAGCATATTGTTATAGCATTGAGAGGACCCATGAGCGAGATCATCTTCACCGCATCACTTGTTGGGTGGAGATGAAACGTAGGTTCTATCAGAGGTATTTGTCGACGTTGTATTAGAGTTGCTTGCTCAATTAGTTATTTACCCTTCAGCAAGGATCCATATCTGTCTCTGAGTACATGGATCGTTTTGATGAGTTAGTTGTGAGGAGTGACATCTGAGAGGAACCATCTATGACCACTACCTGATTTCAGTTTGGACTTCGTTCTGACATATGTACTGAGTTGGCTTATCACCGCTTGGATTCCCTTGAATAGACATATCAGCTCTCCCTTCATCATGAACAATCCTTGAGACCCGCTAAAGTTAGCCGAGTGGATTCACACCTTGACCACCCCAGTATGAGTCCCTCCCATTCCGAGGTCCCCACTTTGACTACTCTTGCCCAGTCGGAGACGATAGAAGTGTTACCTGAGTCTGATCTCTCTCATCCCAATGAGGTACCTTGTTCAACGAGTGGACCATCATTTGATTTTGTCTCATTTCTTGTGTTCTCGATTGAGAGTTACTCTGAGTGACCTATTGATCCTATATTGATGTGTCCTTCACCTACCCCCTCCTTCTACCCTGCCCGGGGTTAGTTAGCGCTCCTACTTTGGACCCATTTATTGACTCCTTAGCTATGGACCCATTCTTGAAAGTTGCTCTTTTTCACTCTTCCTCGTTGTCCCGAGTTTCATCATGGTCGTGATCCGAGACACTAGGGTTTCTCTCATAGTGATTACCTCCTCCGCACGATAGGACTTATCGAGAGGAACATGATCCTAATGAGAAATTCATTGATGAGCCTCCTGAAAAAGCTCCTGATAAGCCACCACATCCTGGTGAGGATTAGATTCATATGAGCCACTCATTTATGAGTATCGAGTTATTGATAGCTCTTCCGTTATCGTCCCTGATATTTTCTCAGACAATGATTCTTGAGTGGAGCATCAAGTATGTAGGGTTTTCCTTGAGTACACTTGAACATACTCCCGATATTTCGAGATCCTACCTTATGACTCATCACACTCTTGATGAGTTTTGGGACACTCCCTGCTGATCTACTAGATGAGTTCTTTCTTTTTAAGAACACTCATCATACTCTTAAGTCACATCATATCATCAGTGCCTCTAGTATCTACTCTGGCGATCGTCGTATCCATGATGAATTTTTATACATACCTTCTGGTGAGCCCCTGATGTGTCTCGTTCACCGAGACATATTTGACACTTTATGAGCTCGTATTTGAGTGTTGATGTGTCACAGTTATTTGGGTACTTGTCGTCCACTCAATGAGTTTTTCTACTCTCCACCGAAAGTGCTTCTTGATAAGCCTCCCCATGTTAGAGATATTCAAGTCATTGTCTGACTTTCCCCTAGGAAGTGTATCAAGTATGTCATCCTTCATTTCTATCATTCACATTTTGCACAAGTTTGTTGAGTCATTTGTTTATCATTCGCATGTGTTAAATGAGTTGGTATGTAAGAAAATTAAATATAGTAGTGATTATTATAAAGAATGAGCAAATCAGCGCAGGAGGGAACAAACCTTTGCGGATGGAGAGCAAGTGATGGTTTATATACGATCTGAGAGGATCCCGTCGGGACCAATAAAGAAATTAAGTGCTCAACGAACGATCCCCTGTATAGTAATACCACAGGTCAGTACAAATGCTTATGAAAATAACATCCCTTAAAGTTTGGTCATTAATCGAGTATTCAATGTAAATGATTTGATTCACACCCATATCCGAGCCATAGCCTTCTTTGGCCCCTTACATTCCATCCTTGTTTTCTCCTAAGGAGTCGCTCCATGAGGGTCACTCTGCACCATTCACGGTTTCACCGGTACAGCAGTCAGGAGGACATACATTTCAGCCAGAGTCACTTAGTTCCCACTGGAGACATACTTCATATCATTGGCCACGACTTCACCATGGAAAGAGGGCAAGATATTTGGCGATATCTTACCCACTGGAGCAGCCACCCTCTTTATGACGCTACTTGAATTTCTTCAGAGGAGCTCGAGAGGATCACCCCGCGGCTACGCCGAGAGTATGATTGTATTCACTTACCGGAGATGAGTGCTTTCAAGCTGGGGGGAATTGATGGAGATCAACGGCCGATGCAAGGCTATTCCCTCAGGAGGCGGTTGTCCGCTACCCGATCAGGCGATCCGAGTCCACGGATGTGCCCAGATGGTCATTTCGAGTCTTGTTGATGTATTATTTTTATTGTTTGAGTTGTATTCGTCGTTCGATCGACTGGAACGATGAGAGCCATCTGATTGGGATGCCCTATCTCATCCTTGAGCATATAAACATGCTGGTGACGGGGGGGGGGGGGGGGCATTGATGGTTTTAGACTCAACTTTTGAATCCGCTGGTCTCCCTCTTGGTGAGATGTTGAGCGGCCCCTCTCTGGTGTGAATCCAGGTATCTCCCCTCCCACAACCTCTATTTCCCGTCAGTCGCCCCATCTCCATCCTCTGCCACTTCCGCTGAACCCTCTACTGCTCTAATATCCGCCCTCCTCCCCAACCCTCTCGTGTCTGAACAGCTCCCATCCCCATTCGAAAACGCCTCTCAATGTCTTACCAATGTCTAGCAAAACCCCAACTGTTCCCTTTACTTCCCACACCCCAAACCGTCCCCTACCCACCTTCAATCCTCTTCCCCAGGATTTCCTTGCCACTCTCTAGCCGTCAAAAGCCCTTGACGGAGTCTTCCACCAATGGATCATCAACAGATTCCACCCTTATCGCTGCCTGCATGTGTATATTGTAGTTTGGAGTCATTATTTTCTATCGTTGTGTACTTGACACTATATTTCCGTGGATGTTTATTTTATTTGCTATTAGTACTGAACAATGTGTGATTTGCATGGCCTATTCCGCGCACGTTTGAAAATATTTGCACTTCGGTCGCTTCGTTGAATAGTACTTGCTTTCCCTTAATTAAAATTTGTGAACGCTTGTGTCTCTATTAATTTTTTTTATAGTAATTAATTATTGTTGCAATTTTTAGCGGACCTCTTCTTGGATTGGCATCACATAACATCGCATGTAGGTTTCCATTTAAAGTGTCTACCCCTTGTTGACCTACTCCTCCATCAAAATGACTGAGCCTACTAGAGGCAATCTCTATCCATTTAGCTTGTTATTAGTGAAAGTTTTTGAAGTATCATTTCGTTTTGTTCTAAAATAGCTTGGTGATAGTTTAAGCTTAATGAGCTGTCCATACCGAAGAAGCAGACACACACCCAAAGTCAGAACAATAGTTGTGCAGCCAGCAGCTGAAGGGAGCTGAAAGATGATCCATGTCAGAGTAACTGAGATGGCAACCAAGTACTCACCATGGAACAACCATGGAGTGTTGGAACTCGATCTTGATCCGACGAAAGACGAGCCAAGCGATGTTGATGAGGAAGACGAGTAGCTTCAGTGTCGAGGCTCTAATTGAAGATAGAACAGATAAAGGCAGTAGAGGATGCACTCACATGCCATCATTGATCTACTATGATGTTATATTTGATGCAAGAAGTATCCGGAGTGATTAAGGTAGAGAGACTAGTACACTACTCTGGTTCCTCAAAACTTCGAACATGAAATCACCTTTTCTCACCAAACCCGCTCAGTAGGAAAAAATAATCACATGAGTCATTTTTTTTATGGTCACAACTTGGCGAGCTTACCCCAAATTGATACTTTTTTTCAATATAGACTCCAAAAAAGGAAGGTCAGGGGTATGGACCAAGGTTTCATTAATCTGGTTCAAAAAGGAGGTTGTACTATAGGAGTTTTGAACCCTCGAGCAAACTGTTCTCTCTTTTTTTCTATCCTAGTTATTTTTTTCTTTTTTGTAATATAATCTTTTGTATGGTTTGTTCTTCTCTAGCCGAGGTGGTCAAATTGAAACCAGACTTGTATAGTAGATCACAGAGAATTAATCAAGAGCTCAATTCTAGGATGGTTTCTTGTTCTATCCAACAATATCTAGGGCTGTTTTGTGCAGCTCAGTTAGATAGCATGGAAGTAAGTTATGGTATCTTTATGTCTCATTCTTATGCTTTCGTAGTTCAGGTCCACCTATTTTTGTATGCTTTGTGGAATATTTTGTTTTTAGATCATCAAAACTCAAATTAGGCTTTAAATTATTATGCTTCACCAAACATAAGTGTCACCTAAGTTTTTTGTTGATCAGGCCTTTTCTAAACTTATTTAGGATTATATTTTCTATTTATTATGTGAAAGGAAGATTTTTTTGTGATATCTCTTTATTGTTGTTTTACTTTTTTGAATGCAGTTGATAGAAGCTTTTTATATCCCAGCCCTCCAACACTAACGCGATTTAAGGAGTCGCTCAATCCCTTCATGAAGAAAAAGCCAGTTGAGTATAGTACTCTGGATGAGAAAATAGTCTGTCAGATGGACAATTTGACAGTACCAAAACTGTGTGTTAAGCTTAACACACTTAAAGTAAGCTTTAACAATTATTATTTTTAATTAATATTCCCGTGTTGTAAAAGAAATTTATTCCTTAAAAAAATTTGTTGTGATTGTGGACGTTACTGCTGCATTTATATTTTGGATTTGATAGTTGTACATCTATTTCATCTTCTGTATCTTTTGTTTATTGCTGTACATATTTGTGGACATCTTTTATTTCCCAGGAATCTGTGAACACTATTGATAACTGTACTTCAATTTCTATTCTTCCATTATTTTTCTCCTTTACCGCTTGCTCGTTTCACTTCTAAAATCTTTATTTTCATTGATTTTTCTGCATGCTGACGTATCATTGTTGTCATTTTAGACCTGGTATGATTCCCAAGAGTGCAAGATATGTAAAAGAAGAATGGTATATTCTTTAAGCAGAGTTTTATTTCAAACTATTGTTGCCAGCAAGTATACATTATCATTCACTGCCATTCTTATAATTGGCTCAAACTGATTTTCCTATTCATAATCAATGTCATCTCTCACGAATCAACTAAGTGCACAATTGTGATCTTATCGGGGTTTCCTTGGTCAAAATAAAAGTTTTAAGACAATAGGACAAACTATCATCAGTTTTAACATCGTTTAGAGCTTGTATTTAGTTAAAATCATATCAACCACCATTATTTTTCCAGCATAAAGTCTGAGAGTATCGTGGTGTAATGTAATAGCTTCCTACTTTTTGTGTGTGTAACTTCCTCTGTATTGAACTATTTTCTCAAGTTTCAGGCCTCGTCACTTGGTGCTGATGAGGAGTACACATCCTTCCAACATAACCTGTCACTTGCGTCACAATTTTCAAAGCCTCTCGATCTCACTTCGCATGACAGAGTAATTGGGTTGCTAGTATTGGCACAGCAATCGAACGCCCCACTAAGTAAACGGCAGATTGTTTTGGATATGACTGGAGGTCTTAGTCATGGCATTCGTAGCTAACATCTCACACTTGATAGTTGTCATATGTGGGATAGGGATGTAAATCTTATGAACTTTGTTAGAGTAAAATTTATAAAAATTGTATTTTTTAATGTGAGTGACATTTGTGACCTGAATGTACATGTAATTGTTGAGAGCGAGGGAGAGATCACTCACCTTAGGGTTCGATACTTTTTCTCTATCTCTGCCGAAGAAGGATGATTCCTTTATATGCTTAGCCACTCCTTAAGATTTGGTTACCACCAGGTGAACCCAAGTTAGCTTGACTCATAACACCCCCCCCCCCCCCCCCCCCCCCGACTCATAACACCCCCCCTCAAGCTAACACCGTAAGCATTTAACATCCCGAGCTTGAGCGAGAAAGAATGAAGAGATTTCCCAGAAACAACTTTGGTTAGAATGTTAGCAAGTTGATCCTCAGATGACACAAACACCATAGTGATAGTCTTGTCTTGGATTTTGTCCCGAATGAAGTGGCAGTCGACTTCAATGTGTTTGGTTCTCTCATGAAAGACGGGGTTGTTAGCTATATTGATAGCCGCTTGATTATCACAGTAAAGATGCATTGCTTCAGAAACAAAGAAGCCCATCTCCCCCAATATAGACTTAACCCAGATGAGTTCACAGGTAGTGACAGCAATTGCCCGATACTCTGCTTCTGTGGAGGAACGGACAACAAAATTTTGTTTTTTACTTCTCCAGGAAATTAGATTGCCACCAACATAGATAGAATATCCACTTGTAGATGATCCGAGGAAGAGCCTGCCCAATCAGCACAATACCCGTGGACCTTTAGATGGCCATGATCTTGATAGAGAATGCCTTTTCCGGGGTCCTTTTTTAAATATTTGAGAATCCGCAGGACAGCTTGATAGTGATGAACTTTAGGATTGTGCATGAATTGACTTACCAAGTCCACAACAAAGGAGATATCAGGTTTGGTAATAGTCAAATAAATCAACTTTCCAACAATACGTTGAAATTCAGACTTCCTCTCAAGATCGAAAGAATTCTCCTTGTGAATGTCATAGCTCGGGTCCACAGGACTATCCACGGGTTTGACACCCAAATATCCAACATCTTTAAGAAGATCCAAGACATATTTACGCTGAGAAATCATAATCTTCCCCGCAGATCGAGCGATCTCAATTCCGAGAAAGTACCTAAGGATTCTCAAATCCTTAATTTCAAAGGCAGAAGCCAATTCCTTTTTTTACCAAAGTAATGTGGTGTTCATCAGTTCCGATGATAATAATGTCATCCACATAGACAACAAGAATAGTAGTACATTCTTCATTTCTGTAGAGAAAGATGGAGTGATCTGAAGTGCAACGAGTGAAGCTTAAATGAACAAGTTTGTCGCTTAACTTGGCAAACCAGGCTCGAGGTGACTGTTTGAGGCCATACAAGGCTTTTTTAAGGCGACACCCATGTCCTTCAGGAACATCCATACTAGGGGGAGACGTCATATAAATTTCTTCCTGTAAATCACCATGGAGGAAGGCATTCTTAACATCAAGCTGATGCAACGTCCAAGATTTATGAACAACAATGAACAATAAAATTCTGACGGAGTTCAGCTTAGCGACATGGGCAATTGTCTCTTGAAAATCAATTCCATCAACTTGAGTAAAGCCTTTTGCAACCAATTTCACCTTATATCTGTCAAGAGTTCCATCTTGAAGAAATTTAGTTGTATATATCCATTTGCATCCGACAGGACGATGCCCATGTGGGATAGGAACAATTTCCCAAGTTTTTTTGACGTTGTAGAGCATTCATCTCCTCCTCCATGACCTTCATCCAATGAGGACACAAGAGAGCCTTTGAAAAACTGTTAGGGATAGAAATAGAGGAAACAGAGGCAAGATATGCTTGCAAAGAGTGAGAGATAGAATTATACCCAACATTCTGATCTATGGGATATTTAGTCCGACCGCTATGAACTTGCAGCGCAGAAGTGGTCTCTTGAGTGATGTTGTTGCTCGGATCTGGCGGAGTGGTGGTGGGTGGTGGAGCATGAGTGAGGCATTCTTGACCAAGATTTCTATGTTTCCTTCTCTGGTACACTTGAATATTCTTCCTCCTTCTGTACACACAAAGATCCTTGGTAGGAACTTCCTCTCTAACAGAAATATCCACACATCCCAGAGCAAGCACATAAACCGAAATAGGAAGAGGTGGCACTGTATCCTTATCATCTTTGCTCTTCTCCTGAAATCTGATAACTTTTCCCTCATCAGAGTAATAGGGAGTATTTTCAAAAAAAGTGATATCCTTTGAGATAAACCTTCTCCGAAGAATAGGAGAATAACACTTGTACCCCTTTTGGTTGGCAGCATATCCCACAAAGACACATTTTATTGCTTGTGGGCCCAACTTCTGTTGAGGAGTCCTCGAACATGAAGTTTGGAAAGTAATGTCATGCTCTCACAGGAACCTCTGAAGGTCACTGCATGTGTATTCGCCTCCATTATCACTCCTAAGGATCTTAATTGAAGTTCCAAATTGAGTCTGCACATAATGATAAAATAATTGAAATATTTCTGAAACTTCATTCTTCTTTTTCATGAGGTACACCCAAGTAAAGCGTGAGTGATCATCAATAAAACAGACAAAATACTGAAAACCATTCACAGAGCAAATAGGAGCAGTCCAGACATCAGAATGTATCAAATCAAAGCAATTTATACTTCGACTACGACTAGGGGCATAATTGGTTCTACAGTGCTTAGCCAGTTCACACGACTGACAATCAAAAGTAGGTTTTTCAATATTAAGAAAATGCGGGAAAGTATATTTTAAAGTCTTCAAACAACCATGTCCAAATCTCTTGTGTCACAACATCAACTGATTAGGGTTGGTAGACTTCTGAACACCAAAAGCTTGACAGCTGTCCAAGACATACCCACCACCAGACTCATGTCCACCACCAATCGTCTTCCCACTCGCCAGATCCTGAAAAACACAATGGGAGGAGAAAAAAGTGATAGAACAGTTAAGCTGTTTAGTTAAACTGCTCACAGATAAGAGATTTGTAGGAAATGTGGGAATGATAACAACAGATTTGAGAGACACGGAGGGAGAAAGATGAATAACCCCTTTACCAGCCACATGAGTCGAAAATCCATCAGCAAGTCTCACACTGCCAGAGGCAGGAGAAATAGAGGAGATCCCCATGGAAGACCCAGTCATGTGGTCGGAAGCCCCTTAGTCAATGATCCAAGAAGTAGATGAGTCTTTCGAGGACACAGGAGTAGAATGAGCATGAGCTGCCGTCCCCACAAAATCAGCAGAAAGAGATCGCCCGGTAGCATTGGCTTTTAAGGACTTCAGTTCTCTAGTCAAACTCTCGTTCTCTGCCTGAAGGTACCCAGTATTCTCCAGATTACCATACATAGCCGTTTGGGATCTCACATATTTCCCATCGGCACCACGAATCCAACCTGGAGGGATCAGGTGAGGATGAAGATCCCAACATTTCTCCTTCCCCTGACCTTTCTTCCGACAGTGAGGGCACTTCATCTTGCTCTTGTCCTCTAGTCTCACGTTCCTTGGGTGCCATCTCTTCTGCTCTGCAGCAAGGGTAGATTTTTTATGACCGACCAGAATATCTGAACGAAGGGAATTTATACGGTTTGCTTCCCCTCGAATATAATGAACCATTGTCTCTAGATCCGACACGGAATCTCTACCCAACATCTGAACTCTCTGGAATTCAAGTTCAGGAGGAAGGCCAGAAAGCATCTCAAAGACCCTCCGTTGCATGAGGTAAGTCTTGTAATCTTTTATAATCTGAATAGCGGAATACTGATCTATTTCAGCCCACTTATGGGTCAACTTGCTATAATATTCTTCGAAATCAGCCATTCCTGTCATGTGGACTTGCTCAGTTTGAAGCTGATATATTCTATCCAAGTCCTTCTTTTTTGAGTAATTCCGTTCAATCAATTCCCACATCTCTTTTGCAGTTTGGCAGAATAAAAAGTGACTTGCAATCTTGGGTTCCATAGAATTGACAAGTCAATTTATCACAATGAGGTTCTTACCTTCCCATTCCTCATATAGGGGGTCAGACACGTCAGGAGCTGGTTTGGATCCGGTGAGAAACCCAAGTCTCCGACGACTTCCAATGAATATCCGCATAGATTGGACCCATAAAAGATAATTTCTCCCATTGAGCTTGATTTGAGTAACACCGTGGTTGATGTCCATGTTAGAACTTCCTCCACCATAGTGTTTAGATTGATCAACCACCCCTTTAGAGGCATCAATACCCTTCAATTTGTCCTCCATAGGAACAAACATTGACGACAACTTGCACCAAAAAGGACGGTTACAGCTGCACCCCTGCACCAACAGATTGCAAGAAAAAACAGCTCCAGCCGCACCACCAGACGACAACACCACCAGACGACAGCCTCTGCACCTCAGGAATGACTGGACGAAGGATGACTGCACCAGGAAAGATTGGACGAAAGTTGCTGTCGCTCGATCCCAGTAGCCAGAAGACAACGATCGAGTAAGAAGAAGAAGACGATTGATCGATCCCACTGACAACACTAGACGACGGCAATCGATTCCACTGTCAACACCCTGCTGTCGACGCCAGAAGATGAAGACGATCGATCGATCTCGGACGATCGACGGGCCGACGGATGACGGAGACGAACGGAGACGAACTGACGAAACAACTGAGACGAGCGGCTCCAATCGCGACATCGACATAGTGGCGAGCCTTTAGGCTGAAGCAGAAGAAACCTCCTTTGATACCATATTGAGAACGAGGGAGAGATCACTCACCTTAGGGTTCGATACTTCTTCTCTATCTCTGCCGAAGAAGGATGATTCATTTATATGCTTAGCCACTCCTTAAGATCTGGTCACCACCAGGTGAACCGAAGTTAGCTTGACTCATAACAGTATTGCATAACAAAATAGTCAGTAAGATATTGGAGTGGGTTGTCATTTTCATAAGTTAAATCGTATTTATACGAAAACAGGCATTCTTGCTTCTTGTCTCATGATCCTCACTATGTTCTGCACTCTTCTAGCTCTTCTTTCTCTCTTGTTAATTAGGGCTCCAACTCCGATGAATATTATATATGGAGTAAAAGACATTGCTAAGAGGTCCCTGATTTTACAACTACAGAAATATGCCAGAATTTATTTCATTCTCTCCCAGCTTGCTAACAAGTGGGAGTAATTTGCTGAATCAAACCATTTTGTCATTCTGTCTTCTATTTGTTCCTTGTTCTTAAAAATTGAAATTGATTTGTGTCATTACGAACTTGTGAAGCATCGATCAAATTCGATTTCCTTGGTCCTATCATACCGAGTTGTATCTTGAGCAATCACAATTGCGAACTGGTTGTCAGAGTTACTTCATTGCAGATGAAAAGGAGGATTATAGTTAAAAAAAATGTTGGATGCAAATAATCTTGCATACTCCTTTAGTTATTGCTAGATACTCAACTTTTGCACTGGGCTTATACACGACAACCTGTTTTTTTTACTTCTCTAACTATGTTTTCTCCAACAAAAAAGCACAACCTATATGTTGAACATCTATCTGTTAGCCATTAATATTTTATGTATGTTATATTAAGTTGTTATGTTATGAGTCGTTTGTGTCTTTTAATAGTTTGAGTATTTGATATAAGTCCATATGGTCGAACTTATTACTCGTTTGTCATTTTGTAATTCTATATAAGGACCCCTTGGGTCACGAAAGAAGCAAGCAATGATGAATCTTAAATCTCTCTTAGTTTTTGTCTCTTTCTCTCTAAGTTAGGATTAGGGTTGAGCATGGATCCCGTCTTTCTCTTCTCTTTTGGTTGAGCTCATCTCCCTCGTCATATTCTTCGCAGGCTGAGCTCGGCTCTCCTTGTATCTCCGTCGTCACCCCCACCACCGACAATATAGTAATGTACTACATGAAGACTCGTTCCAACATGGTATCAAACCCTCCCCATCTCCTCGTTCTTGTGTAGGGCTATGTGTAAGGTTTTGTCGAATCCATTCTTCTCCACGTTCTCTGCGGAATCGACGACAAGAAATTGAACTTTGCCAGTCCCACAACTTCCTTTCGAATCGAGCCCCATAAGTTGGCCACCTGATCTATTGTGCAAACAATTTTGTGCATTGCGATTGGTGCCCTCATGCACGTCGTCCACCGCTAGTGCACATTGGACGTTCCCTTCTGGACGATACTTTGTTACAGTGGACGTTCCCTTCATCCACTGCTAGTGCACAGTGGACGTTCCCTTCCTCCACTGCTAGTGTACAATGGATGTTCCCTTCTGGCAGGATTTATTATTACGCATGTGCGCACAACTTCTTATTTGTATTTTGTATCTTTAATTTTGAGGGCATTATGGCAAAATGTATGTGTGCCCCCTCCCTACATAAGGAGATGAATTGAGAGTTTTAGTTATGTTTTTTTATTAGAGTTTTGTGATCTCTCGTTTGGAGGGCTTCTAGGAGTAACCAACCTTCTGAGGTTAGACACAACTATTCCTCGTAATTGTATCCATGTTCTTTGAGTTTTATTGCAAGTAATTTCTTCTTGGTAACATTGGTCTGACCTGCCGACCCCGTCTACTAAGACATTGGCCGTCGGGCCTCCTGCGAGCAGCGCATAGATCCCCGCCTCCTCCCCGCATGTGTCCGGCAACCTCTCCATGCTCACGGACAGCAGCGTCTCCCGCACACGTACCCAGCAGCGCCTCCCAGCGCGTGAATCTTCCCCCTGCTCGTGGCCGGCAACATCTCCCGCACGCGTATCCAGCAGAGTCCTCAGTGCGTGAACGCCTCCCAGTGCGTGAACGCCTCCCAGTGCGTGAACGCCTCCCAGTGCGTGAACGCCTCCCAGTGCGTGAACGCCTCTCCATGCTCAATCAGCCTCTCTCGCCTCTTCCAACATTCCAGGCTTGTTCGCCGGCCTTTCGCGCATCCAGAATTGGCTGCTTTTGCGCATCCAAATCGACTATTTCCAGCATTCCAGGCCGCTCCATCGTCTGCTTCCGCCTGTTATGCACTCAACCACGGCCGATGCCGATTCCGCGCATTCAGGTTCCAGCTCCTGTACTCTCTCTTGACCCTCCAACTCTTGCGCCCTCTTCCGCCTCTTCCACATCGATCAACCTCCATCTCCTGCAACCATCGCAACTCCATCTCTGGCGGTTCCTGCACACGCCCTTCTGCCCTGTGGGCTTCTCCCACTGCTGCGCTCTTCTTCTCATACCTTCTCTTTTGACATCTCCTACTTCCGTCAACCATTCCTCCCACCGGTTGCGCCTAGTCCACTCCATTCTTCTACTCCGCCTCCTATGCACTATTCTTCTTATACTAAAGGCCCGTCACTCGATGGAATCCTGTGCGGAGGATCTCAAACACACCCTCACCACCGTCAAATCTCGCTTTGAGGTTCAAGCTGAGTCGTTCGCTTCGATTATGGCCCTGTTCACATGCAACCTGACCAACACTAATCTGGCGCAAAAGGTCTTAACGGATCTTATCGGCATGGAAGGGCTCGCGGGCTCCGCCAGTCCTCTCCCGACCTCACGTGGACAGCTCTCAGTGAGGCACTCAATCAGCGGTATGATCATCGCTACTCCAATGTGATCAAACGCCTTTGCGGGGTCCGTCAAACCGTTTCCCTCGACTCGTACATAGATGAATTTACCAATTGGTCACCCACGTTCTGGGTTTTCCACCCGACCACTACTTGGGTTATTTCTTGCATGACTTACAACCTCATATCCACGCTTGCTTCCACATCAATCTATCCATCGACCAAGCCATGCATCTCTCCCTACTCGTGGAGGCCGAATATCTTGTGACGTCTGGGGACTCTCTTTCTACATCGCCTCCTTGCAAACCTCCCTACCAACCATACTTTGCCCCGCCTCTTCTAAAACTCCACCTGCACCACCTTCTCACCTAACCATACTTTACACCATGCTACAACCGCCCTATCCCTACTATCTGTCTTTCCGACTAAGAGTATCATGACCTGCAGAGTAAGGACTCGTGCTCTCATTGCAAGCAATTATACTATACTACTCGCGATTGTCCCGTCACAAAGTTTTGCGCCCTCATCAGTGATTACTGGGAGGAGATCGGTGTAGTTGACTTGGACGCCCTTGCGATCGGTGAGGTACCTTCGGACGAACCCCGGGCACCTCGACGACAGCCAACCCGATGTGTATCACTTCTAGATGGCAGACCACATCTCAATCTTGGGGACAAGGTTGATTTTCTGGCAGGATATATTTTTACGCACGCGTGCGCAACTTCTTGTTTGTATATTGTATCTTTAATTTGGAGGGCATTATGGTAAAATGTATGTGAACCCCCCTCCCTATATAAGATGGTGGCTTGGGAGTTTTAGTTATGTTTTTTTATTAGGGTATTGTTATCTCTTATTTGGAGAGGGACTTCTAGGAGGAACCAGCCTCCTGAGGTTAGACACGAGTAATCCTCGTGATTTTATCCAAGTTCTCCGAGTTCTATCGCAAGTATTTTCATCTTCGTAACATATTTTCTCATCGAGCGAGACAAACTTTCCGTCGCAAGAACCAACTCTAGCACTCCACAGGTCGTTGTGGTTGGATAGACCGGCTTGCTTTAGTGAGCACTCCCTTGTCGTGGATCTGTCTCGTGTTCTCCTTCTGGAGGACAACGCCTCTCAATCTAACAACTCAAACATCGATCCTTACTTTTTTTCTGTTTTCCATCGAGCGACGTCCCCTGCCTCCTCCTTCGATCTGCACGTCACTTTTTCAGCTCAGATTTCCGGCTTGCGCCACATTTACTACCTATGATTGCTACTACTGAGCGACATCAATCCTCCTTATCATTTTCCCTTCCAGGTTCTGGTGCCAAACAAGAAAAAAAACTATGGATCGAGTCGTTAATTAATCAATGGATTAATTTATTAAGTCATTATTTATTTATTTAATTAATTGATTCAATTAATGTATTATTCAAAGGAGGGTGGATCTTCATGGTCTCAAAATGGCATTTGAGTCTGCTTGCAAAAAATATTTCGAAGGCATGACATCGTTGAAATAGGCTTAACCTAACATCCTCTTTCACATCTCCATAGGAGGTTTTAGCTAATCTCATTGCTAAAGTCCAAGGATTTCAAGTTTCACAAAAATTTCCCTCGCTACCCATTACACATTTCGAAGTTGTGCCCGACGCGCACTCATCCAACCTCGATGTACCATAGTTTGCTCCATCTGTCTCCATCTAGCACCCTTCTGTCCAGTTCCATATTCCGCCGACTTTGTGCTCCACGCCATCTATTCCATCTGTCATTCTCCAACCATTCCTTACAATGGTTTCTCTTCTCAGGAGTCACTTCCATTCCAGATCACAATAGTCACTTCCATTCCAGATCATAATAGTCACTCCCACTCCAGATCCCAGCTGTCTCTATTTCACAAGCCTTCGACTGATCTGCCCATTCTAGTGCATTGATGCGTGGTCTCCGCAAGCAACGAGACCCCGACTTCATCGTCATTGTTCGTGTCCGTGGTGGGCACGGCAAAATCATGACTTTTAATGAAACCTCAGCTTCAAGTGCACGAAATAAGGAGTTGTTTTGGCGGGAGATCAAGGAACCTAATGATCGGCGCTCAAGTTCCATACTCTTCTATGAGCTTGAGGATAAACTCAAAGTGGAGTGAGATGTTATGGGCTCACACTAGTTAGCCATTGATATTTTATGTATGTTTTATTAGGTCGTTATTTTATGAGTCGTTATTTTTAATATTTTGAGTATCTGATATAACTCCAAATGTTTGGATTCATTATTTCATTACTCATATGACATTTTATAATCCTATATTAGGACTCCTTGGGTCATGAAAGAAGCAAGCTATGGAAGAATCTTAATCTCTCTTTTAGTTCTTTTCTCCTCTCCAAGGTCCTTAGGGTTGAGCAAGACCCCCTCTTTCTTCTCTCTTAGATTGAGTTTGGATCCCTTGTCACATTCTCCTTAGGTTGAGCTCGGCTTCCCTTGTATCTCTACCAGTCTACCACCACCACCTCAGACGAGATAGCATGCACTACCGGAAGTCCGGTAACACTATCATCATGGAGAGCCAACCTATTCAGCATTACACAAGTCTTTCACTATTCCTTCCAACAAAGATTCTAGATTAAAATGCCTATTTCAATATAATGAATACCCTTTCCCGTGATTCCTTTAGGTACCTTAAAATTTTGAGAGCAACATTCTACGTGGCTTTCTTTGGGACAATGCATTAATTTGTTAAGAATGCTTATGACATACATGATGTCAATTTGTGTTTGAGAAATATAAATGAGCTGACCCCACTTATTGTTGATATCTTTCGATATGAACTTCCTCCCCCTGATCGCCATTCTGATTGAGTTTGTGAGTGAAGAAAAAATGAGCAATTGTCAGTTTGACGCTGCTTCGAATCTTAGTTAAGGCAGTATCTGTGCGATCAATGGAGGGAAATCGTTGGCGAGTGGATTAGAGGAGGAAGACAATTGGACAAGAGGCGGGTGCGTCGGGTTTGGAGCGAGTGACGGGAGATGGATATCAGGCTTATTCAGTCCCTTATGCCATGTTGTATTAGATGGAAAATGAATACTGCATTAAGAAGAGAGTTATCTCCTCTTATACAGAGAGAGCAGTTACAAGGCATTAACAAGAATGCAAAATGACCGGAATTTAAAGTAATAACCTATTTTCCGGATACAAACACCCAACAAAGAACTACTTTGCATGAATATGAGTGTATGCATTCGAAGATTTTAGGCGTGATGCGATATTTGGTGGAACCTGTGAGAAAGATATAGAGAATTTGTATTGGAGGATCCATATATGTAACTTGTTATTAAGGAAATAAGTTTGATAATAAATGATCCCTCAATATTCTTTTAGGGACTTTCATTGAAACTAGGTGGAAGATACACTCAAGTTATCTGACATTATTTTCATTTGGTAACATGGGATTTAAAAACACAAAGTTCCTTTCTCTTCCTTCTTTTTGGGAAACCAATCTGAATGTTCTGTCCTATTATCGGTTCTCACCATTTTTATTTTTAGTATCATTTTGGGTCTCAATCATGTGGTGGAATGATCTGAAACACTGAATTGTTTCATCAAGTGTACCCAAGTGATACTTCACTTACTGACAATGAAAGACACATGCCATCTGTTATGTGATCTATAAGGAGTTTTAGGTGGACCCTAAACAACAGAATGAACAAAAACAAATGCAATAAAGTATCTGTATTTTGACAAGGGGCATGACACTAAAGAATGTTTAGCTAACTCACAATTTTAGCAAAAAGTTTAATATCTTTATTATATATGTATAAATTATGAGGAAAGACTGAGATATGCATATCACATTAGTTAATTCAAAAGAAGATGTATGGTTTGTTCTTTTTATGGGGATAGGAGATAATAGACCGTCAAAAAATTTGACAATCTTTTCGACTTGATTTAGAGTGTGATGTCAAGACATTAGTGATGCTTGAAATGTGATGTGTGGAATCTAAATCAATAAGCCATGCCGGCTGGAGTGAAGTAGTGTTACCATGTAAGTTTGATTATTTTGAGGCACGAGTTCATAGATGAAGATAGACATAAATGGTGTTTGAGATAGTAAGACCATAATGAGTAGTTGGTGGAGGGCCCCTTTCAACTAATCTTGAAGTATATCAGAGAAGTTTGTACTAAATTCAGCCAAATGTGCCTTCTTGGTGTGGCCCGATTTTTTATAATGAGTTCAAACTGACTGTTGTTTGACCGCCTATTTTTTGTGAGTGGCGATCCACATGTTTATAAACAATTATATTGGATCTCTCCATAGGCTTAGGCTTGGGAAATCATGCATCGAATCACTCCTTTTTGTATAAAAACAGGCCATTGGGTGATGAATATGGTGATCTCCCCGAAATATGTTCTATTATGCTCATATTTTCTCAAAGATGGTACACTTCAAAATCTCCGTTCATTCGATAGTGAAGTGAGTGATCACGTTATTTGAACATTGAACATGAACATCAAGAGCCTTCCATTATTGATTACTGGTATTATTTCTTGAGTCAGGTGGTTGCTAGTTCGACATAAAACCTCGTTTTCTTGATCTTCATTACTTGAATGATAATAAGTGATGGGGAAGTGATGTAGGGTAGGTGTATAGTGAAAATCTACAATGGACGACTAGTGGACGGTGAGGTTTCGATCAACAGTTCCTATTCTAGTATGATGCTACCATTCAAGAGATAGCGACAGTAATTAATTAATTAGCAATAACATTAATCCACACCATAAAAATATCAAGAGCACAAGCGAGATTGAATTTCTTTAGGGAAAAGAGGCTATGACTTTCCTGCGCTAGGAGGGTCAAAACTAAGCGCGCTGCGAATAATTCCGTCCTGCGAATCACAAGGGCTTTTAAACAATATTCCAAAACACCAAATATCCAGCAATAATGAGATCCAAACAAAGTATATTAATATTAAAAAACTAGGGTCCATACAACAAGAAAACTCACAAAAGCATAGTAGAGATCCGGTGAAGCATGGCATGGTGGAGACGATCTGGAAGGAAACTAGAGGGGACTTAATTTGGCTGTTTGGAGTGGGATCGGGGCAGTGGGGGTCGGATCTAGGAGATTGGCGGCCTGTAGGGGTTCAGGGGAGGGCACTAGTGGGGTTGGAGGCGTTGGTCTATAGTGGAGAGGGAGGGAGAAGGTGCGGTGGGCTGTCGGGGCTTGAGGTTTAGAGGCAAAAAGCTGGGAGGTGGCTCGAAGAAGAAACAGCAGGCTGTGGGAGTGGACGCTTTTGCTGGATTGAAGTGAGGGGCGGTGGTTGGCTGTTTGGAGAGTTGTGAGGGTGGCGTTGGAGGGATTTGAGAGTGGAGGAAGGTGGCTATGAGTGGGGAATATCAATAGAGAGCATGAGAAGGTTTAGGAGTCGTCACCTAGAGATTCACGGAGTCGATCACCGTGGAGGGACTGCTGGAATCCGGGATTTCTAATCTTCAATTTCTGCAATAGCGTTGGCAGCCCCCATATCTTCCTATTTATAATAAAAACACACTTAGGGCACCCGACATCAACAACTATGATTGGCCGTGGATGCGGAGGGCCTGGTTACCATAAAATAACTCAAAAACAACGATGTTATATATGAAATCCTAAGTTAACAATTAGCCAGATGCATCTATGAAGTCGGATAATCGATCCGGAGGTGCCAAAGTTCACCCACCATCTTGATGTATAAATACCCCACAATAATTTCATACTCCACAGAGTTACGCCATCATGAAGGATAGATACTTCAGTAATTTCATACTCAATGGAGTTGTGGAGCAGAAAAAAGTCAACCTAATTTTATTCTCAATATCCCATAGTTCAAACCTTTCAACTCGTTTCTACTTTTTAATAACTAACTTCAAGAAATTTCCAACATACAAAACCTTGAAAAATAGTTTTCATCCCCTAGGATCCAGAATAGGACATATCCTTGGGTTGAAAAGTGGAAAGTTCTCGCTGTTTGTACTCATTTTAATGAATAAGAGCTCTTAGCTTTTGCTGAATAACATATAACAACTCGAATTTCCCCTTATACAAAAGTGTGGGAGAGATTCTTCTCATATATGTCATGACAGTCGAAGACTTAGTTATTAAAGGCGCACCAATGCGCAAAGGGGTCTTGGAACCTAGGCGCAGGCGCGCGCCCGAAGAAGGCAGGGCGCAATCACATTCATTTTAAATAAAGAGCATGAAATATCAGTTCATCTTCTTGAGCAGAATCTTCATATATTCTACTCATTAATCATTCATTTATATCTCTTAAGAAATAAAATCAATATGATCGCTTGCATCATATCTAAATCTCAACGATCGATTATGTCTCAAAAACACTAAGGCTCCGTTTGGGAGGACTTATCTTCACCGGTCAAGCGGTTATGACCGCATGAATCAGACCATAATTAAGGTCCGATTCATGCAGTCGTAACCTCTTGACCGGTGAAAATAAGTCCCCCCAAACGGAGCCTAAATCATATAAACATTATTGAGTTCTTGCATTATTTTTTTCATTATTTTGAAAAAAAAATTACAACAAAAATCACACTCAGACACGTATTTAATGTCCAAAGGCGCAAAAAAGGCGCACGAAGGCACAAACCTCTGAGCCCGGTGAGCCTGGATCCTTTAGTGCGCCTGAGTCACGCCTTTAACAACATAGGTCGGAGACGAATCACAATGTATGACCCATCATTTGACATACTCAACAGTCGATGAACTCAGACAAAGTGAAACCCAACATTCGGTATAATCAATGTAAATTTTTTTGTTAATGGACTCAATACAAAAACTCCAATTGATGGACTCTCGGTAGAATACTCTAGTTGGCGGACTTATTCGACCGTGGAGGAAACAATATTCATCCCTTATTGATGTCAAAAATAGTTGGCGTTAAGATTTTGGCAGAAACAATCTCTGGATTCCGTGGCTTAAGATTGTGCTGGGACATAGGAGTAGAGACACTGCATACGGCAATGGGGGGCTCAAATTATGTTGATGACGGGAATGTGACCTAATGTAGAGAACAAAGGAACTCGCAAGTGAGAAGGGGCAGCTGCCTAGGTCCAACAACCTGACTATGATGCCATATGGAAATAGGCGTTCCTTCTTCTCTGCTCATGGTTTTGCTGTATTGAACACCTCTTGCATCTCTACTTTTCTCTTGTTAATTAGGGCTTTCGCTCGATGAATGATATCTAAACAGTAGAATGTAGAATTGCAAAGAGGCCCCTGATTTGAAACCTAATAATTTGAACTGTTACTTAAAAAAAAAATTCTTTATTTTTCTTAGGTTGGATCAGATTTTTCTTAGTCATGTCATAGGTAGTGTATTCTTGACTTAATGAAGTAGATTAGTTGACCCAGACCATATTGGCTAATGGGTGAGTGCTGACAAAAGGTATGCCAGGTTAATTGTCCAGGCACATTCCTACCCTTAGATTAGCTGACATGGCTCTCAGTTGTATAAATGTCCTTTGCACAACAGTTTTAAGTTACTTCCATGTTTTAAATTTGAATGTTTGGAGCTTTTTCGTAACTTTTCTTCGAAGACGTTTGTGTTTTGAACAATTGATACACTAGACTTTTAGTACTTTTTTTTTGAAAACTTTTTTATTCATAAATCATATGCTACGATAACTGTCTAATTGATGATTATTTTTACTTAACAGATCTATTGTTCAATTTTTAACATGTAATGAATGCATCATTACATGCCAATTTTCCCCTTTCAGCCTAATATGATTTAAGTTTTATTATTTCAGTATATTCGAGATCAACTTGAGGAACTAGAAGCTTCCATTAAACAGTCTTGGGTGGCTATCCAAACCGGTAAGTTTCTTCAGGTGATAAGGTTATACATGGATTTCTTTTTAGAATGTAATCACATTTTACTCTGACTTAGTAATGATTCATCCTTTAGAGATTGTGGTTAAATCTTATCTTGATTTAATGTGAACTTAGTCAAGCTAATTTTAAAAAACTGGTAGTCACGCACTCATATATGAATGTATGCATGTGATGGAGATCAAAGTTCAATGGCGGGCCCACCTATATTAGAGCTTGTTCGGGTTTATATTCGTGGGAGAGTGAGTTAAGATCGTCGTACCCGAGTTTGGGGAACCTCTACAATTTTTGTATGTCGTTTGTGTTGATTGCCTCTTCTCTATGCTTTATTTTCCGCACCTTTACTCACTCTTTATCGTTATGGTTGTGATATATTTGAGGGTATTTTGTGAAACATTCAAAAACAGTAAAACTAAATATCTTTAAAACTTTAATACTTTATTCACCCCCCCCCCTATAGAGCTCTTACCAAGAGATTACCTTCTCTTTCAATGGTTATGGGCCTAGCCCGTAACACTGACAAAGTCAATAGAGTCGTCGGAGGGTGTCTAAAGGATACTGTGCAGCTGAAACCACAACGTCCTAGGCGGGGTGTACTCGCAAAGAGAGAGATATCATAAACTCATCAAGGGGAAAGGAAATAGACTTAACTTCTTGGATGCTCCATTCCATAAAACATGTCTTTCAATAGACTTACAGAATCCCATAATGATAACTCTTAACCTCGAAGCCCCAACTATTTATAAATTTCAACACTAAAAGACGAGATAATAAATGAAAATAATAAAGATAGCAATAAGAAAGGCTCATTCAATAATAATTGGGAACAATGCCGCAACAGTGCTCACTTCAATGTCTTTGCCACTTCAGATATACCTAGTGCAAACAATGTTTCCACGTCTTCATCTGAATGGATAATTGACTTAGGTGCTATCGAACATATGCTCTAATCATCAAATTTTATTTCTTACACCCCTTTGTCTGGTTGCGACAAAGTCATTTCTGCCAATGGCTCATTGTCCCTTATTGTCAGCAAGGGACAAATTTTATGTTTTCGACTATTTCTCTTTCATTTGATCATGTTCCATCTTCTCTTCATAATTTACTTTTATTAGTAATATCAATAGATCCTTAAATTATCCAGTGACATTTTATTTGGATTCTTGTGTTCTTTAGTATTTGGGTACAATGTTTCACTGAAAATGGTAGGAATCATGGGGACTTATATTTCTTGGATCAAAAATTGCCATCATTCTTATTATCTACCACCAGTTGTCTTTGTTGGAACCCTTGTTTGGATTTGTGCTAGGTTCACTCTTAGGATGTCTTTACCCCCATGTATAGTCAGGGTCTTGGTCTAGTCTAAGTTAGGTCCTTTTAGGTCAGGTTTGTGCAGACCAGCATTGCAGTGGACTTAGACTTAGACTCAGAAAGTTTATGTGGATTTTCTATATCAGTTCGACTATAGTCGAACTCAGCTCGACGATTGTTGATCTCCCATCGACGATCTCAGAGTCTTGTACTCTGAACTGAGCTCGATGATCTACGAGCTCATGTCGACGATCTACGAGCTCATGTCGACGATTTGGTTTTCTCGGCAGTAATCTCTGTTATACGATAGCTATTCTCAGGTCGACGATCTCTTAACTCAGCTCGACGATCTCTGAACTGGGCTCTACGATTTTATGCTGCTTTCAGTTATGAGTTTTTCAGATCGGTCAGAAGTATTTATTTTTTGGTTAATGATCAATTCTTTTAAAGGCAAATATATTCTGATAATTAATGTTGTTATTCCCAAGGCTGATAGCCGTATTTCTTGAAGCATTAATTATGGTATTCACAGAATATTTCTTTAGCATATTTTATGAAGACAGATATGGAAGTGCATTTATGTTGCCAGCGTTTCTAGCCGTTTGGGCTCCTAAAGTATTGCAGAATATTATGCACTGTCCAAGGAAATCAAATTCTTGCCGTTTTCTTATTCTGATTGAATTTATAATTCAGAAAATAAATAAGGATATACAAGAGAACAATCATACACACAGTCAAAGGATATATATATACAGAAACTTTTCTTCATTAATATAAATCATCAATATTACTCTTACTCTCAAGGATTGTTGCTCTGCTGTAATAAGGAAGGAGAACCTTTTCAAAAATCCCTCTTGAGTCTTCTTCATTCCTCAGGCTTCAGGATTCACAAAGAGCTCAAATCTTTTTCAGTCTTCAGATCTAAGAAAGCTCTTCTACAATTTTTGAAGACCTACACCCAGGGCCAAGTTTCCTCTTCCTAAATCCCTTTGACATCTCAGGGGAAGCTTGGACATTCTCTTCAATCCATATAGTTTTCTCACTTGATTGAGAAAGAAGATTTCTTTTAATTTTTCTTTTACCTCCATCTGTACAGAGTTATCTCTCCCTTCAAAAGTGAACTCTTGGTGATAGGGCACCTGAACAAAAACCTATTGGATTTTGGGCTCCTGATCAAAAGCTCAAAGGGTCTCTAGATCTACCTGAAAGAGATCTTGTGGTGGCAGGGCACCTGAACAAAAACCTGTAGTGGATTCCTACCTGGGTGGTAGAATAGTGGATGTACCCAGATTTGGGGAACCACTATAAAATTTCTTGTGTCGTCTGGATGCTTTGTGTTTTCTTCTTGTGCTGAGCTCTGCTGTGATAGTTTATTTGTCTTTCCCTCTATTATATAAGTATCATTAATTTAATTCCGCAATAAAACTAAACAATTCTTTTTATACTCTATTCACCCCCCCCCTCTAGAGTAAAGTTTATCTATCTCTCACTTTCAATTTGTATCAGAGGGTGTGTTTTTAAAATTGTACAGGCTTACGCCTGAACCTAAAATCTCTGATAGATATTCTTTTTTACTCTATTGTTTTTCTATTATACCATGGCACAGTACAAGGATCTTGCAAGCACCAGACCTCCAGTTTGCAAATTGCAAAAGTTTGGAATCTAGAAGGCAAGAATCAGACTCTATATGAATTCTATTGATGAAAATATTTATGTCTCTATCTTAACAGGAGTACCTCCACCAGCTGCCCCACCAAGTACTTCTACAAACATGACTGCAGACTGCAGTACCTCCTCCAGACTATAATGTTGCATACAAGAAAGCAAAGATTGCTGATGCAAAAACCATGAACATACTAGCACAAACAATGTCTGATGACATATTTCAAAAGGTAGCTGAATGTGAATCAGCTAAGGCTATCTGGGATTCCTTAAACCCGATGGTTGCAGGATCAGCAGATGAAAGGAAGGACAGGAGAGCTCATCTCATCTCCCAGTATGAGAATTTTAAAAAGGAAGAAACTGAACAAGTTTCTGAGATGTACAACAGACTCAACATCATTGTTAATGAGCTGAAAACGCTTGACAAAGACATCTCAGTCACAGAATTAAATGACAAGATTCTCATGTGCTTTCCCAGCTCATGGGACTTTAAAATCTGGCCTATCAGAGAGACCAGAAGCACTCATGAAATGACTACATAATCATTAATTGTAGCTGTGATGTGATAGTTTATCTGTCTTTTGTGTTTTTTTATTTTTTTGTGCTTACTTTCTCTGTGATTAATTTCTGGTCTGTAAATCTATGTGTGTGCAAATTCTGTGTTAACTGAAATTATTTAAGAAGAATTTTCAAATCTCTATTCACCTCCTTCTAGAGAATTCTCAGAGGATTTATACAACTGTTCACACTTTCATAGGAATTATGAATGCATAGGCGCACTTGATGGTGTGGTTTGAGACCATGTAAAAAATGACTCATGGTGGGAAGCTAAATGACTCATACATTAGTGTCCAACTCAACCCCAACATAGGTGCTTGCATATTCAACTTGTTGAAATACACATAAAAATTTAAAAGCATTGTCGAACTGTCGGTTGTCGTAACAAATAATGAGCTTCTCTTTCAACGCGTTGCCAAGTCTTTGTTGGGTTTTTTCGGCATCTTGCAGCGTCCACACATCCAATGAGCATGGATCCCGCCATATTAATCATTGCCATTTGAAATTATTGTTTTCTTTTATTGGTTAAAGTTCAAATAGGGAAATTTCCAGTCAATAGGAATGATGTGCCCAATGTTTTAAATATCGGATGTGCCGGGTACATATGGCGGATTGCGGGTTTTTAGGGTCGGATGTGAGACCAAGGTGTCGGGGTAGTAGTATGTATGATACAAACATAAATATATTGCGACCTACTTAAAAGAATACTCTGAATCTCTTGGCGCGAATGGAATATTGCGGGCATATTTATAAATGAACTAGAACAGGCCCCAGGCATCTGCTTCGCGAACGCAAGTGATAAAACCGCATTGCGCGATAACGTTGTGAAATCACGTAAATGAGACACCGAAATATCAGTACCAATTTCAGTGGCAGTGGAAAAAACGGTTTAGAATGTATAAAATTAGCTGGGAAGCTCCAATAATTTAAATTACACAAACGTATAACCATCAAACTACAATTACTAGTGTCGGTCGCTAATTGAGGAGATTTAAATGGATAATACCCGACATACCCAAGAGACAGTGGTTAATGATAGAACACAAAATACTGTCTGGTGGTTGCCTTTACTGGAATGCCGGACTCTCATCGACTCCTCCGCTGGAAGTCGGCCTGACAAATAAATGGTACCGGGAATTAGAAGGACAAATTAAAATCCGGCAACAGAAGTTGCAGGAGGTCAACTTCTGGAGGCCTCAGTGGCATCCTCGATCCGGCGGCGGATTTATTTCATCGTTAGTAATCACCTTCTGAAATCTCCTCATAAGGTCCGTCGCTCTGAGGGGCGCTGAGGAGCAGTACTTCCTCTTCTTCATCAACACAATCTGCAGGCACTTTTCGCAGCTTTCCTGGAGTAGGAGTCCGAACGATGGCGGCGTGACGAGACTCACGAGAGCTTTTTCTTGGTTCTGTATCAAAATACACTCCGCCACTTGACTGCCGTCAAGCAGGAAAGAATCAGGGGTCATCGGAAGAACTGGAGCCCAAACCACTCTGTCACCTTCAAATGCAAGGATCTCGATTCTATTCCATTGACCGGGTTCCAAGAGTAGGAATGAAGAAGATCATTCAATTTTTTATAGATCCAGATCTAGGGTTTGGATTCTTTTTTGTATGAATCTGTAATTTATAAACAATCAAAATTAATATAAAATTTGAGATGATCAATATATACAAATTTAATTACAACTTATAAATAAATATTAACTTACCAACTCAAATGTACTCCAATTTCTTTCACAACCTGAAGAGCTAAGTAGTCAATCCGAGAATGCGTACTGTCATGTCTCTCAAATCAGGTGCCATTACATTAAACTTGGCGCCAATTCACTAATTATATTTAAACAAAAAAATAATACTCAAGCTCATAATATGAGCGACAAAACATAATCATCCAACTAAGCGAGACATGCACGTAACAAAAGTGAATAATTTAAGAAATTTAAAATTATTTATACCAAGATCAAGAGAACTATTGAGACTTTGTCTCTTTGCAATTTCTCTTCCAAAAGATCCTCTCTTATTTCGATAGAGACATAGGGGTCAGCAATACGATCTTGAAGAGACATACTGTCCTGTTGATTCTCCCATACATCTTAGACCTCATACAATCAATTACCGCATCCATGTATTTACCGTCTTTCTCCATTGTCCCAATTTGCAAAATAAAAGTATGGATTAAGGTAATGACCAACAATATGAAGGGGAGTGCTCAACTTACTATCAATCCTTCTTTCAATTAGCTTCCATATGAGAAGATACCGAGATTTATTACGATTTAGAGCAATCTCAATTTCGCTTTAGCCTTCATCATATCTCCGTATATCCACCCCATAGAAGGCGTATCTCCATCAGCTCTTCTCAACACCTTCACTAAAGGAGCAAATATACTAACAACAATCTCCGCATCTTTCCAAAATTTCACATTATATACAATTGCAACGGCCTGTAATTTTAAATACAGCAAAATTGATCATAATCTTCCACAAGTTAAATAAAACTATAAAACGGGTGTCCCGTGGTGTGCTAAAACTGAGTCATGCTCATACGCTCCTTCTTATCTAAAATATTGCAAAGATAGTGCAGTAGCAAATCTAGTCACCAACGAATAAAAGAATTTAAATCTTTTGTACTTCAAATCAAGAGAAATGGTGTCCATATATGACTGCCAAAATACGACCAAGGGTGATGACATTTTTGATTTGCTTTATTTTTGCAATATCTCCAAAATAAAAATTGTGTGGGGCAACGTCCAAAATAGCAGGTCTTTTCAGAGCATCTGCCGCCATTATTAGGCAACAAGCACCACATTGTCTTCTCCCGGAGAAGAATAATCTTGCGCCTCATGGTGGTCGAGGGAATTTTCCATCATGAACGTCAGATCATGACTATCCATGGATGCTCCTGACAGTGAACCAATATTCATAATACTCACATCAGTACCGCATCACGATAATGCTACAACCGATAGAGAACTCAACCTACAAGTAGCGAATGCGTTTAGTGATGTTCGGAGATACTCAAATATGGTGTACTTTCAACCCTTGCCCACGACTATAGTGTACTACTGATCAAAGGAAGGAAGCGTAATTAAAGGATCCGGCTTCTCTATCCATACTCTGCGATATAGTTTGTTTCCATACTGCCTTATCCACCTAATAATGCCAAATAGTTTGTCACTGAATCCGGACAGGTATTTGCGGAAAATATTCCTTTTGTCTTCATTTTAGAGGTATACTATGTGATTGAGAGTGAATCCATTGAACACCTCCAGACTACTACTTCATCACGGTCTGCCTCCAATCTAGCGGGCTCAGGGTGACTAAAGCAACCCGCATTTTCACCACCTGGTGGGTGGAACATTGCCTCGTATGCTAGGCGTCCGACTCACCCCTCCACAGTACTTTGATAGACATCGAACCCTATTTGTGTCCTTCGCATCAACCTTCTCACCTGGGTGAGACCAAGAGTGAAGTGATCGGTGCCCCAGTAATGGCAAGCAGACGATCACGAAGTTACCAGATGTGGATGCGGCGGTGGTGGTAATTAGAGAGACATGTTGATATCAGTAGAAACTAGTAACAATCATTAATGACCTCTAACTATGAGTGTAACAATTCTGGAGATTCCACTCAACGTGCTCGGATGGAGAGCAGCAAGGTTACCCGAAAATCGTGGAGAGCTTCTAAATCTCAATCACGTGACCGTGGCCCATTCAGATTAACAGAGCCTAAACAATCTTGATGGTCTTCCTCCTTCGTGTCTAAGCGTGACTGTGAGTGACACAAGTAACTCAGTTTGATGTACTCGTCGATGGTTTGCTTGTCTTGTGTAAGTGTTGTGTATACACTACGATAGCAAGGTGCATGAAAAAAGCGGGGACATACCTCCTCTTGAGTTGACCGCTTGGAGGAGGAGGTGATAGGAGCAGTTGTCCCATAGTGAATCACATCCGCTTCGACAGCCCCCACCAAGTGAGTGTGAGGAGCCCTTCAGCTTCAATGTAGCAGTGACTTCCACCTGCCTGGAGGAGGTGTGCGTTTCCAGCTGAGGAAGTCGAGTCAAGGTCGTTTGCAACCGATCAAGGACACACCTCAGGCTCAAGTGTGCCGTCGACATCCCCAAGCGATCTAATTTCATCACCGGCATCCCGACCTAGGTGGATTCCTATTATCTTGATTTGCTAGTTGGAGGTGGTGGAGGCGTAGGAAGGTCACTGCTGACAGGAGGAGGAAGAGCAGGGGTGCTGCAGGAAGACCGCCGAAGGTAATGATGTGCTTCTCAAATTGTTCGACCGAGGTGCGTAACCCTAACATGACTTCGTTCGAATCTGCTCAACAACGCCGGGAGAGTAGCGGCAACAGTGGCTATGAGCTCGTCACGATACGATTACCCATGTCTCCAAAAATCTTCCCTTATGTTGTTGACTCTCGAAATCCATGGATTTTATTTTAAAACTCTTAAACTTAGAGCGTTTTCTCTTGAAAAGACGTCGCGCCGACTCGGACATGTCCCGACGATAGGATGTGATATCTCAGCAACCACACCAAACTGATGTGAACCAAGGTGGGGGTGTAGTTTTGAACAACAAAATAATTGCGACCTACTTAAAATAATTGTGGCGCGAAGGATTTTGCGGGCTATTTTAAATGAACTAAACGGCCCAGGCATCGCTCGCGAACGCAAGGATACCGCACGTACGTAATAACGTTGTGAATCACGTATCCATGAGCACCGAAATATGGTGGCGGACATTTATGGCAGTGGAAAATAACGGTAGTTAGAAGATAAAATTAGCTGGGCAAGCTCCAATAATTAACTATTCATTTAAACGTATAACCATAAAAATTACTAGTGTTCGCAAGCGAGGAGATCGAGAGGTATACCCACTACCCAGGGAAAGAGACAGTGGTAGACACAACTTCTGGTGGTGGTGCCTTTACTGGAGGAGGTGCCGGACCTGATGGAGACTGGCGGTGGAGAGCTCGTTGGAAGTCGGCCGAGCAAAACAGTCCGGGAGAAGGAAATCCGGCGGAAGAAGATGCAGAGGAGGTCACTGGACGTCTAGGGTGGCACTGGAGAGCTCGTTGGCGGCGAAAGATGACTCCATAGGTGGCGTCGCCGATGTAGAGGGGCGCTGGGAGGAGCAGTAGTTGCCTGAGATGGTCGTCGGGGAAGAAGGAAGCTGCAGGCATAGTCGCAGCTTTCCTGGAGAGGATCCGACGCTGGCGGCGTGACTGGTGAGAGGGAAAGAAAGGTATCGTTGACGTGTTCCGTCGAGCAGGATGCGCGAATAGGGGTATCGGGCGGAGGCGCTTGGGAAAACCTGACCTGAAAAACCTAAATGAAGGTTCGGTCGATTCTATTCCCAGCCGGGTTCCAAGGAGGAATGAAGAAGGAGTTTTATATAAGGAGGGATTCATGTTTGGATTACAAAGGCTTTTGATAATGGCACCCACTGCCTAATAACATAGGAAATTATACTTTACGAGCAATGAGCTTGAATGAGCTTTCAAATGGATAATATTTTCAGAAATTAAAAATTATAGTTATTTAAAATGTGCTTGCCCTAAGCTAACCTATCGCCTAAGTTATCGGATTTATGCATTTAGGGTCTCGTTGGCCTGGTCACACCAACGAGCCATACAAAATTGGCGCCACAGCATGCGCGATACAAAATAATACTCAAGTGCTCATAATATGAGCGACAAAACATAATAATCCAACTAAGCGCGAAAACATGCGCAGCGAAAGACATGCACGAAAAAAGGAAAAATATTGGTACAATAATAATACTAAAAGATGCGTCGCAGGTTGCTTCACATGGTGAGGAAGTTGGCTACTGCTCTCTGTTGCGGGAATGAAATTAAAATTCAATAATAATGGAGTCATAATCCCCTCTATATATGGAGGCGGATCAGAATGAAAAACAATATTACACGACATAAATGTATCTAACATAATAAAACACATATTGTAACACTCCCCCTTAAGTTGGACGGGAGAAGTTAATCATGACGAACTTGATAACAATTCTCCCAAAGGTACTCGCACTCAGGCCTTTCACGAGTATATATCAGCAAGCTGTCTATCTGAGGGAATAGGGTTATGGGCAATGTTCTCTTTGATGAAATGGCGATCCACCTCAACATGTTTGGTTTGATCATGTTGAATAGGGTTATGGGCAATGCTAATAGCATCTTTGTTATCACAATACAACCGAATTGGCTCAGCTTCTGAGATCCCTAGGTCACTCAGCAAGGAGCGTAACCAAAGGTCTTCCCAAACTCCATGAGCCATGGCCCGAAACTCTGTTTCAGCGCTAGATCGTGTGACAATATGTTTTTTACTTCTCCAAGTAACAAGGTTCCCACCAACGAGAGAGCAGTACTCTGAGGTAGATCGCCGATCGTCAATCGTCGATGGACCCGGCCCAAGTAGCATTAGTGTAAACTTCAATTTTTAGAGCCGAATTTGGGAAAAACGAGATCCCACTCCAAGGTGAGGACTTAAGGTACCTGAGGATCCTGTGGGCATCATCGACTTGACGAGTCTTCGGAGCATGCTTAAACTGGCTGGCAACACTTACAGTGTAGGCAATATCATGACGGGTATGAGCCAGGTAGATCAGCCTCCCTACCAATCTCTAAAATTCAAGTACATTTTCAATCTCCTTTCCATCATCACGACCCATTTTGTGATTCACTTCAATTGGGGTATCGGCTGATCTACAGCCACTCATCCCAGTCTTCTCAAGCAGATTCAGAGTATACTTCTTTTGGGAAATGAAAATCCCATGCTTGGACCATGCCACTTCAAAACCCAAGAAATATTTGAGTGCGCCTAAATCCTTGATCTCGAACTCTGAAGCCAATTTTTGTTTCAAGAGCTTGATCTTTTCCACATCGTCGCTTGTTATAACAATATCATCCATATAAACAATGAGAGTTGTGAGTTTACCGGTCTGATGTTTGATAAACAACGTATGATCAGCATTGCTTTGGTGATACCCAAATGATACCATGGCTTTGTGAAATCTCCCAAACCAGGCTCTTGGAGACTGTTTCAGCCCATACAGGGCTTTCTTTAACTTGCAAACATTTCCTTTTGAACTTTTAAGAGTAAGGCCTGGTGGAAGGGACATGTAAACTTCCTCATCATGATCCACTTGGAGGAAAGTGTTTTTTACATCAAGTTGTCAAAGGTCCTATCTTTTGCAAGCATAATAGGATAAAGGGACTCTGATAGTGTTCATCTTTGCTATAGGGAGGAACGCTGATAGTCAATCCCAAGGGTTTGGGTATACCCTCTTGCCACCAGTCTTGTTTTACATCTTTCAACAATACCGTGAGGGTTTTGTTTAACATAAAACACCCATTTGCGTCCAACCAGTTTTTTTCCCTTTGGGAAGATGCACCAAATCTCATGTATTGTTTTTTCAAGAGCAGCTATCTCCTCAAGCATCGCCTCTCTCCACACGGGAATCTCCTGAGCAATCTACCAAGATGCTGGTACAGGCGGGGAAACGAGGGAAGACACAAAGGTATTATGAGAAGTAGAGAACGAGTCATAATAAACATAATTCGAAAGTGGATGTTGAGTACATGATCGAATACCTTTCCTAAGAGCAATAGGAGGTTCAGAAGGCCCTAAGTCAGGATCCAGTGTTTGATCTGGTTGCACAGTTAGGTCAAGTGTGTTGGTAGTCCTCTGTTTTCTCCTTGTGTACACCTGCAAGCTAGGAGCAATAGGAGCAGTAGGACAAAGAGTAGGAGAATCACTCACTACCAACGGTAGAAGCTCCCCCTGAAGTGATGGATAAGGTGGAGGAACAAGAAGAGGAATTGGAGAAGGCAAAGGAGGAGAGGGTAAAGAAGGGGTGTCACCTGGGCAGGATAATAGGTCTCCGATTCATGGAACGTGACATCCATGATGACAAAGACTTTCTTCGTATGAGGATGGAAACACCTGTAGCCCTTTTGTGTAGGAGAGTAGCAATAAACACACACCTTAGTGCACATAGATCAAGTTTGGTGGGAGGAGGGTGATGGATATGAACAAAGCAAACACATCCGAACACCTTCGGAAGAAGCTCAAAGGAGGGGACACGAAGAGTGCCAAGGGGAGCGGCATTACCAAGAATACGCGATGACATGCGATTAATGAGATATACCGCAGTAAGGACAACATCTCCCCAGTAGTATTTGGGGAGATGCATGGTAGATAGCAGGCAGCGGGCCACCTCCAATAGGTGATGATTCTTACGTTCTGCAATGTCATGTTGAGCAAGGGCAAAACTCTCAGGAGCTAGGTCAGGAAGAAGAGTTTTGCGACAATCAAACTCCTATTGAACAATACTATAAACCTTCGGAAGTGACAGTAACAGCAAACGCTCCAAAATTTGAACACTAATCTGGTCAAAATCCCGATGAGTACCATGAAGGAACTCAAAGGTGCAGTTGCGATCCTCCCGAGCACGGATCATAGCCTCATCGACCGGGCTAACAAAGGTGAGGGAATCAAAATGATTGTATTCCTGATACAACGGAGTAAACTCCAAATAGTAAACAGAGGGAGTACGATCACCCTGACGGATAAGGATATTTTCTGTCTCAACTGGAAGATCTTGGCAGCATTTCCCCTTGGAGAATAAGTAGTCTTTGCACGCCGCCAAATATCAACAGCAGTATCCATAAATAAGTAGTTGCGAACGATGGACTCCTGCACGAAATTTGATAGCCAATACATGACTAAGGAATTTTCTGAATCCCATTGAGGCCAATCAGGGGAAGTCTTCTCCGGTTCCTTTGTTTGACCAGTGATATAACTAAATAGGCAACGTCTCTCAATGGTAAGGGTAATAGAGCAAGACCATGAGAGATAATTAGAATCATCCAACCAGATAGTAGTAATCTGCGGAGTATTGTGATCATGACTCCCACAAAGAGAACTTGTAGGAGGAGGAACCAGCAATGTGGAGGTAGTAGAATCACTGAGAGAAGACATAGTGACCCAAGAATAGAAATCTAGAGACCACATTTCACGCAGGGTAGCAAAGGGCGGTCAATTATGCCGAACACATACAGTATGGAAGAGCAGAGGAATAGAAATCCACTCCATAAAACGGCGGAGGAAACACGCGGCGTTGGAAGGAAGCAAAGGCTTCACGACATGTCCGTCGCTGGAAAAAGAGGGGCTACAAACCCTAGAACACCTGATTGGAGGAAGAAGAAAGGAGGGCTGGCCTGTCTGGAGGTGCCTGGGATCCCGACAAAGGAGGGCGGAGAGAAGCTGACGGAGGAGCGCCGCTGGTAGAGGAAGAGGGGAGACGCCGCCGGGAACGGGAGAGGAGTTAGCGGCGGGAGTAGAGGACGGGTGGGGATCTGACACACGGAGTGGAGATCGACGAAAGAAGCGTCGTGCGCGACACCGAGCGACTAACGACGGAAACAAGCGAGGCGTCTAGGGTACGGGAAGTCCTTGCTCTGATACGATGTTGCGGGAATGAAAATAGACTTCAATAATAATGAAAGAGCTCTAATCCCCTCTATATATGGAGGCGGATCAGAAAAAAACAATATTACACGACATATAAATAAATCTCACATAATAACCCACATTGTAACACTCAAAACAGCGGTCGACATTAACTGAGTGGTAAGAAGAGGCTTGAGATGCAAAGCTAATTGTCTTGTCTATTGTGCAAAAGCTAAAGAATGCCTTCCAAAGAGTTTTCCTTGCTCTCCAATTGGAGAGAGATCCCAACAATCAATCCAGGGCATCCATTTCATCCAAGACTTGTTTCGATGATATCCACAAAAGAAGCGCATGTGGATGTGATAGCTAAGCCAACCAAATCTGTAGTCGACGATCTGAATGTGGTGATGAGGGAAAAGTGGGCAAAGTGTTGGTTGGGATTTGGGCGTTGGCTTTAGAGGAATGCGGTGCTTCAAGTGATGTGCTGGGGGTGAGAGCTTGAATGAAGAGCGAGCGTTTGATAGTTGAGAGCAAGTGTTTCACAATAGAGCCAGCATTTGACAGAAGAGTGTTGAAATGTTGGGGTTGATGGCAAGGGAAGTGAACGAACACACCGGGGAAACGACAATGACAAGCTGGCTGGAAGCCAACAACTGCTGAGAACTACGCTAGATAGCAACAATGAAGTGGATCTTTTGATATTGAATATGGGAGTAAGTTGATCTGTGGGGATGGAAAAACAGACCGTGATGCAATGTAGATTGGATCATTCAGCGCAGTCTTCAAAGCTTTGGACCGCCGACTGCGGTGGGTGCGATGGTCAGGCGAGGAATTTAATGAAATTTAACAAAGGCGTGCGTTCCCAAAGTCTTATGGAAAACAGCACGGGTGTGGCAGGTGTGAACCAAATGCTAGGGCTCTGAAGTATTCACGGAAAATGGGGTGAAAATGAAACAAAGTAATTACAAACTACTGAGAACTGTCACTCTCTCCAGATACTGTACAATACAAGCACAAAATCTTCAATACCCTAAACCCGCTCCCAACATCTGTTATATATGGGATACATCAAATCTGTACACATAACAGGTCGCTTGAGTGATCGCCTAAACTCCAAAAAGTCTATTGGAACAACTCATCTAAAGCAAACAAGTAGGCTCGGGTCCTTGGTTCTTGCTGTAACCACCTTTGCTGCATCCTCAATACCAGTACAAGATCTTGCATTCATGTAGTTCAGTTTCAGACTATTATCCTTTAAAATATGAAGTTGTAAGTTCAAGGGGACTTTGTCTTTGTAAAAAGGAGTTTAAGGCCCTTAAAAATGGAATCACTTAATGTGTTAATTTTGAATATAGTATTAGTTGGATGCGCTTTTCCTTCTATTTTGAGTCTACTTTTTGATCAAATGTGGGACTTAAAGATTTTCTGAAAATTTTATCTCCCTGTACTCTATATTTTGGTGATTTCTTATCTTTTATTTCCATTTGGTATTGTATATCATATTGTTGATTGGATGCTCGATTATTTTAATCAATTTGGGGGGTGGGGGATTTTCTCTGAATGCTTGATTTTGATGTCCCTCGGTATTTACACATTTGTAACATAATGCTTTTAAATTAGCATTTGAATCGATCTCTTTTTAATCCAGTATTTATAAGGTTACTAATTCTTGTTCATTTGGATTTCATGGTGTGTGGCACTTATATGTGTTGTATGATGTTCTGCATCTCATGATAGTTCCGCATTGAAAACCCTAGTCCCTGGGACTTACCTAAATCATAGTACTTAGTATCCCAGATAGCAGTTTTTTTAAAAACATACTACTTGAAGGAGTATTGTCAAATGTGGGTCGGATGTTGATTTACTCCAACCTTCATTAGGCGTAAGGAGGTTGAATTCTAAAATCCGTAGTAAAATATTTTCTTCATATTTTCTAATCATGTACGATTGTTGTTACCGAGTCTCTTTTGTCTGACAGTGGATCATCAAATTTATGGAAGATCCAAGGAGGAATTGACCTACACTAGAGAATCAGTTGATGAACTATTTACTGTATTTGATGACATCAGAACAAGGGCTATTGATGCAAGTGATGTGATCCTCGACTTCATTGGTGGGTTTACTTCTTTTTATGTTTGTAATGAGCATTAGATTTCTAATTATCTACATTTTTTGGAAAGCTGAATTTTCTAAAGGTAAATATAGGGCGCCTTTGTTTTACGCGAAGATTGGAATTTTTTTCGTATTGTATATGGAAATAACTTTTGTTTTCAAACTAGATTGGCTTTTGCTGTTACTCCACAGTAATTAATGAATTATGATAAAATTTTCATTTTATCAACTCTTGCCCATCAAGTTTTCTTAAAGCACTGTAGTCCAAAGCTATTAGCGTGTTGTCCAGGCTTTTGTATACTGTTTACAATTCTAGTAAGGGACATACATATGGCAATTCTAATAGTCATTCTAATGATTGATGATCTCCTTTATGTTGCAAACCAACTAATCATGGTGAAATGATAAGTGCATTCAAGTGATTTTTTTAATATTTTTGATATTGTACTCTTAACGTTGATGTTATTGTGAAGATAAACCAGTCTAGCCGGCTCTGCTAGTTGATCCAGCCTGATCCAATGGCTAGGTTATCCCAATACTTAAAGTTCACGTATGGGACACAACGAAACCATCAAGGAATTTAGGTAGCTCCTTTAGCCTGGTATCAGAGATCGTCTTTCCTAGAACTTTTTCTACACCCGCACATCTCTCGATCATTAACGTCATTCAGAAGCTGAGAGCACGCGCCCTAGCAATCACGTCGTCTACTTCATTTTGCCTCCATTTAGAGATTGATCATTGAGTTGTTCATGTGTCATCTCATCTTCCGTCTATTTCGACGACGTGTAATCATAGGATTCAAAGGCTCTGTTTGTTTTAAGGCCTCCTTTGATTAATGCTTCTCCTTATGGAACATTCTTGCTTCCTTCTACCCCGACTGCTCCATCTGTTGATGTTAAGCTTCAAGAAAATGATGGTGATTTCATCTTTGATTTAATATATTTCCCAACTCTCTAAAACCTCTCTAAGAACAAGCACCTTTTTCCGGTCTACTTCCTCTGCATGCTGATAGGAATTGAGAAGAATTGGTGTGTATATATATATATATACAAGAAAGGGTGATCACAACACTCAGGGTGAGCCTAAGCTATAACTACAATATAGGATACATGGTAGTGTATGAACATTGTTAGAGTTTGGCGTACTGGTCTTGACAGCTTGTTCTGGCGGTCTGGCAGTTTGTCCCTACCGGTCTGGTTGTGTGGCGGCTTGATAGGAGGCAGCGGTTATGTCTGGCGGCTTGTCTTGGCAGATTGGCGATCTGGCTGTTTAGCAGGGCTTCGTGGTTTAGTAGTCGGCTTCCTGCAGAGCTTTCCAGTCTCGGAAGACTTCTTGCAGATGCGGTCTGAGAGCAACCCGCAACTGCGGTCTGATGGATAACCGCAGTAGCGGTCTGGTGGCAACCCGCAGCTGCGGTCTGGTGGGAACCTGCAACTGCGGTCTGGTGGCAACCCGTAGTTGCGGTCTGGCAACCTACAGTGGCGGTCTGATGGCTTTTCGTAGCAGCAGTCTGGTGGGAATCCACAACTGCGGTCTGGTGGCAACCCGCAGTTGCGGTCTGGTGGCCTACAGTGGCGATCTGGCGGCTTTCCTCTATTGCCGCTGGGTGGTCTTCTTTAGTTGGTCTTTGTATAGTGTTGCGGTTTGACACCGTCAAACCGCATAGGCCGCGCGGCTTGTATTTAGTCACACATAGCTTGTTGTATTCTCCTCTCTCCCCCATTTTATAAAAATAAGGGGTATACCTTTGTATTAATGATCTTTTGGAGCAATAAAAATCGGCCTTTATTTAGCTCTTTTTTACATGGTATCAGAGCTAACCGGTCTTTTGCTCCAATTTGTTCGCGGTTTGTTTTTCTAACCGCTTCCGGTCTTCTTCCCGCCCTGCCCTCCCTTGCTTGTCGCTTCTCCTGCGACTTGTTCTTTCTTTGCATTCCTTTCAGTTCGCGCGGCTTCGCTGGTGTTCGCGCATCCTTCTTTCCCCTCCTGTGCTCTTGCGGGTTGTTGTCGTCGCACTGGTTGTTTTCTCTACTCACGCGGTCTCATCCTCTTCTCTGTTTTCTTCTTTTTGGTGGCAAGTTCCCCTGCCTTGTTCTCTTTCTGCGACCTGTTCTTTTTCGGCTTGTCGTTCAACCGTGCAGTTTGAGTCTCTCTGTCGGCCTTCTTTCCTTGGTCGCATTCTTTCTGCGACCTATTCTTTTTCAGCTTGCTCTCTTCTAGGCGTCTTTTGCGGTTTCTTCGTTTAACTGCTTGATCGCGTGGTTTATTTGTTCACACGGTCTCTTTGCCTCTTTTGCGGGCTTGTGTCTAATCGTGCGGTTAGCTTTTTCTCTATCCGGTTTCTCTATCCATGAGGTCGATTTCTCTTATCTCCTACAGGACGTGCTCTTTCGGTCTCTTCCGATAAGCGACTTATTTACTCTGGTGCCCCTTGTCACATGATCAACAATTCTCATTTGTTCTCCTGCTTGAAAAAGCAAAAATGTGTATCTCCTGGCATTATTGCAGATTGAACTTCTTCTCCTGTGCATGTTGTTGGCACTGTGCACCTCACTCCGTCTTTGCAGCTTGAGAACACTCTCTATATTCCTACTTTTCCGTGTAATTTACTGTTTGTTCATGCTCTCTGCACACAGTTGCACAAGGTTACTTTTACTGCCACTACTTATTCTTTCTGGGATTTTGTCTCAAAGGCTACGATTGCTACTGGGACTGCGAGTGATATCCTCTTCTTTCTTGACAATGTCATTACTCTTTCTGTTTCTTTTTCCCTTCAGCAATGACATTGTTGTCTTGTCCATCCCCCTTCTCGCCTCATCTACCAACTTCTCCCAGATCTTCCTCAACAGGATTCCCCTTTGAATTGTGAAGCATATCTGCTTGGTAAACATCATCGCTTTTCTTTCCCAATACGGACGGGGCATAGTTCTTCGCGTCCTTTTGAACTAGTTCACTCTGACATCTGGGGTCCCTCTCCTACTGCCACTGTTGGTCGAGTTAGCTTGTACTTTGTTACCTTCATTGATGATTTCTCCAGGTGTACTTGATTGTATCTCTTGAAAGAGCATTCTGACATTTACTCTGTGTTTACCGCCTTTTATAATGAGATCTCCACACAGTTTAATGTACCTATTCAGGTTCTTCGTACTGATAATGTCAAGGAATATGTCAGCCATCAATTTTTCGATTTTTGTGCGAGCCACGGTTTGATTCATCAAACTACTTGCCCATATACCTCTCAACAGAATGGCATTGCTGAACGCAAGAATCGACATCTCCTGGATGTTGCTCGCAGTCTTCTCTTACAAATGAATGTTTCTCGTCTTATTGGGGTCATGTTGTTCTTCTCTCTTGCTATCTCATAAATTGTATTCCCTCGTCTGTTCTTCAGGGCAAGACTATATTCTCCATTTTGTATCCCGGGGCCGAGCCGTTTCCTTTACCTCTTAGAGTTTTTGGATGTACGACGTTTGTTCACATACCTTCTCCTGGTCGTGACAAACTTTCTCTCTGTTCTGTTAAATGCATATTCCTTTGTTATTGTCCGACTCAGAAGGGATATCGCTGTTTTGATCCTCTTCTCTGCAAACAGTACGTCTTTGCTGATGTCACCTTCTTTGAAGATACACTGTATTTTTCTCCTGCTTCTTCTCTCTTGCCTTTTGATACTTCCTCTTCAATGTCTATTATCTCGACACCTCTGCCAGCACCAGTTCTTTCCATATCTGTTCCTGTTGCGTCGTCTCTTTTTCTCGAGACTGGTTCTTTTCCCTTGGAGCCTTCTGTGCCTGTTCCCGGGAGGTGTTGAAGAATCAAATCTGCTCTCCATTTGTCACTTTTGATAAAGAACTAGCAGACATCTTCACGAAACCAGTTTCCGCTTCTCTTTCAGACGTTTGTACCAAGCTGTGCATGGTTGACATATATGCTCCAGCTTGAGGGGGAGTGTTAGAGTTTGGCGGTTTGGCGGACTGGTCTCGGCGGCTTGTTGTTTTGGTGGTCTGGCAGTTTGTCCCTACCGGTCTGGTTGTGTGGCGGCTTGATAAGAGGCATCAGTTATGTCTGGCGGCTTATCTTGGCAGATTGGCGGTCTGGCTGTTTAGCAGGGCTTGGTGGTTTAGGATTCGGCTACTCGGCTTCCCGCAGAGCTTTCTAGTCTCAGAGAACTTCTTGCAGATGTGGTCTGAAAGCAACCCGCAACTGCGGTCTGATGGATATCCGCAGCAGCGGTCTGGTGGGAACTCGCAGTTGCGGTCTGGTGGCAACCCGCAGTTGCGCTCTGGCAACCTGCAGTGGCGGTCTGATGGCTTTCTACAACAACAATCTAGTGGGAATCCGCAACTGCGGTCTGGTGGCAACCCGTAGTTGCGGTCTGGCGGCCTGCAGTGGCGGTCTGGCGCCTTTCCTCTATTGTCGCTGGGTGGTCTTCTTCAGTTGTTCTTTGTATAGTGTTGCGGTTTGACACCGTCAAACCGCATAGGTCGGGCGGCTTGTATTTAGTCTCACATCGCTTGTTGTATTCTCCTCTCCCCCATTTTTTATAAATAAGGGGGCATACCTTTGTATTAATGATCTTTTGGAGCAATAAAAATCGGTCTTTATTTAGCTTTTTTACAAACATTATTTCTACCCCCCCCCCCCCCCCCCCGCTCCATCAAACTCACAGGGGATCATATACCTAGTTTGGACAAAAGTGGCATGTTGGGTCTACGTTTGTGGCTTAGCCATCAAATTCGCAAATTTCTACTAGGAAGGAATAAAGTAAGGAGCAAGAGTACCATGACCATACTGTTCACGCAGGATGAATGCATCCATCCCGATATGCTTTGGAAGAGGGTGCTTCACTGGCTTCAGAGTAAGCTGAATAACACTGGTGTTATCACAGTGGAGTGGGATCTGGAGAGGAAACACCAAGGTCCTCAAGTTGCCAATGAAGCCAAATAATATCCTCAACGGTGGTAGCCATGACCCGAAGCTCAGCCTCAATGCTGAAACGAGAAACACCAGTCTGTTTTTTGGACTTCCATGCAATAAGGGAAGAACCCAAGAACAGACAGAAACCAGTGACAGATCGATGGTCAATAGGATCACAGGCCCATGTAGCATCCAAGTAAGCACGAAGCTGCAGAGATCTACAGCTAGAGAAGAAGAGACCATGTGAAGTCATCGCCCAGAAATAGACCAGGAGTCGTAGCAGGTGACCATATTGCACAGAGGTAGGCGCGCTAACAAACTGACTTAACATATGAACAACATGAACAATTTTGGGTTGAGTATTAGTGAGGTAGAAGAGACTCCCAATTATTGCCTTTTGCGCAATTAAGTCGAGCTGATCGTGAATGATCTCCAACTGAGAAGTGAGAACCCGGTTCTTATATATAGCATATCTAACACCCCTCCCAAATTCACGGGGGATCATACAGCGAGAATTTGGAAAGAAGAAACTCCTGTTGAGCCCGAGTTCTAGGCTTAGAGAGCAAATCCGCAAGCTGGCGATCGATGGAAACATAATGAGGAACAAGAGTACCTTGCACGTGCTGATCACGAAGAAAAAGACATCAACACCAATGTGCTTAGAGAGCGAGTGCTTGATTAGATTCAAGGTAATCTGAATGGCTCCGGTGTTGTCACAGTGGAGAGTGGTAGGACTAGAAGGAGCGGCGCCAAGATCAACAAGTAACCAATGAAGCCAGACAATGTCCTCAGTTGTAGTGGCCATGACACAAAGCTCTGTTTCTTTGCTAGAACAAGAGACGCTGGCCTGCTTCTTAGATTTCCAAGCAATGAGTGAAGAGCCCAAGAAGAGACAATAACCGGTGACAGAACGACGATCAACAGAATCACTAGCCTATGTAGCATCAGAGTATGCATATAACTGGAGAGAACTGCTGCGGGGGTATAGACCAACTAGCACAAAGATATCAGAGAGCAACAAACATAGTGCTGTTGTGCACTCACAAACGACTCAGCACATGAACACCAAAGACAATGTAGGTCTAAATAGTCAACCAAGCTTCCACAGTTGATGGATCGTGTCATCAGAAAGAGAAGAGTATCCGGCTTAGTTGAAGATGCGGTTCCAAAGATAGCAGCATCAGTGTCGGAGGACATGGGCCAATAAGCAGGTGTACGTTGTTAAGATAACTGACAGTAGGATGACAGAGAACTCAATGCCCAAGAAGAAGTGTGCCAAGATGTCATCTGGAACAGCTGTGAAGGATACCAAAATCAATATGGGGGGCACTCACAATAATAATCGTGTCGTAACTAGCAGGAGAAGACCCTGCCTCGTGATGAGGAGTAAACAAGCAGCTGGCATAATGACATGAACACCAAACTGCTGACAACGCTCAAACCAGGTCGAGGAGCCTGTGAGACCATAAAGTGCACGACAGAGACGACAAACAAGACCGGAAGCAATAAAAGGTCTGGTGAGGTCAAGTTGAGTTGAGCCGGCCAAGCGATGAGTCGGCTCGAAAAAAGCCACTCGACCAGCATTTCGAGCTGATGGTCGACGATCGAGCCGTCGAGCCGAGTCGCCTAGAGCCTTGTTCAGAGCTCGCGAGCCGGCTCGCGAGCTTTTTTTAAAATCAAATATTATATTATATTATTAATTTTTTATTAGTAAATAAAAAATTAATAATATAATAAGAGCTTACATGACGTGTAAGTTCGAGCCATCCGCTCGATTCGAGCTAGCTCGTCGAGCTGAGCTCGTCGAGGATATGCGAGGTTCGAGCTCATAGTCGAGTAGCTCGCAGCAGTGCGAGTGTCGGAGCTCAGCTCGTCGAGCTCGAAGCTCGCACGGGCCAGCTCGTCGATCGAACCGAGCTCGTCGAGTCGAGCCGAGCTCGACGAGCTCGGTCGAGCCTTTTAAAACAGGCTGCGTCGAGCTGTCAAAAAATAAGCTCGATAGCCACTTTTTTTGATGAGCTCGTCGAGCTCGACTCGTTTGCAGTACTGGTGGGAGTGTACACCTCCTATTACAAATCACAGAATAAAAGCATTCTTAACAACTCAAAGAATGGAGGACGGCGTGACCAATGAAGGTCCTGAAGTCATATGAGCCACAGAAGCAAAGGTCTCACGCATCGTGCTCCTGCTGAAAACCATGTGCCACCAATCCATCTCTCCAGATCAGTCATGAAGACCCACTGGATGGGGGTTGTACAGTAGATAAAGCTGCTGAAGCTCTCCAAAACACCCAACTTGATGGCGGCCTACCAAAGCAGCCTCCCTGTAATATGGGAACACCACAAGGGCATCTGATAGGTCAAGGACTGGTAGACGAGCTGATAATGAGCCAATCTGGTGGTTGCCGATCACAAGTGGGGTGTCGTGTGGGGTACACAGGTATCACAGGAAGAGACCAGGAATAGCAGGAGAACCGTCGAAGTGTCCATAGTGTTGAGTAAGAGATGGGGCTGCTGGACAGAAGGATCAGGAGACGTGATGAGGAGTCGGGAAACAACGTGGCATGGAGAAAGCTGGATCAGGAAGAAGAATAGGAGAGTGACTGGAGACTGGGTGTGGATAACTCAGAGAAATGTGACCAGCGGTGGTATGGAGAGAAAAAGAAGTCTTCAACAAGAACTGCTTAGAGGAAGGAGACGAAGGCGAGGTCCTCAACAAAAAACGCGAGAGATCAACGGCGACCAGTCATAACACCTATAACCCTTATGCTCGACTATAACCAAGGAAAACACAAGCGGTGGCTGAGCAGATAGTTTGTTTCACGAGGACGAAGAGACCATAAACAACCAAACAAAGCATAAAGAGGACAACCACGACACTCACAGAGACTTGTAGGAAAGTAGATGGTTGGAGATTGATAAGATAGACTCCAGTGGATAGCCTCACAGAAGTGTGAAGACATGAGAGACAATAAGGAAACTACGAGTCATCTCAATAAATGCTTCCTTTCCGAGGCCATTCTGAGAATCTGGTGGTAGAAGCATGAGAGACCAAAAAATACGAAAACATGTGACAGGTATTCCCCCCCCCCCCCCTGAATCGGAGCGAAATGCGGATACGTAGAGAAATCACATGAAGACATCAACGAATGCAAAAGAAATCGGCACGAAAAGCATTCTTAACAAGAGAAACATCCAGATAACTTAACGAAACTTTTGAAATAAAAAGACCCCATACATCAGAGTGAACTAAAGAAAAAGGAAAAGATGATCGAGACTCACTGGATCGTATGGAGAGCTGTAGCTGTTTGCCAAGCTTACAACCCGTACATGAGTGCGAGCGATCAATAGAATCACGACCTAAGAGACCCTGACGAATAAGATAGGATAGTCGAGCTCCACTGGGATGGCCGAGACGGTGATGCCACTATGGAAAGCTGACCAACAAAAGACAAATGGGAGATGCAACAGAGGAAGTTGGTAGTGTAGTGGGTGAAGGATGTTAGAGATGGTCGAGCGCATAAACCCCGCTACGGCGACGACTAGTTCCAATGAGTGATCCTGTGTGACGATCCTGCACAATACACAAAAATGCATCAAAAATAACAAGACAACCTTGGGAAGCAAGCTGACTAACTGATATGAGATTCATGGAAAGTTTAGGAGCATAGGCAACATCGGGAATGTGAAAATAGGCGGTATGCAGGGTACCACAGCTAGCAACGGACTAAGTGGTGTCATCAGCAATGATGACACTTAGGTCAAAAGAAACTGACTGGCAGGAATATAAGGGAGCTGCATCAAAGGTCATATGAAAATATGCACCAAAGACAAGTAACCAAGAAGCCTTAGTGATACCTGCAAAGGTAGATGCAGCCGCTGAGTTCGTCTGAGAAACAGAGTCATGGCTGACAACAGATGTCGAGGACAAGGAGGCACGACTCTGAGAGAGTTGTAGAACGAGCTGTATGATCTGATCAGGAACAGAGGTAGGACTATCAGGAGCAAGAGGCAGGATAGGAGCAGCTCGATGAGGTGCCCTATGCTGGCTTTGGGCACGTTGTAACTTGTGACACTCCGAATGAATATGTCCCAAATTGTGACAGTAGTGAAAATGGGGAACACGACGTTGTGATGGCCTGGAGCCCGATGGTGCACCTGACAAAGTACTAGGTGAAGTCGCTGAAGACGGACGATACAGAGCAGGTGCACTAAATCCTGGAGGAAGAGGTAAGAACGGTGGATTCAGGTACCGAGAAGCCGTGCTGAGGAGAAGCGAGAACTGTGCGTGGCGAGGAGGCAGGGCGCATGCCCTCCAAAGATTGAAGACGGGTTTCCTCAGCGACAACAAGACAGTCATGTAGGGATGGAGGAGCAACCCGGTGCATCAGCTGAGCACGAACAGACTCGAACTCAGGTCGAAGACGCATGAGGAACTCATACATGCGCATGTGATCCCTCTCCTCGGTAATAGTGGTGCAACGAGCACATGTGGGGCAACCAGTGGTAGAAATCCCATCTAGCTTGCGTCATAAGTCACTGAGCAAGTAGGATTAGAGAGTGGAACCTCATCATTTGGACGTAGCTGAAGGTGGAGCTCTATAGGGGTGTCCACTGTGCGAGAGTCAGAGAGAGCAGCTCGAGCTAAGAGATCTAATGTGTAATGCTGCTGAGAGTGTTGAAAACCTCGGACTGTAGAGGTGACCTCAATGCCCAAGAAGTAGCTTAGCTGTCTAAGTTCTGTCATCTGAAACTGCTGTTGATGGTGGTATTTGACGAATGTCACATGAGAAGGATCATCACAAATAATAATCATATCATCCACATAAAGTAACAGAAGAGTCCGGTCACTAGAGGAATGCACAAATAGGGTTGGATCATGTGGATTCGGCTGAAAACCGGCGGTTGTAATGACTGAGATGAAACGTGCAAACCACGTGTGAGGTTCCTTCTTGAGCCCATAAAGAGCCCGTCATAATTGACAGATAAGGCCTAGTGGAGAAGTGAGACCGGGAGGAGGAAGCATGTAAACCTTTTGCTGAAGATCGTCAAGAAGGACATTCTTCACGTCGAGCTGAAAGGCTAAAATAGAGATTAGTGGCGAACAACTGCAACTGCAATAAGAGTATGGAGCGTAGTCATGTGAGCAACCAGAGCAAAAGTCTTTGAATAGTGGTGTCCATGCTCCTGCTGAAAACCAACAAACCGAGCCTTGTACCTCTCCATAGAACTATCAGAGCGATTTTTGACCTTAACGACCCACTTGCAAGTACTAGGAACAACACTGGGTGGAAGAGGAACAAACTCCCAGGTACGAGTGTGCTTAAGTTCTTCAAACTCAGCAGACAGACACTTGCCATCAGGATCTCCGCGTCAATGGAGTACCACATACAGTAGCAGGAAGGGCATGCATGTCCAATGGTAGGATAGCAAGGCTAAGGTGGTCAGAATGATGTCTCTCACGAAGTGGGTAGCGACGCGCAGGAGATCATTATTCATTAGGAACAACACTGGGTGGAGGCAAGGGAACAAAAGAGGAGGACAATTTTAGTGATATGGAAGATGAAGTACATGGTCCCAATGGACAACTCATCAGAGGGAGAAGTGGGTAACGAAGGGGAGGAGTGAGTAGGTGAGACATGTGAGATTGGGGATAGTGCTTGTTAGGGCAAGGAGAGAGGAGGTGGACATATCAGTACCGGAGGAGAGAATATATGAGGCGGATAGATGGGAAGGGTGAGAAACGACACATCATAGGGAGTAACTGTGACGACCCAAAATTCGTAAAACAAATTATTTATTTTTTCGCGCTCTTATTTTCCCCTATGATGAAAAAGGCACATTTAATTTTCCATAGTTTGATTTTGATTGACATATGTTCTTTTGGGTTTACTGTCTTGCTGGTTTATAGGCTGAACTTGAGTGTGCGTCTTTACTGGTCTAGTGGGCTTATTAATGTATTGGCTGGTTTGATTATTGTATTTTTGGGCTTCTTTTGGGCCTTTGGAAGTGTGCTTTGCTTAAATTGTTGGCTGTGTAAAAAGGTGTGCTGGCTGTACTGGCTTTGGAGAGATGTGCTGGCTGTGTATTATTGTGCTGGGCTTTATTTTGGAAGTGCTGGATGAGTTAGGTGCTGGCTGTATTGATTAAGTGTTTGCTGGAAAGAAAATTTGGTTCGGTTAATGGACACCTGGAGCGGTGCTTTGGCCCGATGTTGCCGCTAAACCGTTGATTTTACTGTTATAAGCGAGCCGTTCGCATTCTTTTCCCGCACTGCTTTCGTGATCTCCTGCTCCTGCGAGTGTTTCTTCTCCGTCGCCTTCTCCCTCTGGCTGCTCTAGTCGACCGAGAACTTTCTTCTACTTTACCCCCTTCTCTGTGCTGAGCTTCTAGTGCTGGCGTTGTCGTGTGCCCGTGTCGACGCTGCCTTGCCTCTGTGCCGCCGATTCTTCTAGGACACGGCTCTGCTAGGCCGATAGGGCTACCGCTGCTCTCTTCCGTCTTGTTCTGTCAGTTGCTGCTGGTGGACTTTGTTGTGCTGATTGGGGCTGTTGCACCTTGTTTTCTCCTACTGTTGTACCGATTTCTGCTATTATTGCCTTCCTCTCCAAGTTTCTCCTTTTTTTTCTTCTTCTCTGACCGATTACCTCACTACTCTTCTTATTTTCTATTGTGGTATTGCCCTAATTCTTCTAGGATCCTCTTGCCTTCTGTTCTTCAGCTGCCATTTTTCTGGTTTAGGATTTCTGCTGCTTCTTGCTGCTCCTATATAGCCTCCGTCGCTGTGAAGCTACTGCTGCTCCTTGAGCTGCTCCCAGCTGCTGTTTTCCTACTGCTGCTCCGAGCCACTGTTCTCTTCTTCTTTTTGGTGGATTTGGTTACTACCTCTCTACTTGCTTATTTATTTTACATGTTGCGTATAAATGCTGATTTTTGTAGTTTCCTATAAAGCCAAGCTTCTTTTATACCTTGCTGGACAAATTTGTGTAAACGGACAGGAAGTTCGGTTGGGGGCTGGTTTTAGCCATTTTGAGGCATTATTATAGTTGCCCGGCAAAGTATAACATTAGTTTTGGCCTGGTTAGTTACATTTTAGTTTCCGATGTTTGTAAGCCTTCTATGCTCTATGTCACGTATAAATTGTGAGCAACCCAATTTCATGGTTTCCAAGACTTCAACGTCAACGACAGAGGATGGCGTCACAAGAAAATCGTGACGGAAACGCAAATAAAGGCAAAGCTGTTGTGAGTATCTTATTTCTTGATTTAGTTATTCACTTACTTTTCTATTATACTGCATTTTTATGAGATTACCAAGTACCTGTGCATATGGATTTCTCCTTAATGAAATATCGCTAAGAAATCAATGTGGGCGAGGGAAAAACATAAAAGCGATATAGGTATATTTTTGAGGGGATCTATTTTATTCAAATTCTTAATTACGCGCCAAGATAAAATTCAATTAAAATTTTGCATGGGGAAATGTGATGGTTTCGAATCCTATGAGGTAGAGGAATCTACGGATGGATTCACCAGTAGGGGTGGACCTACAATTACGTCCTTCGGGGGTGGGGCCCAATTCAAGTATGCATCACCGGAGTATTTCCCATCTTATGTAACTAAAATTAAGGGGTAATTTAAGAATTAGTTGTTGAGAATACTTAAGTGATTATGTTCTTGTACTGTATGCATATTGTTATCATTCCCCTTGTTTGCATGTACAACGTTTCACGAAATACTTTTCTCACTTAGTCATAATTTTATGACTAACCCTTTTTGGGACTCATTTTTTTAGACAGTGGAACCAACTTCAAGGGGAGCATCCAGGAGTCTAGCAACTGAACTGGCAAAAGTAATAATCGAAGCGCGGGATTGGCACAGAGCTCGTTGTACTGGACCTATGTGTATTTATTGTACAAAACCTATATAGTATGTTGTAGTTTGCCTGTAATATCGTAACATATGAAATAAAAGTCTTGGTGGATGTTCTTTGTACTTTGTACTGTGACCCTTTTATTCAAAACTGTTGTCTGATCCTTAATTGTGAAGAGCCCAAGATTTGGGTCTCTACAGTAACAGATGAGTGTGAGGTCAAGGGGACTAGGGACACAAGGAAAGGGTGAGACTCGTCAAAGGTGTTATCACGTAAGATGTGAAGTCGATGTGCAATAGGAGTCATAACATCGGTAGCCCTTATGCTCAGTATTGTATCCAAGAAAGACACAAGGAACAGATTGAGCAGAGAGCTTGGTTCACTCACGTGGAGGGATTAGAACATAACATCGACAAGCCAAAAATCCGAAAATTAGTGTAACAAGGGGTTCGAGAGTACAGACATGTACCAGGACTATGGCCCTGAAGGAAAGTGGAAGGTTGCAGGTTAATAAGGTATACAACAGTATAAACAGCCTCAAGCCAAAAATGAGGAGGAATATGAGAGGAGATGAGGAGGAGTGCGGGTTGTCTCAATAATGTGGTGATGTTTCCTTTCGGCGGTGTCATTCTGAGCATGAGCTCTAGGACAAATAAGTTGAGGGAGAGTGATGAGAGAGGACACTCTCCCCTAAGTCGGGATGGAAAATATTGATGGAAGCAGAAAACTGTGTGCACATCATAGCAGAAAATGTAATATAAATATGAAAAAATTCAGAACGAGAATGGATAAAGTTAATCTAACTATAATGAGAATAGTCATCAACAAAGAGAACATAGTACCTGTATTCGCCCTTTGATACAAAAGGTGTGGGAACTCATACATTAGAATGAACTAAATCAAAATAATGTTGAGACCTAAACTCACTAGACTAATAGGTGAGTTGTAGCTGTTTACCAAACTTGCAACTTGTACGAGAGTGCGACCGATCAACAGAAACACGACCAAGGAAACCATGAGTGATAAGAGACGCTATACGCAAACCACTGAGATGACCGAGATGGTGATGCCACTGAGAGAAGCCTACCGAAGGAAGACAGTAGAATCCGCCAGTGACGATGGAGTGGATGGAAGATGGTGACGATCAAAGATGTACACCCCGCTATGGTGATGGCCAACTCCATAGAGTGTCCCTGTCAAACGATTCTACACACATATAAACTCATCAAAAATAACAAGACAACCGTGGGATGTGAGTTGGCTGACACCTGGCGGATATAAGGTTCGTGGATAACTTGGGTATGTAGGCAACTTTCGGAACATGGAAAAGGCTGGTATGAAGGAGGTCACGACTGGTGATGGAGAGAATAGTGCTATCTGCTACCATGATGATAAGGTCAGAAGAGACGGGCTGACAGGATAAGATGTTAGTGAGATCATAGGTCATGTGAAATGAGGCTCCAGAGTCAAGCAACCAGTCGGAGGGAGAGATACCTGCAGGGGAAGAGACAACCAGCTGAGAGGCATTCAGTGGGAGCATGGAGGCAGAGGATCGATGCAGTGAAACGTGAGGGAGCTGCTGAGCAATCTGCTGGGCAAACTTAGAAATAGAGAGTGACTCCTCCGGGGCAGAAAAGTGAGTTGAAGATCACCAAGAGCACGATGTTGACTAGACTGCTGAGCCCTCTGAAACTTGTGACACTCAAATTTGACATGAACAAGGCAGTGCCATGTAGTGGCAGCGAACAGGAGGGCGACGAGGTGCCCCGTACTGAATAGCAGAGAGAGTACGAGGAGCAGGGCGCACCGGAGCACTATAACCAGGAGAAGACATCGATGGAAGTTGGGGAGCATCCAGAACAGCATGAGGCATTACATCAGGAGTGGACAGTGTCCAATGAGTGGTGACGAGTCTCCTCAGCGATCACCAAGGCCAAGTTATCACTGAGAGACGGCGGAGGATCCCGATGCAGAAGCTGTGCTCGAACAGGCTCGAACTCGGGGCGTAGACGCATAAGAAACGCATACATACGCTGGAAGTTGTGATCCTGGGATGTAGCAACACATTGAGTGCAAGTAGCACGGAGGAGAAGTGTCATCTCATTGCATTGACGCCAGAGGTTCAGGAGCTTAGCAAAGAAAGCCTACACAGATCGATCGCGCTGGTAGCAGACACCTAGGGTCTGGAACATGAAGTAACGCATGGTCTGGCTAGATGGCAGGTAGAGACGACGCAAGTGATCCCACATCGCCTTGGTCGTAGATAGCTCGTAAATAGACATGCGAATAGGGAGGTCTGACAGATGATGGATATCGCGCGACAATTGTCCGAGCGCCACCTCGCCTAGTCGGAACGCTGAAAAGAAGTACTCATGCGGTCATGCCTGACAGTGGAATTAGAGTTTGTAGGACAGGCAACCGGTGGGGGCGGAGCAGTCTCGGTGCCATCAATGTGGCCCCATTGATCGAGGCCACGAAGGATCATGTCGACGATGGTGGACCATGCCTTTTAGTTTCGCCCGTCGAAAATGGCATCTGCCTTTTGGAGGAAGGCAGGAGAAGAGGGAGATGATGTCATTGAACCTAGCTCTGATACCATAATGGAATTGAGAAGAAGTGGTTTTTATCATCAACAATAGATTATATATATATACACGCACACAAGAGAGGGTGACCACAACACCAGGGTGAGCCTAAGCTATAACTACCATATACGATACACAGTAGTGTATGTACAGTATTTCTAACACATGCATCTCTCTGCTTGCTTCCATCTGCATTTGTGTCACCCTTAGACCCTTGGTCATTGAGACTTCCTCCTCAGACGGGATCTTCCAATTTCACTTTCATGTCCTGGTCCAACGTTTTCCTGCCTTGGGCATGTGTCTTCCACTTTCCTCTTTTTAATTGATGTCAGACATCTCCATGACATCCTCTGGGGCCATAACTAGTGTTAATTGGTGGTATAAACTATCATGCTTGGTTTCAATCCAATCACCCAGTGCTTCAACAATGTTGATTGCTAGGTAAGTTTGATGGTAACATTGTGGAGGTGCCATAGAATGATCCCACGTGGGAAAGGTAGGATAATATTAAAGATGGCTGTCACATCTTCTAAATTCCTTGGATAGGTCAATATACTAGAACTATGTACTTCTGCACACAACAACCAACATTTGGGTCCCGGACAAGGCTACCTATTCATGTTAGGGGAACTATGCACAAGGGTACGAACTTTATTCTCAAGTTGCACGCTTGATTCAAAGGGAATTTTTTTATTTCCCAATACTAAAAATTTGACAAGTGCAGGAACTTGACCACTTCGACCCAATGCTCCATGAGTATGTTGATATGGAAAATTTTCAGGAGATAGATAACATCAATTGTGTCTTTTCTTGGCTTCAGGGGCTGAACTGAGACTGTGATCTCATAATCATATTGTTGAAAGTCTCGCACGTAGATCATCTTATAGGATCATGCAACATTAACAACGAGTGGTACTCGTGTGATCACCATACATCCCACAGGCACCCTAGTACTACTGATAATGTCCTTGATTAGTGTCATGAACTCCACACATGAGGAACAACTGCTATAAACTACACGGTTTCCCTGAGCACACTGTGAACAATCATCGTTGTCGAGGTTATGGAGGTGAGGATTGCTCTACTAGACATCAACACTTACTCTTCTTTTCCGCAGCTCACGTGATTGATGCCTCTTCATCTTAGGGAGGTATTACTTCAGTTATCTCTACTGTGTGTCTATCTATAGGGGAAATCTATGAGAAGGTTTCTACAGACGTGTGACTATTGGAAAAGATTTGTCCTTCATCTGCTTATACCAGACTCCCCAACTACCTCTTCCAGTGCTCAATCGTCCATTCAGTCTCCCACTGAGTGGATCATTGATTTAAGTGGTACCAATCACATGATAGATTCTTTTCAATATCTAACATCTTAAGACTCCTCTTCTAGGAAGGATAAAATTTTCCTTGTTAATTACTCTAAAATGGTCATGTATGACAATTGGATCATCACTTGTAGCCCCGCTTTCACTTTATTCTCTGTTCTCCATATTTCCCCAAAATTTATCTTCTATCATTAATATTACAAATAGTTTGAATTGTACTGCCACATTTTCCTTCTCACGTCTTCACAATCTGAGTACGAAGTGGATCGTTTGTTCTAGCAGAATGCAAAACAACTTCTACATTTTGGATAGCTCCCTATAAATGTTATAGTTTCTGTCTTTCATGAGTCTCATGTGTTGACATCATCGCGTGGGCTCCTTCGAGTCATGTTGTCTGTAAACTTACTGCATATACTTCTCATTTATTCATGTTTCTTTACCTCATATTAGACCATTGATTTGGTTCATACTGATGTGTGAGGATATTGTCCCATTTATTCTTTATCTGGTCATTATTCGTTTATTATATTTATATATTATTATTGTTGCACTGCTTTGTATTTATATTATGCATACTAAAAAAAATAAAGTTTCCTCTTGTTTTACAGTTTTTCATAATATGATTGTTACTCGATTGAATGCCATGTTATAATCCTCCAAGTGATAGTGACGCTCAATATGTCAAGGTTGGTTTCAATTAGTATTTGGCCTCCCATAGCCTTATTGGTCAGACCCTGCTGTGGTAACTGATGCATATCTAATGAGGTATATGCCATCTAGTATACTTGCTTTCACCATGTCTTTGTGTATGTTGATTTTTTACACATATATAAACTCATTCGAAGAAGCTTGATCCTAGAAGTTTGAAGTGTTTGATATGTACACACATTATGATGTATTTTGTCATGTAGTGAATGCTCCATCTATAAAAGGAGCATTAGTTTGTGAGTTTTCTTCATGTTTTGAGTATTAGTCTTGTGGCTCTCTTGGGGATTGGAGTGTCAAGGAGGACCCAACCTCTGGATGCTTAGCAGGAGGATCCTTATTATTAAAGGCGCAAGGCGCACCAAAACGCTAAGGGTTCTTAGAGCCTAGGTGGAAGTCTCAAAGCGCAGGCGCACGCTTGACGAAGGCAAGACGCAACCACATCCATTTTAAATAATCAGCATCAAACATTATTTCAGCTTCTCGATCAAAGTCTTCATCTAGTCTACTAATTAATCATTCGTTACTATCATGTATATCTCTTAAAAAATATAATCAATGTGGTCACTTATATCATATCTAAGCATCAACGCACAATTATCTTTCACAAACACTAAATAAAAAAAAATTATTGAGTTTTTGCATTATTTTTTCTTAACTTTTTGAAGAAACAAATTTACAACAAAAATTTCACTCAGGCGCGCATTTTATATTCTAAAGGCGCAAATAAGGCGCACAGAGGCACAAATATCTGAGCCTGGTGAGCCTGGATAGGCGCGCCTGAGGCGTGCCTTTAATAACATAGCTCCTGATTGTATCTTCCTACTTGTTTAATGCAATGCAAGTTCCCTGTTCTCGTTCTTGATGCAACTATGGCATATCAATTGGTCCGACCTGCCGCTGATTTAGAGTTTTCGACGGAACCCTAATTAGATCATCCTCCTCTGCCGGCCATTTTTTCCTCCAGCCCACGTCGACCAACGCTCTCGGTTTCTAGAGTGCAAGCCCATCGCGTCTTCGTCCCCGCACACGTCGATCGCGACCGATCTTATGCTTGATGGGTCCTACGCAACTCGTCTTGCCTATACTGCTTCAATCGCTCCGACATCGGTGAGCTCGACTCGTTTCTTCGACTCGTCTCAGCAGTCGCAACCCCGATCTCGCCACAGATACCAATTGACGCCCCTACCTGCTCGTTCACTGCTGTCGCCGTCCGCCATACGCCCTTCCTTTAGTGTCATCGACCGCCATCCACCACTACTAGATGTTGCTACCTCTGAATTAACATAGCCACCGCCGCATGAAATTCTTCGGCTGATTCTTCCATATGCCCCCTTACATCCGCTGCCCTCCTCTCAGCTTCCTGACAAGAAGCTCCGTCCCTCCATCCCACTGCCACCCCTCAGTGGGTTTTCGGCCATTGGAACCGCAGTCGCTTTGATACGAACGGGGCGGATCCTGCCAAAGGAAGGCGCTTCGCGCACGTTTACACTAAGCGTGCGCGGGTTACGGAGACGGCATGTGCCTAGCGTGGATCGGCGGGCTCTCTAGATTTATCTTCCGTATTTTATTTACCAGTATTTTATTCCTTGTTTGTACGGTCGTTCGGCCTAGTGGGTCTCTTCCATATATAAGGGAGAATATGTGAACTTAATTGTATGTTTGGTTTGTTTTGGAATTGGATGCTTTGGATTGGAGGAATCGACCCAGCGGAGCCCTCCTGGTTGCCCTAATTTGTATTGCGTGTTTCTCTCCCTCGCGACTCATACACCGTGCCTCCACCTCCCCCCTCGCGTGCTGCTCGCGTGCTCGCGTGCCCTAATTAGATCATCCTCCTCTGTCGGCTATTGATGTTTGGTGTGCCCTTTGTAATCCTTTATATACCCCCTTTGAGAGATGAAAAAATTGCAGTTTCTATTTTATCACTTGATTCCAACACCCTCTTGCCACTTATGTCAACTAGTTAGCCTTGAAATGTTCGCTATTTATATAACTTATAATTTATTTTAAATTCTATCTCATCGGATATGTAAGTGATATCGATAACTGACATACATGTAGGGTCTTTTCGTTTAAATTGAATTAGGGCCAGGAATAAAAGTTGGAGGTCCATTTAGAATGATAGAGAGCAAAAGTAATCAAATCTTTATTCATCCCTTAAAGGAGTATAAATAGATAAAGGGAGTGAAACCAATGTACAATCTAGAGATGTGTGAATAAAGAGAATACAATGTGTTTTACATAATGAGATTTACATAGAGGGTTTTGTACATGCATGGCTATTATATTCAAAACATTTTAATTGTAATTGGACCTCCAATTCCGTCCAACTAAACAAACCCTAAAAGTTAGATACGGGATTCACATCTAATATCCCATATAAAAAGATATTCTTTTAGTTCATATTCTCTTCCATGTGTAAAAAAATATTCTCTGTTTTGTTGTTAAATCTTCACAGGAACAAGGGCCATATTCTGGGATATGAGAGAGACGTTCATTTATTCAATATACCGAGGAGGTATCAAAAGATCTCATTTGGACACTTTTCTTCCTGAACTAGATGGAGTGAGTCAAAATCTCTAAAAACTCATATTTGTTTGACAATCTAGTTTCAAAGTTACAATATTACATTGTTGCCGCTGTTAATTCTAACGCCTTAGGGGTTTTTTGCCAATATGTATTGAAGATACTTGATCGAATATGTGATTTAATCATCGATGAACTTCGGGATCGTGTTGTCTTGAGCATTTGTAGAGCATCAATGGTATTCTTCATTTACATATTAACATGGCTTGCTTAGATTTAATTTAATTGAACCTCTATGACATTGTGTATTTCCTTTGGCAGGCAGGTTTTATTTGGGTGATTCTGGATGGAGGCCCCTCTCGTGCATTTTCTTATTCGGATGTAGACATTTTGCATGAGGATCTAAATATGCTAAAGGTTCGCATCTTGCTTTCAGCGCTATCTGCAAACAATCGATATAAGAATGCATTCCGTGCATATATATAGTTCTTCATCTGCAATGCTTGTTTTATTTATGATTAGCTAGAACTTTTTTTAGGGATAAATTTGTCTTTTATTACTGAATTCCAATGTGATAAATTTGTTTTTATCAATATTTATAGTTGCATTGAAGAGTTTCTATGGTTTCTTTTCGGCTTCATTGGGCCTTTGTTAACGGTGAACTAAAAGAATAAATGGAATTATGGAACGGAAGAATACACACCTATAAAACCACTTTTTTTCATACTTTCATTTTTAAATGTTGGCTTTCATAAAATAGTTTGGCTAGCAGAAAAGATGATGGCTATTCTAAAAATAATTAGAAATGGAAAGACTCTTCATGTTCAATATCATTTAACTTGAATTATATAAGAGCATATTGTGATGACGATGTTACGGGCCACGTATTATGTATGGGTTGTTATGTGTTATGGGTTGCTATTGTTAGAAAAGCCTTAGTAAGGGCCCATTTTTCTCTCTTTTCTCTCTTTGTATTTGTCTCACATCTTGGATTGGGATTTCTCTTCTTCCTCTCTTCCTATATAAATGTATTCATACTTGTAATTATGTATTCAAGAAGTATATACAAGGTTTGAGGCCTCTCTTTACATGGTATCAGAGGAACCGGTCTCCTCCTTGGGTATTCGGTCTGAAAGTCCTTAGTGTCGACTAAATCCACCTATGGGGGGGGAATAGGTATGTGCAGTCTTTTGCGGAATTTAAATAACCTGCACAATTAAACAAACACAGCACAGAAAAACACACAAGCAATTATAGTGGTTCCCCGATTTGGGTACGTCCAGTCTCCCCCTTCGACCTATCTCCCACCAAGGGACGACTCGGTCACTTCACCAAACGGATTGAAATCCAATCCTCACACTACGGAAGGCACACTTCCAAACGAAGGAGTCACTACTCCTCCACCACGGGTTGCACCTAACCCTTACAACTAGGAATCACTATTCCTTTACAACAAAACAAAAATTAGAATGTACAAGAAATACAAACTACACGTGTGGAGAACCCGATGTCCCTCTTCGTTCGTTGAAGCGTTCTTGATGAAGACGAAGAGTCCACGACCGGAGCACTCTCTTGGAGAGGATCTTCCCAAGATCGGCGGCGGCAAGTGAATGCGGCGGCGATGCTTTGTAGATCCAAACTTCTTGACGAAGCAAGCAATGTCTACCAACGATCTCAATCGGATTGGTCGTCTCAATCGATTCGGAATGAAGAGCTAACTTCGTTCAACAAATCGAGAGACAAGGGATCTCGAGAGAGAAGCGTGAGACGCTATAATTAGCCTCGGTCCTGTCGCCGGACGATCAAAGAGGATCTAAGATCTGCGGCGGAGACAACTTGCGAGCGGCGACGGTGTGCGGTGGAGTTCCGCGATCGGCTAGGTCAAGCACTGCTGCTTTTTTTTTCCATGAATCGCTTCTGCTGAAGTTCGAAATAAGCGAGTATATATACTGTAGAACAACCCTAAATGACCGTTGTGGGGCCCACAAGAAGAAACCCTAGGCCCGGTCAAAACAGCGCACAGCATCTTGTTTCGGTCCAGCGAACAGAGTGAATTTGCCTAAGGCAAATTCGGCGAGAATCATTGATGATTCTCGACGAAGTCGGCGGAAATCACTCATGATTCCCGTCGAATTTGCCTTGACAGAATTCCAGTTGAAATACTTGTCATCCGGAGGAAATCGGCGAGAATCAAGATCATTCTCGACGAATCGGCGGGAATCAGTTAGTGATTCCCGTCGATTCTGCCTTAGCAGATTTCTTGAAGGAGGACAGTCAGCCAGAAGAAATCGGCGAGAATCGGCGAGTGATTCTCGACGATTCGGCGAGAATCACTAGTGATTCCCGTCGAATCGGCGAGAATCACTTAGTGATTCCCGTCGATTTTGACTTGGAAGATTTCTTCTTCCTTCCTCTGAACTTGGTCTTTGACCCATCTTTGCTCCTCTTCTGCTCTTGATCTATCTCGACCCTATACTTGAAAATAAGTACACTCCAATAGAGAGAGCACACATGAGTCAACACACTGATCTGCTCAACGAGGGATTACGTTGCGCAGACCCGTGTATATTGACCCACTGCACCCTGACATTGGTGTGTACTTAACATGGAATAGCTGCAAACACAACTTGATAGAAAGTCATCAAATACACTATCAATTCAACTTAGCTTGTTCAGGGGCTTCTTCAAATCAGGTGCATTGTGGATACAATACCCAACAATCTCCTCCTATTTGAAGAAGCCTAAACCCTACAAGCTAAGGTGAATAAGACAGATGGGAATGAAAAACATAAAATGAACAATCAGTTGAGAATGAAATTCATTACCATTCATTACCATTTTCTTTAGAGCATACTTAGCATTCTTAGCCTTTGGCAGCCACTACTTTAGTACCTTAGCACCTTAGCCTTAGCCGAGAGGGTAATCTCCCCCTTTTCGGCTTCTGCAAATCTGGGACTTAACTTGGAGCCACATGCTCCCCCTCAGATCTTGCATTCGTGCTCGAGCTTGAGTTCTTTGCTGATGCTCCCCCTTGATCTAAGAGTCTTAAGCCTTACAGTCTTCAATCTTCATAGTTCAGCATGCCGAGTTCAGTTTTGAAGAGACTGAACTTGGCCTCGTCTATGGGCTTTGTGAAGATATCTGCAATCTGCTTATCCGTGGGGACATAGCAGAGAGAGATATCTTTGTTTTCCACATGCTCCCGAAAGAAGTGGTAGCGCATTATCTCTTTTCCCAAATTTCTTGTTCCAGTGCAAGTCTGGAACATCTCTTGTCTAGGTCCCATCATGTTCCTGGGAACCTAGACTATCCTGCAAAATAGAACTACCTTACCTTAGGAACCCAATAGGCATTGGGTCCTAGGTTCCTTGTTAGCACACTCCCCCTCGGGTGGTTAACCCTACGAGTGGTCTGCCTCGCATTGCCAACATGAGGAGTCTCATTGTTCCTTGGATTAAACTAGCAATCCACGGCAAAGTGACCAACTTTGCCACAGCACCAACAGTCAAATCTGTTGTACCTTTTCCTAGGCTCCTGCTTCACCCTAGGAACGGTGGGTCCAGCCGGGGCCTTGGATCTGGAGGTGGAGGCATCATGATGACAGCAGTCACATGATTTCTTCACCTTCCTGATCCTTCAGTATAACAGGCTTGGCTTTTTGTGCCTGCTTCCTATTATGCCCGCTAGAGAAGTGGCCATAATCCTCCACTTGGATTTCCTCATAAGGTGCCTTGAAGACACTCTCACCGTAGTTGCGGGGGAAGGCCCAACCATCATACCGGCTCTTGGGCTTTTCATCCGATGGCCGGAAGAAGTGGTCATAGGTTGACTCAAAGTCCTGTTCATTGCAAGGAAAGTTAGGCTTTTGAATAAAACAGGATTGAGAGGGTCCTTTCCCTTTTCTGCAGCAGAGGCCTTCTTAGCGGCCTTATTTCTCCTCTGCTTTTTGTTTCTCCTGGATGATTTACCAGGCACACCCACATGCCCTAAGCCAGCCCCCTTAGCCTGAGCAGAGAATTCATCAACCAGAGGAAGAACGGTCTTGGCCATGGAGAAGCTTTTGACAATCTTCCTTTCTGCCGCAAGCTGTTCTTCCAACTTGTTGATTTCTTCCTATTTTAGGTCAAGGAGCCTTAGAGACTCTAAGTGCTCAGAAGTCAGGCCCAGGTGTTCTTGTCTGAGAGAGATCAAGCTAATGATCTCTTCTCTTAGAGACACTCTCAGCCTTAAGGAATTTGACTTCCTTTTTCTGAGCCCTCAACCTCTTGCGGCATTCCTCAAAGGTATTGAGCAGAAGCTCATACTTTTCGAGGAGCTCAGCTTCACAGGCAGATTGGCTGTCCTCGAGATCATCATCAGGAGACTCAGAGTCAGAGTCAGAGAGGGGGGTACGATCTTTTACCTTCCCAGTAAATGGGGGGCAGTCTCCTTCTGAGTCAGAGCAACCCACTAGCCCGAAGTAGGCTTTCTCATCATCACTGGAGTCTGACGAATCAGATTCACTCAGTGTCTTTGATTTTTTGGCAATGTAGCTCCTCTCCTTCTTCTTATCTCTAGAGGACCTGTGCTCCTCTCCCTTCCCCTTATCTCTCTTGTTTTGGTGGCAGTCAGCAACGACGTGACCTGGCTTATTGCATCCAAAGCAAATAATGTCATCAGAGCGATGTTTGTTCGGTTTGGATTCATACCTGTCAGAAGAATAATTCTTCTTCTGATGTCTGGAGGAGGAGCCGTCTCTCTTTCTTTGATTCCTCAACTTGAGGAACTTCTTGAACTCCCGAGTGATGAGGGAGAAGTCTTCTTCAGATAGCTCTGAGCCGGAAGAGCATGGCTCAGAGTCTTCTTCCTCATCCTTTTTCCGAGAGCGGGACGAGGTTGCACCCTTTCCTTTTCTTGAGTGATTGGCTTTTAGGGCCACAGTCTTCTCTCTGGCAGCGGCTTTATCGGCTTCTTCTTCAGCTTTTCTGGTGTTCAGCTGAAGCTCATAGGACAGAAGTTTCCCAAACAGAATCTGGGAATCAGTTTCTGCCAGCTTGCCAAATTCTCTGATGGCGCAGATCTTGGTGTCCCATTCCTTAGTAAGGGATCTAAGGAATTTGTCATTTAATTCACCATCGGTGAATATTCTGCCATAGCCCTTTAGGGCATTGACGATCTTCAAAAAGTTCTCGAAAGTCACTCCGATCTCTTCCTTGGGACCTTGCCTGAAGGCCTCATACTTTTGGTTCAGAAGGGATCTTCGATCATCCCTTACTTCATCAGTGCCTTCCATCAGAACGATCAGGCAGTGCCATATGTCCTTGGCAGTCCTGCAGTTGCAGAAATTCTGCATCATGGAGTCATCGACGGTGCTGACAAGAATGTTCTGAGCCTTCTTGTCTAGTCCGACAAGCACCATCTCATCCTTGTCCATTTTAGAGAGCTTCTTGGGCACCATTTTGGTTGGATCAATGGTGGAGGCCTTAGTGGGGATATAAGGTCCCTCCTCCACTACCATGAAGAGTCGGGGGTCGACTGCTTCCATGTAGAATTTGATCCTTTTCTTCCAGATCGGAAAGTTCAGCTTGGTGCACACTGGGATCTTCCCTGAATACTTGAGTCCTTCCATTTCAGAGATCTTCTTTCTTCTTGACATTAGACACGGGATCTTACTCAAGGTGTTAACCTTATTGACGAGTAACCTCCCTTTGATACCACTTGAAAGTCCTTAGTGTCGACTAAATTCACCTATGGGGGGGAATAGGTGATGTGCAGTCTTTTGCGGAATTTAAATAACCTGCACAATTAAACAAACATAGCACAGAAAAACACACAAGCAATTATAGTGGTTCCCCGATTTGGGTACGTCCACTCTCCCCCTTCGACCTATCTCCCACCAAGGGACGACTCGGTCACTTCACCAAACGGATTGAAATCCAATCCTCACACTACGGAAGGCACCCTTCCAAACGAAGGAGTCACTACTCCACCACGGGTTGCACCTAACCCTTACAACTAGGAATCACTATTCCTTTACAACAAAACAAAAATTAGAATGTACAAGAAATACAAACTACACGTGTGGAGAACCCGATGTCCCTCTTCGTTCGTTGAAGCGTTCTTGATGAAGACGAAAAGTCCACGATCGGAGGACTCTCTTGGAGAGGATCTTCCCAAGATCGGCGGCGGCAAGTGAATGCGGCGGCGATGCTTTGTAGATCCAAACTTCTTGACGAAACAAGCAAGGTATACCAACGATCTCAATCAGATCGGTCGTCTCAATCGATTCGGAATGAAGAGCTAACTTCGTTCAACAAATCGAGAGACAAGGGATCTCGAGAGAGAAGCGTGAGACGCTATACTTAGCCTCGGTCCTGTCGCCGGACGATCAAAGAGGATCTAAGATCTGCGGCGACGACAACTTGCGAGCGGCGACGGCGTGCGGTGGAGTTCCGCGATCGGCTAGGTCAAGCACGGCTGCTTTTTATTTTCCGTGAATCGCTTCTGCTGAAGTTCGAAATAAGCGAGTATATATACTGTAGAACAACCCTAAATGACCGTTGTGGGGCCCACAAGAAGAAACCCTAGGCCCGGTCAAAACAGTGCACAACATCTTGTTTCGGTCCAGCAAACAGAGCGAATTTGCCTAAGGCAAATTCGGCGAGAATCATTTATGATTCTCGACGAAGTCGGCGGGAATCACTCATGATTCCCGTCGAATTTGCCTTGGCAGAATTCCAGTTGAAATACTTGTCATCCGGAGGAAATCAGCGAGAATCAAGATCATTCTCGACGAATCGGCGGGAATCAGTTAGTGATTCCCGTCGATTCTGCCTTAGCAGATTTCTTGAAGGAGGACAGTCAGCCAGAAGAAATCGGCGAGAATCGGCGAGTGATTCTCGACGATTCGGCGAGACTCACTAGTGATTCCCGTCGAATCGGCGAGAATCACTTAGTGATTCCCGTCGATTTTTACTTAGAAGATTTCTTCTTCCTTCCTCTGAACTTGGTCTTTGACCCATCTTTGCTCCTCTTCTGCTCTTGATCTATCTCGACTCTGTACTTGAAAATAAGTACACTCCAATAGAGAGAGCACACATGAGTCAACACACTGATCTGCTCAACGAGGGATTACGTTGCGCAGACCCGTGTATATTAACCAACTGCACCCTGACATTGGTGTGTACTTAGCATGGAATAGCTGCAAGCACAACTTGATAGAAAGTCATCAAATACACTGTCAATTCAACTTAGCTTGTTCAGGGGCTTCTTCAAATCAGGTACATTGTGGATACAATACCCAACACGGTCTTCTGTTCGCGGCTACTCGCGGTCTCTTTTTTTCTAACCGCCCAAGCTCAGTTAGCCGGCCTGTCCGTTTTGCAAACCGGCTGTTCTCTCGGCTGACCGCGCGGCCCTTCCTTCTCCTGCTTAGCCGCAGTTTCGAGCGGCCTGTCCTTTTTCTAGCCGCTGTCTCCTTTTCTCGGTTTCCCTTGCGGCTTCCACGTCTCCTCCTCCTCCTCCTACCATCCCTTTTATAAACTTTTTTTCACACGTGGGGTCCTCCCTCTCTTGCTTCTTGTTCTGACCGCCCGGTCTCCCTTGATATCCGCGCGGCCTATCTCCCTTACTATCTGCGCTCTCTTCCCGCTTGTCGCAACCTCTCTCAAGTCGCTGCGGTCTCTCCCCTCTAGCCGTACGTAGCGCTTCTTGCTCGCTGCGGTTTCTTCTCTTTTTCTCTTACTCGCTTCAGTCCGCATCTAGGTCGTGGCATCTCTCCTTGCCGCTGGTGGACTCACCGTGACCGTGCGGACTCCTCTTCTAACCTCTTCACCGCTAGTCGATGTTTGTATCTCTCTTGTCCCTAGCGGTCTCTCTTCCTCCTTTAGCCGCATCCTAGTCGTGACGTTCCTTGTCGCTGGTAGATTCACCTTGACCGACTTCTCCTCTAACCGCTTCCCGCTAGTCGCTGCGACCTGTCTTGTCGCTAGCGGCCTCTCCTCTTCCATTAGCCGCATCTTGGTCGCAACTTTCCTTGTCGCTGGTGTGTCCGTCGTGACCGTGCGACTACTTCCCTGCCGACTTCTCTCTTTGGCCTCTTCTCCTTTTAGCCGCCCGACCTTCTTTGCCAAGCCGCCCGGCCTTCTTTGCCAAGCCGCCCGGCCTTCTTTGCCAAGCCGCTCAGCCTCTCCTGCTAGCCGCCCGGTTTCTCTTGCTAGAAGCCCGACCTCTTTCGTTAGCCGCATGGCTTCCGATATATCCGCGGCTACTTCTTCTCCGCCAGCCCGTGCGGCTGCTACGGCTTCCAAACTCCGTGATGAGCTACGGATTACTACCATCTCTCTGACTGGGAAACGAAATTTCGTCGAATGGGTTCACTCTGTTCGTCGTGTTCTGCAGACGAAGGGTCTTCTTCACCACTTGACCCGAGCTACCCCCGATGCTCCTTTCGATGACTGACTTCGTGATGATGGTCGGGTCTAGTCTTGACTCATCAACTCTATGGACACCGAGCCCTACAGGATGACCATGTATCATGACACGGCCAAGGCCATGTGGGAGGAGCTTCACTCTTTTTTCTCTGGCCACAACAGTCTTCAACACTTATATGATATTCTCTCCAACCTTCAGAGCCTTACTCCTGGTGCTCCCGGCGATATGATCACTTTTGTTGCCCAGGCAAAGACTCTGGCCGAGGCTTGGATTCAACATCTGCCTCCCACTACTGATCTAGCTACTCAACGGGCCCAGAAAGAGGCTGTCACCATCGCTATGATGATGTCCCGTGCTCTGCCCACCTGCATAGTGTTCGGGCCCAGATCCTTTCTTCCACGACGACTCCTTCACTATTTGATGTTTGCTCAATGTTGCTTCGAGTTACGCCTCCTACTGAGGCTCCTCCTGGATTTGCGCCTACTCTTCTTCAACAGACTCTCCTTCCGACCCCCCTCCTGCTCGTGGATCTTCCACTTGAGGGGGCCGACCTCTGTCTCGGGGACGAGGACGTGGTGGTCGTTCGTCTATGAAATGCACATATTGTGGTCGGGGTGGTCATCTTGAGGCTACTTGTTACAGAAAGCATGAGCTCCCTCCCCACCTCGATGCTACTTCCTTTGCTGCTCCTGCTCCCACTGGGGCTTCTACCCAGGATCCGGCGTCCACTACCCGCCAAGATATTGATGAGCTCCGCACCCAACTCCACCAGCTACAGGGTGCCCTCGGTCGCTCTTCCAACTCGGTTGCGTCTTTCTCTGCGGAAGGTATAACCTGTCTCTTCCCTAGCCCCCACTGGATCGTCGATTCCGGCGCTACTCACCATATTATCTCCTAGAAGCCCTCTCAGTATCTCCAGACGGCTAATCCTCTGTGTATCATTGTGGCCAATGGTGACACCCTACCGGTCTCTGGCGCCGCTGCTCTCCGGCTCACTCCAACCCTTTCTCTTTCCTCGGTTCTTCACGTTCCGGGGTCTCCTTTCAATTTACTTTCTGCTAGTTGTCTGACGCATGACCTTGATTGTTGCATAACCTTTTCTCCTTCCTCTTTTCTTATGCAGGATCGTCACACCCGGAGTATCATTGGTAGGGGGCAGCTGTTGAATGGGCTCTACATCTTGGATATCCCACTCACTCTTCTCTCCGCCGTCTCAACTGTCAATTGGCATTGCCGCCTTGGGCATGCTCCCCTTCCGATTCTCAAGCGGGCTCTTTTTGATGTTCCTTTACGGGAGTTCTCTTGTGAATCTTGTATCTATGACAAACAGCATCGTTCTACCTTCCCCCCTACATGTACCAGGATTAGTACTCATTTATCTTTAGTTCACTATGATGTATGGGGCCCTTATAAAGTCCCTAGTATCTTTGGATTTCGTTATTTTGTAAACTTTATTGATGATTACTCGCGTACTACATGACTATATTTACTACATAATCGTACTGAACTTATATCTGTCTTTCGTGCCTTTTTAACTGAGTTGCGTACGCAGTTCGCCACCCCCCTCAAAATCATCCGCGTTGATAATGCTCGTGAGTATACGGGTCACACCTTCTCCAATCTCTGCACCGAATTTGACGTCATCCATCAAACTTCGTGTGCGTATACCCCTCAGCAAAACGGGGTGGCCGAACGGAAGAATCGTCATCTACTCGATGTTGCCCGGTCCCTCATGTTTCAAATGAACATTACGATCGAATATTAGAATTTTGACGTCTCCACAACCTGTCATCTCATCAACCGCCTACCCTCGTCTGTTCTTGACTTTGCCTCCCCTATCCAACTCCTCTATCCTTCCACCAATCCCACCTCCCTCACCCTGCAGGTCTTCGGGTGTGTTTGTTATGTTCATCTTCTTGGCCCCCCTTCCGACAAACTTGCGCCTCGGGCGGCCAAATATATGTTTGTTGGTTACTCCCGTACTCAAAAGGGTTATGTTTTCTACTCTCCTTCGGATGACAAGCTTGTCGTCTCAGCGGATGTCATCTTCTGCGAAGACCGGCCCTTCCACTTACCTTCCCCCACCCCGTCTTCCTCTCCTCTTCTTCCCCGGCCTACCGTACCTATCACGCCCTCTTTTCTGCCATCTCCCTCCTCCTCTCTCCCTACCCCCCTAAGGTTCCTCCGCCCGTTATCCGTGTCTACACTCGTCCCGGCTCCAAGGATGGTTCACTGCACCAGCTCCCTGCTCCCAGCGACACTCTGGCAACGGCGGATCCGGCTCCCGCTTCTATAACTCATCCCTTGGCCAACTACGTTTCTCTCCACCGGCTCACTCCACCTCTCTACGCCTTTGCCACCTCTCTTTCCTCTATTTTTATTCCTAACACTGTTTGGTCCATTGACCTCATTGTTCCAGATTTGAATGAAGTCAAACTGGTCAATGACATACACACTTAATGTATTTGATGTGTGCTTCAGTTCTTGCATGCAGGTTGTCCTTGATTGGACAGGTGAACAGGAAGAGGAAACTGGAAGTCAGATAATTTGACTAAGACATAACCGCTGAGATAGCTGAGACAGCTGAGAAGAATGTCTCAGCAAAACCGCTGAGACATCTGAGAAGCTCATCACAAATTGTTGAGAGAAGTGTTGGTCTCAGCTAAACCGCTGAGACAGAAGACAGTCTCGGCTGAAAAGAAGTAACCGCTGAGATAGTGAAGAAGAAACCGTTGAGACAGAAGACAGCCTCAGCTGTAAAGAAAGAAAACCGCTGAGACAGAAGATAGTCTCAGCTGTGAAGAAAGAAAACCGTCGAGACAGAAGACAGTCTTAACTATGAAGAAGAAACCGTTGAGACAGTTGAGAAGAAACCGCTGAGACTAAGCCAGCAGTATTTCTCTAAGTCCAGAAGCGTTGTGTGAGGCAGGCTCACTCAATGCTTCTAAAGAAGAAGCCTTGTTCATAATTCGTCGAGCTGATTCCAGAATTCGTCGAACGGATTTCAAAATTCGTCGAACCCAGCTCACCGTTCGTCGAGCTCAAGTTAAAGGTTGAAGATTCTGAGTTCGTCGAGGCCAGTTCATAATTCGTCAAACTGATTCCAGAATTCGTCGAACGCAGCTCACCTTTCGTCGAGCTCAAGTTAAAGTTTGATGACTCTGAGTTCGTCGAGCTCAGATTGGAATTCGTCGAACGGATTTCAAAATTCGTCGAACCCAGATCGCCGTTCGTCGAGCGTAGTCAGGGTACTTTATACCGTTGCGGAAAAGCTGCAGCAGCGCCGGAAAGTACTGTTTGTCTTCTTCTAAGGGAGGTGGCGCTCACCATCCGTGACTAGGCCCCACATTCAAATTGTAACGTTGATTCAAAATCAACAGATATAAAAGGAAGAGAAGACAAGCAGATTATGGTTAACGAAATTGTGAACCAGAACGGAAGCATAAAGCGAAATAGAGGCGGTTGGACTTCATCTTCTCCGACAAGCTTGAAAGAAAAGTTCAGCAGTGAAAGCCAGAAGGCAAAGATAGTTGAAGCTTCTTCCAGTTCAGCAAGATTGTTCCTTGGAGAACAAATTAGTTGATTCATTCTATCAGCAAGAGGAGATAGCTGTGTGAAGAGTTGTAAGCCTTCAACAGCAGTTAGCTGTCTTCTGTACAGCAGAAAAACTGGTGGCTGTAGAATAAGACTAATTCCTTCTACAGCAAGTGGGCTGAACTGATATCTGCTCAGTCCAGCAAGTTGGACTCAGAGATTTTTCTCTGAGTCAGTATTTCAATCTTCTTGATTTACTTTCCGTAGGATTCAGGTTGCCTGAATCTGAGTTGTAGGACACTTTGGTGTCTGAGCTGTAGGTGACTAATTAGTTACTGAGGTTGGTGCCCTGCTAGGGTACTGAGGTAGGATCCAAGTGTGGATCTGAGAGTAGGGCTGTCCTCCCAGCCTGAGTAGTATGCCTTAGTGATAAAGGCTGAGGTAGGTGACTGTTGAGTCACTGAGGTAGGTGACAAGTGTGTCACTGAGTGTAGGTCTTGGAGTGACTGTAGGTCTTGGAGGATACTGAGTGTAGGGCCTTTGGCCTGAGGTAGGTGACAAGTTTGTCACTGAGCTGTAGGTGCCTGGAAGGGCACTGAGGTAGGTACCCGGAAGGGTACTGAGCTGTAGGAGTGCTGCAGCACTCTGAGAGTAGGGTCTTGTGCCTGAAGTGGTAGGGCTGAGAAGCCTGAGATGTAGGCCTTAGAGATAAGGATGAGGTAGGTGGTTTGAGGATCACTGAGTTGTATGAGCACTGCAGGGCTCTGAGATTGGAACCTTAGTGGTTCTGTGGTAGGGTTCTGAAGAGAACCTTAGTGTAAGGCTGAGGGTCTGAGGTGTAAGCTCTGAGGAGCATTTTGGTGAAGTTTGTGTCTTGTCTAACATAAGTTAGAAAGGTGGGAGGGAAAGTGGATGTACCCAATTGGGGAACCACTATAAATACTTGTGTACTGTGTTGTGTTGCTTGCTCTTGTTTTTATATTGCAGGTAATTAGGACAAGCTCTAGTTCACTAAGCTTATAAACAGCAAAAAGACTTTAAGTAATATCAAAGACCTATTCACACCCCCCCCCCTCTAGGTGACTAGCTAACATTGAAGTAATAACTTTCAAACACTGTCCAGGAGGCGCTTCAACATCCGGGGTGACGGGCGGCCATGGATGATGAAATGCGGGCTCTCTGGGCCAACAGGACCTGAGATCTGGTTCTTCTTCCTGCCGAACAATCTTGTGTTAGCTGCAAGTGAGTCTTTGTTGTTAAACATGCGGCGGATGACATCGTTGAGCGTCTAAAGGCCCGCCTCGTGGCAAGGGGTTTTACTCAGCGAAATCTTCTCTCCGGTGGCCAAATTGAACACGGTCCGCGTTCTTCTCTCCTTGGTTGTTCATCGTCATTGTCCTCTTTATCAGCTTGATATTAAGAACGCTTTCCTCAACGGCGATCTGCAGGAGATTGTTTATATGCACCAACCTCCCGGATTTGAGACCACGGGGGCGTCTCGGGTTTTTCATCTTCGGAAATTTATTTATGGTCTCAAATAGTCCCCGCGCGCTTGGTTTGAAAAATTCAGCAAGGTTGTCTGCGATATTGGCTTCATTCGGAGCTCGAATGATTTCTCTCTCTTCACCCGACACCGGTCAACCGGAACTGTGATCCTACTTGTCTATGTTGACGATATCCTCATTACCGGCGATGATACTACAGGGATACAACATATCAAGCAAGAGTTGAACTCCACCTTTCAGACCAAAGATCTTGGCAACCTTCGGTATTTTCTTGGGCTTGAGGTTGTCCGACGCCCTGATGGTCTTGTGTTATCCCAAAGGAAGTATTGTATGGACCTCCTTCATGATGCCGACTATTCTGGATGCAACCTACGGATACTCTTATGGACGCTAATCACAAGCTCTCGGCCCACAACTCTGACTCTGATAAGCTGCTTACAAATTCGGAATATTATAGACGTTTGGTTGGGAAGCTAATCTTTCTTACGGTTACTCGACCAGACATCTCTTTTGTCGTGGGATTCGTGAGTCGGTTTATGCATGCTACTCGGACATCTCATCTTCAAGTTGTCGAGTGTATTCTTCGATATCTCAAGAACGCTCCAGGACAAGGGCTTTCTGACAAGCCATCCACATCTCTATCCCTTGTTGCGTACTCTGACACTGACTATGCAGGATCCATTGATGATAGACGTTCCACAACTGGTTTCTGTACCTACTTCGGTGGACATCTCATAACCTGGCGTAGCAAGAAACAAACTGTGGTTGCTCGCTCTTCTGCTGAAGCCGAGTACCGGGCTATGACTGTTGTTGTTTCCGTGTTAACTTGGCTTGAGAGCCTTCTGAGAGACTTGGGTGTTCGTCTCTTCACCGACAACCCTATTTTGTGATAGTCAAGCAGCAATACATATTGCCAAGAATCCAGTCTTTCACAAACGCACAAAGCATATTGAAGTAGACTGTCACTTTATTCGGGAAAAAGTACAGTCAAAGAAGATAGATTTGGAGCATGTTCCTGCTACAAACCAAGTTGCTGACATCCTAACTAAAGCTCTCTCCCGGCCACTATACTACCAGTTTTTATCCAAGCTTGGTGCCTACGATTTGTACGCTCCAGCTTGCGGGGGAGTGTTAGAAAAGCCTTAGTAAGAGCCCATCTAAGGGCCCATTTTTCTCTCTTTGTATTTGTCTCACATCTTGGATTGGGATTTCTCTTTTTCCTCTCTTCCTATATAAATGTAATCATACTTGTAATTATGTATTCAAGAAGTATATACAAGGTTTTAGGCCTCTCTTTATAGCTATGAGTAGGTACGGGTCTCGAGCACCGAGCTCTTGTATCTTTATTATTTTTATTATTGTCTTTAGGTGAGAGATTAAGAATTGTAAGAGTCATCTTGTATCCTATATAAAAGCATGAACATTGTATGTTTGAGGGGCATGAAATGAAGTTCTAGTTCCCTGTCTCTTGTTGTGAGATCTTGGTGGCTCTCTCCTCCAACGAGCAACCCCGCTTAGGCAGCCGCGGTCATGGCTCTGTAGTATCCCCGTCATCTTCTCCACCTTTGATCCCCCCTCTGGCCAACATTAGAAGGCCCATAACAACTTTGATATCAGAGGTCTCGTTCTTCTTCCGCTGACGCACGTCTTCCCACTCATCCTCCTCCAGCGCCATCGTCGCCAGAAACTGCAAACAACCACCCTGAGTTCCACCTAGAACGCAGCCCTGCTCATTCCGTCGTCAAAGTCACTGCCGCAGAAGACACAACGCACTCCTCAGCCATCGTCTCCTACCTCACTGCCACCGTCTCCGCAGACAGCGTCCAGAACAGCCGCATGTTATGGCCCCGGACGAGTTGCGGTTCCGAGGATTCAAATACACCAGAAGACCTAACACCGCACCACGTCGAGCTCGTGAACCGCACGCCTCCAATTCTTTTTCCCCTTCCCGAGCCGCACCACCTCCGTCAAGCTTGTTGCCTCTTCCTTGCCAACATCCGCAAAAAGGTTGTCGAGCACTGTCGCGCCCTTCTGCGCCCTACTGTTGCGTCGTGGTCAACGGTTGTGGCCCCGACATTTTCTGCCAATCTAGCGACGCACGCCGCCCTGCATCCATTTCCGTCTCGAGCCCTGCGCCAGTAAACTCTGGCAGTTTTTACACGTGCCTTTGCTCATTTCGAGCTCCGCACCTTCCATCCCTAGCGTACAGAGAAAATTCCGTCTCTCTTGCCCTTTTTTGTTTTCTTTCATCGAGCCCACCCTGCCCATACCTCACAGCTATTAAATTTCTTTTACTTCTATGGACCCCACCACCATTCCCTCCCCCAATCTTATTTATTTAGCCGTTGCTTCTAATTCCCTTCCCCCAACATTTGGCTATTAAATTTTTCCACCCACATTTCTAATTTCCCTCAGTCCTTCTCTTTTGGTGCACAATTATTTGTGCCAATATTGGGCGTCACCGCGGCTCTCGCAGCCACTCTCAGTCATCCGACTCAGCGCACTTTGACCGCCCGGTCACCCGCTCCTCTTCTCGTCCTCATCTCGCACTATGAGTGACTCGCTGGACCAACTAAGTCAGATTATGATCATGCTGCAGACCGTCATGGCGCAACAAGCTGCGCACACTGCCCTCACAGAATGCCATTAAGAGGTCATTATTGCGCTCTCCAAGCGCCTTGATGATCTTTCTACAACCCCCACACTCGATCCTACAAGCAGCAGTCAGGCACCACCGCTTCTCCGCCAAGCACCGCCGCCCCTGACCATCCACGAGCCTCCGCTGCCAAACCTCGCGCACCCCGACACTGTTATTGTTCCACTCTACACCCAATTGAAATTTCCTACCTATGATGGGAAAACTGTTCCATTATGTTGGTTCACCAAATGTGAGCAATTCTTCGGCCACCAACAAACTCTGGAAGCAGATCGAATCCATTTAGCATCTTTTCATATGCTCGACTCCGTTGTTTTATGGGCTTCTCGACTTCTCTCCGACCGACCGAATCTGCTCTGGGACAACTTCAAGCGGCTATGCAACTTGCGTTTTGAACCTCCTACCCACAGCAACCCCCTCGGCGAACTCACATCTCTACGACAAACGTGGACCGTGGACGAGTACTTGGAACAATTTCAGCTTCTCTTGGCGCATGTCCCCCTTACCCCCGGATATGCAGGTCTGACATTTTCACAGCTGGACTTCGTGAGCGCCTGCGACTGGATGTCGAGTTTTAGACCCCTCTAGACTTAGTGACCGCTATGAGTCTTTCCCGGCTCTGCGATCGTCGCCTCCAGCTAGCGCAGGAGACCTACCCGCCTGCCACCAACATCGTTCAACAGGGCCGTATCGAGGGTCCTCCAACTCCATCGGTCCGCCGATTATCTCGGGCTGAGATGCTGCAACGACGCGCCCAGGGACTATTTTTTTATTGCAACGAGCAGTACACTCGTGGTCACAGGTGCAATCGGCTTTTCTACCTACATGTCGAGGACTCTGACGACGAGGGCGTCAGATAGAGTTTGCGGGCAAACTCTCTTTGGAGGACGGGTGAGATGTTACGGACCACGTATTATGTATGGGTTGTTATGTGTTATGGGTTGCTATGAGTAGTTACGGGTCTCGAGCACCGAGCCCTTTTATCTTTATTATTATTATTATTGTCTTTAGGTGAGGGATTAGGAATTGTAAGAGTCATCTTGTATCCTATATAAAGGCATGAGCATTATATGTTTGAGGGGCATGAAATGAAGTTCTAGTTCCCTGTCTCTTGTTGTGAGATCTTGGTGGCTCTATCCTCCAACGAGCAACCCCGCTTAGGCAGCCGCGGTCACGGCTCCGTAGTATCCCCGCCATCTTCTCCACCTCTGATCCCCCCTCCAGCCAACATTAGAATTCCCATAACAGACGAATACCAAGCACATATTTAGAAAAAAGTTATTTGTTATCATACGTATGTGTTGCGAGCCCGTGATTGAGAGCGTGTGACATGGGAGAGAGGATGGAAATCCTCAAGGAAGGAGGAGGAGACCGGTTGGGATCTATGGTGGCAGCAGCGGTGGGGCGTGCGGGTTGCGGCTAGGGTTCGGCGGGATTTCTCCTGATAGAACTGAAAGAGAGAGAGAGAGAGAGATTTTTACTATTAACTTCTTGCTTGCCTTGCGCATAACCCCCCCTCCCCCCCCAATAAGGTTCAAGTGGGAGGTAAAAATACCAAAACACCCCCTCACAAGGTTTAACAAAAATGTGAGGATTAAAATTACGAAAGCATAAAAATTGTGAATACAAAATAGTAAGATAAATTAGGTGGACGCCACTCGAGGCTCGCGGCGCTTGTACGTACGCCCCCAACGTGAATCTGTAACATCTCCACCCGCCTCGACATCAAACTTGTCCTCTAGCTTGTCCTGGGACGGCGTCGGAAGTGGATGAAGGCCTTCATCTGGGACACGTTGAAGGCATCACGAACCTGAGCATCGACAGGGAGGCGGAGGCGATACGACACGTCCTCGATGCAGTGGGAAATCTCGAATGGCCCTCAGAACTTGGGCCCCAACTTCTGAGAAGCGGCCTTGGAAAGGATAGACTGGCGGTAAGGGCGGCGGCGCAGCCATACCCAATCCCCAGGCGCAAAGAACAGCTTGTGGTGGTCCGGATTGCAGGTCGTCTCCATGCGTGCCTGGGCCTGAAGAAGGCGGTCACGCGCAAGGTGCAGAAGGTCATCACGAGAGCGCAGCTCGGCGTCGACGGCGGCGGAGCGGGCAGATGCACTCCGATAGGTAAGGAGGCAGGGCGGGTCACGGCCATAGATGAGACAGAAAGGAGTGGTCTGGAGGGTCGTATGATAAGAAGTATTATAGCAATACTCTACCCATGGAACCCAACGGGCCCAATCCTTGGGTCGATCCCCCGTAATGCAGCGGAGGTACATCTCAAGCGTCCGATTGACCACTTCGGTCTGGCCATCCGACTGAGGATGATAGGCGAAAGAGAAGGCCAGCTCGTGTCACAGAGGGTGAAGAGCTCTTGCCAAAACTAAGAAGTGAAAACCTTGTCCCTCTCGGACACAATGCTCTCTGGTAGGCCATGAAAGCGAAAAACCAGATCGAGGCCACCGTGGAGCCGGTGATGGGGCGGCTCATGGAAACAAAGTGAGCCCCCTTGGAGAACCTGTCGACAACCACGAAGATGATGGAATGGCCTCGAGAGGGAGGCAATCCCTCGATGAAGTCTATCGAAATATCTGCCCAAATCTAAGTAGGAACCGGGAGTGGTTGCAGGAGGCCAGCAGGTGAAAGAGACTCGGTCTTGTTGCGTTGGCAAATAAGGCATGTGGCAATGAAGGTCCGGATGCTCTGTTTGAGGTCGTGCCAAAAGAATTCAGCGTGGACGTGTTGAAGGGTTTTGTGGACCCCCTCGTGTGTATGGTCATGGACTGCCGCCAGAATGTCAGTAATCAGTGGGGATGAGTCGGGCACGAAGAAACGATCTTGGTATAGAATAAGGCCGTCCTGGGCTGCCCAGTGTGTCAGAAGGCGTCCCTCCTGAATGCGCTGTAAGAGCTCGATCAGGGCCGGCGTGTCGAGGATCTCCTGACGGAGGTGGGGCAGAACAGAAGACAACGGTGTGGAGACGACGAAGAAAAATACGTCGAAAGTGTCACTACGGGAGAGAGCGTCAGCCACACGATTCAAGTGCCCCGCCTTGAATTCCACCCGAAAATCATAGTCCAAAAGCCGGCAAACCCAGCGCTGCTGCGGAACTGTCGTCAAGCGTTGCTTCAATAAATATTTGAGACTGAAATGGTCGGTGCGGATGACGAAGGCCCGACCCCACAAATATGATCGTCAATGGTGAACGGCCTTAGCCAGGCCGATGAGCTCCTGCTCATATGTTGGGAGCTTTTGATGGTGGAGCGTTGTTGTACTGCTGAAATAAGCGATCGGATGTCTGTCTTGTTGTAGGACCGCCCCACACCCGTGTTCGGAGGCGTTGCACTCCACCTAAAAATCCCTCTCGAAATCTGGAAGTTGAAGGATCGGGGTCGAGATAAAGGCCTGGTGCAAGGCTCAAAAATCCGTTGTGGCGGCGTCATCCCAAACAAAGCATTGGCAGCGCAGTAGAGAGAGTAAGGGAACGGCGATGACTGTATACCCCTGGATGAAGCGGCGGTAGCATCCCGCCAGGCCGAGGAATCCGCGGAGCTCCCGCTGAGTCTACGGAAGAGGCCAATCGAGGACGCCCTGAATCTTGACCGGATCGGCAGAGACGCCCGAATGGTCGATTATGTGGCCCAAATATGCCACCCTGTCCGTGTCGAAGGAGCATTTGGCCCGCTTGAGAAAGAGCCGATGAGAGCGGACCAGTTAGAGGATGGTGCAGAGGTGATCCAGATGGGATTCTCGGGTCCTACTGTACACCAAAATATCATCGAAAAAAACAAGTACACATCGGCGAAGGAGAGAGTGAAATACCTCATTTATGAGGGCCTGGAATGTCGATGGGGCATTCGTGAGGCCGAAGGGCATCACGAGGAACTCAAAATGCCCATGGTGTGTGTGGAACGCCGTCTTCTCCACATCTGCATGAAACATACAGACTTGATGATAGCCCGAGCAAAGGTCAAGCTTGGAAAAAAAGCGGGCCCCATGCAACTCGTCCAACAGCTCTTCGACCACTGGTATGGGGAACTTGTCCTTCACCGTGATCGCGTTCAAGGCGCGGTAGTCAATACAGAAGCGCCATGAGTCATCCTTTTTGTGAACTAAAAGGACCGGGGAAGAGAACGGTGAAACACTGTGATGGATGATGCCCTGACGAAGCATGTCGGTACACTGTCGCTCTATCTCATCCTTCTGCCGGAAGGGGTAGCGGTAAGGACGGATGACTACTGGGGCGGTATTCGGAAGAAGGCAGTTGCAGTGGTCATGGCAGCACGAGGGGGGAAGCCCGGTGGGTGGAACCATAGTATCTCCAAACTGGTCGAGAAGGGACGAGAGATCATGCTGCACTGTGGACTCGAGCTGAAGGGAAGAAACGCGGCTCGAATCTGCGATCGGGCGGCCCTGCCAAACCGTCGGGTAAGGTCCCGGGCCCCAAGACATCGTCATGCTCTCCAAATCCCACAAAATGGGGACAAGGGTGCGCAGCCAACGCGTCCCCCCCCCAAAAACCACATCGAATCCTCGTAAGGCGATAACAAAGAAGTCGACATCAGACTGATAGTCCTCCACCATGATGGGAATGGCTCGGCAAACCCCGGTACAGGCCATGGCGACGCCATTAGGCACGACCACGCTCAGACGACTACGGCTAGTGATGGGAAGCTGGAGCTGCTAGGCAGCGAGATCACTGATGAAACTGTGTACTGCCAGTGTCCATGAGGGCTAAGAGTCGGTGGCCTGCGACGATGATGGGCATCTGTAGTGCGTCGGAAGTGTGAGGGCCCTACATGGCATTGATGGAGATCGTCGGGTCCCCTGGCCCGTCATCCCCAAGTTCCTCGTCTGAGGGATCATCAACCTCAAGCCAAAAGGGGCACTTACAATGGTGGCCTTTCCCATAGGCCTCATCACAGTTGAAGCAAAGCCCCTTCGCGCGGCGTTCTGCCATCTCCTGGTTCAACAGACGCCGAATAGTGGAGGGTCGCTCCCCTTCCTTGGGCCTATGTATGATGTCGCTCACAGGTGGGTTGGCCTGGCCGGAACCCCGCAAAGAGCTATCACAGGTACGACGCCCCGAATATGCTCGGTCCAAAAGAATGTTCTTCTCGCAGATGCGAGCCAAGCTCATCGCTGTAGTGAGATTTGGTGGATTTTGAAATTCCACATCCATGCGCAGCCGCTCATGGAGGCTTGCGGTGAAGAAGGCTACCTGGTGTGCTGGGGGAACGGGCGGGGCACAGACGAGGAGTAGCTAGAATTGCTCCAAGTAGTCATCAATGGTACCGGTTTGCTTGAGAGAGATTAGGTCGCCAATAGGATTGCTGCGAAGCGGAGTCCCAAAACGGAGAGTGCACTGACCCTTGAAGTCGTCCCACGTGAGGTCGGGCTTTTCTTGATGAAGGTGTGAGAACCACAATTGGGTCGAGCTCATGAGGTGGAAGGAGGCCACGCCGAGCCAATCCTCACATGGGGTGCGCTGCGCGGCGAAGAACTGTTCACAACGATGCAACCATGTCAAGGGATCTTCACGACCATCGAAGATCGGAAAATCAAGATTGACATAACGGGGCATGGTAGAGTAGTCGAAGCGGTCGGGATAATCAGACGGCCAAAACTTGGTTTGTAGATCGGGGACGGATGGGGAAGAATTCGCGATGGGGTGAGGCGGCGGCGGAATGTTTTCCGGGCGGATGGCTGCAAGGAGAAATTGGTGGTTGTCCGCCATCATAGTCTTGAAGGATTCCAATATTTGAGCTAAGGTAGGGTTGGCCCCATTTCCGTCAGCCATGGCGGAAGAAGACCGCGGAGGAAGAGATGAAGGTGGTGGAAGCAACCCAGCGGAGGCCGCGAGGAGAGGAGTTCCTGCGAGGGAGGAGCCGAGGAGAATGGGCCGCGAGTAGCTGTTGTCGGGGAGGTGCAGCAGAGGTTGTTGGATGGCGTGTACAGGCCCGAGCGGGGAGGAAGACAGCGCAGACAAAGCTCGAGTCGGCTGGATAGAGGGAGACGGAGCGGACAGAGCCGGATTGGCCTCGGCAAGAGCGGAAATCACCGGATCTGGTTCAGCGGCAGCGGGGAGGAAGGTGGCCTCTGATACCAAGTTGTTGCGAGTCCGTGATTGAGAGTGTGTTACCCAGGAGAGAGGAGGGAATTCCTCAAGGAAGGAGGAGGAGACCGGTCGGGATCTCTGGGGATCTATAGCTGCAGCGGGGCGTGCGGCGTGCGGATTGCGGCTAGGGTTCGGCGGAATTTCTCCCGATAGAACGGAAAGAGAGAGAGAGAACTAGAGAGAGATTTTTACTAATAACTTCTTGCTTGCCTTGTCCATAGCCCCCCCCCCCCCCCCCCCCCCAATTAAGGTTCAAGTGGGAGGTAAAAATACCAAAGCGGCGAATGTATAACAAAATGTGAGAATTTAAATTACGAGAGCATAAAAATTGTGAATACAAAATAGTAAGATAAATTAGGCGGCCCCAAAGTGAATCCGTAACAGTATGCTTAATTATGTGTCGTTTCAATGTCTTATATTTGTTATACATGTTCGTTTTTTATTTTGTAATTAGTCCGAGCATGTAGACTTATTTGCAAAAGTGTCACATATCTTTTATTTAAAGACTCCCATCTTCCTATAAATAGAAATAACCAGAAATTTCCGTTGTCTCTCTCTTAGTTCTCTCCTCCTTACAATAAGGTTAGAGTTGAGCAAGACTCCCATCTTCCTATCTTCATAGGTTGACTTCAGCTCTTTTGCATCTCTGCCACCCTCGCACCTCCAACCATCTCCCTGCCGAGATATTGGTATCCTAGACACCGATCCTCTTGGATTCATGCTCAAAGATTCATTGTTACTTAGGATATTTGTAGTTTCACGCACGAACAGTTCATGTCGGTGTTGCAGACGATCTTTCTACGTATGCTTCGTGCCCTTCTGTTGATTGTGCTGAGGTTTCCAAACTATCGTAGTCGGCATGCGAGACCATCGTTGGACATAGTCGACGAACTCCAAAAAATAGTGCCATCAACATGCTTCCCAACATACTATCACACACACGGTGTTGTCGTCACGCCCAAACCTTGATTTTTGTGGCCTTAGCTTCTTTTGCTCATCGGAATATCTAAGTCACCTCTTCTCTAGCAATGAAATTAGACACACACACACACACACACACACACACGATTATACGGTGATGAGGGAGAACACTCAAGAAAGAATATTCAAACTTTATTCACAACTTCTTGACTCTTTAATGGCTTGCTTACATTGCTTCTCGGAATGTTGCTTTTTCTCAGCTTATTGTACGACCTCCCCTGCCACGTTCCTCCATGCTTAAGTTTCCCATTTCACCTGCCATATAAGTCTTCTTGTAACACAAACCACAAATTTGAACAAATCTGACTCTGATACCAACTATCACAGACTTATCTCCTCGCAAGCACTTGTGCGGCCTTAGCTTCTCTTTGTTACTCTGCATAGCCTAGCTAAATCAGCCTCCTCCTACAAGAACTTTTGGTGATGAAGAGAGGCGTGGAGAAACAATTCAAGAGAAAACTCACAAGTAAAGAGAATGCAAATAACTTTATTGATTATCCAAGTTCTGGATAAGCAATATAGTTCTTTGAGTTGTCTTCATTTGTGAGCTTTATCTTAAGTTGTTTATCCACCCTTCTCTTTATCACCAATGGAAGCTGACTTAGGCTATGCGGAGTGGCAAAAAGGAGTTAAGGTCGCAAGGGTCCTTGCGAGGAGACAAGTCTTTGACAACACGCTCCAGTGGATCCGCCTAGCAGAAACCAACACCATTTCTTCGGGGGCAGATTAGAGCACTCCTTTCCAAGACCTACTTTAGGCAGCGATGCGGCGTTTTGGATTTGTATCGACAGAAACTCTTCTTAGAGATGCGCTCTCCGTTCTCTCTTAAAGATATGATAGATGCGCGTATGCGTATTTCTATGTCTCGAGTCTTGCGCTTCCCATTCCATCAAATCGCTGCCTTCTGTCTTCGAACCCAGGACAGGTCGACTGACTGACCAATAGAAACTTTTTTAGTTAATCAATTAATTAATTACTAGGGAAGGGGTAGTGATCGTTACCAATTATGGATCCGCCTCTTAGGAGGCAGGAAATCTGCAATGTCTAGGTTGTATTGAAACCGAGTGGACACCTGACCCTCGTTACCACGACAATAATTAGTGTTGCCTGACGAAAGTATTAAAAGGCCATGACAACTTTGGAGCAGTCGTTGCTCATGCAAAAATACAATCAACATTATCTGCTCACATCACCATACTCAAGGACCCTCTAGCTGCCCAAGAAGGTATGTGCCTCTCAATACACAATTAGAGGTTGAGTTCGACACAGACATCGTCGAGGTCCACATCACTCAACTACACCTCGAATCGCTAATTATACCAACCACCGCCATCCCTGCTGTCTCCATCCAGTACCATCCTCTCCAGCCACTGATTTCACCAACTTGGACTTGGCAAGCCACAGTCTACCCCTGATATCCACGTGATATGGCTTCCTCTGCGATGACATCAGCTACCCTGCCCGCCGTCTCTAACCAAAGCACCCATCGATTCAGAGGCAGCGAGCTTTCTTTTGCACGGTCTTCCGGTAGAGAATGAAAATATTCTATTAAGTTACCCTAATAGAAGTGATAGGCATACATATATAGAATGAGACTCGTGTGACATCACATGTTATACAATGCGAAAAACAAAAAAATAAAACCAAATACGTATATGTCAAGTTGGGAGTATATATCAATCATTCCCAATTTGAAAGTATTGTCCGTAAATTGTCTTGGCTTAGTCCTTTTGTGAAGACGTCGGCCAGCTAATCTTAAGAATTCACAAAAGGTGTACATATATTACCCTTGTGAAGGTGATCTTTGATAAAATATTTGTCCACTTCATCATGTTTCGTCCAATCATATTGAACAGGATTGTGAACGATACTGATGACAACTTTGTTATCGCAATAGAGTATAATAGATTTATTCACCAGGAGTCTCATGTGTTGGGAACATTGACCATAATGTCATCTCACTTCACTCGACGCTCAAATCCTATATGTGTTGACTCAATGCTATTCACTCAGTGCCTCAGAAGAGAAGCAGAGTATCTGTCTAAGTTCAAATGCGTCGAGTCATCTCACATCACTCGACGCTCAAGATTCATATGCGTTGACTGAATGCTACTCTCTCAACGCCTCAGTAAAGGAGCAGAAGATTCAGATCAAGTAATAATGTGTCGAGTGAAGATCATTCACTCATCACCCTCAGCAGTCTGAAAAGAAAAAGAAAAAGGAAGCTGAATCAGTTGCAGAAGAAAGCACCAGCAATAGCTCTTCTGACAGCAGGAGTACTGAACCCCATAACCCTTGTCCAATTCAAGTGATTCTGAGAGAAGAGATGTGAGTGCTCAAGTTTCAATTTCATCTGAGCTTGTTGTCAAGGATGTTACTAAGGGAGTGTCTCCTACTGATCTTGAAGGGGACACAGTTATGGAACATGTTGAAGATCTTGTGACAACTATTGTGGACAGGATCTGTGCTGATACTGAGGGGGAGATCTTAGAAAAGATGATCATGTTGAGGGGGAGAACACAACAATTAATGATGCTGTTGAGGGGGAGACTCACCCTGAGCTCCCTGCTCAAGAAGATAAAGCTAGAGAGGAAGTATCTCAAAAGGAAAACAAAAGAGATAATGTCATGTCGTTTGTTGAGGAGAAAGAGGAGTCTATCCCTGCTATTAACATTCCAGATCACTCCTCTGAATATGAAATAGTTGATTCTGAATTGGGGGGAGAAACAAGGGAGAGACATGAAGAAATTAACTATCCAGCATCTACTCAGCTGAATGATGAATTTCCCACCTCTTTTTTGTCACAGCTAAAAGGGCTCTTTGATGAGCAAAGAAGAAAGATAGAGATGTATGTGGATGACTCTGTCAAAGAATTGAAGAATGATCTTTCTACTGAAATTACTTCCATCAGATTTGAAGTCAACCTGTTGAGAGAAAACATAGTCCAATTCTTCATGAGACCTGCTCCAGCTATTGACTATACTACACTTCAACTTGAACAGATTCAGTAGAGGCAAAATGATATCATACAAAATCAGTGCACTACCTCTGAAAACATGGAAATGGTTCATGATGTAACAAAAACCAACATGGAAGAACACAAGAAGATTGTTGAAAGGAGAATGGATGTTTGCACCCAAATCCTTGATGATCATATGTTGGAAGTCAAGAATCATGTCACAGCTGGTGTCAATCACTTGGTTAATAAGATAACCTCCTCCAAGGACTCCTTAAGCAATCTGGTAACAGAAGAAGTCATAAAGGGAGAGAGTTCAATGATAAGAGCAAGTGGAGACCATGCTATCTAGACCTCTAATGTGATTAGGGAAGCATTGAGCCTAGATGTCATCCAGTATGATGACCCTGTTGTTCCTGTAGTTGGAGTTGGAGCTGATGTTGAAGCTAATGTTGAAACTGCAATTCTTGATGATGAAATTGCATTCAACCCCGCCTCTCAACATCTATCAAAGGGCAAGGGCAAAGTGGTTGTTGATGAGGAAGAGGATGTGAGGCTGAGGAAAAAGAGGCACAAAGAATAGCTGGAAACAAGACCAGATAATGTACAGTGGAGAGAATAAGTCAGATAGAGTCAAGCTATACAGTTATATGGAATAGGCTAAGTATGAGAAGCAAGAAAAGGTAAGGAGAAAGTTCAGAAAAGACAAGCTGTTTGGAACTCTACCAGTGGATGCCCTAGAACCCTGCAGATACCATCCAAAGCCCTACAATTACTTTGAGAGACAAAGACAGAAAAAGAAAGAGATTGTAGAGAAGACTGCAAATAAATCTGGGGGGCATTGTAATTAGGGAACCTGAATCTTAGCAATGTTATAAAATTTTAGGTTCCTAAGGACTGTTGAATGTGGAATATTTATTGTTGGCTTACTCAAACTTTTGTCATTAATGCTATCTGATATGTTCTATCTTACTTGTCTGTGTGTTTGTACATTTTAGTTGAACTTTATTATTTTTTTGAAAATGGTGTACATCATTAACTATGATTCTGACTTCTTCAAATATGAGGAGATTGTTGGGAACATTGAACACAATGTCCTAGATTTGAAGATGTTTCATAAGTCAATAATATACACAAATATGTATTTGATATTTCTCTAAGTTAACATGTGCAGGTAATCAGTATTTGATTGACTAACAACTTGGGAGTAAGTCAGCACACTCCAAAAGTGAAGAATATTTACTAAGTACAAATGCGTCGAGTCATCTCACTTCACTTGACGCTCAAGGCCTATATGCGTTGACTCAATGCTATTCACTCAGCGCCTCAGAAGAGAAGCAGAGAAGTTGTCTAAGTTCAAATGTGTCGAGTCATCTCACATCACTCGACGCTCAAGATTCATATGCGCTTACTGAATGCTACTCTCTCAATGCCTCAGTAAAAGAATAGAAGATTCAGACCAAGTATTAATGCGTCGAGTGAAGACCATTCACTCAACGTCTCAGCAGTGAAGCAGAAAAACTGTCAAAGTACAAATGCGTCGAGACATAAGACTTGACTCAACGCCAAAGTTTTTTCCGCTAAGTTAACTGCAGTCACTCGACGCCTTTTCAGAAAGACTTCACTCGACGCTTCAGCAGAAGCAGAAAAGCTTTCAAAGTACAAATGCGTTGAGACACAAGAGATCACTCAACGCCTACGTAGTATGCGCTAAGTTAAGTGTTGTCTCTCAGCGCCTCATCAGAGTTCAAGCATTTGACTAAGTTATGTTGCTTGTAGCACTCAACGCCTCTACAAAAGATCATGAATTTATTCTAAGTCAATTGGCGTCTAGTCTATTCTACTGACGTCATACATAATTCAAATCGACGCAGATTGCGCGCTAAAAGACGGAAATTGCCGCATTTCTTTGACGTGCAATCTTGGGATGATTCAACCATTAAAGTCGGTCATGCCGCATACCTAAACAAGATTATTGTCGTTGCAGATGCTAAGATATAAAAGATAAGTGCGTGAGACTTTTACAAGAACCTTTTTTGGTAGAACTTTTTGGGAATACTTTCTAAAACCCTAATTCGCCAAAGTCGCCACCAGCAGAAAGAGAATTATTTTTTATTGTCTTTAAGCTTGGTAGTGTACACCACAATCTTTCAAAAGCTTGAAGAAGAAGAAGATCTATGCAAGTATTCAACACATCACAATCTGTCTCTAATCTAAAGATCATTTCCTGTTGCTGTGGTGAAGAGAAGTTGTTTGGTGATACAGCTAAAGAAGAAGGCTCTAGAGCTTGTGTTCTTGAGTCATTGTAATACTCTTTAAATCTCTGTTGTAAGATCTCTCTGAGATCTGAGTGTAGGCCTAAGTTATAAAGACTGAGAGTAGGACTTTTTCCAAATTCTGAGGTAGTATTCTTACAGAGAATCTGAGGTAGGCTTGTATTATAGAGGCTGAGGTAGGGCTTGCTTGTTAACCTGAGGTAGGAGAAGGACTGAGATAAGTCTGAGTTGTATGAGTGGTAGTCACTTTGAGGTGTAAGATCCAAGGAGGATCTAAGCTGTAAGATCTGTTGATCTGAGTTTTGGAGGAGTTGGCCGAATCTAGCTCGATGCTAGATAGGTGAAGGGGGTAAGTGGATGTACCCTAGATAGGGGAACCACTATAACCTGCTTGTGTGTTTTATATGTTATTGAAAACTACTAACCTAACAGTAACACACCAAGTACATTTCTTAAATGATCTAAAAGAAACATATTCACCTCCCTTCTAGGTGTTTAACTACCCTTAAAAAGACTTTCACCATGTCCTGGAGAATTGTTTTCATCCACAATCCCTTACAAACTCCTTGTGTCATAGTCCTATATTCTACTTAGACACTGAGCGAGCAACCATACTCTGTTTCTTACTCTTCCAAGAGACATGATTTCTACCCATAAAAGGGCAACATTCAGTAGTTGATTTCTTATCATATTGACTACCAACCCAATCAACATCCGTGAACACTTCAATCTTTAAAGATTGATTGACAGAGAACAAAATCCCACATCCAGGCGATTTTTTTTGAGGTACCTCAAAACCCGATATGCAGCCTGCTGATAGCGAGTTGTGGGAGAGTGTGTTGCGGGTCCAAATGTTATGGAACTACACGACGGCGAGCCACCATGACAAGTCTACACGCGTCGGGCACGTATATCGCAAGGTCCCACCGAGATCGCGGAGAATATTTAATAATAAATAGGTTGTTATGTGTGTTGACGCATTTTTAGTATTTTCAGTATTTACTGATTTCAGTATTTTCTAATTTCCTGTATTTCCTAATTTCAGTATTTCCTTTTATATTTGTTCCTCGCCACTATAAGAGGGTCGACGGACCTTGTAATCTTTATCGTGGAATGTATGAAGGTTTCTAGGGTTGCTTCCTAATTTCGTCTCTTCTCGTCCTCCTTCATTCTCGCTCACCCCCGTCGGCCCTTCCCCTTGTCGGATTTCTCCTGGAATTTATCCATGATTTTGTCAATTGGTCTGAACTGTTGCATCGCCCGCTCTCGCCGCCGGTGCTCGAGTTTGCCTACGAAATTCAGTAATCTATCTCCCTGGTCCACTGAACCGCACAGCACCCGATCCCCGCCGACCCGTGTCATCGCGACACAGCCCTGTTTTCGCGACACAACACCTGATCCCGCGTCGCCATAGAAAAGACGAGCGGCCCGATCGTTGTCGCTGTTCCGCACGACGCGCGACCCAGTCGACGTGCGGTTCACCCTTGTCGGACATCCTGACCACGATCTGCCCCTGGCATCATGCTGCCAGCGCCGATCCGTCATGTCCTACCCTCCAGCAACCAGATCGGCCCTCCAGCAACCGGATTGGCCCGCTCCACCTCCTCTAGCAACCGAATCGGCCCCTGGCGTCCTTTCTGCACTCGATCTGCCCCAATCTGCCACAAATCCTCCTCCAATAACCGGCTGAACCAGCCGCGCCCCAACCCCGCTGCTGCAGCCCTCCGAGTCTTCCGCCACCCAGGGCCTCTGCTCTGCATCATTCTCTTCTCGGCGCCTGGCCCCACTCCATTCCAGGTATCGACCGTCCTTCGCCCGTGCCGCAGGGCTTCTGTCAGCCGGATCTGCTTCCCCTTTCGTTTCTGTTGCACGAAGGCCGCCACCCCGGGCCTCTGTTTCGTTGTGCCGACCATTGTGTCGCCACGGACATCGCTGACATCACATCCAGCCTGCATCCTGGACACTATGACCGTTGCCCAATCCGCCGCTCCTGGGCCGTTGTTCTTGTTGTCGCCGACCACCAACCCTCGGCTAGATTTCTCTGACGTAGCTGCACAAATCCTGGCCACATGCGTCTCCCTCCACGCCAAAGTCAATCGTCTTCTCGTGTACCACAGATGGGCTTATGCAACCCCCACGAGGTTCCCTGCCCTAAGTCGTCTCCACCATAGCTGCCTCCTGCACCATGCGAAAGTTTTTCGGACATGCCACCTTTCTCCACGATCGTTAATGGCTTAATGCACCACCTCTCTCTACGGTGGTCGTCCCTCCACCGCTTCCACCAGCCGCATCACCGCCTCTTCTGCCACCCCGTCTGGTAAACTCACTGCCCCCTCTACTGGCTCTTACTCTGTCAGCTCCAGTCTTGTCACCCCCTCTGATCATCTCACTATCTCCTCTACCGACTCTTGCTTTGCTGGCCCCTGCTCTGGCGCTTCAACCGGACGCATCGTCGCCTCTTCTGACGCCCTGTGCCCCGCTGGCCCCGACGGATCCGTTCCTGTTGTCGGTCGTTGCGTCTCTGACATCCTTGTTGCGGCTGATCACCACCGCCCCACCGACCTTGCGGAAGCCATTACTTCCGCCGTCTGCCCTTCCGATGGTGCCACCGCTACTCACCAACACCGCCACCACTGCTACGTGCTACCTGCCCTTGTTCTTACGGGAGGTCAAGGTACCAGATGATCCGGCCACCCGCTTGGTACACGAGCTTGAGGGCAAGCTCGTTTTGAAGGATTGAGTGTTACAGGTCCAAATATTACGGAGCTACACGGCAACGAGCCTACCATGACAAGTCTACACGCGTTGTGCGCGTATATCGCAAGGGCCCACCGAGACCATGGAGAATATTTAATAATAAATAGGTTGTTATGTTTGTTGACGCATTTTTAGTATTTTCAGTATTTCCTAATTTCAGTATTTCCTAATTTTAGTATTTCCTTTTATATTCGCTCCTCGCCAGTCGCCACTATAAGAGGGCCAACAGACCTTGTAATCTTTATCTTGGAATGTATAAAAGTTTCTCGAGTTGCTTCCTAATTTCGTCTTCTCTCGTCCTCCTTCATTCTTTCAAGCTGGGGAGATTGATGCGGAGCAGATACGAGGACGCGCTTTGGGCCCGTTCGGGGATGATTTGGCAACTTTCCATATATAGCGTGTCCGGATCGACGATCGGGCTCCACGATTGCGTCCGGAGCGTCGCCGCGAATCAAAATGCTATATTACTTTATTTTTTTCAGTTTATTTTTGATGTATTTTAAGGGCGAATCTACCGGCCAATCATAGCCGTTGATGGGGAAACCCTAGCTTGTCTTTTCTTATAAATAGGAGTTATGAGGGCTGAAATGATTCATTGTTGAATGTTTGGAGAAGAGAGTGTTTTTCTTCATTCCGGTGATCACCTCCACGGTGCCGACTCCGTGGAGCCCCCTTGGTGATGACTCCTTGGGTAAGTTTTGTTTCCTTTTTAATTCCCCCTCTCCTCCACCCTTTTTCCCTTGCTGTCCAGTCGCCGGCCTCCCTCAAAACCCTCCAAAACCCTCATCTGCAGCCCCTACAATCCCCCAAATACCAACCCACTATTATTGTACAGGAAATGCAAATGTTGTTCACGGTTTAATGTTCATCGTGACAATGTGCATCGCGCACTGTTCACCCGACCACTATTCACCAGAACACTGTTCACTGTGATACTATTCATTTGTTACTGTTTGTGTCGAGCCCCTCCCCCTCCTCCCTTCCAGGCCGCCTACCTGCACCACCCTAAATAGCCACCTTGTTGTTTTCAGCCCTAAACAGTCCAAATCTGCCCTCTTTCCAGCCATAATCAACCGCTAAGTCTTTCCTTATTTGCTTATGTTACCCCCCATCACGTGGAACCGCCTCCCAACCACCGGTCATCACCAAACCTGTCCAGATCTGGGCATTTCAGCCCAGATCCAGCCACTTACCACTCCGATCCAGCCTTCCTAATCCCCCAACCAGCCTTCCCCTTACCCGATCCAGTCCTCCAACAACCAGAACCCCTCTTTGAGCTCTCCAATATTCAGATTTGTTTTATATACAACAGCTCTATTATTCATATTGTGTTTTGTATGGGTTTTTTGTTGTAAACATTATCATGGTTTGGATATTAAGTGCTTGCGTGAGATTATAGTTTTTATGTTATTTGCTCTTTGATAAATCTCTAACTGCAGGAAGGTTTTATTCGCCGCGCGCTCTAGCTTTGGCCCTACACGCGGAGGAAAACCTAAGCTTGTTTTTGCCCATATAAATTATTCTTGTTTGCTTTTGAATTGTTTGCGTGGGATGATTTTATTTATTATCCAATTGTGATTTAATTGTCGGACTTTTGCATAGCATGTAGGGTTAGGTCACAGATTTCCCGCCGCCTATAGATTCGTCGTGCGTCAATTGGTATCAGAGGGCATGGTTAGGCCATTTGCATGTTTCGTAGTGGTAGGTTTTAAATAATCATTGGGTTCATTTATGCCTGGTTATCGCCGTCGTCCGTCTCCTCCATCTGAGTATCCTGAGTCTACATATACCCGACCTCATAGTGCCCCTCTAGAGAGATCTTCATGTTATCATTATGATTATCATCGTTCCCCGCACACCACTCCTAGAGATCGTGTCGACCCCTCGACACAATTCCATCATGCTAGAGGCGATCACCACGACGAGAGGTCCTCACATCTTCATCATTACACCTCTCCACGATTTCACGATGATAGAATTGAATATCGTTCAGTTCATCGCCGCTACACATCTCCTCTAGGAGAGGAACCTGGGTCTGGATATGAGCGACCTCCACTACGCGATCACAGGGCCCATACGCACCCACGAGCACAATCTGATTATGTTAGGAACTACCATCAAGACGACCCTCAGGAACCCTATAGAGGTCACCATCAGCAGGAACACAATACATGTCAAGACCCTCCTAGTGTTCCACCAATAGAGTTGTCTGAGGCTGAATTTATGTGATTAGTTCTTGACCTCTTTGATCTCTTAGAAGCTCAATTTGATCACCTAAGATCTACATTACGAAGAAAGCCTAGGGATTTAGGTCAAGCCACTGATGCGACGAGTAGTGCTCCCACCGAGATATGAGATCTTACACTTGGTTTTGATCCTTCTCAGTTTGATGAGATTCAGTGCTCATGTGACCTTGAGGTTGAACCTGATCATGACCTTATGATACAGGTGGAGAGTGATACTGGCATGACTAGTGAGCATTGTCATGTGGGTGAGGACGAGCGACCTAGTGACGCTGTGATGGTATACCCATCCTTTTCACCTCACCTAGACCTACACCTATACCTAGTTCCCCCTTTCAACAGAGACACAGTTCTCGACACAATATCGATTGACTCACACTTGAGTCTGGGCACCCCCTACACTTCCCTTAGTGTTATCTCGAGTCACTTCACTACTGAGAGTCGGGAGTATAGTGCTGACTTCATAGTGGCTATTTCACCCATTTACGAGGACACGACCTCTATCAGCGATACTCATCTGAGGGATCTTTTTATTATTAATGACCTCATTGTTGAACCTCTAGATAAGTCTCCTGATGAGCCACTACTCCCTTGGGAGGTTCATGAGGCTAGCGTTGACTTTGTTGTGGGTGTCCTACTTGCTCCCACAGACACTACTGTTATTAGTGCTCTCCTCGTAGTGGATTGTCCTATCATTATCCGCACTAGTGATCATCTCACACATGGTGACTTTTGGTATACACCCCCTGGTAAGCCACCTGATGGGCTATATCATTTTAGAGGTACCCATCACACCAGAGCTCCGCACTATTTTGTCACCATCTACGTCGTTCCCACGAGCGATGACGTCAGTCACCCCAGATTTTTCTATCGACCACTCAGTAAGCCTCCTGATAGGCCACCCCATTAGCAATATCCAAGTCATTGTCAGGTCTTCCCTTAGGAAGTGTGTCGAGTATGTTGTGCTCTATGTGCATCGTTCGCTTCATTTGCATGAGTCAGTTGGGTCACTTGCACAGCATTTGCAAGATTTGCATGAGTCGGTCCGCCGACGAATAATAACAAGTAATGAAAATTACAAAGCCCATGCAGATAAGAGAAGGCGAGAGCAAATATTTAATGTAGGCGAGAAGGTAATGGTGCGAGTCCGCCCTGAAAGGCTCCCTTCGGGGCCTGCCAAGATGTTAAGCGCGAGGCGAATGGGTTTGTACTTCATTATTAGTCGTATTGGGACCAACGCCTGCCGACTTGACATCCCGGCCAGTATGGGAATTCACCCTGTGTATAATGTTGAAGATCTGATTCCATACTATGAACCTCATGAGTATGTGGACCCGAGCAGTGGAGATGCCCAGCCACCCCCACTCCCACAGCCATTGCCTTACCACTCTCTTACCCCACCTACGTCTGATGGCCACCACAGTCCACCCCGTGCTACAACCCGCCCACCTGGGGATTCATCTTCTTTGGTTTCACCACTGGCACCGCCGATCGCACCGGGTTCCACCCTTCGAGAGATGAGCGATGAGAGCATCACAGAGTTCAGATTCCACCAGTTTGTTCCTACTTCAGATGGGTCGCGCTGTCGCTACTTGGTACATTGACGGGGCCGCCCCGAGGCAGTTGATGTTTGGATACTTACAGCAGAGCTTGATCGATTCGCCCCTGGACTTCGACTTCAGCACGACCGTCTCCTTTCGCCGGAGATGCCAGCTTTTCAGTCAGGGGAAATTGATTGGCGAGGACACCCTTCCGCCGATGACACTTGGACGACTTCCGGTGAATCTCTTCGAGTTGTACCTGGCGATCAGCGAGAGAATTCTAATCCCAATTCATCGGGAGATGAATTCTTTCAAGCCGGGGAGATTGATGCGGAGCAGAGACGAGAACGCGTTTTGGGCCCGTTCGGGGCTGATTTGGCAACTTTCCATATATTGCGTGCTCGGATCGACGATCGGGCTCCGCGATTGCGTCCAGAGCGTCGCCGCGAGTCAAAATACTATATTACTTTATTTTTTTACAGTTTATTTTTGATGTATTTTAAGGGCGAACCCACCGGCCAATCATAGTCGTTGATGGGGAAACCCTAGCTTGTCTTTTCTTATAAATAGGAGTTATGAGGGCTGAAATGATTCATTGCTGAATGTTTGGACAAGAGAGTGTCTTCCTTCATTTCGGTGATCACCTCTGCGGTGCCGACTCCGTGGAGCCCCCTTGGTGACGACTCCTTGGGTAAGTTTTGTTTTCTTTTTAATTCCCCGTCTCCTCCACCCCTTTTCCCTTGCTGTCCAGCCGCCAGCCTCCCTCAAAACCCTCCAAAACCCTCATCCGCAGCCCCTACAACCCCTCAAATACCAACCCACTATTGTTGTCCAGGAAATGCAAGTGTTGTTCACAGTTTACTGTTCATCGTGACACTGTTCATCGTGCACTGTTCACCCGACCACTATTCACCCGAACACTGCTCACCGTGATACTGTTCATCTGTTACTGTTCGCGTCGAGCCCCTCCCCCTTCTCCCTTCCAGGCCTCCTACCCGCACCACCCCAAACAGCCACCTTGTTGTTTTTAGCCCTAAACAGTCCAAATCTGCCCTCTTTCCAGCCATAACCAACCGCTAAGTCTTTCCTTATTTGCTTCTGTTACCCCCCATCACGTGGAACCACCTCCCAACCACCGTTCATCACCAAACCTGTCCAGATCTAGGCATTTCAGCCCAGATCCAGCCACTTACCACTCCAATCCAGCCTTCCTAATCTCCCAACCAGCCTTCCCCTTACCCGATCCAGTCCTCCAACCACTGAAACCCTCTTTGAGCTCTTCAATATTCAGATTTGTTTTATTATACAGCAGCCCTATTATTCGTATTGTGTTTTTTATGGGGTTTTGGTTGTAAACATTATCATGGTTTGGATATTAAGTGCTTGCGTGAGATTATAGTTTTATGTTATTTGCTCTTTGATAAATCTCTAACTGCAGGAAGGGTTTATTCGCCGCGCGCTCTAGCTTTGGCCCTCCACGCGGAGGAAAGTCTAGGCTTGTTTTTGCCCAAATAAATTATTCTTGCTTGCTTTTGAATTATTTGCGTGGGATGATTTTATTTATTATCCAATTGTGATCTAACTGTCGGACTTTTGCATAGCATGTAGGGTTAGGTCACAGATTTCCTGCCGCCTATAGATTCATCCTGCGTCACTTCCCCTTGTCGTATTCTTCCTGGAATTTATCTGTGATCTTATCAGAGTGCATTAATCTACTTAGGACACCCCCAACATAAGTAATATCAGGGCGAGTATGAGATAAGTATATGAGTCTTCCAACCAATCTTTGGTACCTTGAGAGGTCAACTTTCTCCTCTTTAGGATTCGCATCAATCTTGTGATTTGCTTTAATGGATGTGTCCACGGGAACACGCCCAAGGATATCAGTTTCCTCTAGAAGATCAATAATATACTTTCTCTGAGAGATGAAGATTCTCCGACGAGACCTTACAACTTCAATTCCCAAAAAATATTTTAGCTTTCCTAGATCTTTAACTTCAAATTATTTGCCCAATTATTCTTTCAAGTGTGTGATTTTCTCCATATCATTTCCTGTGATGATGATGTCATCCACTTATACAATTAGTATCGATATTTTTGTTCCTCTCTTCTTGATAAAGAGAGTATGGTCAGCGTGTACTTAAGTATAAACTAGTTGTAACATGATTTTTTGAAACTGTTCAAAAAAGACTCTAGGGGACTGTTTTTAGCCCTAGGGGATTGTTTTTAGCCATCCTGCATCAATGAGTACGTCAACAGTAATATTAAGCCCTACCACTGAAATATAAAATGAAAACACCTTGTAATTTACAGCTTTGAAGATTCCAATTTTAGTGTGTTTAAACCAACAAGATAATATATCATGGAATGGTGCATCCAACATTTTATATTTGTATTTTATTTATTTATTTTGGTTCCTCTTACTTGCGCTGAACTTCTAAGTAATTCATTTTTTGTAACTTGAAAAATTGAAAATGAATTTTCGAGTAATTGAAGTACTATACACACACACACAAGCAGCCGGGATTCCCCCGTGTCTTGGCACGATAGTGCATCCACTGTTCGTTATCCTCATAAAAAATTGCGTCACGCTAAATACAGAACTCAACTGAAATTGCGGGGATGATGACACTCTTTAAAATCAAGTAAAAATCATCCAAATTAATTGCAGTTGTGAAAAGTTGAAAAATTTGTAATAAAGAAGGATTAAATTGGAAAGATGAATGTTTAATCAAAGAGCAGCGTGCTGCCCTTTATTTATTTATGTGTTGATGTATAATCCATTTAAAAAAAATTTGTTTTTTTAACTTTGTGGAGCATTAATCATAATTGTTCATGCCGTAATCATTTGTCTTGATTTCCAAGTTTTTTTTTCCTACTGAATACTGATAGTGAAAGAACACAAAATGTACCACAGGATCTCTTTGAAGCAAACGGTCAAGGCATCCATTATGATGTAATTAAGAAAGAGGCAGAGGAAGCTGAAAAGATCTTAGAGCTGTACAGCATGAAGGTCCGTTAGCTCTTTTTTATTATTATCATTTCTTTTGTTACTCTTAAAGAGTTTAACTAGCTCCACGTTTTTACTCAGCCCGACGATCTTGTGCTCCACTTTTCACTCAAGATCGTTCTCTAGTTTTTTCCTTACTCTGCTCAGATATGTTTTTGTTCCGCTCAATATGACTTGGAAGTATTTACATAAAATGCCTAAGTTGTATGCAATAATGTATGTATAATACTTAATCTTATTATAGCATATCTATAACCGATAAAAAAGTCAGCTTAAGTCAAGTTAGGCCCGTTCTGAGCTGATTTATCATGTGCCATATTTGGCATCGCCCTGTGGATAATCCAAATATGTCATTGCGTCCGGATCGACATTTTGATATATTTCATGTATGTGTTTTACTTTTTTATTGATTTATTCAGTGTATTGTGTGCGGTCAATCATAGTCCCTAAGCCATGTTTTATTATAAGAGGGGGAAGCTGTCATAGGCGTTGCAAATTTTGGAGAGACTTTCTTCCCCGGACTCCAGCGCTCTCTCGTTATGCTGACTCCACGAAACCCTAAGGTGTCGACTCCTTTACATTTGTATCTTGCTCCCCTTGCTTGCTAGTCTTACCGATGCCCCATCGCCTCATTCCTCATCAGCTGAATCCTAAATCCCCCTTCCAAACAGCCGCCGCCCAGCCCTAAACCCACATCAAAACAGCAGCAGGTGGCTGTTTCACCCATCCGCCTTCTTGCTACAGCCCACACCCCTCCCATCCGATTACTCCCAAGCCAACCAATCAACTCACCTTTCAAATACCTCAGTCCCCCAATTCTTCAGCTACCCATTCCCAGCATCACCCCCCCCCCCCCCCCCCCCCCCCCCCCCCACCCCCTGCCACCATACAACCACCAAGCAGCGCAGCCACTCCCCTCTCCCCTTTAAAAATACCTCACTGGACTCTCTTCCTGCAACCACACATCATTCTGAACCCCACCCAGCCACAATCGAGATCACTTCTACTGCATCAACGATAACTAGATCTCCGCTCCTACGCCTATGGCCCCTGACTCATAAGTTTCTTAGTTGTATTCTGTTATTTATTTCAGCATTGTTGTGCAGATTTGAATATTAATATGATTATGGATGTCTTGTCTTTGCAGATTATTTGTTCGAAACTAATCTTGGCGTATATGGCCTTTATTGCTTGCGTGCGTTGGCTTTTGGCCCTCTAATCAGAGGAAAACCTAATTCGTTTGCTTTCAAAATTATTTGATACTTGTCTATAATAACTTTGTGGAATCTATGTTTTATTATTAACTGCAATTAATTGCCGGATCATTGTCCGCATGCATACATCACCCTAGGTTATGCACAGAACTATTTCCCCTGCACCACACCTAGGGTTGTTTGTTTAGAGTCCACTCGCGTGTAGCCTACCTTACATCACAAGATGTATGATTAAATGAAATGTTTGCCTCTATTTTACAGGCTGAAACAATAATTGATAAGCTGATTAATTCAAGCAAACGAATTAATCAACATGACCAGAAGAAACCTGGAAGCAGATGTGCAGAGGATGCTGATACTTTCCTAAGGGTGTTGTGTCATATGAAGGATGAAATTGCTTCTGAATTTCTAAGAGCTCGATATCAGCTTCCCAAGTCTTCTGGTATGCCCTCAGAACAAATATTATTTATCCTGATCCTTAGATTTGGTTTATTATTCTCTCCCTTCTGTTCTGTTCCAGGATTTTCTGGCTATCTCACTCTCATTATCTTGCCAATTGCATAAAAAGGCTTCTCCTTCTCCCATCATTCCCATTTTTTCTTTCATAATTCTAGGGTGTTTTGGCAATTCAGCGTCATATAGATTCGACCCTGGCTCAAGATTTGGGCCGTTTGTGAGCCGAGCAGAGCTCAACTCGAAGCTGGCTCGAATAAAATTGTGCCGACTAATGATTGACTTGAGCTTAAATGGGTTAGAGCCGGTTTATCTCCAAGTTGAATTCCTTCGATTTTGTCCGGACTCCAAATGATTTGAGTCCGACTTGAAATTGCTTTGGGACGCGAGGCTTGAGAAGTCAGTGAGAAAACCCTGTGCAAGTGAAAATAAAGGGCTGAGGAAGGGATGAATTGAGCGACAATCAATCGTTGTTGCTAAAAATCCTATGATTGATTTCAGATTAATTTCGAAACGATTTAAATTTCACTGTGTTCATGACACATTCTCATAGAACATTAGAGTTTTTAGGCTATTAACTAATGCCAACCATCAAAATACACACACGCACACATATACATACATACATATTTAGCAGGACCTCCCCTCAAAATTTGCACGCACACACACACACACATATATATATATACATGCATATTTACGAGGACCTCCCCTCAAAATTTGCATAATTACGGCTTACACCCCTCTAATTTTCGAAATTATGTATGAATATTGAGGAGAGGTACATATATATAAACATTGAGGAGAGGTACATATATATATATATGCTCAATCTGCGATTGGTCCAAGCCAAAACCCATGCTGATTTTTGAGCAATCTATGAGCCAATGCAACTGCCTTACTCAAGTTTATTCTATCCATTCTCAAACCAATCAAAAAAGCGTGATTATAAGTTTGGCCCATTTCAATCGCGATTCAACCGAAAATGAGTCGTTTCAATCAATTTTTCTAGCGAGATTAGTAGATGCTTATTTTAATCGTAATATGTAATTGTCAACAGACTACTACGATGGAACCTATGGGCACGAGAAGGAACAAGCATCGAAATCGCCTCTTATGTCAGACATTCTCACAAGAACTGCTTCCGGCCGGTGGACGGAAACGGGGCAGAGAAGCTTCTCGATTATGAAGAAGAAACTTCAGGAAGCTACTTCAGAAATTAGGCAATCACCATGGTGACACCATTGAAGCTCTTATGAATTCTGTTGGTTGTGTAAGATAATGTCTTTACTTTAGGATGCTACCAACCAAAAAACTCATAATTATGATCATATTAAATAGAGTGTTCTTGGACTCGGGGGAGTAAAGTGCACCCCTGTACTTTACGGTAAAGTGCGGGCATCCAACGGCTCGTGTGGATGTCCGCACACATCTCAAAGCAAGTACATCTCAGCTCGCTTTGAGATGTGTGCGGGCATCCAATGTGATCCGCATGATGCCCGCACTTTATCGTAAAGTGCAGCGAATGTACTTAAAAATAGGGGCAGTGTTGTCAGGAGAATATATGTATGCTTTTAGGCCAATTTTCGGATTTCATTAATATTGTTTCATTTTGGCTTTGTTAATTTATATTTATTTTCTTTACCCCTTTTTTTATCTAATTTATATTATTAATGAAAAAGAACGAAGAATAAAAAATGATCGGATATTTTAAAGTCAAGTAATTTGATGATTAAAAATTATTTTGATTTATAATGACTGGTGAAATGCTTTAAAGTTAAATAATTATCATTCTATATATATTTTTCATATTGATTGTTCATAATTTACTTTTTTAATTAACCTGAAATTAATAAATATTTAGAGCCATTTTTATTTGTTGCATGTACTTTTCATAGGGGGTGTTTCTTCTATAGTCTGCACACTCTATACAGCACTGGACAGAATGAAATGTACTGTTAACAGAGTGTGTGAGATTTTTACCCTACATTGTTCTTTTTAGAAGTTATTATTAGCAAATTTATTTCTGCTTTTAGCAAATTTTTGTAGGACCTAAAAATAATAATCTAAATAATAAATCCAATGCCAATCTTTTAAAAATCAGACTAGCCGGTTCAACCCGTTGAATTGTGAATTGGAACCTAGGCCTGTCCATATGAGTACAAGGAACTGCCTAAACAAAGAATTGCATTTGAACCGTCAAAATTCGGTCAAATATTTGACGCATCAAAGCGTAAGTTTCATAAGTCACGTGGGTCATTTTTCCTTCCAAATTTGCGATGCCAAGGATAGAACATGCAAAATTATATTAATTTGCAAGTTATTTTAAACATTTAAATTATTTATTAACATATAAATTTAACTTCTCAAAACAATAACTAGTACTGTTGGAACCGGAATTCAGTCTCAACAAGAGTTCGGATCCAAAGAGTGTAGCATGCACCAACTTCTCCCAAGCCATGACACATGAATGATGGCTAAGAACTAAGAAACAGACTCAGAGCTGCAGCGAGAATATCTAGTCACACATTCGAAAGGTCTAAGAGTGTTTTCCCTCCTAAATCAATGTTAGAGCTTGACACCTTGGAAGGCATTGAAAACCAGCCAAATCTAATTAGACGGGGAGAAAACCTAAGAAAAAACCATCCCATCCAAAGGTGCCCTTAATTGTATATTTATAGTTTTTCAAGTCTGCCTTATACATAGTGGAATCCCGCATTTTGATTCTATTATACACAGTCCAAAGTTGGTCTGTCAACAACGAAATTTCGTTGTTTGGAGGGGCTATTAGCAGGCCAACAGAAACATTCTGGTAAAAATGCTATTGGGTGAGTGGTTTGTGCGGCTGCCACCCGCTTGGGGCGGCGGCGAGTGCCTAATGAGGTCGGCAGCCGGCACTCGCTGCCACCCTGGGGTTGAGGGCGAGTGCGGGCCTATTTACCCCACTCGCCTCTCCCCCGCCTTTTAGCCCTGAGGCGAGTGTGAGCCTATATGCCTCACTTGTCCCATGCTAATGGCGGCTTAATCTTATGCGAGTTGAGAAATTCTTTTTCCACTCGCCCAGACCAGCCCGCTTGAGCCCAAAACAGCTCCCTTTGTCCTGGCCTTCTTTTAAGGGGCTCACTCAGCGAATACGGAGTTGTACATAATTCTCGCTCTTTGCGAGATTGTCCCAAGCTTGCAAAGAAAAGTCCAACCTCAAATATTCGTGGAGTAGTGGTCGATCTTTGAGAGAATCTTTTGGTGGGCTCTACGTGTTTGAGCTCTATAGTACGATACCTGATTCATTGGTGAGGGCGACCCACAGTTGATGATGCTTTTATGATGCTAGAGGAGCTCGACTTATTTTCCCCTAGGCTTCATAAGGAGTATGTTCATTTTAGTTCAACATAGATGAATGTTCTCATGTCAAGAAGAATTGATGAGCATCACATTTTATGGGCTGACTAACTCTTATCAAAACCAACTCAAGTCTACTTATATAGGAGTTAGAATCGTCGGATGAAAAATCCGAGCAGTAGTCTCGTTCAAAACAGTGACTATGCTGTACAAGTGTGACAGTTGCTAAGAAATATATTCTCATATATAATATTGATAATTTAATATTTTTGACTGATAATTAATTATAATATTTAGAAAAATATAATAAAAACATTCATAGAAACAATTTGGGGCTATGCACAATCATCTATTCCACGAACGGACCAAACACATTGAGGTAAGGTTCGGTTCATGCGTTCGCCACCGCTTGACCGGTGAAAATAAGCCCGCCCAAACGGAGCCTAAGGCACCGTTTGGGGACTTAATTAAAGCTCGATTCGTGTGGTCATAACCGCTTGACAGGTGAAAATAAGTCCCCAAAACGAAGCCTAAATTAACCCTAATATTATGCCAGGATATCATAGAGAACCAAACAGCAGCTTCTATGCAAACGAAGGCAACAATATTTCGATCATACAAGTTTCAACTTGAAGTACCAGCCAAAAGAGTTTTAAGAAGGAGATTGCCGAACCCGGGGACTGCCGTAAGATAGTGCCCGGTCGCGGGGAGTTCATGGTACTCGATCCAGCCAAGACGCTTACAAACGTATCGTTGCAGGGTGACGGGGACGAGCCCATCCTCATCGCCTTGCCATAGATGGACGGGGAAAGGAGGCGGGTGGAGATCCATTGGATCGAACTCCCACGGACCAAACATGACCATCATGTCCCTGTAGTAGGACTCGTGGATTCCCTGCTGTGTCGCGAGCTTCCTCCTCTGTAATTCGACCAAGTGGCAGATAGATTGCATTGTTAGAAACAGTTCGAGAGCATAAGATAATATATGAGTGGCAGTGCATAGGAGGAGCAAAGTGGATCCTCTCTATTTAGAATGAAATAGATAGTATTCATTTTACGGTTCAAATCTATTTCTGGCTGATTCAAGGGATTCACTAATCCAATCCTTTTATTTTTTATTTAATCAAAAATTCTACGTCATTAGACCTTCACTTGAGGTCCCAAATGAAGAGAATCCTGATCCGCACAGAAGACCCTCCTGCAACCGTGAGTCTGTTACAATACATTTGATCATCTGCATCACTTGTAGACAACGTGAGGTGACAATGGTACCACTAATGTTTCATACGAAACGTGCATTCTTGCTCTCATTCTTTTGAAAATGTAGCATTTTTTTCTTAAAATTTATTTAGTGTAGTTGATAAATAATATTTGTGAAATTATCTTGGGCTCTGAAAATAAGTCCCCCAGCCTTGGGCTCCGTTTGGGGGAACTTATTTTCAGCGGTCAAGCGGTTACGACCGCATGTACCGGACCTTAATGTAACCGCTTAACCGCTGAAAATAAATCCCTCCAAACGGAGCCTTGGTCTTAGGTTCAAACATCATCTTGTTTAAAATATTATTTTTATTAAAACATTGTTTACAAAAATAATGTACTTTTTATTTTAAAATTCTGAATTTAGAAAAAATTTAATGGCCAAGATTAATATTATGGTTCTCACTCCATACGATAATATTTTTTAATATAGTATAGATGTTGCATATTTATATTTATATTTATTTATTTTTGTTAAAGTTGATAAATATTTTCAGTCATCTTGTTTCTCACATCGGGTTATCTCATGTGAGCTTGGGGGAATCAAAATATGAACCACTTGGAAATCTCCGGGATTGACGACAGCGGAGGTCCGGGGGCGGCATCCCCTGATGGCGGTCAGGGGTCCAGGGGACAGCGGGCTCAGGGGGCAACGCCCTCGGCCCAAAAAAATTGTTTTGGGCTATGTTGGGCCTGGGATCAACTTGGTTCCGGATTGGAGTCAAGGCCTCTTGTCGGGTCGGGTCTTCTCCCGACCAGTGTGCTTTGCGGTTTCTCTATGTTAAGAGACTTAGTTTCTTAGGATCTTTCGTGTGTGAAAAATCGGGATCCGAGAGCAACAGCCAGAAGCAAGGGGGGTTGAGTTCGTCATTCTTGAGCGAGGAAGGGGAGAATTTTCTTGAGAGATTGTGAGAGGTTTTTCTCACTATAAGTCTAATCTGTAAACTCATTCTTTATTTGATAATAGAAGCGGAAGAGGTGAAGGGAGAGAGGAAGTAGCCCGGAGTTGGGTGAACCTCTATAATCCTAGTGTTGTTGGATTGGGACCTTCTCTAAGCGAAGATATGGGCGCTTGTCATTTACAATAAGGGGGTGAAGTGAACCTCTATACATCCAATAAGGGGGTGAGAATTAAATCAATAAAATCAAATTAATTTGAAAATAAAAATTGATTAGATTCTAGGTGCTTAGCGGTGACGGTAATGATCGTGATGGCCATGAATGTCATTTACAAATGCCCGACCCTACCTAAAAAACTCCATCCATTTTTATATTCAAAATTAAATTTTATTATTGCCAAACATATATTTTATGATGACGCCGTTTTCGTCCAAACTCACCGAAGCAAAACACCGCGTCAAACGGGCCCACAATCTTGACCAACTTGCTCATGTGCAATTATTATAATGGTTCAAAATATTCTTCATGAAACCTAATGTTTTTATGGATCCTCTCAGCTTTTAATTTCCTCTTTAGAATCTATGAAGCATTGAAACCTAATGTTTCATATATTCTTATAAAAAATAATTGTAATTTTAATGCACACATTTTTATAGATCATGCCCATAAGTTGCATATAAGAAAGAGTATGCTAACTTTCATTTACTAAAAAGATTATACTATAATCTCCTTTTTCCCTTTTTAACCTCAAATTTATGTTACTATTATGACTCACACTTGTGAAGTGGGTGACTAGAAAGTCAGTAAAACTCACCTTTTCGAGGATTCCGCTGGAGACAGCCCAATCTCGTATTTGCGCATCGAGCTGGTTAGGGAGGTGGGTCGTAGCTTTGACGACGGTGGAGGTGGGCAGCCACGGCTGGCTCATCCACCAGTGTAGCAGCCATGGAGTGTAGTATGCTACTCTAAGAGCCCACTGGTCTCCTACTTCCTGTTTCCTGTAAGCCTCCGCGGACAGGTTCGCCGGAAACCCCGGCCACCGGTAGTTTACCACAGGGGCCAGAAGTGCAGCTCCGGCAAGCCTACATTCATCCGGATTAAGCAACACAAAAGCAGTACATGTAAATATCAACAAGTCTGATCACTGTTAGACTTAGGCTCTGTTTGGGGGGACTTATTTTCAACGGTCAAGTGGTCATGACCGTATGAATCAGACCTTAATTAAGTCCCGGTTCATGCGGTCATGACCGCTTGACCGGTGAAAATAAGCCCCCCCCCCCCCCCCCCCCCCAAACGGAGCCTTAGACTATATTTGGTTCTGTGGTGGCGGGTGCATCCGGTGGGTTGAAATGTCACTTTGGAATCGGAGGGGGAGAGGTGGGGTTCAAAACGGAACGGATGGAGGTCATTTTCTCCTTACTGCAGGTGCAAACGGAGCAAACGCCGCCGTCGTCCGTTTTTTACCCGCCGTCCGGCGGCATTTGCTCCAAACAGCGGCGGCGAAACGCTGAACGAAACGAAGCTTTAGTGTAGTTTGGTATTTTATTATTTTTATTGGAAAAAAAGAGTGCAGAAATTATATTAAGAAAAATAATTAAATGTAAATATGGATGATGGGCATGTTCTTACATGTGTTTTTTGAAACCCTTGTAATACAAGATAACATTGCATTATGTGTCATAAAATCTATAATCTGTACTGTTATATATATATATAAAGGAGAAAATAATCTTATTTTTTAATCTAATAACTTAATATAAATTATAATTTATTTCAAAAAAATTAAAATACAACAATCATTCAAGCAATTACAGTATATTTTCAAATTAAAAGTAACGATAGAAATCTAGGGTGATATATGCCGTAAAATCAGAAAAGTTTTTAATCGAGCTCCTATACCTATTGTGATAGACTTTCATTAGGCATACAGTGGTCTTTTGAGGAATGATGTCATTAGACATGTCATGAGTATTTTTGAGGAGCAACCATCAAACCTATTAATTTAATTAAAATTGATTTCGCATACACAATGATATATGCATCAAGATGAGGCTTTTTTAATAAAAATTGGTGTACAACAACTTTCAAACATTCTTCATGTTATTACCTCTTTTTGTTATAATTAATTTATATATTTATAAAAGTGAGGTGTAATTAAATTTTAGTTTGCTCTAAAATTATTTGAATTAGCATGAGTTTTAAATAAATATCACCTTCCGGGGATGTACTTGATCGAGGCCCAGACGCCGTGGCCTCCGAGCGAGTAGCCGATGAGATAAAATCTGGAACCCAGCTTGAGAGTATCTGCAAGCTCTTCAATATCCGAGGCCTCGCTTCTCCGCGACCGTTTAGGGTTCGGGTCGCTCTCTCCATACCCGGCCCGATCATAGCTCACCAAGTGCACTCCAAGCTCTTCCATCAGTTCCTGTTTTCAAAAGTATCACCAACCATAATAACTACATTCAATAGTTCACCCAGAAATATAGTTGATAATTTATAGACCTGGCCCAAATATCAAAGGGGAAGAGCTGTACGCAAAGCAGAGTGAAAGAAGAAAAGAAACACTGCTCTCTTCTTTATATATTGTTGTTGTTGCGTAGTTAGAAATAATTATTATATGAACTAAATATGTTAGCTATACTCGTCAGTGATATTAATATCGACTCAATTTATATGATCTAATTAATCGGGTCAATTACGTTTCATATTTTATGAATAATTTATAAGTGGATGCTAAATGTCTTTTTACGTTTATATGATGGGTTTAATTGCAAAATGGTAGCATGGGGTTTTAATATAAAATTATAAATAAATTATGGTCATCGGATTATAAGATAACAGTTCATTCTTATTCAGTCGTATCAACTCGTTGCTACAGAGAAGCTAAAGGAGGAAGAGGAGGCCTTTGTAGGCTTGGAAGATCCGTGATCGCGACAATCCATTTTGATGGATTCAGATATGTTTTCGCTTATGTTATCATCTTGATGTTTTGATCGCGACAATCCATCACTATGGACCCCAGGAGCAACTTATGAGAGACTTTTGTCTCTTCTGTTCTTTTGTTGGTTCTGGTTGGTGAGAGTTCACTCAGGTTTCCAGGTTGACATTTAGGTGCTCTTAAGTGCCCTCCAGGGTGTGACTCAGCTTTGTTTTGGGAGGAGAATCTCTCTTTGATATTCCGGATTTGTCGCAGGACATCCTAGCTTCAGCTAGCGGGGTTTGTTTTTAGTGACCTTAGTGAGTGAGCTTATTTGCTTCGAGTGCCTGACAAAGAGTTCCAACTCAGGAGAAGCGCAAGTTATACCCAATCTGTCTGAGCTCCTCTTTAACAGTGATTTTCGGGTTCAACATTCTGGTGTTGTGTGCGTGGGTCGTAACTTGTTCGGAAAATTCTGAGTGGGTCTCATGCCAGGAAGCGAAGAACAGGGAGCTGACCCAGACAAGTAGCCACCCTTGAGTAAGTTCGTCAGAAAGAGTGACTTTGATGAATTCAAGAAGAGCATCTTTGAGACAATGTGCCTCGCCCTCGCGCCACCGGATGAGTGATCGACGCCTACGGCCTCGATACTCGCCTCGCAAGCCTTAGGCGAGGAGGCGTCGGAGAGGCGAGCAGGGAAGAAAGTGTTGGCGGAGGAGGGCGAGCGAGACCTCCAAGCACGAGTCATGTTCCCCAGTCCGTCGGGTACTCGCTACCCTAGCGAGGAGACCGTGCGGGTCCCTCCGGCTCGCCGGGAAGGGTCAGGGAGCCCATTCTGTGAATTGATCCTTTCGGCCTCAGTGTCGGAGGGGTTCAGGAGCCTGTCATGTCCTACTACACAGGAAGGATGACCATGTCCAGCATCTCCAATGGTTTGAGGACACGGTCTCTCTCCGGCAAGTGACGGACGTCTTTAAGTGTATTTGTTCGCGATTTTGATCAAGGGAAGGCAGGGGACTGGTTCCACCAACTTCCTTCAGGGACCATTTACAGCTTCAAAGACTTGCATCGGAGTTTCTTGTTGCGTTTCTCCAAATCCAAGAAGAGGAAGAAGGGAGTCGGGGCTCTCCTCCTGATCAAGCAAGGGGCTGAAGAGTCGCTGGGGAGCTACGTGAGTCGCTTCCAGGAGGAGATTCTTCTGGTTCAGGAGCTGTCCGGGCACACCTTGCAACTTTCCCTCACTATCGGTCTGCAGCAAGGGCTCTTCAGGATGGAGCTTGGCCAGGACCCCCTTTGTCTTTAGAGGAGTTGATTGACCGAGCGGGGCGGAAGATTGAGTGTGGGGCTACGAACTACATGTTTGTGTCAAAGTTGGTCAAGTTAGGAGAAAGTAAGGCGAGGGCGCCAGGAGGATTTCAGCAGCAGGAGGTGAGAAGAAGGAAAAAGTCGAGGAGGTAAGGGTTTCAAGGACCCCCGGGGGAGCAAGAGCCGAGGTGGAGATTTCAGTCGTCGATCAACCGTTCAGTCTGGAGGCCAGTGGGAGGACCCCATCAGGGTTAGGGAAAAGGTTTGCTCAGGGCGGAGGGTCCATCCAAGGGTGTCAGAGGCCATTTTATCCCCCTCCCCAACAAGCCATGGCGATCGGTCGAGGAGGAAGAAGAGAAAGGAGGAACTGACCCGGAGGGGCGGGAAGGGGAAGGGTGGCATTGCTCTACTGTGACTTCCATTAGGAGGAAGGTCATGTAATGGCCACTGCCCAGAGTTCTTGGGGATGAGAGTAGGGGCGAGAGCCCCAAGAGAGCTGCAGTCCCAAGCGGTAGATTCGGGGAGTAGGAGGAGCAGAGGCGAAAGATCGGTGTGAAGAACAGGTTGATATGGGTAACCAAGGCAGGATCAGAGTTTATTCATGGGGAGGTAGGGATCGAGGCCACCCGAAAGGAGAGTCTCCATGTGTTTTACCGTCGAAGTGTCCCTTCGACCTCCCGAACCCCACCCCCAGAGGAGAAGATCACCTTCTCAACAAAGGACATGTCGGAGCATAAGGACCTATTCTGTGACACGGTGATCCAGATGGCGGATCGAGAACTTCATGGTTTCAAGAATCCTGGTGGACAACGGGAGTTCTGTTGACGTGATTTTCAAGAAGGCCTTCAATGAGATGAAGGTGGAGGCGAAGAGGGTACTTCGGATGGCCCTCTCCTCAGATGTTTTGGGAAGAGGAAGGAAGTGGAGGGAGGAGCCGAGCTCCTCATGACTTTGGGGCATCAAAGAACTGCCAATTCGTTATCGTGGATGCCCCGAGCAGCTATAATACTATATTTGGGCGGCCACTCATCAGCGCCTTCCGGTGTGTGCCTTCCTCCTACCACCATTGTATAAATCACATCGTAGGAGTCCAAATTCGGGTCAAGGGAGACCCCAGGGTGGCTAGGTGTTAGAAACGAACAAGAACAAACCGGAAGTGGATTAACAAAAATTTTATTATCCAAAAAATGTATCTATTACAAAGTTATGGTCTCCCTTTTATAGAATGGAGTAGAGAGGAGAGAATACAAATTAGAGATGTGGGACTAAAAAATTCCAGGACTAAGCGGCTTATACAAAAAACAACCCGCACAAGCCGCGCGGTTAGATGAGAAAGGGCTAACCGCTCGGCTACCACCAGAGAGAGAGAAGTCGTCATGGGAGACCGCTAGACCGCCTGGTCTCCAAGTCGCCTGAGACAAACCGCTAGACCGCTCGAACACCAGACAACAACAGCCCAGCAACCAAACCGCTGAAGGGAAACCGCCAGACCGCGCGGTCTTCAACCCGCCAAGACAGATCGTCAGACCGCCCGGTCACAAACTCCAACACTCTCCCTCAAGCTGGAGCATATATATCGATCATGCCCAACTTGTCGCAAATATGAAGAAACGAGACAGATACTGGCTAGGTGAAAATGTCAGCCAGCTCTTTATCAGAAGTGACGAAGGGAGTGCAAATTTGTTCCTTCAAAATCTCTTCACGAATGAAATGACAGTCGACCTCAATGTGCTTAGTTCTTTCATGGAAGACCGGATTTTTGGAGATGTATATGGCAGCTTTGTTATCACAGAACATAGGTAGAGGATGGTTGTAGACCTCTCCTAAATCCAGCATGAGAGCCCGTAACCACTTTAACTCACAAGTGGTTGATGCCATAATACGATACTCCGCTTCTGCACTGGACCTGCAAACAACAGACTGCTTCTTGCCCTTCCAGCTCACCATATTTCCCAAAAAAAAGGTGCAAAAACCCGAGGTTGACTTGCGATCCCCTTTGTCATCAGCATAACTCGCATCTGAGTATGCTTCAACTCTCAGATGACCATTCTTCTGAAAGAGCAATCTTTTCTCAGACGCTGCTTTGATATACTCCAAGATCCTCAAGGCGGACTGTAGATGGCACTCCCTAAGAGCTTGCATGAATTGGCTCACCATGCCCACAACATAGGAAATGTCGGGTCTGGTCACTATGAGATATATGAGCTTACCAACCAGACGCCTGCACCGCGTAATATGTGAAAGAGGAGACGAATCATCTGTCCAGATTTTGTCTTCTCCAGTTGTCATGGGGCATCGGGCAGGTTTTGCTCCAGTCAACTCTGCCTCTTTTAATAGATCAAGAGCATACTTATGTTGGGAGATGACTAAGGAGTTGGGCTTCCGAGAGATTTCGATCCCCAGAAAGTACTTCGGAGAGCCCATATCTTTCGTGACCAGATGTTGACGAAGATGCCGTTTTGTCAAGGCTACACCTTCCTGGTCATCGCCAATGAGAAGAATATCATTGACGTACACAACAAGAACCACCAGACCCGAGGAGGTTTTGTGAATGAATAGCGAGTGATCGGCAGAGCTTCGCGCAAAACTCACGGCTGTCACGATACCGCTGAACTTGTCAAACAAAGCTCGAGGGCTCTGCATGAGGCCATAGATTGCCTTCTTCAGCCGGCACACGCGTGTCCCCCTGAGCAACATACCCAGGAGGTTGCTCCATGTAGACGGCCTCCTGAAGATCACCATAAAGGAAGGCATTCTTGACATCCAGCTGGGAAATATGTCAATCTCTATTGACCGCCATAGATAGAACCCGGATAGTGCTGAGACGAGCCACGGGAGAGAAGGTGTCAAAGTAATCAACCTCATAGGTCTGAGTAAAGCCCTTAGCAACAAAGCGGGCCTTATAACGATCCACACGGCCGTCCGGGCCAAATTTGACCACAAAGACCCAGCGACAGCCGACAACATCTTTGCCGAAGGGAAGAGGAACAAGAGTCCAGGTACCCCACTCAGTGAGGGTCGTCATTTCCTCATTCATAGTCGTCTTCCAATGAGGACTAGCAAGAGCCTCCTGGTAGGAACGGGGTATGACAGTGGCAGAGATAGCCAATGCAAAGGTCCTGCGAGAAGAGGTAAGACGATCATATGAAACAACAGCAGCAAGGGGGTGCAGGGTACACGTCCGCACCCCTTTGCGAAGAGCAACAGGAAGATCCAGGTCGGCGGGTCCCTCGTCATCCGGAGCATCCGTGGCGGAGAGAGCTGGCCCGAGAGTAAAGAGCAACGATGGCGGAGAGGAGGGAGACGGTGGCGGAGAAAAGGGAGAGAGAGGTGGAGGGAGAGGAGTGGACGGAGACGGTGTAGGAGGTGAGACCGCAGTAGGAGGCGAGGGGACGAAGGGGACAGCAGGAGTATCAGAAGTCGGAGGAAGAAGAGATGAGTTATCTGAGAAGTAGGAGGCATTCTCGCGGAGACGAACTGCTTACGAAGAACGGGGTCAAAGCAACAATAGCCTTTCTGAGTGGTGGAGTACCCCAGAAAGACGCATTTGGTGGAGCGAGGGGAGAGCTTATCACGGGTGGCAGATGGAGCATGTACAAAGGCAGTGCACCCAAAGATTCGGAGAGGGAGAGGAAAAGGCTTCTTGCCCGGATACAGAATGGAGAATGGGGTATACCCGTGGAGAACCGTGGAAGGAATGTGATTGATGAGGTAGCAGGCAAGGAGAACAGCATAGCCCAGATAGGAGCGAGGGACATGCATCTGGGTCATCAAGGTGCGAGCGACATCGAGGAGATGACGGTTTTTGCGTTCCACCACCCCATTTTGCTGGGAGGTATAAACACAGCTAGTCTGATGAATAATGTCATGTTGTACACAGAAAGAGGTAAAAGCATGACTCAGATATTTTTTAGCATTATTTGAGCGAAAAGTTTTAATACAAACACCAAATTGAGTTTTAATTAATTGATAAAAAGAGAGACATACATCAAAAAGTTCAGAGCGTTCTCGTAAGAGATACACCCAAATACATCTAGAAAAAGCATCAATAAATGTAACAAAATAAGAACTACCCCGACCAATGGTGAGGGTAAGAGCAGTTCTCCAGACATCGGAGTGGACTAGATCAAACGGACGGGTAGAACCCGGATCTTGCTTCGGCGGGAAGGAGGAACGGTGATGCTTGCCAAGCTGACAAGCGTCGCAGTTGAGAGGAGTACTGGGAGGAGGGAGGTGGGGCAGAAGCTGACGTAGAAGCCGTGGAGGAGTATGACCGAGGCGGAGATGCCACTGGAGAAGATCCGTACAAGAAGAGGAGAAGGCGGACAAGGCGGAAACGTTGTCGAGGAAATAGAGGTCGTCGCTCTCAGTCCCAGTAGTAATCGTCCGTTGGGAGCTCAGATCCTGAAAAGAACAAGAAGTCGGAGTAAACGTCACAGAGCACTGAAGCTGCTTGCATAAAGAGGTAGCCGACAATAAATTGCACGGAAACTTGGGCACATAGAGAGTGTCTGCTAGGCGAAGAGATGGAGTAACATGAACCACTCTCGACCCAAGAACTGGAGAGGGAGAACCGTCTGCAACGAGGACCGGGGGCAACCGATCATGCTGTTCGAGGAGAGAGAAACACTGAGGATTGCACGTCATGTGATTAGTCGCACCAGAGTCGATAAGTCATTTATCTTGAGTCACCACGTAGGCACTACCTGATGATGTGACCACGGAGGCAGACGGCTTGGAAGAGAAGGCGGAAGAGTCACCCGAGGGGCGAAGATGGGGATGCTTCATCCAGCAGCGATCCACATTATGGTCGGTGCGGTCACAGTGAGAGCAAAGGTAGCGGAAGAAGCACGTCCATCGGACTGGTGACTGCGGCTACCAGAGCCACTCCGTTGAGTTTGGTGAGCATAGTTGTCCGGTGGAGGAGGAGCGGGCAGAAGAGGGCGCTGAAGGAGAGAGGTGACAGCGGCGCTGCGGGCAGCGGTGGCATCTAACGTAGGAGATTCCGCCTCACCCAGAATTTGTTGGCGGATCATATCATAAGTATCAGGAAGCCGGAGAAAATAGCACACAACCAGAAGCTCATGGAAGTGCTTGTGTTGTTGAGTCAAATCCGCAGAAAAGGGGTGATTCTGAAGAATCTCAGCCCCGAGAGCCTGAACCTGTTGGTAGGCAGCAGTAGGAGACAAGGTAGGACGAGCAAAGAGGTCAGCACACAATGTATAGATGCGGGACGTCTGAGCCCCCTTGGAGTACAGAGCAGCAAGATGAAGCCAAGCTGCCTTGACTGTCTCATCATGACGGATGACGGGAAGGCATTCATCGGATAGGTTGTTAACGTGCCAAGTACGCACAAGTGCATCGCTCGCATCCCAGTCATCAAACAGAGGGGAAGTGGGAGGAGGAGGGTCATCAATGAGATGGTAGCGTTTGCGTTGCGAGCGAAGGAGAAAGGTGAAGGAGACACTTCAATTCGGGTAGTTGGAGCCGACAAGCTTGGAAACGGTGCCAAGGTTCCCGGAAGGAGTAGGAGGAAGAGGCGGAGGCAGATTGGCGACAGGAGTGGTGGCAGTAGAAGCATCAGAAAGAGCCATAGGAGAAAACAAAAGGAAGTCGTGCAGTTAGGAGACAAGCCGCGCGAACAGGGAGAAATCGCGGCGGATAGGAGAAAGAGAGCTGCAGCGGATAGGAGAAAGAGAGCTGCAGCGGTCACGGTGTTAGACACCAGCGGCAAGAAAAACCACGACCAAGCCGCAGAACCAAGCAGAGGGAAAGAAGTCGAGCGGCTAGAATGCAGCCCGCGCAAACAAAAGGAAGAGAAGACCACGCGAACAGAAAGGAGTCTGCGGGAAAGCTAAAAGGGCGTGCGAGCAGAACAGAGGTCGCACAAAGAGGCCACGCACGCAGAGGGCAGTGACAACAAGAAGAGAAAAGAGACCGCGTGAACAAACAACCAGAGAGATACAAGCCGCGCGGACAGAAAAAGGAACCGAATCAGGCGGAAAAGATCGAGTCCTCTGATACTATGTTAGAAACGAACAAGAATAAACTGGAAGTGGATTAACAGAAATTTTATTATCCAAAAAATGTATCTATTACAAAGGTATGACCTCCATTTTATAGAAAGGAGGAGAGAGGAGAGAATATAAATTAGAGATGTGAGACTAAAAAATTTCAGGACTAAGCGGCTTATACAAAAAACAACCCGCACAAGCCGCGCGGTTAGATGAGAAAGGGCTAACCGCTCGGATACCACCAGAGAGAGAAGTCGCCATGGGAGACCGCTAGACCGCCTGGTCTCCAAGTCGCCTGAGACAAACCGCTAGACCGCTCGGACACCAGACAGCAACAGCCCAGCAACCAAACCGCTGAAGGGAAACCGCCAGACCGCGCGGTCTTCAACCAGCCAAGACAAACCGCCAGACCGCCCGGTCACAAACTCCAACACTAGGCAGTGCTACGTTACGGTTGTGAACATCATCTCGTGGAAAGAGGCAAAGAAGGTCAATAAGGCAGTGGAGTACATGGCCAAGTTGATAGCAGCAGAGGAAATAGAGATGAAGGAGATCAACACCAAGGGAGGGAGGCCAGAGAAAATGTAGGTCAGCGGGAGGCTGAGCGAGGAAAACCAGCAGAGGGTCCGAGAATACATTCAGCGGAATGTGGACGTCTTCGCTTAGAGTGTCGCAGACATGTCGGGCATCGATGCTAATGTGGCATGCCACCGCCTCAACCTTGACTCAAGTGTCTGCCCTATCGGCCAAAAAAGAGGGTCATGGCAACTACTCTAGACAAGCCTATCGGGACGAAGTGAGCGAGCTGTTGGAGGCAGGCTTTGTGTCGGATATTCAATACGCAGGTTGGGTCTCCAATATTGTAATGGTGAAAATGTGTGATTGAAAGGTAGAGAAGGTGTGTAGACTTTTCTTTTTTGAATAAAGCGTGCCCTAAGGATTATTATTTGTTGTCTCGAATTGACATGCTTGTAGATTCAGCTGTCGGTTTCCCTGTGATAAGTTTTTTAGATTCTTTTTCAGATTATCATCATATCCGAATGCACCCGTTGAATGTCAAGGATGTATCCTTCATCACAGGTGATAGCTGATAATGTTATAAAATGATGTCATATGGGTTGAGAAACGCATGGGCAACTTATCAAAGTATGATGAACCAAGTCTTCAAGGAACAGAAGGGGAAGACTTTGGAAGTCTACGTGGATGATCTGATGGTGAAGAGCAAGGATGTCGGGTCACATCTCCAAGACATAGCGAAAATTTTTGCCACCCTGAGAGAGTTCAAGATTAAACTCAACCCCTTAAAGAGCGACTTCGGAGCAGGCAGGGGGGAATTTCTGGGACATCTCCTTACCCCGGCAGGGGTTGAGCCCAACCCCGACAAGTTAAAGGCGATCTTGGATTTATAGTTGCATAGGAATTCCAAGGAGGTCCAGCGTCTGACAGGGAAGCTGGCAGGGTTGAGTTGGTTCCTCTCCCGGGCAGGGGAGAAATGATCACCCTTTTTCAAGGTATTGTGAAGGAACTAGAAGTTCGAATAGTCGTAGGAGTATGAGGAGGCCTTTTAGACGTTGAAGAAGCAACTCACGCAGCCCAGCTACTCCAAGGGCCGAGGGAAGGGGAGGATCTGGCTCTGTATCTCAGGGAGGGAGCTGAGGTAATGAGCTCAGTCCTGGTCCTCAAGGAAGAAAAGAAGCAGTTATTCATCTATTATGTCAGCAGGGTCCTGAAAAAGACAGAGCTGGTGTATCCCATCCTTGAGAAGTTAGCGTTTGCCCTGATCATCTCAGTTAGAAAGTTCTTGCCGTGTTTTTAGTCGCATTCAATCAAGTTGGTGACTGACCACACTCTTCGCAACATCATGGAAGGGGTGGAGCACTCAGGAAGGCTGGCAAAGTAGTCGGTAGAGTTGGGTTAGTTCGAGATCTCACTCGTCCCTCAACTATCAATGAAGACGCAGGCGGTGGCTGACTTCCTGACAGAGTATATGATTGAGGTGGAAAAGTCCAAGTCTCTCGAGAAAGCGGCCTGGGAGATGCTCGTGGATGGAGCATCAGGAAGATACTCCCTCAGAGGAGGAGTGATGTTGGTAAGTCAGCAGGGGGTGAAGATCGAGCAGACCATTGACATTCATTTCGCTCTCACCAACAATCAAGCCGAGTAAGAGGCCGTAATAACAGGGCTTCGCCTGCCAAAAAAGTTGGGGATTCAGGACGTGAAGGTCTTCACGATTTTTATGATGGTAGCATCCCAAATCAAGGGAGAGTTCAAGACGAGGGAGCCGACTCTCCAGCAGTAGCTGACGAAGGTCAAGGTTCTGATCGGTTTGTTCTGCACCTTCGTCATTCAGCACATCTCGCGAGAGGAGAACACTCAAGCAAACTACTTGGCGAAGTATGGCCCGCACACTGGAAGAATGGTGATGGAATTGTTTTGACCATCCATTGAAGAGGGGGAACCGATGGAGATCGATCGGCGACCCTCTGGATGGACCCCTTCATCGTTTTCCTGATCTCATGCAGGTTTCCAAAAGGGTTTCCAGACAAGAGGCGGTTCATGTACAAGTTTGTCTACTATCTGCTTCATAAATGAGACATGTACCAGAAGACTCTGTCGGGACTCCTGGTAAGGTGTGTCATCGAGGAAGAGGCCCCCAGAGTCTTGGAGGAGATTCACTAAGCGGAGTGTAGCAGTTACTCTAGGAGTCATATTTGGAAAAAAGGGAGTTGCGGCAAGGCTACTTCTGGCATACGATCGGCAGAGACGCGGCAGAGTACGTGAGGAAGTGCCTGAATTATCATCTCTTTGTATCGCTTCAGCTCTTACCAGCGCAGAGGCTCAGGATAATGACAGTGTCGTGTCCCTTTGCAATTTGGGGGATGGACCTGGTAGGCCCTTTCCCTCAAGCAAGTGAGGAGAGGAGGTTTCTCCTGGTCATGATTGACTACTTCTCCAAGTGGCAGGAGGTCAAGGCACATGCCAAGACAACCTCGCAGGTAATAAGGAATTTCATTTGGAGGGAGATAATATGTCGATACGAGCTACCCCTAGTCATCTTCATCGACAATGGACCACAGTTTGCTAGTGACGAGCTCATCAATTTTTGAGGCCAGTTGGGGATCGACCTCTGCTTCGCATCCGTCCATCACCTCAGGAACAATGGTCAAGTGGAGGCTGTGAAAAAAATCATCGTAAACCTGCTGAAGAAGAAGGAAGAGAATTTGAAGGGTAACCAGGTGGAGCTGTAACAACCTAAATTTTAAAATATAATAACATAAGGGAAATTTTGTAATTTTAAGATTAGGTTCTCTCTTATATCTAAACCCAGTCGAGCCTTCCTCTCTCACGATCAGAATTTCGACTCAGGGTTTTGTTTCCGCAAATCCCGCGCCTCCCGCCTGCTGATTTAGCCCACTCCCGCAAGCCCCGCCTATCGACTTCGCCGCTCCAGCGTCGTGTCTTTCTCCTTTCTCTACTCTCGCCGCTCTCTCCCCTTCTCTTCCTCAGGTCGCTGACGCCTCTTGCTCCAGGCTTCGACGACTTCCCTCCTTCCTCTGGTCGGCGACCCCTTACCCTCCAAGCACCGACAACTAAGTGCTCTCCCTCCTGCTCCAGAACCGTCAACCTCCTTATCCTCATGGCAGCAATTCCTCCTATTTCTCCTTTCCTTCTTCTTCAGGCAGTAAGGGTCAACAGTGCTATTCCTTCTCAGGTCGGCAGCATCATATCTCCACCTCTTCCTCTGGCAACTCATTTACCTCCTCTCCAGGGTTTACAACCCTAATTTCTCCGATTCTTCTTCGTCTTGGCCGGGAATTTGCGAGAGAGGCGCCTAGGGTTTCCTCCACTCTCCTCCTTGAGCCCGGATTTAACTTCTTTGGGTAAGGATTTCCTCCACTCTCCTACTTGACTGTGGCGCCAGATTCTCGACCCTGGTTTGCGTCAAGCCCCTGCTTCTAGAGATTTATCTTCTCGTCGTGTTAGTTTGTATGGATTTTTTTTTCTTTATTGTCGGATATTTATTTTGTGTAATAATTACAATCGGTCATTTTCTCTGCTATCATGGATAACTGCTAGGCTAAATAATATATGTACTAGAATTTGACATTACTTGCATGTTCATTTATTTGAGATTGTCATTGCATAAAATCTGTATCAGAACTTGTATCATGAGTTTAATTAAAATACATGTACATCTAATTTTTTTGTCTTATTTTAAATCTTTCGCATAAAAAAAACTATTTTACGCAAAATTAATTATTTTAAAACATATTATCAGTATCTCTGCTCCCGCATAACAGACATGGATTTTTTTTATGCAGGTGACATCACGACCCGCCCGAAACGCACTTTGATCTTTGTTTTATCCGGGTCGTGACAGTTGGTATCAGAGTCAAGTTAGCTTCTAAAGATAAAGTATTTTATAATTATTACCTATTTTGAATTTTATTATATAAATATATATATGCATGCAATATTACTTCACTCATTTTGGCATTAACTGTTGTTCGCGACTGAAACACGCACACACTACACTCATAAGCATTAGTATACACACAAATGTTAAGGGGTTATGGGCAAACTTAACATTTTTGTGCATAAAAATTTTCTCTAGGATATACACCGTTTGCGAATATTAAATAGATATAGACAGTTTAATATTTTCAAGTGCGATGACATTAGATCATAATATGCATGACATGTTCAATGAAATTAGCACTTAGCATGACATGTGTATCCATTCATTTGCATTCATATCATAAATCATTGCACACAAGTGTCAAGATAAGAACAATAATAATGATTGTGCAAATATGAATTTACTATTTGCTTGGCATCACACATATTCTCATTGTTGCACTTGCATGATCATTATCTAGAGTTGTCCAATGAAAATGTTATAATTATTACATGAATTATATACCAGACAGTATGAAATGTGTTAGAATCTCTAGCTTTAAGTCCTCAGCATTCGTAATCAGTACTACCTGTTTTGCTTGTCTATCAATCCTTATTCAGTTCTCTAGTATCTTTTATAGTTAGCTCCTAAGTGTCAGCGAGAAATGAGAATCGTCTTGTAAATTATTATGATGAACTACTTCAGCGTTGTTTTGTGCTCTTCGAACTCCAGATTGACTTACTTTTATCGTCACTCAATCGTCATTCAACTTCTTTTCCTCCTTGGATGCTCTATCTTCACTTCGTGACAAGATTTTCGACTCTCAAATTGTCGAGTCTTATCTCTCAATTTCGTGTTAATTGAAGAAATTCTCTTATCTCTGAAGCCAATCTTTCGTGTCTGGTTGAACCCTCTAAGATTGTGGAGTATCAAGTACACAAGCTTTGAAAGAGAATCATTCATATGGTAAGAGTACTTTGGACGCATGATAAGTCTGAAGAGTACGATTGAGAACTTGAATCTGATATGCATAGTAAGTATCCGTAAATTTTCTCTTCTTGTTAGTCTTCAAGCTTGTTTTCTTTTATTTCATTATTTTCATGGTAAGCTTTCATACATTGATTTGCAAACCTTATTAGAATAAATGTCATCTGAACATTCGGCATAAGAGACCTCAGTCAGGAAATACTCAGAAGTTTCGGGATGAAACTTCGTAAGTAGCGGAGAATATAACATCCTAAGTTTTAAAATATAATAACATAAGGGCAATTTTGTAATTTTAAGATTAAGTTCTCTCTTATATCTAAACCCAACTGAGCCCTCCTCTCTCCTGATCAGAATAATTTCGGCCCAGGGTTTTGTTTACGCCAAATCCAGCACCTCCCGTCTGTCGATTCCGCCGACTCCTGTAAGCCCCGCCTGCCGATTCCGCCGCTCCAGCATCATGTCCTCTACCTTCCTCTGCTCCCGCCGGTCTCTACCCTCCTCTTCCTCAGGCCGCCGCCGCCTCCTCCTGCTCCAAGCTTCGACGGCTTCCCTCCCCCTTCCTCTAATCGGCGATCCCTTCCCCTCCAGGAGCCGACAGCAAGTGTTCTCCCCCCTGCTCTAGAGCCGGCAACCTCTTTATCCTCATGGCAACAACTCCTCCTATTTCTCCTCTCCTTCTTCTTCAAGCAGCAAGGGTCAACAGTGCTCTTCCTCCTTAGGGCGGCAGCATCAGATCTCTCCATCTTTTCCTAAGGCAACTCATTTACCTACTCTCCTAGGGCTTACAACCCCAATTTCTCTGATTCTTCTTCGTCTTGGACGGGAATTTACGAGAGAGGCGCCTAGGGTTTCCTCCTGTCTGCTCATTGAGCCCGGATTTGACTTCTTTGGGTAAGGATTTCCTCTTTTCCCTCTCTTTTGAGGTTTCCTCGTATTTATTTTGGAATTAATTGTGCATCAAATTGCAAATTCACTGTAATCTGTATTTGTGACATATTGTAATCGTCTAACCCCTTTGTATTTGTGTTTTTCGACGCCGCTTCTCGATTCAATTGGCGGAATTGCGCAAAACCCTCTCCGAATTAGGGTTTCCCTGAGCTTAAGCATCGAGAACTCTTGGATTTTTCATGGTATCTCCTTTTCCCTCATTTTTGAGGGAGGTAAAATTTGTTAAATCCTCTTTCTTTAAATTTTGCATCATATATCTCTTTGCTAGCGTAGAATTTTCGTTTTGTCAAATATCAATTATGATTGTTCTTTAACAGGTTCAAAATATAATTTATATTTTTGTCTGCGCTGTTTAGCCATCGCCGTCAGTTTCAGCCTCACTTAAGACAAGTAAAGATCTCTCTCTTGCAATCATTGAACTTAAATGAATGTTTATTATTATGATTTTACGATTTTACTTTTGAATATATAATTCGTCAAATGAATTTAGAACTTGAATGTCTAATATGACATGCTAATAGTTTGAGGTTTAAAATGCTTGGAGTGACATGAGTTGGTGATCATGAATGATATATATATATATGTTTTCACTTAGATGAATAAATTTATTATTTGTGGTATAATTCAAAGAATGGTAGATTGTTGAGCACGAACAATAAGTGAAATGATAATAAATGTAACAATTTTTGGTTAGTAAATATATGTTCGATGTTTTTATATCATGCTCGTATCAAATATGTATTTACTTGGAAGATATTAGTGTCTAGGATTGGTTTAATCTAGATGAGTACTGGTTATCCCTGAATCGATGCATGTCAGCTTACCCCTGCAATTTACTAGAAAAATCTTCTTGTTAATTTAAACCTTAATCACTTGAACTCGCAAAAAATATAAAGTTCACTATCTTGTTTATTTTGTGTCATTGAATCTTATATCTTATGTCTGTTATTGAATCTTATGTCATCGAATTTTGTTTCTTATGTCTGTTTGGTTGCAAGACTTGAGTAAAGTTTATTATTGATCTGATCTTTCCCTTTAAGTAAATTCGTTCCTGCTATAATCACTAAAATATGAATCATTTAACTCAATAGTATCATAAGCAATCATTGGAAAATAGTGTTTAATCAGTGCAACTATTTGCTTGCATGATCACGACAAACAACAACACTCAAGCATGTATCCCATTATAGTAGGATCGGCTATATGGATCCTTTGTCGCCATTGTGCCCTATCTTGTGTCATAATCTCACTAATGTCTAAGTACATCATGTCCTTCCTTATAGTTTCGTTTCAAGTCTTTATTGGTCTACCCCTCCCTCGCTTAAAATTACAGCTTGCGTGGTCACGGCAAACAGAAATTTTTCTGATAAGACGTGGATCTGAACTTGAGTGTGAACCATGTGCACCCACTAAAAACACATACACACTTCATTGATTATAGTATATGTTATTATTTGATCGAATATATTTGTTCATACTGCGAAGTAGGCTAATAATCATAATTGTTTTTACATGTCTTTTACTTGTCTGTCTTGTTAGATTTGTTTTATGAAAATGGGTACTCAAATATTTTTGTTTCCCCTACTCTTATTTTTATTTTACTTTTCTCACTTTTTTTTCAATGTTCTGAGGCTTTTTTATTTTGGAATTTGTCTTAGCGTTCATGACTGCGTCGCCAGGTTCTCGACCCCGATCTGCGTCAAGCCGACAACAAGTGTTATATCTCCCCCCTGCTCCATCCTTATGGCAACAACTCCTCTTGTTTCTACTCTCCTTCTCTTTCAGGAAGCAAGGGTCAACAGTGTTCTTCCTCCTTAGGCCGACAGCTATTGGTTATGTTGGATGGTGGTGTGCGGATAGCATTTATCCTTGTATTATGTATTACTATTTATATCCCCCTATGTGGATGAATAGCATGTGATTATTATTTTCTCATCTTATTTGGTATCAGAGGAGGTCGGCATAACCCTAGCCCGATACTCTCGTCCCGCACGCCGTCCGCGCCGCTCGCCTGCGCCGCCACCTGCACCTCACGCCGGCCCCGTCCAAGACGATGTGATCTGCAGGCATCCCGCTCGACGCGTCTCTCGCCTGCGCCGCACGCCGCGATCATCCCGCCTGCACCGCACGCTGCTACCGTCCGGAACCGCTGTCGTCGCCCCTTCCGTCACTTGCTCTGTGATCTTTGGTCTTTCTATCCCTTTGGGATGAGATTTTCTTCTTCTGTTTAGGGGGCTTCCTCTTCCCCCATGAATTCCAAATTTTCTGCTTGTATTTAGGGGGCTTCCTCTTCCCCCATGGATTCCTCCTCTCTTACTTCGACTGATGGCTTTGTTCGTCGCATAACTACCTCTCTTCTCAATGAACGGAATTTTATCGCTTGGTCCAACTCCGTGCGAGTTCATCTTGCCGGACATGACAAGCTCGATTGGCTTGAACCTAATGGTGTTCCAAAACCTACCGACGACAAGGCTATCCGTCAATGACGCACAGAAAATTTCAAGATTCTCGGGTGGCTTCAATGCTCCATGGAGCCTCGGATTTACGAGCAGTTTATGTGGTTTGATTCTGTGCCGTCTCTTTGGGCTGCCTTGACGCGTACCTACGGCCACACCCGCGTTGATACGCGGATTTATTCTGTGTTTCAGGAGATTTCTACAGTTCGTCGGGGGGACCGTTCCGTGCACGAGTACTTTACCTTTCTCTCTGGGATATTCCAGGAACTCTCAGACCTCGAGCCGCTTAGTGCTTTTCCCCATCCCGAGGATCTGCTTGTTGCCAAGCATCGCCAGGAGAAGCGGGAGACCTACCAGTTCCTGATGGGCTTGCGGCCCGAATTTGAGCAGATTAGGGTTCAGATTGTCAGCATGAACCCTCTTCCTGATATTTTGGATGCTTACTCCATGGTTGAGGAGCATGAGCGTTGTGCCCGCTTGACTCCTATCTCTTCCGTTCCTGCAACCGTTCTTCTTTCGGATCATTCAGCCCTGGCGTCTGGTCGTTCTTCTTCTGTGCGAGGGGGCGGACTTCTACCCCCCGTGGCCGTGTGGGTGGCCGCGGGAGCCCGTTTGCTGCTGTTCAGTGTCAGCACTGCCTGCGGACTGGTCACGAGAGGGCAAGGTGCTGGTTACTCTTTCCTTACCTGCGCCAGCAGTCTTCCGCTACTCGTACCGTCGTTGCTACTTCTTCCAACTTTGGAGGCCAGCCTGATTAGAACCTGAGCCATAAGCTGACTCCAGTCAGCGGAAGAAGTCTCAGCTTCAGCAGCAGTCCTCGTTTCAGCCTCCTTCTGCTCAGTCGTTGCCTGCCTCCTCGTCGTTCTCGTCGACCTCGGCATCTGCGTTAGGTACCTCGACGGCCCTTCATGTCACTCATGAGGGGCATTCCTCCCCTTGGGTGATTGACTCTGGGGCCACTGATCATATGACTGGTGAGCCACACTTTTTCTCCTCTCTTGTGTCTCCGAGTGTCCATCGACAGGTTCGCCTTGTTGATGGCTCCGTGACACCCATTCTTCACCAGGGCACCGTTCCTCTCTCACCCTCCTTCACCTTGGGATCAGTTTTTCATGTTCTCAAGCTTGCTTTAAATCTTCTTTCTGTTAGTCAACTGACTCGTACATTACACTGCTCGGTGACATTTTTCCCTTCTGGCTGTGTTTTTCAGGACTTGACCATGAAGAGGACTTTTGGCTACGGTCGTGAACGCGACGGGCTTTACCAGCTGGATCTCCCACCTCAGACACCATCACCCTGTCTTCCACCACCATCCATTGTTGCTGCTGCTACTACATCTTCTCTTTGGCATGCCAGATTGGGACATGCAAACCCTAGATTGTGTCCTCCCTGTTTCCGAGTGTCTCATTTGAGCACCCGTTTCAGTGTGATGTGTGTCAGCTTAGCAAACACACACGCACTTCTTATCCTGTATCTATTTCTCGTAGTTCTGCACCTTTTGAGATTGTTCATTCAGATGTTTGGGGGTCTGCCCCGGTTGTATCTTATGATGGTTTTCGTTACTTTGTCTCTTTTATAGATGATTTTACTCGTTGCTGTTGGGTTTACCTTATGCGTACAAAATCTGATGTTTTTTATTTTTATACCCAGTTTTCTCATATGGTTGCTACTCAGTTTTCCTCACGTATCCGGATTCTTCGCTCCGATAATGGCGGAGTACACTTCTTCCTCTTTTTCTGCTTTCCTTGCTATCCAAGGAACCTTTCATCAATTCTCGTGTCCCTACACCCCCGAACAAAATGGACGGGCAGAACGCAAAAATCGTCATCTCCTGAATGTGACCCGATGCCTTCTCCTTGGGTCCCATGTCCCCAAATTATTTTGGAGCGCTGCTCTTCTTACGGGGACCTTTTTGGTGACCGTCTGCCTTGCTAGCCTCTAGCGGGTCGGGTTCCTCTGAGCCTCCTATATCTCAGTCGCCCTTTGTTTCCTATTCCCCTTCGGGTGTTCGGATGTGTGTGTTTTGTCCAAGACCGTAGTCCCACTCGGACTAAACTTGATAACAAAGCTATCTGATGCTTATTTTTAGGATATTCCTCCTCATCTAAGGGATATCGTTGTTTTGACCCCACTTCTCGCAGGACTTTTCACTCCATGGATGTGACGTTCTTTGAGGATACCCCCTTCTACAGTATCCCTCCACCACCACAGCCTGCTCCAGTTCCCATTCCTCCTACCACTCCACCACAGCCGGCTCCTGTTCCCCTTGCTCCGTTACACGACTCGATTCCGGCTCAGACATATACCCGGGGTCCACGTGGGCCCTCACATGTTCACCATATCCTTCGTACTCCGCTGGTAGAGCCCAGCTCACAGGACCTGATGTCATATCCTCTGACAGGTGATGTTCTTCCTTCTTCTGACTTGCATATTGCACTTCGCAAGGGTAAGCGTTCTTGTATTACTGACCATCCTGTTGCTAGCTTTGTGTCCTACCAGCGTCTCTCCCCAGGTTACCGGGCTTTCCTGACTGCCACCGATCAGATCAGGATTCCGAGTTCGACGACTGAGGCATTCAAGCATCCTGAGTGGGTGGAGGCTATGGAGGCTGAGATGTCGGCTTTACAGAGGGCTGATAACTGGCGTTTGGTCCCCCTTCCCACCGGCAAGAAGACTGTTGGGTGTCGGTGGGTCTACACCATCAAGTATAATGCTGATGGGTCTCTTGCACGGTACAAGGCTCGCCTTGTCGCGAAGGGCTTCACCCAGACTCCAGCGGATTACGGGGTGACCTTTGCCCCTGTGGCCAAGCTTTCTATTGTCCGTCTTCTTGTTTCCCTCGTTGCCTGCCTTGGATGGCCTCTTCACCAGCTGGACGTGCTGAATGCCTTTCTTAATGGCTCTCTTAATGAGGAGATTTATATGGATCCGCCGCCCGGTTATGAGCTTCAGGGGGAGTATTTGGGACGTGTCTGTCTTCTGCTGATGGCTCTGTATGGGCTGAAGCAGTCTCCTCGTGCGTGGTTTGAGCGGTTTGGGACTGTTGTGCTTCATAGTGGGTTCACCAGATGTCACGCAGATCACACATGCTTTGTTCGGACTGCTGCGGATGGTCGCATGGTTATTATTCTTGTCTATGTGGATGATATCATCCTTACTGGTGATGACAGCTCGGGTATTCTTCAGATTAAGGAGGTGCTTCGGACGGTATTTGAGGTAAAAGATCTGGTACCTCTGAAGTACTTTCTCGGAATTGAGGTGGCCAGATCCAAGCAGGGGATCTCCTTGTCTCAGCGCAAGTATACACTCGACCTTTTGAGTGATAATGGCCTTCTTGGGTGCTCTCCAGTATCTACACCCATGGACCCGAACCACCGCTTACACGCTGAATCCGGCGACCCTCTCCCTGATCCGGGCAGATACCAGCGTCTTGTTGGCAGGCTTATCTACTTGACCAACACTCGCCCAGATATTAGCTTTGCTGTGAGTGTGCTCAGCCAGTTCATGCATGCCCCCCGTACTTCTCACCTTGATGCAGTTTTTCGGATACTTCACTACTTGAAGGGATCACCTGGCCTCGGGCTCTTCTACCGTTCGTCCCCATCTCCCGGACTTATCTATTACACAGATTCTGACTATGCTGGTTCCATCACTGATCGGCGCTCTACTTCAGGGATGTGTACTTTCTATGGTGGCAATCTCATTTCATGGAAGAGCAAGAAGCAGAGTGTCGTCTCCCGCTCCTCTGCTGAAGCTGAGTACCGAGCTATGGCCCATGGAGCAACGGAGCTCCTTTGGCTTCGTACTCTCTTGACCGAGCTGGGCTTTTCTCCTTCCGGTTCCTCGACGCTGGTGTGTGACAACCAGTCTGCTCTCATGCTAGCCTCCGACTCTATTCTGCACGAGAGGACTAAGCATATCGAGGTTGATATTCATTTTCTCCGGGAGCACATTCGTTCAGGGACTCTTGCCACGACCTATGTTCCCTCCGCCGAGCAGACTGCAGATGCCTTCACCAAGGCAGTTGGGCCTTCCAGACTTCTCTCTACTTATGGCAAGCTGGGCTTGCTTGATCTCTTCGCGCCAGCTTGAGGGGGAGTATTGGTTATGTTGGATGGTGGTGTGCGGATAACATTAATCCTTGTATTATGTATTACTATTTATATCGCCCCTATGTGGATGAATAGCATGCGATTATTATTTTCTCATCTTATTAAAGCATCAGATCTTTCCACCTCTTCCTCCGACAACTCATTTACCTCCTCGTCTAGGGCTTACAACCCTAATTTCTCCGAATCTTCTTCGTCTTAGCAGGTAATTTGCGAGAGAGACGTCTAGGATTTCCTCCACTCTCCTCATTGAGCCTGAATTTGACTTCTTTGGGTAAGTATTTCCTCTTTCCCCTCTCTTTTTCAAATTTCCCCGTACTTATTTTGAAATTAATTGTGCCTCAAATTGCGAATTTACTGTTATCTGTATTTGTGTCATCTTGTAGTCATCTAACCCTTTTGTATTTGTGTTTTTTGGCGCCGCACCTCGATTCAGTTGGCGGAATTACGTAAAACCCTCTCCGAATTAGGGTTTCTCTAAGCTTAAGCGTCGTCAACTCTTGCATTCTTCGTGGTATCTTCTCTCCCCTCATTTTTGAGGGAGGTAAAATTTGTTAAACCATACTTCTTTAAATTTCACGTCATATAATTCTCTGTGCTAGCGGAGAATTTTGGTTTTGTCAAATATCAATTATGATTGTTCTTGAACAGGTTCAAAATAGGATTTCAATTTTTACTTGCGCCGCTTAGCCATCGTAGTTAGTTTCAATCTCACTTAAGGCAAGTAAAAATCTCTCTCTCTCTTGTAATCATTGAACTTAAATGAATGTTTGTGCTTATGATTTTACTTTTGAATATATGACTCGTCAAATGAATTTAGAACTTGAATGTCTAATATGACAAGCTAATAGTTTGAGGTTTAAAATGTTCGGAGTGACATGAGTTGGTGATCATGATTGATTTTTATCTCTATCATTATAAAAGAAATATAAATTCATGAGTTCAAAATTAGAATAGTCATCTGATTATGGATTGATAATTCTGCTGTCGTCGAATCAACCTCAATCAAACCGCACACACACTCCACATTTTACTAGGTCTCCTAAACATACTACTAGGGTGTCCTAAACCTAGGAAAATTACGATTTTGCCCCTATATGACGCATAAAATACTTCAAGCTCGGGTCGTCCACAACCCACACCCCGCCCACTGAGCTCATTTTAATCGGACGGGCAGGCTAACCGAGCAGGTTATTGGATTTCAAAGAGATCCGTTGGCTCCTGTTATTTATACACGGAAGACATTGCTTTGTACGCAATGTAGGACTAAAAATTTCCATTAATATAAAATTTTTATAAATCCCGCACCGGTAATTCCACGGGCCTTCAATCTTTTGTATTTTTTTTCAAAAAAATGCCAAGTTTTAAAAGGTCTACTGGTTATTTTTTTTATTTTAATTATTTCAATTATATTCGAAAAAATCTAAAACTTTTTTAAAAAAAATAGATAGTAAGAAGAATAATATTTAAAAAATTCTAATTATAAAAACAAAAAGGTGGGTGAAGCCCGTCGGGGCGGGCGAAGACTGTCGGGGGGCAGGCAAAGCCTGCCGCCATGTCGGGTACTATCGCTCGGGGTATGAGAGTCAGAGGCCTGTGTCTGTTACTCGTGGTATAATTCAAAAAATGGTAGATTGTTGACCACGAGCAATAAGTGAAACGTTAATAAATGTAACGATTTTTTGTTAGCAAATATATGTTCGATGTTTTTATATCATGCTCGTATCAAATATATATTTATTTGAAAGATATTAGTGTCTAAGATTTGATTAATTCATATGAGTATTGGTTATCCCTGAATCGATGCATGTCAGCTTACCCCTGCAATTTATTAGAGAAATCTTCTTGTTAATGAAACCAACTACTTGAATCCGCAAAAATATAAAACTAACTATCGATCTAGTTTATTTTGTCACTGAATCTAGTATCTTATGTCTGTCATCGAATCTTGTTTCTTATGGTGTCTGGTTGCAAGAACCAAGTAAAGTCTGTTCTAGATCTAATATTTCCCTTAAGTAAATTCGTTCCTGGTAAAACCACTAAAATATGAATCATTTAACCCAATAGTATCATAAGCAATTATTGAAATGTAGCATTTAATTGGTACAACTCTTTGCTTGCATGGTCACGGTGAGCAGAAATTTTTCTAATAAGACTTGCACCTGAATTTGAATGTGAATCATGTGCACCCACTAAAAACACATACACACTTCATTGATTATAGTTTATGTTATTACTTGATCGAATATATTTGTTCATACTCCGGAGTAGTCGAATAATCTTAATTGTTTCTACTTGTCTCTTACGTGTCTGTTTTATTAATTTTGCTTCATGAAAATTGGTACTCAAATATTTTGGTTTTCCCTGCTCTTATTTGTATTTTAATTTACTCACTTTTTGTTTCAATGTTCTTAGTCTTTTCTTTCTTGTTTTGGAATTTGGCTTAGCGTTTGTGACTGCGCCGCCAAGCTCTCGACTCTGATCTGCATCAAGTCCATGCTTCTAGAGATTGATCTTCTCGTTGTGTCAGGTTCTATGCATTTTATTTTTTTTACTATCGGATATTTCTTTTATGTAATAATTACAATCAGTTTTTTCTCTGTTATCATAGACAACTGTTAGGCTAAATAATATATGTACTAGAATTTCACATTATTTACATGTTCATTTATCGAAGATTGTCATTGCATAAAATCTGTATCAGAATTTATATCATGAGTTTTATTAAAATACATGTGCATCTAATTTTTCAGTCTTATTTTAATGCTTCTGCATAAAAATAATCTATTTTACTCAAAATTAATTATTTAAAGCTTATTATTAGTATCTTTGCTTCCGTCTAACAGACGTGGATTTTCTTTATGATCGTGTCTGTGGCATCACAACCCACCTGAAGTGCACTCTGATCTTTGTTTTAGACGATCATGATAGGAGCAGCTTTCCTCTGTCATTTGTGTCTTGCGAACTACACCCAATACGGCCACTAGGGAAACCCATTTTAAACTCTCATGACTCTGAGGTTGTATTGTCAGTGGAGTTCGAGGTGAGGTTCACACGAGTCATCGTCGCGGGGGAAGGAGATTATGAGTGGAGGGTTTTGGAAACGACCCTAGAGAAGATCTCATTGCCCAAGCTCTAACAAATCAGCAGGGCAGGCCAATCACTCGGGTGGCAGGTTGGAAAAAAAAATTATTTTGGTTGAAAACTCCCGAGAAGATCCCATTGACAGGGCTCTCGCAAGCCGGCAGGGCAGCCCAATCACTAGGGCGACAGGTTGGAAAATATTTCTTTTGGTTGAAAGCCCCCGAGAAGATTTCGCTGACCGAGCTCTCACAAGTCAGCAGGGCAGGCCAATCACTCGGGTGAAAGGTTGGAAAAAAGAAAGTTGTTTTGGTAACAGCCCTCGAGAAGATTCCATTGACCGGGTGTTGGGTTTAGCGTTCCTTCACTTGACCAGTGATGCTTTGCTACTTCCTTAAGGGGAAAAGAGCTTTTTTCATCAGTCCGGTCTTTTGGAACAGTAGGGTAAACGCTTGATCCTACAAGTGGCATTAGAGGAGGTCACGGGTTCGAGACTGGGAGACGCTGATAAATCCTGAAATTCTATCTCTACCTGTGTAGGTCTGACGGGTTAGGCGGACGAAGACATGTGGTAACCTTACTTCTGAGCCATGTGGTGTGCCACCTCTGAGCCATGTGGGGCCCACCTCTGAGCTGGCGGGTTGTGCTGGACGCTGGAGGGAATTGTTGGGTCCAGCATTCCTTCACTTGACTCGTGGTGTTTTACTATTTAAGGGAATAAAATAACATCCTTTCCATCAGTCCAGGCTTTTGAAACAGTTGTGTAAGTATTTTATCATATACCGGGCTCTCACAAGCCGACATGACAGACCAATCACTCGGAGGCAGGTTGGAAAAAAAGTTCTTTTGATAGAAAGCCCGCGAGAAGATCCCGCTGACCGAGCTCTCACAAGTCGGCAGGACAGGACAATCACTCGGGTGATAGGTTTGAAAAAATTCTTTTAGTTGAAAGCCCCCGAGAAAATACCACGGACCGGGCTCTCACAAGAGGGCAGGGCAGACCAATCACTCGGGTGGCAGGTTAGAAAAAAGAAGGTTGTTTTGGTAACGGCCCCCGAGAAGATCCCACTGACTGGGCTCTCACAAGCCAGAAGGGCAAGCCAATCACTCGGGTGGCAGGTTGGGAAAAAAAGTTCTTTTGATTGAAAGTCCCCTGAGAAGATCCCGCTGACCAAGTTCTCACAAGCCGGAAGCGAAGGACAATCACTCAGATAAGAGATTGGAAAAAGTTCTTTTGGTTGAAAGTCCCCGAGAAGATCTCGCTGACCGGACTCTCACGCGATGATAGGGCGGATCAATCACTCGGGTGATAGGTTGGAAAAAAGAAAGTTATTTTAGTAACGATCCCTGAGAAGATCCTACTGACTGGGCTCCCACAAAGCCGGCAGGGCAGGCCAATCACTCGGGTGGCATGTTGGAAAAAAAATTCTTTTGATTGAAAGCCCTCGAAAAGATCCCGCTGATCGGGCTCTCACAAGCCGGCAAGGAAGACTAACACTCGGTTAGCAGGTTGGAAAAAAAAAGTTGTTTTGGAAAGGAACCCCCAAGAAGAACACCACTGATCAGGCTCTCACAAGCCGACAGGGCAGACCCCTCACTTGGGTAGCAGGAACAGGAAATGACGAGTGGGAAGACGCTCGAAGAGAATCGTCGTTATAACTGTGGAAGCACAAACGAGAGAAAGAGGTAAAGTAAGAATGGCATGGTAACACAAGTGAAAATGAGGAAAGGGTGGCAAGAAGGGTTGGTCTCGCCTAGGCCGCGTACGTCTCCCACTCGCCTACTCTATGGCGCTAGTTGTCATGTGAATTACGTAGGCCACACAAAGAGAGGAGGTGCGAGCACTATCTCTCCCTAAAAATGCGAGTTGATCGCAAGGAGGTAGTTGGTTACTTACCAGACACCTGGGGGTGAGTGTCGGGATTCACCCGAGCGCTCGCACCATCCTAGTCAACGTCCACCCGGCCTCCCGTGTCGTCCTCAGCGGCATGGTTGGGCTGCGAGATCTTTGGCTATGAAAGGGTGGGAAAACACTGTTAGGAAATTGTAAGTGGTCAATTGGGAGGGGGGCTCGCACCTGGTTGGACATCTCGACGCACAGGCTGAACCCGGGTTATTGTAGCTCGAGTTGGGTCATCACCTCTCCCGTAGACTCGCGTCTAACTTTCTTAGCGGCTCTTCTTTAATCGCCTTTGAGGAGTGCACGAAGACTGCTCGACAACGATGACAATGAGCCCAGAAGACACCACCTTGTTTTTCTCTTCAAGGACAACAAGGTGAGCTAGAATATCTTTAGAGGGTGGCATGATGGCAAGGAAGCGCACGGCAAAGAGGAGGGGAAGTGGGAGGGGGTCCTTAGAGTTACCTCCCCCCCTTGATATATATAAACCCTTTGTGAGTCTCACTAAAAGAATCCCTCTACTTCAGTCCAGTAGCCAAATACTTGGAGTTGAGCTGTCTTTCTGAGCTTGAGGCAAACTCGTAAAGAGGGAGGATTGTGTACAACCACGTATTCGCCCAGTGGACTTGGACCAGCAGGTGGAAGGAGGAAAAGCATTGTGAAAGGGGGACGGTGCGGCCAGGGGGACAAGTGCACTCGCCAACCATGGGAGAGTGCACGCCTGGCAGCTCGCACCCGCCCCCAGCCCTGGGCGAGTGCGAGTAGGGGTGTTCACGAACCGAATCGAACCGAATAACTCTTCAATCGAATTCGAATTTGACAAATTTGACAAAGAATGCAGAGATTCGGATTCGGATTCGGATTCGATTGAATATTCGGTGTCGGATTCGGATTCGGATACGGATTCATCATGAAATATTGGATTCGACTTTGGGTTCGAATTCAGATTCGAATTCGGATTCGAATATGGATTCGAATTCGGATTCGAATATGGATTCGAATTCGAATTTGAATTTTATAATATTTAATTTAATATAATATTAAAATATAACTATATTTAATATTTATTTACATATATTAATTTTTTTAATATACATTCCAGTATTCACGAACTATTCGCAAATCCTCCGAATAGGGAGAAAATTATTCGGATTCGGATTCGAAAACTATTCGAATATGGAATTCGGATTCGAATTCGAAAAATACGAATTTTAATTGAATGTTCACGAATCGAATCCCTAATCATTCGCGAACTATACTATTTGTGAACAGCCTTAAGTGCGAGTACCCAGCCTCATCGGGTACTCGTCACCCCGAGTGAGCACTCCTCAAACAACATGGACGCCCTTAAGGGGTGTATCAGTTTTCCAGAAAATCTCATTTTTGACATGCAATTAACCAATCCAAACAGCGAGATTGCACTGTTGGCAAACCATTTTGGACTGCAACTAGTAATTCCAAAAGACGGAATTCCACTATCCGCAAATCATTTTCAGAAAACTATAAATAGACCACCAAAGGCACCTTAGGAGGGACTTTTGCTTCTACTCACTTTTGGCTGGTTCTAGTTAATGAGAGCTCCTGCCCTCTATTCACACAGGTTCCCGATTTGACATTCAGATGCTCTCAAGTGTCCTCCATGGCGTCTGACTCAGCTTTGATTTGGGAGGGGAAGCTCTCTTTGATCTTCCGGGTTTGTGGCAGGACCTCCTCACTGCTGCTCGCGAAGTTTGTTTCTAGCTACCTTAGTGAGCGAGGTTCGTTGCTTCGAGTGTCCGATCTAGAGTATCAACTCAGAAAAATTAAGTGCAAGCTACATCCAATCGGTCCGAACTTCTCTTGAACCGTGATTTCCGGGTTCAACAAGTTATACTTTTATTTTGTGTATTTGATGTCACATGTTCATAAAAATTGATAATATATAATTAGTCGGTGCGGTTTTTGCGATTTTTAAGATCCGAATATCGCACCGCGCCGCACCGAACCATGTTAGGTTTGAAAAAGTTTAAAACCACATCGCACCAAAACTATGCGATGCAATTTAAAAATCAGTATATGCGGTGCGAGTGGATTTTGTGGTTTGTGATTTGTGATTTTTTATGCTCACCCCTACACTTGATGGACAACCGAATATTCACCCACACCGCCACACGTCATAAGTTGGGAGTAAAAATTCAAGTTCCTGGATGGCGTTCGTAAGCCCTGACCGTGTATTATTATTACAACAACACTCAAGTCAGTATCCTACTATAGTAGGGCTGGCCATATGCATGGGCGGAACTACTTAGAGACATGCCCAGGCACGTGCTCGGGCATGATTTAGGAAAAACAATTCTTCTTTTTCAGTGGCCGAGTCCCTAGTTTGGAATTGTCTACTCAATGTCTCCCTCTCTCTCTCTCTACCGCATAAACAGTACTCTACCTCCCCTCTCCGCCCCCCGCCCCCCCCCCCCCCCTCTGTCTCAATCACCCAGAAGCCTGGAACCAATAAGCATAGCAGAGTAGCAGACAATACTCTCTCTCCCTCCCGCTGAGTTTTTCATTGGGCAGGAGGTAGTAGGGGTGTGCATAAAAACCGAGCCCGGGGGGCCGGCCCAGGCCAGGCCCGGGCCCGGGCTAAGCCCGCCCCGGGCCCAGGCCGGGCTATGGGGCCTAACAAGGCCCCATATATGAGCATTTGCCCGGCCCGGGCCAGGCCGGGCAAAGCCCGGGGCCGGGCCGGGCAAACCCCGGGGCCGGGCCCGGCTCCTACGCGACTTTTAAAATTGCGTCTTCTAGGTGCATTTTCGGGAGAAGTTTTCAACATGAAAGTTGTAGATCTCGACGATATCTACAACTTTTATGTTGAACACTTTTTGATTTGAAGCCGTTTAGGCCCCCGAAAAAAATCACACGAAACATTTGAAATGTTTCGTGTGATTTTTTTCGGGGGCCTAAACGGCTTCAAATCATGCCCTATCTTTTGTCATACTCTCACTAATACCCAAGCACATCATGTATTTCTTTCTTTATAGTTTGATTCCAGGTCTTTATTATTATGTAAAAATTAACAAAGCTAATTACATATTCCTGTAAAAGCAGTGTGAGAAGTGTCCGTAGTCCGTACCTTGCAGTAAAGAGACATTTATTATTCTCATAAATAGTTATATAATATGACGTAACTTGACATTTAATAATATGGAAAGATGGGTACCAATGGCTAATAAAAGCCCACATGATAAAGCTCCCCTCCGTATTCGCAGGGATGCGAACACGAGGAAAGACACGGGTACAGAGTCTACAAAACGTATTTGGACCCACTGGTGTGATTGGGCCCACTGGTGTTATCGGGCCCACTTCTCTTAACTTGTTTTTTTATCTACTTTAGGTTTATAATTTTCTACTTTCAATTGAGGAATTCCTAATTTAGTGATTTTAATTATCTACTTAGGAGTTTCTCATCTTTAATTCATGTATGATTTTAATTATTTTAAAAATACTAAAATAGGCTAAGTCTAAGGCTTCGTTTGGCACAGCGGTGGCCGTCGTAAACATATGAGAAACCGTCATTCGTTAACAACCGTCTAACAAATTTCATCTCTTTAAATATAAAAGTGGATGAAATTCCTTAGGCGTGTGTTAATGAATGACAGTTTAATCCCTGTGTTCACGACCGCCGCCACCATGCCAAACGGAGGCTAAGCCCTTAATCGCTGCTGCGTTTTCCCCAAACGGACCAAACCCTTACTACCCGCTTCATCTCCTCGACCGTAAACCCTTCCTCCCCGACTTGCGTGTTTAAGAAAAAACTAAGACTTCTCAAGATTAAGGTCTGGTTCTTGCGGTCGTAACCGCTTGACCGGTTAAAATAAGTCCCGCCAAAGACCAAAACGGAACCATAGTGAAGTTAGGTAGATTAGATGACAATGTTTATCATACATACAAAATCCAACTGTTAAATAATTAAGAAATCAACATATTAATTAATCATCCTTGATTTCTCCAGTGGTAATTGAGAGAGAGAAATAAGATTTGCAAGTTAAGAAAATGCAAACTCTTTGAAATACAATGAGAATGGTGTAATTTTAAAACATATGGGCTATTTTGCTAATTTTGGATCAATTCATCATCACATTAATTGTTTTCCATTAGTACATTTTGTTAACTAGGACTCAACATTTCATTAACATTAGAGACTGATTTTTACTATAATAATTTGAGGACCTTTTATAAAGAAGCATAATTGTAAGGAATGATTAAGGATTTACCTTTATTATATAATCATTATCTATTAATTTGTCGTTTATGACAAAAATTAAGTTTTAAATTTTAAAAATCAATTTATTAAATGAAAAATAAGCAATCAGGATGAAATGAAGAATATTCAATTTATGGATCACATTTATTTCTCATTGATTTGATAGGTTTATTAATCTCATTCTTATATGTATTTTTTTAATTAAAAAATTCTAAATCATTAGATCAGATGAGAATACATTCATATAATGAAATGGACAAGACCTCAAATGAAAAAAATCCTGATACTAAAATAAGGTGACAACAAAATCGCCCTTCCAATTCTCGACACCAAATATTGAAGTATTTTGCAGAAAGTTCAAATAAGGGCATAAACAAAAATACCTTCATAAAAGAGTGGTGCGTGAGGTTGGAACTTCCACTGGTGGCCGGAGAGTCCAAGGCCTCGTTTGGCGGCGATTAAATCCCGCCGAAGCCATCCGCTGAGGCAATTGGGACCGCAGTTGCCGCGATGCGGATGAAAATCGCGGGATTCTAAGGTCATGACCGGGCAATGATGTCTGCGGGGAATCAATCCCACCAAACGGGGCCCAAGACTCAAAGATTCAGCCAGCAGTCAGAGCATCCCCAAAAGCAATTGACAATTGCCCAGATGGTTGTAAGTTATGCAGCTGAGTCAATTGGACTACAGAAGTATAATGGATTGGAGGTATTGCTGAGTCTTTGAAGGAAAAAAAAGAAAGAATGAGATGAAATTTGCGGCTATGCTTGAGACTTTTGTGGAGGGGCAAGGAGAAGCGATGGGAAATCAATAGTGAGACTAGAGTTGTAAGAAAAGGCAATGATAGGAAAAGCAGCATGAGGAGATTGAAGATGTAGAGGCAGGAGAGATTGAGTACGAAAATACACAATGCTCTTTTTAGCTCTCTTTTTTTAATGTTGGAGCTCTGTATTTTCCAAAAAGGCTAAAAAACAACTTTTTGACAAATATTTCTCACACCGTCATAAATCAAACGTCTGCAAAATGCGAAAATTTTATGTCTGGGTCCCGGTTATAATCGGGAGTCACTGGAGATATAATCATTTATATGTGAGATACAACTCCTTTATCTTGGCGAGATACTTTAGAAAAGAAGGGTTTTAGGTTGAGTAGGGCAAAGAGGGAGTAGTATATGGAGCTTAAATTTAGCAGTACAAGAAGGACAGATGACTTCGTTATTAAATTGGGTGATCAAGATATTTCCCGTAGTGATTGTTTTAAATATCTTGGATTGATAGTTCAAAAAGGGGGAAGTATTGATAAAGATGTGACACAGAGAATCCAAGCGGGTTGGTTGAAGTGGAGAGGCATGTCAGGGATCTTATGTGATCGTAAAGTACCACTAAAACTTAAGGGCAAGTTTTACCGTACTGCAATTAGACCCGCGATACTCAATGGTCCTGAGTGTTGGGCAGTGAATTGTGTACATGAGAAAAAAAATGGGAGTTGCAGAGATGAGAATGCTTAGGTGAATGTGTGGACACACGAAATTTGATAAAATTAGAAATGAAGGTATCAGGGATAAGACAGGGGTAGCACCAATTGCAGAGAAGATGTGAGAAGTTCGTCTAAGATGGTTTGGACACGTACAAAGGAAACCATTAGAGGCACCTGTTAGGCATTGTGAGAGTCTAGTCACTAGGCATGTTAAACGAGGGAGGGATAGACCAATAAAGACTTGAAATGAAACTGTAAGGAAAGACATGATGTGCTTAGGCATTAGTGAGATTATGACAAAAGATAAGGCACAATGGCGACAAAGGATCCATATAGCCGACCCCACTATAGTGGGATAAATGCTTGAGTGTTGTTGTTGTTGTTTTATACAACTCCTTTATCGCAGATACAGCTGTATTATTTTTGAGATACAACTCCTTTATTTCAACCACATTGTGCCATGTGAAAATGTATATGTATCACAAATAAAAGAATTGTACTATCTGAGATAAAGGAATTGTTTCTCAGATATAAATAAATGTATCTCAAATAACTCCCGATTATAATATGGTCTCCGACAGAAAAATTTCCCCCGCAAAACAAGGATTATAACTTTTTCTACAACCACCCTCATTTCAAATAGAACCCGTGGCTCCAGACAAGACTTCTGTTTGCGCCTGTTGGGCCGCCCCTATCAGAAACTTAATGCTTTATTTGTTTAAGCGTTTTCATCCAGCGTTTCAGGCAAACGCTACCGGACAGCGGCTAACCAAATGGGGCGGCGTCTCCATTTGCTCTGTTTGCGCCCGCAGCAAGGAGGAAAAGATCCCCCGCTGCTCTGTTTCGATCCTCACCTCCCCCTTCCGGTCCCAAAGCTGCCTTTCCAGCCGTCGGCTGCTCCCGCCACCGCCTAATCAAACGAAGCCTAAATTTCAAAAAAAAATGTGTGTTTTTATTTGAACATGCGGTTTAGGTCGGTAAAACTTAACCCAAGGAAGATAAAGTGGCGATATAACCCTACTTTTAATTTGTGATGCCCTTTAGTATGTATAAAGAAGTTGTCTCCAATGGGGGCGTTATTGCTTCAGGATGCTCAATGCTTGTGACCTGCGCGTAGGGACTAGGGTTAGGGTTAAGAACGCCTCTCTCTTCGGGGAAGGGGTTCCTAAAAGGAGGTCTCTCATTGCATAATAGGTCAGTTCATGCGGTCGTAACCGTTTGACCAATAAAAATAAATCCAGAGCCATAGTTCAAATAAGAAGGATCTCTCATTCTTTCCCAGTCTCCATAAAATTCCCTTACACTGCACCAACTTTCAAAAAAAAAAACCTAAGCTCCGAGGTCAGGTCACCGCAAATGTAGATTTGGCCAATTCCGCTTGAATCGAAATGTCTTCAACGCAAATCAATTTTGACCAATTTTGACTCTTAATCGCAAGAATTCGAAGCAATGCAAGGGCTGAGAGGTGAATGGGGGTCGAGATTATACTTACGGCGGATGCTCGGATCCCGTCTAGGCGGGAGCTTGAGAAGCCATGGCAGAATATAATCTGGTAGCGCGCCCTCTCATTGGGCACACCTATCTCCGCGTAGGCCAGATGCCGGCCATCCCTAAGCCGTATCCTCGTCGCCGTCACCGGCGGGCCGCCCTCTGACCCACACTGCCGCCCCGGGGGAGGCTGGATCGCAGCATAGAACCAACTCCCCAGTAAGACAACCAGCGCCACTGAGATCGCAAGTTTCTTTCCGATCCCTGATAACATTTCACAGATCGGTATCAAACTACAAAACAATAATACCAGGGGCGGAGACGGAGAGAGATTCAGGAGAGATGTAGGTCAGAACCTGAGCGGGGCGTTGCTGGTTTCTTTACGGAAACGGAGGTTAAAGAGGTGGCGGCGGCCATGGAGATTTCTTTCAGGCGGGGTGGAGTAATTCGGGCGAGGACTTGGTGAAGAAGAAGAAGAAGATAATGAAGAAGGCGGAGCGGGGAGGAAGTAAGTAAGGACGTTGGGGTTGGTCTCCCACTTTACTCTCCCCGGGTGTGTGGCCCAACTGCCCCATTGCTGTTTTGGAGATAAAAAAAAAACAACAGGAATTGTTTTTGAGTAATTATGTGTGGAAACTCATTTTGACTGCCTTGCAATTCAGAAAATTTTACATGCAAATCAATTTGTTAGGTATAAATAAAAAAAAATCACTTCACTATTTATTATCATATTAATTACTATATAAAATATGTTTTAATACAAAACTTTAATACACCAAAATCTATTTAATATCGATGAGGGAAACAAAGCTAGATCAGGGGAAGTTTTACCTCGAAGGAGAATCGGTGAGGGAAGGTGCAGGTTCACCATCCGCAGGTGAGGCAAGAACTGGAGGTGGGGGAGACATTGGCCGGCGAGAAGGTTGGAGTGATATCACGGTTTAAGTCGCGGGAAGCGCGAATCGATTGGGGGAAGCACGAATCGACGGTGCTTCGTCGGGGGTTTCGTCGGTCAGAGGAGGAGCGGATGAAGACTTCTCGCCGACAATACAGGAAAGGCGAGGAGGGAGCGGCGGAGGCGGGCTTCCGTCGGGAGGAAACAGTGAAAGAACGCGGAAGTAGGGCCGGCTGGGAGAAATCAGCTGAAAAAAAGAATCGGGCTGCATTTAGGTGATCTCACGATTTAGGGCTTTTAGTCTTATGTGAGGGTGACTTTTTTTTTGTTGGTTTGCACATAGTGAAAATAGGGATGCACTTAACACCACTTTTGTTTTTTCACTATGGTCGGGCTTAAGTTGTTTTTGATGGAGTTAGGGCAGGCATCAAGCTGAGGTAATCAAGAGAAACACATGTTTTAGATCACATCTGAGAAGTAGTTTTATTTAGCTTCCTTAAGCTAATAGTTTTTCATTATCTTTTACACAAAAGAAATGGGCCTATAAATAAGCTCCGCAAGCGGTAGCATGCAGTACAGATAAATTTGGTTTTTATTTTACATAACATTGGATATATTCTACATAATTACAGATAAGCTGTGTTTATATTTTTAATGCTTCTTCTTTTGTCTTATCAGGCACAGACAGATATTTTTTATTTCCCAAGCAACAGAGTTTCGGCATAGGTCATCTTCTCAGCAATAACATCACCCTCTTAAGATGTCAGTCTTTTGATTCCCATTTGCCTCCGCAGATCAGCGTAACGCATTCGAGGTAGGGGTTTAGTTAAAACATCTGCAACTTGATGTTCTGTGACGCAGTGAGATACGACAATGAGACCCTTTTCAATTAGATCACGGACACAATGTATCCACAGATTTATATGTTTACTTTTCTATTGCGTTATGAGATTGGTCGCTAGAAAGATCGTTGAGGTATTATCACATAAAATATTTGTAGTTTTACCTTCATATGTATTACAAATATCATTTACAATACATTTGAGCCAAAGACATTCACAGGCAGCTGTGTTGAGTGTCATATACTCTGCTTCAGATGTCGACAATGCCACAGTTGCTTGCTTGTGTATGCCCCAGGTAATAGATTTAGATCCTAACATAAATAAGTACCATGTTGTGCTTTTTCTGAACAAAGTGTCGGAACCCCAATCATAATCTACATAACCATGTGATACGCATGAAACAGGTTATGCGTACTCTCACAAGTGCGCGTGTCGTAACAAGTAATAAAATGTGAGTGAGATCGTTCTCACGGAGAAGTGGTTAGCCTAAGCTTGCAAGTACTAGTTACACCGTTCTTTAAATCCAAACAAGACGGTTAAAGTGATTTTGAAAGTAATGAAAAAATTTTATACAGATTTAATCTAACTTAACTACGAAAAACCTTTAGAAATTCTTTTACCGATATGAGAATTAGCCTTGTATTTCTGATTTCCTATGTGCGTCTATAAGATGCGTTAATACAATCTTAGTTAAGAGTGTTCAAAGAGATAATCATGCCACAATTTTTATAAAAGAAATCTTCATCTCTCGATTCTCGGAAATCTCAACGCCCTTAATTCTCCTAGTTATCTCTAACTTAGGAAGAACTAAGGTTATTGTTTATCATAGAAATCGGATCGTGAGTAAAAAAAGAGAATTTCTTCCTCTATTCTTTACTACAGGAAAACTAATGAGCGTTTGAATTTCTCCTCTCTCGATTCTCAAAACACAACGCAAAGATAGAGATCTTTGGTTAAATGTTTTACACTACTCGTCTCTCGATTCTTGTGATGCAATAAAATAAATTTCAAACGGATATTACGCCACTCATCTCTCGATTCTCGTAGCGAAATAAAGACTGAAAATCAAAGCCAGAAATTCTCATGAATAATTTCAAAAGTTCACACGAAGATTATTCATCAAACAAACTTAAACAAAGAAGTAGACATCATCAAAGCACGCATAATACTATCCTCATACAAGGCTTGAGGATTTTAGTTCATGGTTAAAGAAGAGGAACACAAAATAAGATAGATCTTACAATCCATGCCTTCCGAAATTCGGATCTTCGCTTTCTCACGACCGGAATCCACTTCTCTACCGTCAAGAACCCTAAACTTGACTTCCTCCTTCTCCAAAATGACAAAAGATAATGCAAAGATTCAAAAATCCCTCATATATGGTTATGGGGCCTCAAAGGATTTCCAAAAATTCTGAAAGGAAGTCTCCTTTCATTTCAAAAGTTGTCATAATTGATAAAATTTTGGAATTTCAAATTTCAAATTCGCGTCCTTGTTACAATAAATTTTTATTTGTTGCAACAAATTCTGTTTTTTATTTTCTGCACTTAAAAATTACTCTCAATGAACTGTAGACTGGTTTTAACAAGTTCCTGGATGTTTCTTATGCTTCCTCTTGATTGTGAAAGTGATTTCTCCATGACTCCCTATCATAAACACATCAAAACATTAAGAATACCAAGATCTTATTGCCAACATTCCATTGTTTAATTATATAATAATTATATAATAATTTTAATCTTTTTTATTTAACATTTTATTCAAAAGGATGACAAATACATCACTACGTAACTTCATTTTGTGAAGTTATCACACCCTCACACCTGAACTATTGCTAGTCCCTAGCAAAGATGGAACATCACGCACCAACGAGTGAGTGAACATCTCCCACATACAAGTTCCAAATGATCTTACTCTTAACCAAAACCAATTTACTTGGGTGACGTGCCACAAAGATTGGTGACAATGTCAATCATCTAAATTTTCAAACTTGCGAAGATTCATTAGTGCGATAAAGAATAAAGCTTCATGATAATTTCCTAGTATTGTGTGTGTTATTCCTTAAAACCATCTATCTCCCTTAAAATGACCTCCATAAGGAGAGTTGTGACATTTATCCAATACGACTTTCATTTCCTCCTCCGGAATGCAACGTCTAACGACCCCATCTGCTCCAATTCTAAACAAAAATGGCTCATCCCATAAATACAAGTGTACTTGATGTAAAAACCTCTTCTTTTGTTGATATGATAAATCGGGTGGGAAGACTCTACTAACAATACAATTCACGTAGTATGCATTGTTCTATCACAGCCAATACCCACTCATCAGGAAATCTTTCATTAATATCTAATCGCAATAGCGGATTAGAACAATCAATCCTAGAAAGATGATTCGCCACCGAATTATCTACTCTCTTCCGATCTTTAATTTCTAAATCAAACTCCTACAGCAGCAACACCCATCGAATCAATCGAGACTTAGCATCTTTCTTCTCCATAAGATAGCAGATAGTTGCGTGGTCGATGAATGCTATCACTTTGGTGCAAAGAAGATAAGACCTAAACTTCTCAAAGGCAAACACTATAGCTAGTAGCTCCTTTTCGATCGTGGTATAATTTATTTTCGCCTCTATTAAAGTCTTACTAGCGTAGGCTATAGTTTGAAAGACCTTCTCCGGCATTTGCCCCCAAAACAGCCCCAACGGCATAGTCGCTTGCATCGTACATCAATACAAAGGGTTTTTCCCAATCGGGGGCCACTATAATCGGTGTCGTAATCAGTCGTGTCTTTAATTGATTGAACGCATTCAAACACTCATCATTAAAGTCAAACTTCACGTCATTTCCTAATAACTCACTTAAAGGTTTGATAATTTTGGCGAAGTCTTTAACGAACCTTCGGTAGAATCCCGCTTGGCCTAAGAAACTTCTTAACGCTTTTCCATTTTTGGGAGGAGGTAATTTTTCAATCACGTCAACCTTTGCCCTATCCACTTCCAACCCGTCTCTAGATACACAATGTTCAAGGACAATGCCATCCTCCACCATAAAATGACATTTTTCCCAATTCAACACTAGGTTAGTCTCCACACAACGAGCAAGCACTCTCTTTCCAAACACACCAAGCAAGCATTAAATGTTTTTCCAAAAATGGAAAAAATCATCCATGAAGACCTCTATGCCATAGTCCATAGGATCCATGCCTTATTCTATAAGATCTGTCACTATTGCAATTATGCAACGTTAGAACGTGGTCGGTGAATTACATAGCCCAAATGGCATCCTCAAATGTGAATATACCGAAGGGACACGTGAACGTTGTCTTTTCTTGATTATCCTGATCAACTGTTTTCTGATTGTAGCCGGAATATCAATCTAGAAAACAGTAAAACTCATTTCCGGCTTAATTATCTAGAATTTGATCTACGAATGGTAATGGATAGTGATCCTTCCTAGTTGTCTTATTTAATCTACGGTAATCGATACAGATACGGCATCCTCTGATTGTTCTTGTGGGGACTAATTCGTTCTTTTCATTCCTAACTACGGTCGTCCCTCCTTTCTTAGGTACACAGTAGATGGGTGACACCCATGAACTATCGGATATAGGGTAAATGATTCCTGCATCCAACCACTTAATGATCTCTTTTCTCACCACCTCCTTCATAGGAGGGCTAAGGCGACGCTGAGGATCGATAGATCCCTTACAAGATTTCTCTAAAAGGATATTGTTCATACACAAGGAAGGACTAATGCCTCGGATATCGGATATTGTCCACCCTATGGCTAACTTATATCTTTTCAAAATGACCAATAGTCTGTCATGCTTCTCTAGAAGCAGTCTAGCGTTCACTATTACCAGTAGTGTATCATTTTCTCCTAGATATACGTAGGACAAATACTCGGGAAGCGGTTTTAACTCTAAGACGGGCGGGCAAACCGTAGAGAGTTTGTCCGCTAAGGACCGTTCAGTCATATCTAGGGGTTCCGACCTATGAAATGACACCAAGCGATTCACACACACTTGAAAACACTCTTCACTCTCTCCTTTAGTAGATTCTACTTCTTCATATCTAACTTCACCGGACTCAACTTCCTCGACTTCTACCTCGTCAATCAAAATTCTTATCTCCTCTTCTATATTCGAATCATGCTGCCCATTATCTTCCTCATAGTCATAGAGTGAAATGTTGTTAACCACCTCCATCACGTCTTCCTTCTCACAAGGGAATTTCATGGTCTTAAGAACGTTAAAAGTTATTTGTTCATCATTGACTCTCATGGTCAACTCCCCTTTGTGGACATCTATTAAAGTTTTTCTGGTTGCTAAAAAGGGTCTACCTACAATTAGTGGGATCTCCTTGTCTTCTTCCATATACAAAACTACAAAGTCCGCCGGAAAGATAAACTTATCCACCTTGACAAGAACATCCTCCACTATACCCTTAGGAAAAGTAAGTGATTTGTCGGCTAGTTGTAACGTTAACGAAGTTTTATAAATGTCCCACATGCCCAACTTTTGGTAAATTGAAAGTGGCATCAAATTTATACTTGCTCCAAGATCACATAAAGCTTTTCCTTCAAATTGGTATCCAATAGAGCATGGAATCGTGAAACTTCATGGATCTTTCAGTTTGGGTGGAAGTTTCTTTTGAAGGATTGTACTACACTCATGGGTCAACGCCACAATTTCATTTGTGTCAAATTTTCTTTTTTTATTTAAAATATCTTTCATAAATTTGACGTAATTTGGCATTTGCTCCAAAGCTTCTGCAAATGGGATATTTATTTGAAGTTTCTTAAACATTTATATGAATTTCTGGAATTGATGATCTAGTTTACTCTTCCTAAGTCTTTGAGGAAATGGTGGTGGTGGATAGGTAATTATTTATTTATCCCTTGGCAGACACCTCTACGTTCTTCTCTTCCTTATTTTCTTCTACTTCTTCTAACTCTTCCCCCACACTTTTAGTAGGTTCAAAATTCAACTCTCTAGCGGGTTCATGAATCTTGTCACTCTCTACTTCATCTTGCACATTATCAGTTGTCACTGAATTATTGTTATAGCCACTCACTAACTCTTTTCCACTCCGTAATGTAACAGTCATACAGTGTTGGTTATCACCCTTAGAATGTAAGACCCCATTTTTTTTTCTTTTAAACCACGGGGGTCTTATGCCCAGAACCGCCTCTTTGTAGTGACACCAACACACCCGGGAAGGTCGTCACTACAAAACGTTGATCCTGCCGGCCATACCGATCGTAGAAAAGTAGAATAAGTATAAAGAGTAAATGAGTAAAGTAAAACTCAATACTAGTCCACCAGAATCACATATATATAATAAGTCTCAACGAAGGGAGAGTCCATAGAAAAGAATAAGCAAAGTACTAAAGAGGGCTCCTTCCCGTTACATCAAGATCATCACTACAAGTCACTCAACGCGGAAGCAAATCTATTATAACTACTAATGATCGGGACTCACAGTCCCTGCTAGCTGGACTCTAGTGTTAAACTGCCCCATCTCTATGAGCACCAACCTCTGGGGTTGCGTCTCCTAGTTCTGCTCCACGATCCCCTAAAATGATTTGGTCAACGACCGTTAGTCTAAAATACTAAGTTCTATCATCTCCCGCCCCTCCTCCAATGGCTCCTAGGCACCGAGCGGGGAGGAGGAAAGGGAAGGTAATGAAGGTGGAGAGTAACAAAGTAAGCAGGTGACGGCGGAAATAGTCTATCATGAATATATAATTACAGCAAGTATAAGTAAGCAGTAGTAGGTAAGCAGTATAAAAATACACAAAAACAAGTGAGCAAGTATAGTATGAAAAGGTAACTAAGTAAGTAACCATGATCTATAAGAATACCCATACAAACCTATTGACCAAGGGGTCATTTTGCAAGGCCTCTTTTATAAAGTGTCTCATACCACTTTATACAATAGGTATCAGGGGTTATATGCAATGATGATGTTATGACATGCAAGTATGTCATGATGTGAATATACAAGTTCAAGCCACACACTCGACTCTGTGCACACAAACCTTTAGTTCCCCCTTTTTGGAGCCTAATCTCCCATGATACCTCCGTAGTGGCAAACAGAAGTGGTGAGTTGGACCTCGCCTACCTCTAAACTGGTATCACACTACCAGTCAGACCTATCGTATGCCTAAACGTTGATGCACTAAGCGGAGCTCCTGCGTACTCTTGCTGGCTGTGCACCGGACTTTATCTAGCCAAGTGCAAAACCATACCTGCCGAGCCAACGTATTGGTGTCGATGTGACGACTCTCCAATACCGATGACCCACCACCTTATATCTTATGCACATGCAACATTAATGTATTTCCCACCGAGCCAAAGCTCCCCGGACTAACCCGTCCGTCTCAAAACCATCCAAGCCATCGGCTCGCCGGGCTAACCTGCCCATCACCGAAACCATCGAGCCTACCGCTCGTGAGACCTAACCTAACTCCCACAACACCGGGGAGTGTGAGTGTAAGTATAACCCTAGAGTATTTCTAATTACTCTTCTATTCCATTTAGTCTTACGGTTTACGTTAATCCTGGACTACCCAAGGAATTCCCCGTGAAGGGCTCTCGAGGGCACTAAGAACTACGATGGGCTGAAGCCCAAAGCTCCCTTTCGCAAGGCACTTACTGTTATTGGTTAATACCCGATTTATGATCCATTTTAATATTACTCTTGATCTAACCCTAGTGTGTTTTGACTCTCTCTCTCTCTCTCCACAGGAAAGACGATCTTTCGTCGGTCCCGAGCACCTCCTAACCTTAGTAAACCCAGCACTTTCCTTATCATGATTCCTAAAGATGAACCTATTTCCACTCACCAAAACTACTAAACCATTAAACCCCAACTCCCTAAGCTCATTTTACATGTCATCCCAATTTTCTACAGTTTACTATACGTAGACCAACCTAAGCTATATGATGTACATGATATGAGGTACTTCAAATTTTCATTCAAATGCCCTGAAATATTTATTGGGGGCCTATCATGACATATTTAGCCTAAATTCAGAAACTTGGAATTTTCCTAAATAATTTGGCATTTAATTAATTTTTCCAAAAATTGATCCATGGGTGATTTGAACATGAAGTACTAAATATACTTAATATCTGACCATACAAAAATTTCAAACCCGATAGTACTGCAAGATATCACTGAATACCAAATTTCATAGATTTTCATGAAGGAATTATTCTCTAAATAATTAAGCCAAGATAACTCAACTAGTTAGGGGTAATGAAGGAAGTAACATAAATACTAGTCCAAAATTTATACAAAATTTAACAGAGCTCTATTATAATTATAAAACCTTACTGACTAAGTTTCATGCATTTCCAAGGTCATTAAACCATATAGAAAAATTCCTCAATAAAATCCATCATGGTGCACTTTGTGAAGGAACATCCTTGTAATCTCAACTAAACACTATGAGGTAATTTTTACAAGCTTCTTTATGCCCTAAAAGGTCATCTGGCTAAGTAACACAATTTTTCAGCATGCTATAGTATTTATCTTCTATTTTTCAAAGTAAGGTGCACTAGTTTACTTTACACATGATGTACTAAGAAGAAATGTTCAACTATTCCAAATAATTTACTAGTGTACCTAAATGATATTTGATTAGCCTTTCTAGAGTTTCAAATCATTCTAAGACATTTAAACCATAATTACATCAATATCATCAAAAAGGGCAAGATGAAGGTTATAGCTACAAGGATGAGTGTTGAAGCCAAAAATGACCCCAACGAATGTTCACGAACCAAAGTGCAGCCGACGCCTACTTCTCTCTTATCTCGACCCTTGACTGGCTGCTAAGGTCAAAAAAGACTGACCCCAAGCCTCAGCTGGGAGGTCCCTCCTCACACCCGGAAGATCTCTGAGAGCTTCCCCTCCAAAGCCAAATGCTGGGCTGGGAGCTCCTCAGAAGGCACTAGAGTGGGAGAATAATGAAAGTCCTGCCTTCCAAAGAGCCCCTATGGGTCTTTTTATAGTCTTCCTTTGACCTGAAAATACTGAAATACCCCTGAGGGGTCTGCCAATAGCCAAATCCCGCTGTCCTCCCAAGGGCATTTGGGTAATTTCACCTCGGGATAATAATAATAATAGAATAATCCCCTTTACGAGCGCCGGACCCCACCACGTGGGCCCACTTGGCGAGAACCCTGGCTGTGAAGGCTCTCGCCGGACTCCCAACTAGGCCAGCCTTGGCGAGACCTCTTGCCAGGGAGGTTCGCGCCCCTCACGGTCTTGAAACTATCCCGACTGAAGGCTTACTTAGGGCCTTCTCGCCTGCCCTGGGCGGGAGCTTTCCCTAAGGCGGGAGCTTCCGTAGTCAGGCCCTCTGCTTCGATCGGTCGACGATCTCTCCTGCCGAGAGCTCGACTATCTGCCCTTGTCGGTCGACGATCTCTTCTGCCGAGAGCTCGACTATCTGCCCTTGTTTCCTCAGCTTTCGCCTGTCCTTGGCGAGAGCTCCTACAGGACGAGAATTCCCCAAGTATGCCTTAGGGTTAACCCGGGGCTAGCCTGAGACTAGCCCAATCCTGACCATTGAAGCCTTTGGGTCCTTCCCAGCGAATATGGGGTTGTACACAATCCCCGCTCTTTTCGAGCTAGCCCTGCGCTCGACAAGACAAGTCCAACCCCCGAAATATTCGCTGGACACGTGCCAACTAACCAGGGGAATCTTTTGGTGGGTCCTACTGCGGCTATAAATATGCACCGATAGGCGACCATGTGCCTCGCCCTTGAAATACTGTTTTTACGACTGAGCTCTCGCCCCCCCGGGACTTTTGCGCGAGCTTACCATGCATCCCAAACGTGCTGCCAAACTGCTTCCGCAAGACCTCCAAGATCGGTTAGCCGCTGCCCAAGCGTGGGCTTTGGCTAACTGTGCGGCGGTGGCTCCATGGTTAGCGAGAAAGACTTCGACCGCCGGGCCTTCCGAGCCGAAGAAGAAGGAAAAGAAAAGAGCGAAGGCGGTCCGGCGGGACCTTTCTCGCGAGAACAGGGAGCCTCCTTCCCCCACTCCCAATCCCGCGGGGGATCCTTCCCCGCAGAAAGTAAGCCTTTCAACCGTGCCTTCCGAGCTGACTACGCACTAGACCCGATGATTAACGAAAGCTTTCGCAGGAACCCGCTCCTAACGATGACGCCGAGATCCCGCCAAGTTCTTCGAACCAGCCCGCTCATTCACCCAAGGACCAAACGCGGGTCTCGGAGAGGATTCCTCCGGCCGAAACCGGAATGATAGGTACATTTTCTCTTGTCAATATTTCAACCCGACCCTTTCTTTTCTGAACCGTCTTCTCGCAGTGCCAGCTCCCGCCGACCCGGGTCTAACCACCCGGGAAGATGAAGCGAGAACCGTTGAGGAGCCTCCTGCGGTGGCCGATCCTATCCTGCAGGCGGGAGGGGCGGCTTCCGAACCTTCCGCCACTCTCAAGGATGCTGATCGTCCCTTGAGAGAAGACAACTCCCCTCGTGCTTCCGGCCAGGCCGGGATCATCGTGCGCGAGCCCTTCCGCCCGGGGCTGGGCAAGCCTCTTCACCTCCTTTATGGAACCAACGGAGGAGTCGGCCTTCTCGTCCCACTTTGGTTGACGGTTCTCGCCCAACCGCAGGTATGCGAAAACTTTTTCTGGACTGTTGATTGTCATACCTTGACCAAAATTCTCGTGTGTTTCTTTCGCAGGTGATCCTGGCTTGCGGTCGGGAGCCAACGAGGAAAGAGAAGAAGAAGAAGAAGAAGAAGAAGAAGAAGAATCCCCCCTCCCCTCGTCTGGCGAGATAGAAGAAACCTTGAACAGCGCTGGGAGCGCGAAGGGGAGAAGGAGGAAGATCTCGGTCATTCTGGCCAAGCTTGTCCGGCGAGACCGTGCCCATGCTGCCGCGGCGAAAGCATTCCGCGAATCCGTGGAGCAAAGGCTGGAGGCTCTGGAGCGGGATTTCTTCTTGGGCGAGATGGTCTGCCCGGGAGGGCCTTCTGCCGGGTCTTCGCCAGGGAAGTGCATCTCGCAGATACGGGATTACGCCAGGAGGATCAACCTCGGGTGTACCACGCTATCGTCTTACTTCAATCCGTTGGCGCCCCCAAGAACTAGGCGGCGAGAACGAGGACGATGGAGCTGGAAGCCCTACTAGCCTTCCCGCTTTGAATCTCAATATATCTCTTTTATCAATGCATCTGTAATAAACATTACTGTTAATTAAGTTTATCTAGCTTACGCTAGCGAGGATCTCACTGTTATCCATGTCTTTCTTTTCTTTTTCTTTTTATTACTCTGCGAGGCTTTTTAAATTAGGACGCTTACACCAATCTAGGATGCTTGCGCCAATCTAGGAGGCTTGCGCCAATCTAGGAGGCTTGCGCCAACCTAGGAGGCTTGCGCCAATCTAGGAGGCTTGCGCCAATCTAGGAGGCTTGCGCCAACCTAGGAGGCTTGCGCCAATCTAGGAGGCTTGCGCCAACCTAGGAGGCTTGCGCCAACTCCGATAGTCGCGTCGAAACCCGGAACGACCGTTGACCGTTGCCATCCCAAGGGGGAAAATCGAGGCGCCGTTAGCCCGGATTCTGACAGCTGTACCCCGCTGTCACTTTCTCTCTCTGCCGGATGGATTCATGATGATTACGTTTTCCTATAAATAGAGAAGTCTACCAACCACATTTACTTCTTCGATCCGGAACCTCGGCCTTCCCTCCCTGCTTTCGCGTTCTTGCTCTCGCTTCGACCCCTCTTCAGCTCTCGCTCTCACTCACAAACCCACCATGCCTGGCGAGAGCAAGGGTCGCGCCCACTGCGCGGAAGCTTTTCAAAAACACCTTTTCCCTTCCTACAAGCTTACCCTAGACGAGTATAACCTGATCGTTGACCGCTATATTACCGCCGGCTTCTTGGCGCGGATCCCGGGGAATCACGATAGGGTGAATACTCCGGGGGCGGGAGAGCTTGCCATCCCCCTCGAGCACTTCGAGGTGGGCTTCCGCCTCCCCCTTTGGCCGGAGGTTCGGCTAGCTCTTCGCTATTATGGGGTGGTTCCCGCCTAGCTAAACCCGAACTCAGTCGCGATACTTATAGCATTCATATGCTATATGCGATCCGAGAGGATCGAGTTTAGTCTGCCCATCTTCCGGAAGCTATTCAACTTCCGCGCCAAGGGGGGGGGGGTAGTTTTCTTCTCCGGGCAACTGCTCGAGGTTACCGGTCTCGCCAACAAGCACCACCACTGGGGCGAGAAGTTTGTCTATGTCAGCGGAGACTTCGGCAACATCCCGCTTCAGCCCGTTCAGTACGAGGACGCGGCCTACAAACCGCCTGCTCTGGGATCGCGCGAGAGCGCAATCCTGGAATTCTTTGGGACCAAGGAATTCAACGTTCCCTACCTTCGGCGGGACGTCGAATCCCTCCCACTTGTTCACTCGGGCGAAGGTACGGTCTCGCCTCAGATTCCCTCTTTTATCAAAGATTTTCTTGCGCTAAAGCGTTTTTAACTTTGCAGGAGAGCGGGAGGTCCCTCTGCGCCAACCCTTCGCTGAAGGCCGGGGTGTCGAGGGTCTGGCCGCGAGAGGCTCCCTTGCGCTCGCGGAAGCTAGCGCCAGCGCCTGCCGAGACGATCCAGCCCCTCCCTTGCTGCCACCAGCCAAGAAGCGGAAGGTCACCCTTCCTCCTCTCCGAACGCTGAAGAGGCCCAAGCCTTCTGCCCTTGAGAAGGGGAAAGCCCCGGCCGTCCCGCCTGTCCAACCTCCTCCCGAGGGCAGGTCCTTTGAAGCGATCCTTCAGATGGCCAGCGAGATGGATGCCGCCGCCAAGATCCGCGCCGAGGCTTCTACCGGGAACCCATCGGCCGCGAGCGAGGCTGGGGGAGGAGTGGTCGCCGCCGAAACCTCTGCCAGCGTCCCGCCCCAGGAGGTGCCGAGAGGGCACAGGAACTTTGGCTTCGGCGTGAAGTACGTCGACGCGGAAGGGAAGCCTCAGATGGAATGGGACCCTGAGTCGAACTTGATCAAAGTTACGACGCTCCTTCCCAGCTGGGCGGAGGGGGAAAATGTAACTGGCGAGGCCTTCTCGCTTGGATACGGCCTTTACAGCCGGGAGGACGCCAGCGTATTCGACCAGATGTCCACCCGCCTTATAGCCTTCGATGCCATCCGGGCTCTATTGCGCGGGTTCGAGCTTGCGCATATGTGTGCGCGCCGAAGCATCACCCTTGACAAGAATTTCACCGATATGCGCAAGGCGAGGGAGGACGCGATGGCTCGAGTGCACACCGCGGGAGAAGAACTCGTGAAAGCTCAACAAGAGCTTGCGGATGCTCGACTGGCTCTGTCTCTACGCCCTGCGGCTGAGGTAAGCGAGACCCTCCCGAACCCTTGCTTTCGTTTTTCAAAGTTATGATGGTGCGATGTTTCCAGGCTGAACCTCTTTCTTTTCACAGGATTCTGCCCAAGTCAGGGAGCTTCGCGCAGAGCTGGCCAATGCGCGCTGCGAGAGCGTCCTCTTGAGGGAACAGCTTCGCGCAGAGCTGGCGAAGGTCCCGCCTCCGGAGCTAGATGCGAGGCTGCGGAGTCGTTACCTCTCGGAGTACGACGTTGACAAGCTGCTCCAAGCCAACGCTCAGGCAACCGTCAAGCTGACGCTCGAGACGCTGCGAGACGTCAAGCTGCTTCGGGAGGACGGCGCGACCATCGACGCTCGCCAGCTTCTTCCTTGGCTCTACGATCCAGTTCCCAAACCTCCGGGCGCGCCGGACTCGCCTCCCTCAGACATCCCGAGGTCTTCTACCGCTGGCGAGACATCTGGAGAGGGCTCTGGCAATGATTCAAGCGAGAGCACCAGCGGGAGCTACAGCGCGTCCCCCTGAACTTCTTCTTTTCTTTTTGTTTCTTTTGTCATGAGCGAGAGGCTCCGACTTTTTGTAATTAATTTTATGTAAAGTAATGTTTCATCTCTCATTTTCAGCGTGCTTGAAAGTATATTGTTCTGCCGAATGGCTTCCGCGCGAGCTTCCGCCGAGACCCATAGTCTCTTTGGGATAACCTCTTAGAAATCCGTTAGGCGGGAACCTCGCGTCGTTAATTAAGTTGCCCTGCTCAGGTCCGCCGGGAGCCTCTTTTTGCGAGAACCCCCCTTTGACCGAGACCTTTGCTGGCCGAGACCTTTGAGCCGAGACCCTTACTGGCCGAGACCTTTTAGCCGAGACCCTTACTGGCCGAGACCTTTGAGCCGAGACCCTTACTGGCCGAGACCCTTGGGGCCCTGCCTCCAGTCTAGGTCAGGGCCCTGCCCACGTATTTTTCCAACCAATTAAACCCCTACCCCACCGGCGAGCCGTCGGACCTGCTAGCTTATTGAGAGCCTGCGCAACGGGTATTCTGGGGCCGAGTCGAGCTCGTTGTAATGTAGAAGTGGCCAAGAACAAAGTATCGCAAGAGCCAACCTATCCCCCACAGGCGAGCCTTCGGACCTGCCAGCTTGATGAGAGCCTGCGCAGCGGGTCTACGTGGGGCCGAGCCGAGCTCGGGGTGTCGTAGAAGTGGCTAAGAACAAAGTATCGCAAGAGCCAACCTATCCCCCACAGGCGAGCCTTCGGACCTGCCAGCTTGATGAGAGCCTACGCAGCGGGTCTACCTGGGGCCGAGCCGAGCTCGGGGTGTCGTAGAAGTGGCCAAGAACAAAGTATCGCAAGAGCCAACCTATCCCCCACAGGCGAGCCTTCGGACCTGCCAGCTTGATGAGAGCCTGCGCAGCGGGTCTACCTGGGGCCGAGCCGAGCTCGGGGTGTCGTAGAAGTGGCTAAGAACAAAGTATCGCAAGAGCCAACCTATCCCCCACAGGCGAGCCTTCGGACCTGCCAGCTTGATGAGAGCCTGCGCAGCGGGTCTACCTGGGGCCGAGCCGAGCTCGGGGTGTCGTAGAAGTGGCCAAGAACAAAGTATCGCAAGAGCCAACCTATCCCCCACAGGCGAGCCTTCGGACCTGCCAGCTTGATGAGAGCCTGCGCAGCGGGTCTACCTGGGGCCGAGCCGAGCTCGGGGTGTTGATGAAGATAACCAAACCTCTCCCCCACAGGCGAGCCTTCGGACCTGCCAGCTAGATGAGAGCCTGCGCAGCGGGTCTACCTGGGGCCGAGCCGAGCTCGGGGTGTTGATGAAGATAACCAAACCTCTCCCCCACAGGCGAGCCTTCGGACCTGCCAGCTAGATGAGAGCCTGCGCAGCGGGTCTACCTGGGGCCGAGCCGAGCTCGGGGTGTTGATGAAGATAACCAAACCTCTCCCCCACAGGCGAGCCTTCGGACCTGCCAGCTAGATGAGAGCCTGCGCAGCGGGTCTACCTGGGGCCGAGCCAAGCTCGGGGTGTTGATGAAGATAACTAAACCTCTCCCCCACAGGCGAGCCTTCGGACCTGCCAGCTAGATGAGAGCCTGCGCAGCGGGTCTACCTGGGGCCGAGCCGAGCTCGGGGTGTTGATGAAGATAACCAAACCTCTCCCCCACAGGCGAGCCTTCGGACCTGCCAGCTAGATGAGAGCCTGCGCAGCGGGTCTACCTGGGGCCGAGCCGAGCTCGGGGTGTTGATGAAGATAACCAAACCTCTCCCCCACAGGCGAGCCTTCGGACCTGCCAGCTAGATGAGAGCCTGCGCAGCGGGTCTACCTGGGGCCGAGCCGAGCTCGGGGTGTTGATGAAGATAACCAAACCTCTCCCCCACAGGCGAGCCTTCGGACCTGCCAGCTAGATGAGAGCCTGCGCAGCGGGTCTACCTAGGGCCGAGCCGAGCTCGGGGTGTTGATGAAGATTCCTTCGACCAGGCCTATTCTATCACTGAGATGAGGAATCATAGCCAATTAAAACAAAAAACATAAAGATTGCATATTCAGCGACAGTCAACATTTTGAAATAAACTCATTGAAAATGCAACAGTTGTTTACAACATTACAATCCTTCTTTCCCTCTCATGGGTAGAAGCGCTTCAGGTCATCACCATTCCAGGTGTGACTCAAGGTCCTTCCCTCCACGTCCTGGAGATAGTAGCCTCCGTTAACCAGAGCCTTCTCTACTATATAAGGCCCTTCCCAGCTAGGGTTGAGCTTACCAACCGCGGCCGACCTTCCCGCAGCGTCGACCTTCTTCAGTACTAGATCCCCCTCGGCGAATTGCTTGACTCTGATGTGCTTATCGAAGTACCGAGCCATTCGCCGTTTTATTTATTCTTGCCTGACGGCGGCAACATCCCGCAGCTCTTCTACCATATCTAATGAGAGGCGCAACCCTTCCTCATTTTCCAACCTCCAAGCTTCGCTTCCCTCAGCCGCGGCCGCGGCCCTTGGAGACCTAACCTCGAACTCCACAGGGAGGACAGCCTCACACCCATGAGAGAGCTTGAAGGGGGTCTCTCCTGTGGCCGTGTTCGGAGTTGTTCGCAAGGCCCACAGGACGGAAGGGAGCTGTTCCACCCAGCTACCCTTCAGGTTCTCCACCTTCTTTTTGAGCAAGTTGACGATGACTTTGTTTGCCGCCTCCACCTGGCCATTTCTCCGAGGATGATGGACAGAGGCGAACCTGAGGTCAATCCCCAATTGGGTGCAGAAATTGATGAATTCTTCACTGGCAAACTGAGGACCGTTGTCCGTCACTATCGCTTGGGGCAATCCGTGCCTGCAGATGATTTCTCCCCAAACGAAGTTTCTGATGACCTGGGAGGTTACCTTGGCTAACAGCTTGATCTCCAGCCATTTGGAGAAGTAGTCAATCATAACTAGGAGGAACCTCCTCTGTCCGCTAGCTGGAGGAAAGGGTCCAACCAGGTCCATTCCCCAAATGGCGAAGGGCCATGGTGCCGTGACGCTTCGAAGCCTTTGGGCGGGCAAAAGCTGGAGAGGAGCGTGTAGTTGGCACTTCTGACACCTCCTTGCGAATTCAGCTGTATCCTTCCTTAAGGTCCGCCAGAAATATCCCTGCCTTACCACCCTTGCTTCCAATGTCCTTCCCCCTGAATGACTGCCGCATTCTCCAGAATGCACCTCTTCCAGGATCCTCGGGACTTCCTCCTCGGTTACGCATCTCGCGAGGAGCCCTGACAACATCTTCCGATGCAAGTTCCCCTCCAGCATCAGGTAATGAGCCGCCTTGTGCCTGAAGCTCTTTGCATCCTTGACTTCTTCCGACAGTTTTCCTGTGGTCAAGAAGGTCACCAACGGATCTACCCATGAGGACCGCCGATTCACCTCCATCACCTCCCCCTCTTCAATGGCTGGCCGAAATAGTTCGGTTAGGGTACCTCCACCCCGAGGCCCGAACTTTGCTAGTCGGTCAGCTGCCATGCTTTCCTCCCTGGGAACATGTTGAATAGAGAAAGAACGGAAACCTCCAATAATAGTTCTTACCTTTGATAGATATCTTGCGAGGGTAGGCTCCCGGGCCTCAAACTCGCCTCGGATCTGCGATGCTACCACCATTGAGTCGGTGAAGACCTCCACATCCTGGATTTCCAGCTCCTTCGCCAAGCGAAGGCCAGCGATCACAGCTTCGTACTCCGCTTGGTTATTGGTTACAGGGAAATGAAAAGTCACTACTTGCTCTATGGTAACTCCCTGGGGGCTTACCAACACCACACCTCCTCCCAGGGAGTGCCTTCCTGAGGCCCCGTCGACCACCATCTTCCAGACTTCTTGCGGCCTTGGTTCTTCAACCTCGGCCTCGGTAACATAGTCTGCCAGAAAAATCCGCTACGGCCTGGGCTTTGATGGAGAGCCTCGGGACGAAAGAAATGTCGAACTCGCTTAGCTCGATGGACCACTTTGCCAACCTTCCTGAATGTTCCACCCCCTCCAAGACCTTGCGAAGGGGTGGTCGGTTACCACCCTAATCGAGTGTGCTTGAAAGTAGGGGCGAAGCTTCCTAGTTGAGATGACCAAAGCATACGCTAGCTTCTCCAGGATGGGGTATCGGAGCTCCGCCTTTTTTAAGATTCGGCTGACATAATAGACGGGTAACTGTTTCTTCCCCTCTTCCCTAACCAAGACGGAGCTCACTGCCTCTCCCCCCACTCCGAGATACAAGGCCAGGTCCTCCCCTTCCTTCGGGCTTTGAAGTAACGGAGCTTGGGAGAGTTGTCTCTTCAGCCCCTGAAATGCCTCTTCACACTCGGCCGTCCATTCGAACACTTGGTTACCGCGAAGTACTTTGAAGAAAGAGGAGCATCTATCCCCTGACCGAGAGAGGAACCTGCTTAGCCTGGCCAACTTCCCGGTCAAGCGCTGGACCTCCTTGGCGCTGCGAGGCGATTCCAGGTCTAGGATAGCCTTAACTTTATCGGGGTTAGGCTCTACCCCCGCAGGAGTCAAGAGGTGTCCGAGGAATTTTCCGCGACTAGCCCCGAAGACACACTTCAAGGGGTTCAACCTCATCTTGAACCTTCGCAGGGTGGCAAACGTCTCCTCCAAGTCTCGCAAGTGGGAATCAACACACTTGCTCTTGACCATGAGGTCATCCACATAGACCTCCAGGTTCCTCCCCCTTTGATCCCGAAAGATTCGATCCATCATGCGTTGGTACGTCTCCCATGCGTTCTTCAATCCGAAGGCATCATCTTATAGCTGAAGCATCCCTCTCTCGTGATGAAGGAAACATCCTTGACATCGGGAGGGTGCATCCGGATCTGGTGATAACCTGAAAATGCATCTAAAAAACTCATAAGAGAAAAACCAACGGCTGAGTCAACCAGCGCGTCGATTCGAGGCAAGGCGTAGCAATCCTTGGGACATGATTTATTTAATAAAGAAAAAATCAACACACATGCGCCATTTTCCTCCTCCCTTTTTCACCATTACCACGTTGGAGATCCAGCCTGGATACTGGATCTCTGAGATGAAGCCTGCGTCTAGGAGCTTTTGGACCTCCTCTCGGATGGGGGCTTCTAGCTTGGTGGCGATGGCCCTCATCTTTTGGCGTACGGGGCGGGCTCTGGGATCCAGGTTCAAGCGATGACAGGCCACGTCCGCGTCGATGCCCGGCATGTCTGCCGCGCTCCAAGCGAAGATGTCGACGTTGCTTTGGATGCAGGCTCGCATCCGCTCCTGATCCTCGAGGCTCAAGCCTCCGCTGATCCGAATCCTTTGGACCTCCCCCGCTCTTGTAAGCACCTCCATCTCCACCACTTCCTCGGCCGGCTCCAGCCCTGACCGCTCCCAGCTTACCCTTGCCTCTTCCTGCTCAAACTCGAGCTCCTCTCCCCCAACCTCATCAACTTCCATCGCCTCCTCCAGGCTCTCCTCCTGCCTCTGCTCTTCTTTATCCATCACTCCTCTCGCCTCTTCTAGGCTGATCTCCTCCACCTCTGCCAACTCCTCAACAACCTCCATCGCCTCCCCCAGGCTTATCTCCCCTTTCTCAACCCCTTCCTGCTCAGCCATCTCCTTCTCCAACTCCTCTGCCTCCGCCATCCATGACACGGTATTAACTGCCGTCACATAGCATTGCCTTGCCATCTTCGGATCCCCCCTGATCCTAACCTACACCCCTCCATTGTTGAACTTGAGGCATTGGTGGTATGAGGAGGGTACGCAGCGAAAGGTGCTGATGAGGGGACGTCCAAAGATGGCATTGTAACTACTCGGGGCGTCTACGATCACGAACCGACAGTTCCGCGAGACGCCCCCAAGCCTCACATGCAGGCCCACTCCCCCTTCCACTTCTTTCCTTTCTCGGAGAAGCCAAAAAGCGGTCCATCAGAAGCCAGGACCCTTTTTCCTTCCACCCTCATCTCATCGAAGGCCTTCTTGAAGATCACGTTCACCGAGCTCCCATTGTCCACCAGTATCCGGGAGACGGTGTAGTTTTCTATCGCTGTCTGGATCACAAGCGCGTCGCAGAACGGATCCTCGTAGTCTGGCATATCCGCGGATGAGAAAGTGATCTTCTCCTCTAGGGGGGGGGGAGCCTGGGAGGTTGAGGCGACCCCTCGGCGGAACATGGTTTGAAGGCTCCCCTTGCGGGTTGCGTCGATCCCCACTCCCCCATGGATCACTCCGATCCCTCCTCGGGTCCCACGTCTACCCTGTCTTCACACCTGTCCTCAGCCTCTTCTCGCGGTACTTCGACGATCCTTACATGCGGATCCTGCCTTCCGACCCCTCTGGCCCCTCTAATCTCCAGAAACTCTGGGCAGGTGGCCGTTGCGTGACCTTCCTCCTGATGGAAGTCACAATATGGCAACGCCTCCCTGCCCCCTCTTCCTTCTCCTCCTCCCCTTCTTCCGGCTCCCCGAAATCTTCTTCCTCTTCCCCTTCCCACCTCCATAGCCTCCTGCGGTGGTGGGAAATGACCCCTCGGTCCTTGTCGCCATCCTCCCTGCTCCAGCCTTCTTTGCTCCGGAAGTTATCTCTTCCCTGAAGTCCTCCTTGCCCCTGGGGGCGGCCCTCCTGAGGCCTCCAACCCAGTCGGTTGTTCGGCTCCCTGGCCCCCCCCATGCTGCTGTCCCTGCCCTCGGGCTCTTCTCTTCTCCTATCTTCCCTCGGCTCCCTCTGCTCTCTCTGCCTTCCCGCCACGGCTCCTTCACATCATCCTCGGCCAACCTGGCCAGCTTCCTTGCAAACGCAGGATTCGCCCTCTCGAAGTCTATCTCCTTCGCCGCCCTCTCCATGAGCTCCTCAAAAGAGAGAGGGGGCACTCTCTTCAACTCCATGCTGAAAAACCCTGGCCTCAGCCCCAGGGTGAAGGCAAGCATCAGCGCGTACCCCGGGACCTCCTGGACCAGGAGAACCTCCTCTTGGAACCGGTCGACATAGTGACCCAGCGTCTCTTCCGGCCCTTGCCTTACTGCAAACAGGCATTCAGCCTCCTTCTTCCTTTTCTTCGAAGTTGAGAATCTCAACAGAAAACCCCTCCGCAGATCCTCAAAGCTGTAGATGGAACTCGCCGGCAACTGGTGGAACCAGTCCCTGGCCTTCTCTTTCAGAGTGATGGCGAAGAGCCTACACTTGAAGGCATCCGACATTTTCCTGATGGACACCACGTCCTCGAACCATTGCACGTGCTGAACCAGGTCATCCTTCCCGGTGTAGTAGGTCATGTCCGGCTCCCGGAATCCCTCCGGCACTGGAGCCGAGACAATGAGCTCACTAAAGGGGGTTTCGCCTCCCGCCTGGCGAGAAGGCACATCTCGCGACCTCGGTTGGCTGGACCGATCCGCGAGACCATGCCCAGGGAAGAGTTCCCGCACCGTTGCCTCCTTCTCGCCCAGGTCCGCTGGAAGCTCCTTCTCGAGACGCTGGCCTGGGAAAAGCTCCCGCGCGGCTACGTCCCTCTCGCCTGCCTCCACCGGGACCTCCTTCCCGGGGCGCTGCCCTAGAGCGTTCTCGCCTAGCAGCGGAACCACCTCCACCGGAACCTGCGGTGTCTCCCACTCATTCCTTGCCGAGAAGGCCAAGTTGATCGTCTGCATGACTTCCCGCCTGAAGTCCTCAAACATCTTCTTCGTCGCCTCGTCCACCCGGGTGGGGATCCTCCTGCGCCTGATCCTTCACCTTCGCCTCCTGCTATGGGACTCAACTCGAGATTTTCTTACACCGACTGCTTCCACGCTCACCGCACCAGAACTGTTGAAGCCAAAAATGACCCCAACGAATGTTCACGAACCAAAGTGCAGCCGACGCCTACTTCTCTCTTATCTCGACCCTTGACTGGCTGCTAAGGTCAAAAAAGACTGACCCCAAGCCTCAGCTGGGAGGTCCCTCCTCACACCCGGAAGATCTCTGAGAGCTTCCCCTCCAAAGCCAAATGCTGGGCTGGGAGCTCCTCAGAAGGCACTAGAGTGGGAGAATAATGAAAGTCCTGCCTTCCAAAGAGCCCCTATGGGTCTTTTTATAGTCTTCCTTTGACCTGAAAATACTGAAATACCCCTGAGGGTTCTACCAATAGCCAAATCCCGCTGTCCTCCCAAGGGCATTTGGGTAATTTCACCCCTCGGGATAATAATAATAGAATAATCCCCTTTACGAGCGCCGGACCCCACCACGTGGGCCCACTTGGCGAGAACCCTGGCTGTGAAGGCTCTCGCCGGACTCCCAACTGGGCCAGCCTTGGCGAGACCTCTTGCCAGGGAGGTTCGCGCCCCTCACGGTCTTGAAACTATCCCGACTGAAGGCTTACTTAGGGCCTTCTCGCCTGCCCTGGGCGGGAGCTTTCCCTAAGGCGGGAGCTTCCGTAGTCAGGAGGCCCTCTGCTATCGATCGGTCGACGATCTCTCCTGCCGAGAGCTCGACTATCTGCCCTTGTCGGTCGACGATCTCTTCTGCCGAGAGCTCGACTATCTGCCCTTGTTTCCTCAGCTTTCGCCTGTCCTTGGCGAGAGCTCCTACAGGACGAGAATTCCCCAAGTATGCCTTAGGGTTAACCCGGGGCTAGCCTGAGACTAGCCCAATCCTGACCATTGAAGCCTTTGGGTCCTTCCCAGCGAATATGGGGTTGTACAATGAGCTACTGTTATCTAAACACCCTATCATAAATTAAAGAGGTTAATAGCACTATAACATTACCCCTACAAAAATATCATAAATATCCAAGGTCATATGACCCATTAAATATTTCCTAAGGTGTGTAGACCTAAAAACTTACTAAGTGGTTTAAGTGGGGTGCAAGTGTACCAATACCCCCAAATCCCTTCCTAGGGCATTTCACCACCCTATGATCACATGGACTACACACCAAGTCCATCCAATGGCATATCACCTTGTTGGGTATTGCATCCTCAATGTACCTGATTTGAAGAAGCCCCTGTGCAAGCCAAGGTAAATAGACAATGTATTTGATGAAATATTTTTTAGTTGTGCTTGCAGTTATTCCACGCTAAGTACACACCAATGTCAGGTGCAGTGGGTCAATATACACGGTCTGTGCAACGTAATCCCTCGTTGAGCAGATCAGTGTGTTGGCCTACGTGTACTCTCTCTATTGGGGTGTACTTAATTTCAAGTACAGGGCTATGATAAAGCAAGAGCAGACAAGGAGCAAGGATGGGCTAAAGACCAGCTCAAGGAAAGAAAGAGGAGAAATCGCCCAAGTAAAAATCGACGAGAATCACTAAGTGATTCTCGCCGAATCGGCGAGAATCACTAATGATTCTCGCCGAATCGGCGAGAATCACTAATGATTCTCGCCGAGTCGTCGAGAATCACTAGCTGATTCTCGCCGGTTGGAGCCGGAGGTCTCGACACCGCCTGAAATTTCTCTAAGGCAGAATCGTCGAGAATCACTAAGTGATTCTCACCGATTCGTCGAGAATGACTTTGCATTCTCGACGATTTGGTGAGAATCAAGTGTGATTCCCGCCGATTCTCCCCGTCTTCTGTATCAGTACAGCCAGAATTCGGCTAAGTAGAAGTCGGCGAGAATCGTAAGTGATTCTCGCCGATTCGTCGAGAATCACCTACGATTCTCGCCGAATTTGACTTGGGCAATTTCCTGTTGTTCTCTGGACCGGTTCAAGTTATCTGAACTGTTTCGAACCGGGCTCAAGTCTTCTTATTGGTGGGACCCACAACGGTCATATACTTGACCTAATATATATATATACCCCGTATGTATGAACAGGCATAGACAGAAAAATACGCGAATTCAAAAAGGACGAGCCGCCGTCGAGCCCAATCCCGATCTTGCTCCGCTGATCGTCTCCGACGTTAGCGCCGTTGTCGCCGCTATTGATCTCAAGTTGCTCCAGATCTACGTCGACAGAAGCTTAGGCTAGCATAGCGTCTCACGCGTCTAACCAGAGATCCCTTATCTCTTGATTCGTAGATCGGGAAAAACTTCCCCGTCCGAATCGATCGCGACGATCGATCCTAGTGTGACCGTTGGAAGACCTTGCTTCCTTTGCTACGAAGTTTGAATCACTAGCACAGCAGCTGCTCTCCGTCGCCGCCGCTTACTCCGTGAACCTAGCCGCCTCACTAAGCCGCCGCCGGTTTTGGGAAGGTTCAATCCAAGTGAGATCTAGGGTTGTGGACTCTTCGTTGACTTCAAGAACACGTCGTCGAACGAAGAGGGACACCTTTGTCTCCAAAAGTTGTTTGTATTTCTTACAAGCTATTTTCAATTTCTTTGTAAAGGACCGATTGGTCTCTAGTTGTAAGGGTTGGGTGCAACCCGTGTTGTGGGAGTGGTGACTCCTACGTGTGGAAGGGTTCCTTCCGTTAGTGCAAGGATTGGATTTCAATCCTGTTGGTGAAGTGACCGAGTCGTCCCTGGTTGGGAGATAGGTCGAAGGGGGAAAGTGGACGTACCCAAATCGGGGAACCACTATAAATTGCCTGTGTCCTCTCTGTGCTTTGTTGTTTTATTTTCTTGTGCAGGTATAATTTCAATTCTGCTAACACGCTGTAAAGACACCTATTCCCCCCCCCCCATAGGTGAAGGTAGTTGACACTAGGTGGACTTTCAAGTGGTATCAGAGGGAGGTTACTCATCAAAAAGGTTAACACCTTGAGTAGAATCCTGCCACCTGTGTCAACAAGGATGGAGCTGGAATATGATATCTCTCCGCTTAGACTCCCTACGTGCACAAAGGAATATTACCCCATCTAGAAGATGAGGGTATCTTTTTACTTGGAGGCCATTGACCCGCGGACATCAATCATCCTGGAAGAGGGTCCATTCATTCCTATGAAGACCTCCTGCTCTGGAAAGGGTCTTCAAACACCTATGGATGTCTCTGAGATGTCAGAGCTTGAACTCTCCTTATTCAACCTGGATAAAGAGATCCGTAGAATCATCATGGAAGTCTGGTCTGGACCTTTTCGATCAAGACTGGAAAGGTGTAGGACAGCCCAGTCCCTATGGCAGACAATATCAGACCTCATGGAGGGATCAGTAGCTGCTGAAACAAGTTGCCAGCGAGAGGATGAGGCTTATGTGGGGGGTCAGCATTTCAGAAGATGACAGTGATGACCAATCTCTCTATATCAGGGCTCCAGTATCCTTATCAGAGACTGAGGAGGAAGTCGAGGAAGACTGTTCTGATGAAGATGACGCAGCTGTCCCTGTCAATCTGAACGTTACCTCAGAACAGCTAAATCAGGAGCATGTAACTCCTTCATCTTGCCCCTCTCCCTCTGAAACTTCTGAAGACAGGAATGGTTCAGAGGATAGCCCCTCCGGTGTTGCCCCGGATAAGGAATGCCCTACTTCATGGCTTGAAACACCTGGCTCCCTTGAGTGTGCTCTTCAGAAAAGCAACCAACTTGTTGGGGAGCAAGCTCTGGAGATTGCTAGATTGAAGATCTTGATGGATCACCAATTGGAATTTATCAAGATAAATGACGCTCAAATCTCAGATCTAGAGAGTCGTCTAGAAAATGAGAAAAGGATAGTATCGAACTTCTCCAAGGTTGATGCTATCAAAAGAAAGGAAGAAAATGGTGGATCTCCCTTATTATTAAGTCTTGGAGAAATGGGGAAACGGTATTCCGTCCCCCCATCTCAGGCAGGGAGATTACTCATCATGCCTTCAGGTATGACCACAGGAATAATCGTGGTCACTGCATGAGAGGTCTAAGTTGTTAGCCTAAATCACCTAGAGGGGGGGTGAATAGGTGAAATGCGTGTCAAATGCGGAATTAAAAACTAACACAGCACACATCAAGCAATCACAGACGACAAGAGATTTATAGTGGTTCCCCAACCTTGGGTACGTCCACTTTCCTCACCGATCTAGCAAATCACTAGACTCGGCTACTCCACTATCTCGGATTGAAAACAATCCTACACCTCGGAACCACGTTCCTACAAAAACTCGATCCAAACCGGATCTACACTCGGAAGATAAGACTTCCTACAAATCTCGGAGAAAAACTCCTACACAATAATTTGTTTTTAAAAAAAAATACAAACAATAATCTCAGATCTGGATCTTGGCAGTCTTCTTCCTTAAGAGCTTTGGCTTGATCAGAGAAGTTGAAGACGACTTGAGAGAGATCCACAAATCTGAAGAACTAAATCACCTCGATCGAGAAAAATAGATCTGGAATCTTTAAGGCGCGGCGAGATCGAGTGATTGACTTGCGTCTGGATCGCTGAAGAATCAGAGTTGCAAACAGAGATTGGAGATCGTCGATCCAGAGCTTCTTCCGTGAACTTAATGGCGACGGCGGCGACTTGAAGAATTAGGGTTCACGGGATTTTTCTCTTTCTCTTTCTTAAAATAATAATCTCTGAAGGAATTGATTAAAAGTCAAATCTGAAGTGACCTATTTATAGGTAGACTCCAACGGTCATAAGAATCATTAATGATGACACGTGGACTTATCAGAAAGGATCAAATCGAAATGTACAGTGAAATTGACTTAGAGAATTTCAGGAAAGATTTGAACCGATATACTCGAGTCATAGAAGATACATACTCGAGTATCAGATTGTATATACTCGAGTGGACAAGAATTGGCATACTCGAGTAAGAGAAGTTATATACTCGAGTGGAAAGGATTGGCATACTCGAGTAAGAGAAGAGAAAACTACTCGAGTGATTTAGAGATCAACACTCGAGTGATTAATGAACTACTCGAGTATATCAGGAGATACTCGAGTGAAAACACTTAGAAAAATTTCAGATAAAGTGTGAAGAAATACTCGAGTACAAGAGATGCAGATACTCGAGTGAGAGAAAAAGAACTACTCGAGTATATCAGGAGACCTACTCGAGTGAGGGGAAAATGAACTACTCGAGTATCTTAGAACAACTACTCGAGTAAACATTGACTTACTCGAGTATGAAAAATAACTACACGAGTACAGAGTCACTTACTCGAGTATATAGGGAACTACTCGAGTATGTGGACTTAGAATATTTCTGAAATGGGAAGAACGGAACTACTCGAGTATAAACAAGGCACTTACTCGAGTAACTAACCAACCACTCGAGTACCAGTTATCACTTACTCGAGTGAATACAGTCTACTCGAGTATGTGAACCAACTTACTCGAGTACAGATCCACTCACTCGAGTATACAAGGGAAGTACTCGAGTATGTGGACTTAGAGAAAATTTTGGATTTAAGAACAGAAGGAATTACTCGAGTATAGGATATAACCTACTCGAGTGACTGACTATCTACTCGAGTATAAACTTATCTACACAAGTATATAGAGTCTACACGAGTATGTCCAAGGATCTACTCGAGTACTAAGTCACTTACTCGAGTATATAAAGGGTACTACTCGAGTATGTGGACTTAGAAAAATTTCTTCTAAAAGATATACTTCAATACTTGAGTCCACCATTCCAAGTGCATGTAGGAAGTGTATCCCAATAGAGAGGCTATACATGGCCAACACTTTGGATCACACAATGAGGGATTACATTGTATGGTCCTGTGTTTGGTGACCCATTATAGACTGACATTGGTCTACACTTGGCATTAAGGACCTGCACACACATACAACTTAAACACAGCATCAAATACACCTTAATTCATCTTAGTTCAAGGTCTGACCACCTACAAATCTGAGGTATTGTGGAGACAAATCCCAACAATCTCCCCCTATTTGTAGATGTCAGCATTCTCTGTACTAAGGTGAATTATTCAGAGTAAAAAGAACAATACACATATACTTAAAAAATATAAGCTAAAGCAGGATAACTAATGAAATAGCCATAATCAGAATCAATTATATATATATAGAATTGTTTTTAACAAAGAGAATCCATTTCCACATTCTCTTTACTCAAGAGGGTCCTTCCTTATGCATCCTTTCTCTCTTCAGCTCTTGCCTCTCTAGGTAACTGAATGGCTTGGGAAAATAAGTTCTGGGCCTAGGAGGAGCAGCTGGATTATTGTGTCCCCAATTCCTGTCATGAAGTCTGATTTTGATTTGGGACACTTCATAGGCTTTCCATTCTGAATGACTGTAAAACTGGTCTCTGTTCTCACCAAGATCTGTAACCAATTTCAGGGTGTCAAGGATTAGGGATTTGGAGGTTGGACTCCAAACTTCAGAATGAATAATTGGTGGTCTGCTTTCAGAAGCTAGGGCAGGATCTCTTTGGGTGCAGAACGACTGGCAGAAGCACCTTCACCAAATTTTCTCTTCTTCCTTGGAGCTGGAAATTCATCTTGCCACAAATCAGAATAGGTGAGAGGGGGCTCAGTCACATCACCCTCAGATCTAGGTGAGAAAGCTGGCACACCTTCTAGAAGGGTGGCTGCCTGGGCTGGAGCATCTGCAGGAGGTTGTGCTTCAAGAGGATTCAAGAAGTGTGGAATGATGGTAGGGTTGAGCTGGGCATTAGGGAAATTCATGTTGTGTAGCCAAACAGCAGTGTTATAGGTATAGAATTTCACAGACTGGAGCTGGGAGAGAATATCTGCTTTCATTTCTTTTACAAGACCATCCACAGTAGCTTGAGCTTGGTTAGATAGTGTTGCAACTTGTTCTTTTACAACTGCTTGAGCTTGCTCAGATAGTTTTTCCACTTGTTCTTTTACTATCTTCTCCCCCTTGGTGATATCTACAGATAGCTGAGCTATAGCTTCATCCCTGAACTTGCCAACTTCTTCACAGATTTTCATAAGATTGGCTTCAGCATTCTTGTCCAACTGGATCTGATTATAGGCAACAGTTTCTTGTTGATTTCTCAGTTCACCTATGCTTGTGATAGTGTGATCTATGGCTTTTCCACCTATCTGGAACAATCTTTTAAGCTCATCAGTATTTGCCTGGATTTCTACAAAATCTCTACTCATCTCTTGTTCAAGAGTAGTGACTTTGTTATTGACTGATGCTAGAGATTCATCAAAGTACTTTCTCTGTGTAAGGAGCAACTGTTCAATCTTACTGACTATATCTGAAGAAGAGGGGGCTGAGGTTGGTGCAGGAATTGAAGGAGCAGGAGCAGGAGCAGTCCAAGGAGGAATTTCTGTAACGACCACTGAGCTGACAGCTCTTTTGAAGGGTTCTATCTCAACAGATTCTTCTGTATTTAGGAAAGATGGCATGGAGAAATCCAAAGTCTTCAGAGGTGCCTCCACAGGATCTGGAGACATTTCCTCATCATCAGACAAGAGAATATGATCTGATTTGCTGGGCTCACTATCAGGAGACTTGGCAGGAGACTGTACTGGAGTCTGAGCTGGAAACTGCTGCACAGGAGATGGAACTGGAGACTGAATGGGAGACTTGGCAGGAGACTTGGCAGGAGAAACATTCTGAAAAAGAGGAGCATCTGAGCTGAGCTCATCAATAAATCTATTAATATCTTCAGCTGTAGACAGTAAAGCTGCTGGAGTAGGAGAAACTGGAGGAGTAGAAATTCTGACTTCTTCTGTTCTGGAATCACTGATTCTGAAGAAACTTGATGCTGAGGAAGAGAAAGGCAGGCTCCCCCTCAACTAATGCACCAGAGGTAGCAGTAGTTTGATGTAGAGGAGGAGATGGAATCCTGTCTTCAGGTAAACTGGTTTCTTGGTGAGTTTCTGAGATGGCATCAGCCTTTGAAGCTTGGGCAGGATTCAGGATCTTGATGTCATACCTCTGTATGGAAGAGATGGAAACTTTCTTCATGTGGTGAAGAGGAGTCCCTTTGGATAAGTCAAACACTGTAGGATTAATCTCATGGAGGAGGAGTGAGATAATCCTAGCATAACTTGGATGTTCCACGCTCTCTCGGATCTTATCCAGTATCATCATTCCGAACTGGAATTTCTTCCCGCAGACTATTGCTTGCATGACGTCGAATAAATTCTGGGATATATCTCTGATGGAGTATGTCTTGCACCACAGGACCTTGGCGATGACGTCAACGAGAAACTTGCCTTCTGAATTGAACAAGGATCGATTCAAGGTTTCACCTCCACCTTCAGGATCACGACCACAGAATAGGGAAGTACGGTCGGCATCTTCCTTTTCTAGTTCATCTTCTTTGTCAACCACGGGCATCCGAAGCAGAGTGGCGACTGAAGTTTTATCCAACCGAATTTCAAGTCCTTTTACCTTGGATTTCAGAACTGTGCCATTACGTCTAACTTTCAGATTTTTGTAGAATTCTTCAACATCAGGAAGCAGGAGACGGCAGGGTTCTTGAAGAACGAAGGACAAACCGGCGGTGTCCAAGAGAATCAGTAAGTTCTTGAAGTCATCCGAAATATCTTTAATACCATCTGTCACTAGTTCGGAGCCGATTCCAATCTTGGAGGAGGGAGCCATCAGCGATTCTGTAGTGCGAAGGAAACAAAAATGAGGAAGACAAAGCTCTGCAACTGTTCTGGGAGACGAAGAGACGGCGGCTACTCGAGTGAAATGAGAAGTGGAAAGGATTTCCGATTTTTCTAAATATATATATGACCCTAATTAGGTTTAAGGAGGATGAGAGGTCTAAGTTGTTAGCCTAAATCACCTAGAGGGGGGGTGAATATGTGAGATGCGTGTCAAATGCGGAATTAAAAAAAACTAACACAGCAAATATCAAGCAATCACAGAAGACAAGAGATTTATAGTGGTTCCCCAATCTTGGGTACGTCCACTTTCCTCACCGATCTAGCAAATTACTAGACTCGGCTACTCCACTATCTCGGATTGAAAACAATCCTACACCTCGGAACCACGTTCCTACAAATCTCGATCCCAAAACGGATCTACAAAAACTCGGAAGACAAAACTTCCTACAAGTCTCGGAGAAGAATCTCCTACAATGAAATTTGGTTTGAAAACAAAAATCAAAACAACAATCTCAGATCTGGATCTGTCTTCTTCTTTAGGAACTTCGGCTTGATCAGAAAATGTAGAAGACGACTAGAGAAAATATCCACGAATCTGAGATCTAGAACCACCTCGATCAAGAAAGTAGATCTGGAATCTTCAAGGCTTGGCAAGATCGAGTGATTCTCTTTCTTCTGGATCGCTGGAGAAAAGATCGATGAAAACGAAGGTGGCGATCCAAACTTTTCTTCTTCTTCCGTGAACGGCAATGGCGGCGGCGTGAGATTAGGGTTCACGGAATTTCTCTTTCTTAAAAAGAATATTTCTGTAATAACGCTTAGAAAAGTCATTTCTGAAAAGACCTATTTATAGGTGGATTCCAACGGTCATAACATTGATTAAAGATGACACGTGGACCAATCAGAATTGACAGATTCAAAGTACTTATGATGAAAATGGACTTAGAATAATTCTGGAGAAGTTGACTGCGATACTCGAGTAATGAAGGATATACACGAGTATGGAGAGATGGATTACTCGAGTAGCAAGAAGCAGTATACTCGAGTATAGAAAGAGAGAATTACAGGAGAGAAGAATGTATTACTCGAGTATCAAAAATCAATTACTCGAGTATGAACATACTTACTCGAGTATCAGAAGATATACTCGAGTATCAGAAAGCACTTACTCGAGTATAAACATACTTACTCGAGTATCAGAAGATATACTCGAGTATCAGAGCATATACTCGAGTATCAGAAAATACTTACTCGAGTATAAACATACTTACTCGAGTATCAGAAGATATACTCGAGTATCAGAGTATATACTCGAGTATCAGGAAACACTTACTCGTGTATTACAAGGAAATACTCGAGTATAAAGGACTTAGGAAAATTCTAAGAGGAATTTGCTCCAATACTTCTGTCCATCAATCCAAGTGCATGAAGGGAGTGTATCCCAATAGAGAGGCTATACCTGGGCCAACACTTTGGATCACACAATGAGGGATTACATTGTATGGTCCTGTGTTTGGTGACCCATTATAGACTGACATTGGTCTACACTTGGCAATTAGAACCTGCACACATACAACTTAAACACAGCATCAAATACACCTTAATTCATCTTAGTTCAAGGTCTGACCTCCTACAAATCTGAGGCATTGTGGAGACAAATCCCAACAATCTCCCCCTATTTGTAGATGTCAGCACTCTCTATACTAAGGTGAATTGCTTAAGAGTAAAAGAACAGCAAGCATATAACAGGAGAATAAGCTTAACTAAAGCAGAGTAAACAAAATATGGCCATAATCAGAATTAAATATATATATATATATGAGGAAATGTTTTTAAAGCACATAAACAGAATAGTCCAATTCCACTTTCTCAGATCCACTCAAGATGGAGCATCCTTGTGCATCCTTTCCCTTTTGAGTTGTTGCCTCTCCAGGTAGCTGTAAGGCTTTGGGAAATAGGTCCTGGGCCTGGGAGGAGCAGCAGGGTTGTTGTGTCCCCAGTTTCTGTCATGGAGTCTGATTTTAATCTGTGAAGCTTCATATGCTTTCCACTCTGAGTAGCTGTAATGATTGTCTCTGTTTTCCCCATGATCTGTCACTAATTTCAGGGTATCAAGAATAAGGGATTTTGAGGTTGGACTCCAAATCTCTGAGTGAACAATTGCTGGATCTCTTCTGGTTCAGAACGACTTGCAGAGGCACCTTCACCATACTTTCTTTTCCTTTTAGATGGACCTTGAGAACTGGAAACAAAATCATCTTGCCACAAGTCAGAGTAGTTGAGAGGAGGCTCAGTCAGATCACCCTCAGGTCTAGGAGAAAAGACTGGCACACCACTTTCTGGAATGGTAGCTTGGACAGGGGCATCTGCAGAGGGTTGCTCTTCAAGAGGATTGAGGTGCTGAGGAATGATGGCTGGGTTGAGCTGAGCATTGGGGAAGTTCATGTTATGCAGCCACACAGCAGTATCATATGTATAAAACTTTACAGATTGAAGTTGAGAGAGAGTGTCTGCTTTCATTTCCTTTACAATTTCATCCACTGTAGTTTGAGCCTGTTTAGAGAGAGTTTCAACTTGTTCTTTTGCAACTGCTTGGGCTTGCTCATAAAGTTTTTCCACTTGTTCTTTTACAACTTTCTCCCCCTTGCTGATATCTATGTTTAGCTTTGCAATGGCTTCATCTTTGAAGGTGCTCACTTCATTACACACTTTAACAACATTCAGTTCAGCTCTCTCATCTAGCTTAAGCTGGTTGTGAGCCACTGTCTCAGCCTGATTTCTTAGCTCACCAATGCTTGTAATGGTGTGGTCTATGGCTTTGCCTCCAAGTTGGAACAACCTTTTTAGTTCATCAGTATTTGCTTGGATTTCTGCAAAGCCTCTGCTCATCTCTGTTTCAAGAGCAGAGACCTTGGATGTTACTGATTGCAGAGAGGCATCAAAGTATTCTCTCTGTTCTTTTAGCATAAGCTCTATCTTGCTGATAAAATCTGAGGATGAAGAGGAGGGAGCTGAGGTTGGATCAGGAGCTGAAGCAGCAGGAGCAAGAGCAGAAGTAGAAGCAGAAGCAGTCCAAGGAGGGATTTCTGAGATCACCACAGAGCTGACTGCTCTCTTGAATGGAACTGTTTCAACATCTTCTTCTGAGGGTAGGAGAGAGGGCATGGAGAAATCCAAATTCTTCAGAGGTGCCTCCACAGGATCTGGAGACATCTCATCATCAGACAGGAGAATATGAGCTGATGTACTAGGCTCACTCTCAGGAGAATGGACTGGAGATCTTTCAGGAGTTGGAGCTGGGGTTCTTGCAGGAGACTGAACTGGAGTAAGGACTTCAGACTGAACTGGAGACTTAGCAGCTGAGTCATTCTGGAAGAGAGGGGCATCTGAGCTGAGCTCATCAATGAGTTTGTTGATATCCTCAGCTGTAGACAGAAGGGCTGCTGAGTCTGGAATCTCTGAGTCTGGATTTGCTGATTGAATATCTGCTGGATGAGGAGAGGTTGGAGGAGTAGGAATTCTTACTTCTTCTGTTTCTGGAATTGCTGATTGTGAAGAGACCTGAGTCTGAGGAAGAGAAGAGGCAGGCTCCCCCTCAATTGCTGCACCCAGAGTGTCAGCAATTTGATGTTGAGGAGGAGATGGGGTCCTGATGACAGCTTGCTGTCTGGAGGTTTGGGCAGGGTTCATGATCTTGAGGTCATACCTCTGAATGGATGATATTGAGACTTTCTTCATGTGGTGAAGAGGAGTCCCTTTAGAGAAGTCAAACACTGTAGGATTTATCTCATGGAGGAGGAGGGAGATAATCCTGGCAAAGCTGGGATGTTTGACACTTTCTTTGATCTTATCCAGAATCATCATTCCAAACTGAAACTTCTTCCTACAGACAATAGCTTGCATAACATCAAAAAGATTTTGTGATACATCTCGAATGGAGTAAGTCTTGCACCAGAGGATTTTGGCAATGATGTCAACTAGAAACTTCCCTTCCGGATTGAACAGAGAGCGGTTCAGGGTTTCACCTCCACCTTCTGGATCTCGACCACAGAATAAGGAGGTGCGGTCGGCATCTGCCTTGTCTAAATCATCTTCTTCGTCGACCACTGGCATCCGAAGCAGAGTGGCGACAGAGGTTTTATCTAACCGAACATCAACTCCCCTTACCTTTGATTTCAGAACTGTACCATTGTGTCTAATCTTCAAGTTTTTGTAGAACTCTTCAACATCAGACAGCAAAAGGCGGCATGGTTCTTGAAGAACGAAGGTTAATCCGGCCGTGTCGAGGAGAATCAGAAGGTTCTTGAAATCATCGGAGATATCTTCTATGCCATCAGTCACTAATTCCGAGCCGATTCCAAACTTGGAGGAGGGAGGAGCCATCAGCGATTCTGCAATGAGGAATACGGAAATCTGCGGCGACCGAAGACGAAGAACAGGGTTTCGGGAATACGAACAGCCGACGGCTACTCGAGTGAATGAGAAGTGGAAAGGACTTTGTCGTTTTGAATATATATATATAAATAATTCTAATTAGGTTTAAAACAAATTAAGTATAAAGACATACCTGAAGAGGCGGCAATTTAGTTGTGCGATTAGAGAGTTTGAAAAAATTCCAGAGAAATCCGATTACACGAGAGAAGTTTACGGCATACACGAGTAATCCTTAACATATACTCGAGTATGGACTGAGTATACACGAGTATTAAGTCTAGACGGATTTTCCATACTCGAGTATAAGAAATTCATACTCGAGTATCAATCTGATTACTCGAGTATATGAAGTTCAATACACGAGTATTGAATTCTGAAGACTTTTCATACTCGAGTATAAGGAGTGCATACACGAGTATTGATTTGATTACTCGAGTATATTTGACTTGTTACTCGAGTATTCACTATTTCACTCGTGTAAATGTAACTATTCTCGAGTCTCAAATTTCTTGAAGGAATTTTCACTGAACTAAAAGAAATGTACCTCAGAGTATCCAACATTTCTGACCTCTTCTAAATTTCTGAGTCCATCATTGATCTTCTTTGTTAAGCAGTCCAAGCTCAGTTTTGAAGAATGAAAACTTGGACTCATCCAGCGGCTTGGTGAAGATGTCTGCAACTTGCCTGTCTGTGGAGACATACTGTAGATCTATATCTCCATTTTCCACATGCTCCCGAATGAAATGGTAGCGAAGCTCTATGTGCTTGGTCCTGCTGTGGGAGACTGGGTTGTTGGCTATTGCAATTGCGCTGGAAGAATCACAGAACAGTGGAATGTTCTGGAACTTCATGTTGTAATCTTCAAACTGATTCTTGATCCACAAAAGCTGTGCACAACAGCTCCCTGCAGAGATGTACTCTGATTCAGCCGTTGAGATGGCTACACAGTTTTGCTTCTTACTGCTCCAGGAAATGAGTCTCCTTCCGAGGAATTGGCAAGTCCCGGAGGTGCTTTTCCTGTCGTCTTTGCTTCCTGCAAAATCTGCATCTGAAAATCCAATTAGTTCACTATCATTACTTCTTGGGTACCATAAGCCAAGATTTGGTGTTCCTTTGAGGTATCTCAAGATTCGCTTTGCAGCGATGTAGTGAGATTCCTTAGAGTTCACCTGAAATCTAGCACACACACATGTCGAGAACATTATATCTGGTCTACTCGCAGTAAGGTAGAGCAAGGACCCAATTATGCTTCTGTACTTGGTTTCATCAAAAGGTTTCCCTTTCTCGTCCTTGTCCAGAGACATAGCTGAGGCCATTGGAGTCCTCATAGAGGTTGCATTCTCCATTCCGAATTTCTTAAGCAGCTCTTTGGTGAACTTGGTCTGAGAGACGAAAATTCCATCCTCAGATTGTTTCACTTGTAGCCCTAAGAAATACTTCAGCTCTCCCATGCTGCTCATTTCAAACTTCCCTTGCATAAGTTTAGAAAACTTCTTGCAGAGGTTGTTGTCTGTAGAGCCAAAAATGATGTCGTCGACATAGATTTGCACTAGCAAAATCTTGCCTTTTATTTCCCTAAGAAATAATGTCTTATCTATCTTTCCTCTCGTGAACTTGTTCTCAAGAAGAAAGGTAGATAGCGTCTCATACCAAGCCCGAGGGGCTTGCTTGAGACCATATAGTGCTTTTTGTAATAAATACACATAGTTAGGAAGGGTTGGATCAACAAAACCTGGGGGTTTGCTCTACGTACACTTCTTCCTTAATGTTACCATTTAGGAAGGCGGACTTCACGTCCATTTGATAGACGGTAAAGCCCTTAAGTGCAGCGTAGGCAAGAAATAACCTGATTGCCTCCAGTCTTGCTACTGGAGCATAAGTTTGGTCGAAGTCGATCCCTTCCTCTTGACGATATCCCTTGGCGACAAGTCTGGCTTTGTTCTTTATAATTGTTCCGTCTTCATCCATCTTGTTCCGGTAGACCCATTTTGTCCCGATGACGTTCTTATGCTTGGGTCTAGGAACAAGTGTCCAGACTTTGCATCTTTTAAACTGGTTTAATTCTTCTTTCCATGGCTAGAATCCAGGATGCGTCGGAGTTGGCTTCCTCAAATTTCTTTGGTTCAACCTGTGAGAGAAAGCTTAAGTGTAAATTCTCGTTAGTTGTACCTCGACGAGTTCTGACACCATCCCGAGGATCTCCTATGATTTGGTTAACAGGATGATCCTTCAAGTGTCTGAACTCTAAAGTCCTTGCATCTGGGATCTCTTCAGCCACTGGAGTTATATCTTCAGCTGGGATGTCTTCTTCATCTTGATCATCTCCCTCTCCAAAGGTAGTTGTAGAGGGGATCTTGATGAACGTCTCATCTTTATCTTTAAAAGGTTCATCCAGGCTGAGTTCTTTCAACTTTGTACCTGCATCTACAATAGGCACACTAGACGAGTTGCTTTGCAACAGACTCGTCTCATCAAATACAAGATGTATCGACTCTTCCACAACCAGAGTTTTTCTATTGAAAACTCTATAGGCCTTACTATGGCTACTATAACCTAACGAAAATACCTTCAAAGCTTTTCTCGCTAAACTTTGTAGTGTGATACTTGCCATTGTTAAGTACGAAGCACTTACAACCAAAGATTCTAAAGTATGAAATGGTTGGTTGCCTGCCTTTTAGAAGTTCGTAAGGAGTCTTATCATGGTCTTTGTTGATGAGTGCTCGATTTTGCACGTGACAAGCGGTGTTGACGGCTTCAGCCCAGAAATACTCCGGAAGTGAGGCATCACTCAACATGGTCCGACAAGCCTCTATGAGTGTTCTGTTCCTTCTCTCAGCCACTCCATTTTGCTGTGGTGTGCGGGGAGAGGAAAACTCATGAAAGATACCTTGACTTTCACAAAATTCAGTCATGGCTCCAGACTTGAATTCCGTTCCATTGTCACTTCTGATTTTGACTACGGAACAGTTGTATTCATTCTGGATTTGCCTGAAAAAATTAGTGAAAATACCGAAGGTATCTGACTTGTGTTTCAGAAAGAACACCCACGCAAAGCGCGAGTAATCATCCACAATAACCAACGTATATTCCTTACCTCCCAAACTTCTAACCTGCAGTGGACCAAACAAGTCCATATGAAGAAGCTGTAAACTTCTATTGGAATCCTTGCCTATTATGCTTTTGAACGAGCTTCTTGTTTGCTTGCCTTTGATACAAGCGTGACAAGGACTGTCCGTAACGCACTTGACCTTGGGTGCATCACGCACTAAGTTTTGAGAGAATAATTTATTAATAGTTTTGAAATTAATATGTGCTAGTCTCTTGTGCCATTGGTCAGCAAGAGATGCACTACTTTTTGCCAAAAGACACACTGGTGTCGAAGAGTCTATACAAATAAAATTCAAACAGAAAATATTTCTGCTTCGAGTGCCTGATAAGATAGTTTCCATATTGTTAACCGATTTTATCAAACACTTGTCAGCATGAAATTCAACTACGTATCCTTTGTCGCACAGTTGGCTTATGCTGATGAGATTGTGTTCCAATCCTTCAACATAGGCTACATTCGAGAAGGATACGCTACCGTTAGAAATCATACCATAGCCTTTAGTGATTCCTCGATCTGAACCTCCAAAGATGACCTTTGGTCCGTCGCAGACTGAGGTGTAGTTTAGTAGTAGGCTCCTTGTCCCGGTCATATGCCGAGAACATCCACTGTCCAAGTACCAGATTGGCATTTTGGTGGCCTTTGGACATACCTGCAATTACAATCACTTAGCCTTAGGAACCCAAACAAGTTTGGGTCCTTGGTCTCGAGTTAGAATACTCCCCCTACGAGTATTAGCCTTATGAGTGGTCACTCTCACGTTGCTAACCTTAGGGGTTGCAGCATTTTCAGGATTGAACCAACAATCACTGGCAAAATGACCAATTCTGCCACAGCACCAACAGTTGAACCTGTTGTATCTTTGCCTTGTGTAGTCCTGCTTGACTTTCTGGAATGACGGTCTGGCAGGAGCTTTACTCTTGGAGGAGGAGACTTCATGATGATGGCAGTTACATGAGGTCGTCTCCTTCATAGGCTTTTCTACAATGGGTTTTACTTTTGGTGTCTTTTTGAGATTATGACCATGAGCATAAGGTCCATAGCTTTGAAGCTGAATCTCCTCATAAGGTGCCTTGAAGACACTCTCGCCAAAGTTATGAGGACGAGTCCAACCTTGGTATCTTGACTTAGGCTTCTCAGGGATCGGCCTAGAAAAGTGTCCATAGGTGGACTCATAATCGAGTTCGTTCGTGGGAAAGATAACTTTCTTGAACACAACAGGTTCCAAGGGAGCTTTCCCTTTTTCCTCAGCTAGAGCCTTCCGGGCAGCCTTATTCTTCCTCTTGGCCTTGTTTCTCCTAGAGGATTTACTAGAAGATCCAATGTGGCCTAAACCAGCACCCTTGGCCTTAGCAGAGAATTCAGCAACGATTGGAAGAACTGTCTTAGGCTTAGAGAAACTCTCAACAAGCTTCTTTTCAGCCTCGAGTTGTTTTTTCCAGTTCTTTGATGATTTCCTCTTTAAGGTCGAGGTGCTTGAGAGCTTTATTGTATTCCTCCATAGCTTCATTTAGGTTCTCTTGAAGAGTGTTAGTCCTATTGACTTCTTCTCTCAAGTTGCTCTCACTAGCCTGTAGAGAATTGATCTCTTTGGCTTGACTTCTCACCATTCTACGACATTTCTCGTAAGCGGTGAGTAGTTCCTTATACTATCCCATGAGTTCAGATTCATCTTCAGAGGAATATCCCTCTTGCTCATTGTCATTTTCAGAATCAGAGAGAGGAGTGTGAGATTTTACCTCCCCAGTAAACTGGGGGACTTGTTCATCATCCGAATGAGCCATGAGCCCAAAGTAAGCTTCCTCTTCTTCACTCGACTCAGATGAGTCAGAGTCGCTGAGAGTTTTGCTCTTCTTGGCTACTAGGCTTCTCTCTGTCCTCTTCTTGGAGTGTGAGGATTTCTTTTCCTCTCTTCTTCCACCCTCTTTCTTTTTGTGAGGGCAATCGGCGATGACGTGACCTGGCTTGTTGCAACAATAACAAATGATGTCAGTAGAAATCTGTTTGTTCGGTTTAGGATTATACCTGTCATGGCTACTTGAGCCTTTCTTCCGATGATCACTGTCATGTCGTGATCTTCTATATGAGGCATCCTTGCCTCTCCATTGCTTCTTCTTGTTCAAGAATTTCTTGAACTGCCTTGAGAGTAGGGAGAACTCTCCATCAGATAGTTCTGAGCCAGATGAGCTAGGCTCAGATGATTCTTCTTCATCAGCCTCAGGAACTGGGGCAGGAGAGCTAGCTTTTATCTTCCTTGAGCTATCTGCCTTTAGAGCGACAGATTTCTCCTTGGATGCAGATCTGCTTGTCTCTTCTTCAGCTTTTCTTGAGTTGATTTGCAGCTCGTAAGACATAAGCTTTCCGAACAGATTCTGCGGGTCCGTCTCAGCTAACCTTCCAAACTCCCGAATGGCACATACCTTATTATCCCATTCCTTGGTTAGGGATCTTAAGAATTTGTCATTGAGTTCCCCGTTGGTGAAGACACGGCCATACACTCTTAGGCCATTTACTATCTTGAAGAAGTTCTCAAAGGTGTCAGCTATGGCTTCCTTATGACCTTGCCGGAAGGCTTCATACTTTTGATTCAGAAGGGATCTCCGATCATCCCTCACTTCTTCAGTGCCTTCCATCAGAGTCACCAGGGATTGCCACATCTCCTTGGCAGACTGGCAATGAATTAGATTCTGCAGCATTGAGTCGTCGACTGCACTTGCTATAATATTTTTAGCCTTCTTGTCCAGAGAGACAAGTGCAATCTCATCCTTGTCTAGATCCATCAACTTCTTGGGAACTTGCCTGGTGGGATCTATGGTGGATGCAGTCATAGGAATGTGGGGACCTTCTTCAACAATCATGAAGATCCGGGGATCTACTGCTTCCATGAAGAACTTTACTCTTTCCTTCCACATAGGAAAGTTGTTCTTGGTGCAGATAGGGAGTTTAGCAAAATCCTTGGTCTTACTCATGCTTGATACTTTTCAGAAAACAACTTAGAGGGATAAGATCAAGGTGTTAACCTTTTAACGATCAACCTCCCTCTGATACCAATTGAGAGGTCTAAGTTGTTAGCCTAAATCACCTAGAGGGGGGGTGAATAGGTGAGATGCGTGTCAAATGCGGAATTAAAAAAAACTAACACAGCAAATATCAAGCAATCACAGAAGACAAGAGATTTATAGTGGTTCCCCAATCTTGGGTACGTCCACTTTCCTCACCGATCTAGCAAATTACTAGACTCGGCTACTCCACTATCTCGGATTGAAAACAATCCTACACCTCGGAACCACGTTCCTACAAATCTCGATCCCAAAACGGATCTACAAAAACTCGGAAGACAAAACTTCCTACAAGTCTCGGAGAAGAATCTCCTACAATGAAATTTGGTTTGAAAACAAAAATCAAAACAACAATCTCAGATCTGGATCTGTCTTCTTCTTTAGGAACTTCGGCTTGATCAGAAAATGTAGAAGACGACTAGAGAAATATCCACGAATCTGAGATCTAGAACCACCTCGATCAAGAAAGTAGATCTGGAATCTTCAAGGCTTGGCAAGATCGAGTGATTCTCTTTCTTCTGGATCGCTGGAGAAAAGATCGATGAAAACGAAGGTGGCGATCCAAACTTTTCTTCTTCTTCCGTGAACGGCAATGGCGGCGGCGTGAGATTAGGGTTCACGGAATTTCTCTTTCTTAAAAAGAATATTTCTGTAATAACGCTTAGAAAAGTCATTTCTGAAAAGACCTATTTATAGGTGGATTCCAACGGTCATAACATTGATTAAAGATGACACGTGGACCAATCAGAATTGACAGATTCAAAGTACTTATGATGAAAATGGACTTAGAATAATTCTGGAGAAGTTGACTGCGATACTCGAGTAATGAAGGATATACACGAGTATGGAGAGATGGATTACTCGAGTAGCAAGAAGCAGTATACTCGAGTATAGAAAGAGAGAATTACAGGAGAGAAGAATGTATTACTCGAGTATCAAAAATCAATTACTCGAGTATGAACATACTTACTCGAGTATCAGAAGATATACTCGAGTATCAGAAAGCACTTACTCGAGTATAAACATACTTACTCGAGTATCAGAAGATATACTCGAGTATCAGAGCATATACTCGAGTATCAGAAAATACTTACTCGAGTATAAAACATACTTACTCGAGTATCAGAAGATATACTCGAGTATCAGAGTATATACTCGAGTATCAGGAAACACTTACTCGTGTATTACAAGGAAATACTCGAGTTATAAAGGACTTAGGAAAATTCTAAGAGGAATTTGCTCCAATACTTCTGTCCATCAATCCAAGTGCATGAAGGGAGTGTATCCCAATAGAGAGGCTATACCTGGGCCAACACTTTGGATCACACAATGAGGGATTACATTGTATGGTCCTGTGTTTGGTGACCCATTATAGACTGACATTGGTCTACACTTGGCAATTAGAACCTGCACACATACAACTTAAACACAGCATCAAATACACCTTAATTCATCTTAGTTCAAGGTCTGACCTCCTACAAATCTGAGGCATTGTGGAGACAAATCCCAACAGAGGAGTATTGAAAATAAAATCATACCTGATATGGAGCGCCAAAACTTTGGTGCGAATAGAAGAAAAAGGAGATTTTCAAATTTCTAATTCCCGTATACTCGAGTAGGTTTCGTCATACACGAGTATGAGAGTAAGGAACTTCATGTTGTAGTCTTCAAATTGATTCTTGATCCATAAAAGCTGTGCACAACAGCTGCCTGCAGAGATGTATTCTAATTCAGCCGTTGAGATGGCTACACAGTTCTGCTTCTTACTGCTCCAGGAAATAAGTCTCCTTCCGAGAAATTGGCAAGTCCCGGAGGTGCTTTTCCTGTCGTCTTTGCTACCTGCAAAATCTGCATCTGAAAAACCAATTAGTTCACTATCATTACTTCTTGGGTACCATAAGCCAAGATTTGGTGTGCCTTTGAGGTATCTCAGGATTCGCTTTGCAGCGATGTAGTGAGATTCCTTAGAGTTCACCTGAAATCTAGCACATACACATGTTGAGAACATTATATCTGGTCTACTCGCAGTAAGGTAGAGCAAGGACCCAATTATGCTTCTGTACTTGGTTTCATCAAAAGGTTTCCCTTTCTCATCCTTATCCAGAGGCATAGCTGAGGCCATTGGAGTCCTCATAGAGGTTGCATTCTCCATTCCTAATTTCTTAAGCAGCTCTTTGTTGAACTTCGTCTGTGAGATGAAAATCCCATCTTCAGATTGTTTCACCTGAAGCCCTAAGAAATACTTCAGCTCGCCCATACTGCTCATTTCAAACTTCCCTTGCAAAAGTTTAGAAAACTTCTTGCAGAGGTTGTTATCCGTAGAGCCGAAAATAATATCGTCGACATAGATCTGCACTAGCAAAATCTTGCCTTTTATTTCCCTAAGAAATAATGTTTTGTCTATCTTTCCTCTTGTGAACTTGTTCTCAAGAAGGAAGCTAGACAGAGTCTCATACCAAGCTCGAGGAGCTTGTTTAAGACCATATAGTGCTTTTTGCAATAAGTAAACATAATTAGGATAAGTTGGATCAACGAAACCTGGAGGTTGCTCTACGTACACTTCTTCCTTTATGTCACCATTCAGGAAGGCGGACTTTACGTCCATCTGATAGACGGTAAAGCCCTTAAGTGCAGCGTAGGCAAGAAATAACCTGATCGCTTCCAGTCTTGCTACTGGAGCATAAGTCTGGTCGAAGTCGATTCCTTCTTCTTGACGATATCCCTTGGCGACAAGTCTGGCTTTATTCTTTATAATTGTTCCATCTTCGTCCATCTTGTTCCGGTAGACCCATTTTGTCCCGATGACGTTCTTATGCTTGGGTCTAGGAACAAGTGTCCAGACTTTGCATCGTTTGAACTGATTCAATTCTTCTTCCATGGCTAGAATCCAGGATGCGTCGGAGTTGGCTTCCTCAAATTTCTTTGGTTCAACCTGTGAGAGAAAACTTAAGTGTAAATTCTCGTTAGTTGTACCTCGACGAGTTCTGACGCCATCCCGAGGATCTCCTATTATTTGGTCAACAGGATGATCCTTCAAGTGTCTGAACTCTAAAGTCCTTGCATCTGGGATCTCTTCAGCCACTGGAGTTGCATCTTCAGCTGGGATGTCTTCTTCATCTTGATCATCTACCTCTCCAATGGTGGTTGTAGAGGGGATCTTGATGAACGTCTCATCTTTATCTTCACTAGGTTCATCCAAGCTAAGTTCTTTCAACTTTGTACCTGCATCTACAATAGGCACACTAGACGAGTTGCTTTGCAACAGACTCGTCTCATCAAATACAAGATGTATCGACTCTTCCACCACCAGAGTTTTTCTATTGAATACTCTATAAGCCTTACTATGGCTACTATATCCTACAAAAATACCTTCAAAGCTTTTCTCGCTAAACTTTGTAGTGTGATACTTGCCATTGTTAAGTACGAAGCACTTACAGCCAAAGATTCTAAAGTATGAAATGGTTGGTTGCCTGCCTTTTAGAAGTTCGTAAGGAGTCTTATCATGGTTCTTGTTGATGAGTGCTCGATTTTGTACGTGACAGGCGGTGTTGACGGCTTCAGCCCAGAAATACTCCGGAAGTGAGGCATCACTCAACATGGTCCGACAAGCCTCTATGAGTGTTCTATTCCTTCTCTCAGCTACTCCATTTTGCTGTGGAGTGCGAGGAGAAGAAAACTCATGAAGGATACCTTGACTTTCACAAAATTCTGTCATGGCTCCAGACTTGAATTCCGTTCCATTGTCACTTCGGATTTTGACTACGGAACAGTTGTATTCATTCTGGATCTGCCTCACAAAATTAGTGAAAATACCGAAGGTATCTGACTTGTGTTTCAGAAAGAACACCCATGCAAAGCGCGAGTAATCATCCACAATAACCAACGTATATTCCTTACCTCCCAAACTTCTAAACTGCAGTGGACCAAACAAGTCCATATGGAGAAGCTGCAAACTTCTATTGGAATCCTTGCCTATTATGCTTTTAAACGAACTTCTTGTTTGCTTGCCTTTGATACAAGCGTGACAAGGACTGTCCGTAACGCACTTGACATTAGGTGCATCATGCACTAAGTTTTGAGAGAATAATTTATTAATAGTTTTGAAATTAATATGTGCTAGTCACTTGTGCCATTGGTCTGCAAGAGATGCACTACTTTTTGCCAAAAGACACACTGGTGTCGAGGAGTCTATACAAATAAAATTTAAACGGAAAATATTTCTGCTTCGAGTGCCTGATAAAATAGTTTCCATATTGTTAACCGATTTTATCAAACACTTGTCAGCATGAAATTCAACTACGTATCCTTTGTCGCATAGTTGGCTTATGCTAATGAGATTGTGTTCCAATCCTTCAACATAGGCTACATCCGAAAAGGATACGCTACCGTTAGAAATCATACCATAGCCTTTAGTGATTCCTCGATCTGAACCTCCAAAGATGACCTTTGGTCCGTTGCAGACTGAGGTGTAATTCTGTAGTAGGCTCCTTGTCCCGATCATATGCCGAGAGCATCCACTGTCCAAGTACCAGATTGGCATTTTGGTGGCCTTTGGACATACCTGCAATTACAATCATTTAGCCTTAGGAACCCAAACAAGTTTGGGTCCTTGGTCTCGAGTTAGAATACTCCCCCTACGAGTATTAGCCTCATGAGTGGTCACTCTCACGTTGCTAACTTTAGGGGTTGCAGCATTTTTAGGATTGAACCAACAATCACTGGCAAAATGACCAATTCTGCCACAGCACCAACAGTTGAACCTATTGTATCTTTGCCTTCTGTAGTCCTGCTTGACTTTCTGGAATGAAGGTCTAGCAGGAGCTTTACTCTTGGAGGAAGAGGCTTCATGATGATGGCAGTTACATGAGGTCTTCTCCTTCATAGGCTTTTCTACAATGGGTTTTACTTTTGGTGTCTTTTTGAAATTATGACCATGAGCATAAGGTCCATAGCTTTGAAGCTGAATCTCCTCATAAGGTGCCTTGAAGACACTCTCGCCGAAGTTACGAGGACGAGTCCAACCTTGGTATCTTGACTTAGGCTTCTTAGGGATCGGCCTAGAGAAGTGTCCGTAGGTGGACTCATAATCGAGTTCGTTCGTGGGAAAGATAACTTTCTTGAACACAACAGGTTCCAAGGGAGCTTTCCCTTTTTCTTCAGCTAGAGCCTTCCGGGCAGCCTTATTCTTTCTCTTGGCCTTGTTTCTCCTAGAGGATTTACTAGAAGAGCCAATGTGGCCTAAACCAGCACCCTTGGCCTTAGCAGAGAATTCAGCAATGATTGGAAGAACTATCTTAGGCTTAGAGAATCTCTCAACAAGCTTCTTTTCAGCCTCGAGTTGTTGTTCCAGTTCTTTGATGATTTTCTCCTTAAGGTCGAGGTGCTTGAGAGCTTTATTGTATTCCTCCATAGCTGCATTGAAGTTCTCTTGAAGAGAGTTAGTCTTATTGACTTCTACTCTCAAGCTGCTCTCACTAGCCTGTAGAGAATTTATCTCTTTAGCTTGAGTTTTCATTATTCTACGACATTTTTCGTAAGCGGTGAGTAACTCCTTATACTGACCCATGAGCTCAGATTCATCTTCAGAGGAATATCCCTCTCGCTCATTGTCATCATCAGAATCAGAGAGAGGAGTGTGAGATTTTACCTCCCCAGTAAACTGGGGGACTCGTTCATCATCTGAATGAGCCATGAGCCCAAAGTAAGCTTCCTCTTCTTCACTCGACTCAGATGAGTCAGAGTCGCTGAGAGTTTTGCTCTTCTTGGCTACTAAGCTTTTCTCTTTCCTGTTCTTATGGTGTGAGGATTTCTTTTCCTCTCTTCTTCCACCCTCTTTCTTTTTGTGAGGGCAATCGGCGATGACGTGACCTGGCTTATTGCAACAATAACAAATGATGTCAGTTGAGATCTGTTTGTTCTGTTTAGAATTATACCTGTCATGGCTGCTTGAGCCTTTCTTTCGATGATCACCGTCATGTCGTGATCTTCTATATGAGGCATCCTTGCCTCTCCATTGCTTCTTCTTGTTCAAGAACTTCTTGAACTGCCTTGAGAGTAGGGAGAACTCTCCATCAGATAGTTCTGAGCCAGATGAGATGGGCTCAGATGATTCTTCTTCATCAGCCTCAGGAACTGGGGCAGGAAAGCTAGCCTTTACCTTCCTTGAGCTGTCTGCCTTTAGAGTGACAGATTTCTCCTTGGATGCAGACCTGCTTGTCTCTTCTTCAGCTTTTCTTGAGTTGATTTGCAGCTCGTAAGACATAAGCTTTCCGAACAGATTCTGCGGGTCCGTCTCAGCTAACCTTCCAAACTCCCGAATGGCACATACCTTATTGTCCCATTCCTTGGTTAGGGATCTTAAGAATTTGTCATTGAGTTCCCCGTTGGTGAAGACACGTCCATAAACTCTTAGGCCATTTACTATCTTGAAGAAGTTCTCAAAAGTGTCAGCTATGGCTTCCTTATGACCCTGCCTGAAGGCTTCATATTTCTGGTTCAGTAGGGATCTACGATCATCCCTCACTTCCTCTGTACCTTCCATTAGAGTCACTAGAGATTGCCACATCTCCTTGGCAGACTGGCAATGAATCAGATTCTGCAGCATTGAGTCATCGACTGCACTTGCTATAATATTTTTAGCTTTCTTGTCCAGAGAGACAAGTGCAATCTCATACTTATCTAGATCCATCAACTTCTTAGGAACTTGCTTGGGGGGATCTATGGTGGAAGTAGTCATAGGAATGTGGGGACCTTCTTCAACAATCATGAAGATCCGGGGATCTACTGCTTCCATGAAGAACTTTACTCTTTCCTTCCACATAGGAAAATTGTTCTTGGTGCAGATAGGGAGTTTAGCAAAATCCTTGGTATTACTCATGCTTGATACCTTTCAAGAAACAACTTAGAAGGATAAGATCAAGGTGTTAACCTTTTAACGATCAACCTCCCTCTGATACCAATTGAGAGGTCTAAGTTGTTAGCCTAAATCACCTAGAGGGGGGGGGTGAATAGGTGAAATGCGTGTCAAATGCGGAATTAAAAACTAACACAGCACACATCAAGCAATCACAGACGACAAGAGATTTATAGTGGTTCCCCAACCTTGGGTACGTCCACTTTCCTCACCGATCTAGCAAATTACTAGACTCGGCTACTCCACTATCTCGGATTGAAAACAATCCTACACCTCGGAACCACGTTCCTACAAAAACTCGATCCAAACCGGATCTACACTCGGAAGATAAGACTTCCTACAAATCTCGGAGAAAAACTCCTACACAATAATTTGTTTTAAAAAAAAATACAAACAATAATCTCAGATCTGGATCTTGGCAGTCTTCTTCCTTAAGAGCTTTGGCTTGATCAGAGAAGTTGAAGACGACTTGAGAGAGATCCACAAATCTGAAGAACTAAATCACCTCGATCGAGAAAAATAGATCTGGAATCTTTAAGGCGCGGCGAGATCGAGTGATTGACTTGCGTCTGGATCGCTGAAGAATCAGAGTTGCAAACAGAGATTGGAGATCGTCGATCCAGAGCTTCTTCCGTGAACGTTAATGGCGACGGCGGCGACTTGAAGAATTAGGGTTCACGGGATTTTTCTCTTTCTCTTTCTTAAAATAATAATCTCTGAAGGAATTGATTAAAAGTCAAATCTGAAGTGACCTATTTATAGGTAGACTCCAACGGTCATAAGAATCATTAATGATGACACGTGGACTTATCAGAAAGGATCAAATCGAAATGTACAGTGAAATTGACTTAGAGAATTTCAGGAAAGATTTGAACCGATATACTCGAGTCATAGAAGATACATACTCGAGTATCAGATTGTATATACTCGAGTGGACAAGAATTGGCATACTCGAGTAAGAGAAGTTATATACTCGAGTGGAAAGGATTGGCATACTCGAGTAAGAGAAGATAAAACTACTCGAGTGATTTAGAGATCAACACTCGAGTGATTAATGAACTACTCGAGTATATCAGGAGATACTCGAGTGAAAACACTTAGAAAAATTTCAGATAAAGTGTGAAGAAATACTCGAGTACAAGAGATACAGATACTCGAGTGAGAGAAAAAGAACTACTCGAGTATATCAGGAGACCTACTCGAGTGAGGGGAAAATGAACTACTCGAGTATCTTATAACAACTACTCGAGTAAACATTGACTTACTCGAGTATGAAAAATAACTACACGAGTACAGAGTCACTTACTCGAGTATATAGGGAACTACTCGAGTATGTGGACTTAGAATATTTCTGAAATGGGAAGAACGGAACTACTCGAGTATAAACAAGGCACTTACTCGAGTAACTAACCAACCACTCGAGTACCAGTTATCACTTACTCGAGTGAATACAGTCTACTCGAGTATGTGAAACAACTTACTCGAGTACAGATCCACTCACTCGAGTATATAAGGGAAGTACTCGAGTATGTGGACTTAGAGAAAATTCTGGATTTAAGAACAGAAGGAATTACTCGAGTATAGGATATGACCTACTCGAGTGACTGACTATCTACTCGAGTATAAACTTATCTACACGAGTATATAGAGTCTACACGAGTATGTCCAAGGATCTACTCGAGTACTAAGTCACTTACTCGAGTATATGAAGGGTACTACTCGAGTATGTGGACTTAGAAAAATTTCTTCTAAAAGATATACTTCAATACTTGAGTCCACCATTCCAAGTGCATGTAGGAAGTGTATCCCAATAGAGAGGCTATACATGGGCCAACACTTTGGATCACACAATGAGGGATTACATTGTATGGTCCTGTGTTTGGTGACCCATTATAGACTGACATTGGTCTATACTTGGCATTAAGGACCTGCACACATACAACTTAAACACAGCATCAAATACACCTTAATTCATCTTAGTTCAAGGTCTGACCACCTACAAATCTGAGGTATTGTGGAGACAAATCCCAACACTGCAAGGTTGATTTGCCCTCATGCGGAGGCACCCATAATGCAAGGGCTGTCATGGCCACCCAAAAGAGAATACCTCAGGCTTCCACCAAGCCCTTTGTATTCTCGGCCACAGCCCCAACTCGTCATGAATCTACCAGCATCAGCTCACAATGCGCCTCTCACCTTCCTAGGACTCAGGTAAGGGGGGTTAGAAATCATGTTGTTGGGACTCATGGGGTTCTTGGAAGGGGGCTGACTGAAAGGAAGGCACCACCTCCCAGGCCTCATGACGCCTGCCATATGCATTCTTTCCACCCTTCCAATAGTCACGGTGGAAGAGACAACTCTGTTAGCATATCCAGCTCTATCCCGTTTAGACCTAGAACTATGACTACCTCAGTCACCCGTTCAGGTCACAAACGGCGATACAACATTCATGAATGTTGGTGTTGTGGCAAAGTGGGTCATTTTGCCATAGATTGTTGGCACAACTCTTCTGTGTCAAAGGTAAGGGGACTTCCACATCCTCGAGACAATGTTAGTCCTCCCACCAGGATTTCTGAGGGAAGGCACTCGTGTTTTTATGCTGACAAGAACCTAGGACCCAATACATATTGGGTTCCTAAGGAAAGGTAATTCTTTTTTGCAGGATAGTCTAGGTACCCAGGTACATGATGGGACCTAGACAAAAGATGTTCCAGGCTTGCCATGGAACAAGATTAAGGGAAAAGAGATAACGCTAACTACGGTGAAAGGCTTGAACAGCTAAGTTTAGATAAGACTGCTAAAGGTGCAACTCCCAAGTACGTCAAGGTTTCCACCTCGACGTCAGCTGGAGAAGTTGACGAGCAGGATGGAGAAAATCTTCCGGAAGAAGGAGAAGCCCGAGAAGATGTCAAAGCTCCAGATGCCAGACTCCTAGAACTCCGACACGTGAGGGATCATCCTAGAGAACAGATCATCGGAGATCCTCGTGACGGTGTCAGAACTCGAAGAGGACGCAGGGATGACTGGAAAAGCACTTCCGGGACGTGTCAATTCCTCGGAAGAAGGCTTATCTCATGGAACCGTAAGAAGCAGAATTGTGTAGCAACTTCCACAGCAGAGTTTGAGTATATTTCGGCTGGGAGCTGTTGCGCACAACTTCTATGCAGTTAGCAGACTATGATCTCCAGTTCAAGGAAGTACCGATGTACTGCGACTCCTCCAGTGCAATTACTATTGCCAACAATCCGGTATCGCACAGCAGAACGAAGCATATTGAAGTGCGTTACCATTTCATTCGGGAGCACGTGGAGAACAAGGACATCTCTCTCTGCTATGTTCCCACTGACAAGCAGATTGTAGATATTTTCACAAAGCCCCTTGACGAGGCCAAGTTCAGTATGTTCAAAACTGAATTGGGGATGCTAAACTACGAGGAATGAAGAATACAGAAGCTCAAGGCTCATGCGTCTAGGGGGAGCCTCTGCTAGGAATCTAGTGAAAGCAAAGGTACACGAACTGAGGGGGAGCATGGTGTCAGGTGCACCAGACCCAGATTTGCAGAAGCCGAAAAGGGGGAGATTACCCTCTCGACTAAGGCTAAGGTAGCTCAATGTTCTAGTTTTCTCTCAAGTAACTGGTAATGCATATCCCTATCACCTCACTTTTAAGTTTCGGTTTTTCATTCCTATATGCTCTATTCACCTTAGCTTGTAGGGTTTGGGCTTCTTCAAATAGGGGGAGATTGTTGGGTATTGCATCCTCAATGTACCTGATTTGAAGAAGCCCCTGTGCAAGCCAAGGTAAATAGACAATGTATTTGATGAAATATTTTTTAGTTGTGCTTGCAGTTATTCCACGCTAAGTACACACCAATGTCAGGGTGTAGTGGGTCAATATACACGGGTCTGTGCAACGTAATCCCTCGTTGAGCAGATCAGTGTGTTGGCCTACGTGTACTCTCTCTATTGGGGTGTACTTAATTTCAAGTACAGGGCTATGATAAAGCAAGAGCAGACAAGGAGCAAGGATGGGCCAAAGACCAGCTCAAGGAAAGAAAGAGGAGAAATCGCCCAAGTAAAAATCGACGAGAATCACTAAGTGATTCTCGCCGAATCGGCGAGAATCACTAATGATTCTCGCCGAGTCGTCGAGAATCACTAGCTGATTCTCGCCGGTTGGAGCCGGCAGTCTCGACACCGCCTGAAATTTCTCTAAGGCAGAATCGTCGAGAATCACTAAGTGATTCTCGCCGATTCGTCGAGAATGACTTTGCATTCTCGACGATTCGGTGAGAATCAAGTGTGATTCCCGCCGATTCTCCCCGGCTTCTGTATCAGTACATCCAGAATTCGGCTAAGTAGAAGTCGGCGAGAATCGTAAGTGATTCTCGCCGATTCGTCGAGAATCACCTACGATTCTCGCCGAATTTGACTTGGGCAATTTCCTGTTGTTCTCTGGACCGGTTCAAGTTATCTGAACTGTTTCGAACCGGGCTCAAGTCTTCTTATTGGTGGGACCCACAACGGTCATATACTTGACCTAATATATATATACCCCGTATGTATGAACAGGCATAGATAGAAAAATACGCGAATTCAAAAAGGACGAGCCGCCGTCGAGCCCGATCCCGATCTTGCTCCGCCGATCGTCTCCGACGTTAGCGCCGTTGTCGCCATTGTTGATCTCAAGTTGCTCCAGATCTACGTCGACAGAAGCTTAGGCTAGCATAGCGTCTCACGCGTCTAACCAGAGATCCCTTGTCTCTTGATTCGTAGATCGGGAAAAACTTCCCCGTCCGAATCGATCGAGACGATCGATCCTAGTGTGACCGTTGGAAGACCTTGCTTCCTTTGCTACGAAGTTTGAATCACTAGCACAGCAGCTGCTCTCCGTCGCCGCCGCTTACTCCGTGAACCTAGCCGCCGTACGAAGCCGCCGTTGGTTTCGGGAAGGTTCAATACAAGTGAGATCTAGGGTTGTGAACTCTTCGTTGACTTCAAGAACACGTCGTCGAACGAAGAGGGACACCTTTGTCTCCAAAAGTTGTTTGTATTTCTTACAAGCTATTTTCAATTTCTTTGTAAAGGACCGATTGGTCTCTAGTTGTAAGGGTTGGGTGCAACCCGTGTTGTGGGAGTGGTGACTCCTACGTGTGGAAGGGTTCCTTCCGTTAGTGCAAGGATTGGATTTCAATCTGTTGGTGAAGTGACCGAGTCGTCCCTGGTTGGGAGATAGGTCGAAGGGGGAAAGTGGACGTACCCAAATCGGGGAACCACTATAAATTGCCTGTGTCCTCTCTGTGCTTTGTTGTTTTATTTTCTTGTGCAGGTATAATTTCAATTCCGCTAACACGCTGCAAAGACACCTATTCCCCCCCCCCATAGGTGAAGGTAGTTGACATTAGGTGGACTTTCACACCTCATGCCCTTCATAAACCCCCAAAGTTCAACCCTAGGGTTTGAACTAGGGTCCTAGGGCAAATCCACCCTAATCCATCCCATAATACATGGGAGGGTGTTTACTAATATAACACATCAGGGGACTAAGTATCAACCTCTGTTGAGGTGACTTGGCCCATTAAACCCACAAAGGACATTTTGACCTAATTATCCCTTTTTGATCCAACTTAGGCTTTGCTTATTGAACTAAATCATCTCCAAATGGGATTAAAATTTATACAGAGCCTTATAATGACCCCAAGGACCACTCACCAAAATTTGGGAGGGTTTGAAGGTCATTAGACCTTTCAAATAATTCATACATGAATTATTAAATTTCTACAAAAACTTTAGGAAAATGTTTTCCAAAAATTACCATTTTTGATATATTCTAGGTATAGGTAAGAGTGACCCTCATCCAAATTTCATGTCATTTTGATAGTTGGATTGATGGGGCACTGAAAATAGTCTTTGGTCTATCCTAGGTATAGTACTCACCAAAATGAGTGATCTGGTCAAAACACTTACCCAAATGGATTAAAACCAATTTTAAATTAAAGTAGACCCATAGAGCTATAATTTTCATGTTCACCATTTTCTCTGATTAAACCACTAAGTATTTTTAAATTAATTCCTAAGATGACTGATTTTTAAGGGCAGAAAATACATTAAATATAATATATATTACTTGATCTTGCACAGATCTTGACGCAAATCCGACGATTGCTGGTTTTCTTCTTCCTCCAGCCGACGGGTGAGATTTACCCGACCTGGAGCATCTTCCAACCATATTTCCTGGCCACCCGGCCACCTCCCTGGCCGGACACCGCCGCCACCACCTTCGTTGAGGTGGGGGGCTATCGCCGGGCGGTAGCACGGCTGCCAGAGGGGTCGTTTACGGTAAAACCGACCATGAATTTTTTTTCTCAAAAAATTAGGAAAGCGGAAGCTTTGATCGGGTTCAATTGAGCCCAATTCTTATTCTAAATGAATCCTAGGATCTATCCACAGAAGGAGAGGAGGAGGACCTTATTGGAGGGCCGGAGGCGGGCCGATCTTCGAGTTGTCATGGCCGGTGGTGGCGCCGATCGGATTTTTGCAACAGCACAGTCAACTGGCTCGCTTACTTCAGGTGAGATGTGGAAACTGCTCCCCTTTGTATGGTGAGGCTTTTAGAAGCATCAGTTGGGGAAGGGGAAGGGCCTAACACTAATGGACATCAATGGCCATTAAAAGAGATTTTCAACCATGGCATTGGGGGGTGAACCTGGCACAAATTGGCCAGAAAATGGCTGGAAACTCCTCCTCTCCCCCAGAGGAGTTGAATCCAATAATAAAGGGTGGCCCTTCGCTTCCCTATGCCATGGATGGCCTTCTCCCATCACTTTCTCTCTCCTCCACTAAAGGGGCAAAATAGAGTTTTCTCTCTCCTAGTCATAAAGGCCGATATTAATCTCTCCTCCATCCTATTGTCACCCCACTAACTCATATTAATAATAAAAATGAGGTTAGCCCAAGTGGGGGAAATGGGTTTGAGCTTTGGTTAGCCCATTTGGGCTAGTTTGACCTAACACTAGAGTAGAGTTGACCTTGGTTAACATGACCATTTGGGTTGACCCCAATGGGTCCTTGGTGACCCATTGGCCTCCCCTAAGGTCTAGGAATACTTGGGTAGGGTTGTTTGGGCATCTTGGGGGTCACTTGGCCCTCAGTTAGGGCACTTTGACCTTTTTGGGGCTATGGTTGACTTGGGTAACCTTAGCCTCTTTGGTTGACCCCAATGGGTCCTTGGTGACCCATTGGCCTCCCTTAGGGCTTGGGAAGGTCTAGGTGGGTCCCTTTGGCCAAGGGAAGGTCAGTTGACCATGCATAAGCTTAGTTTGACCTAATTAGGGTGTGGATTGACTCTGGTCAACTTGACCATTTTAGTTGACCCTAATGGGTCTCTATGGCTCTAATGAACCCTCTAACAGGTTAGTGATGTTGTGTTGGGGTCATGGTGTCATGGTGAAGCCCTATGATTATCCCTAAACTAGTAATTGGAATTTTACTATTTGCAGACCAATGTGGTTCACACACTAGTTCCCAAGTTCACCCCATCCTTTTGACACATCTCAGGGTTTTGTCATGACCCACTCATGACAAAACCATCCTAGGGGTCTAGAAATCTGAAGGATGTTACAAATCCTAATACATAAAAATAAAAAATTTGTCCTCGAAATTCAAGCCTACGGGGTTTTAAATATGAGAAGTAAAATATAACATTCCGAGAGGTTTATAGGGAATACCTGATGTGAAAAGCTCCGAGTATCTTTGCTGCATCAAGTCCTATGGCTCCCACGTGTGCTCCTCTTATCCATGATTCCTCCACAAGACATTGACCAGCGGAACCTTCTTGCGTCGCAAGACCCGCATCCCAGTATCGTCTATCCGGATCGGCTCCAGGTGCACCAATCGATCAGAAGCTATGGGCCCATCTGTCATCGTAATCTGTTGCTCCGGCCAAAGTAGATCTCTCCTGGGGGAGGAGAGGTGGAAGACGTCGTGCAAACTCGTTAGCTCTGGCGGCAGCTCTAGTTTGTACGCCAAGGGACCGATCCACTCCAGGATCCTATAAGGCCCCATGTATATCGGACTGAGCTTCTTCCGACCACGCACCCGCAAGACTCCATGCATCAGTCGTATCTTCAGAAATACCCGATATCCTACCTGAAACTCTACCTTATGATGTCGAGCATCGTAATACTTAGTTTGCCTACTCTGGGCCTCTAACATCCTGTCATGTATCAATCGCACCTGAGCATCCGCATCCTCGACGAACTCCGAGCCCAGTGCCTTCAGATCCTCATCCTGGATCAAAGACAAAGGAGTCCAGCATCTCCGCCCGTATAAAGCCTCATAATGGGTCATGCTGATGCTGGACTGTGCTCTGGTTGTCTCCTGCTTGGAGTCCCATACGAAGAGGTGGTGGAAGACGCTGTTGGACACGACTTTTGCTGATAGGGAGGTTGCGGAGGTCACTTGGGAGGAGTTCAGGGCCGCACTGCTGGAGCATTTCGTTCCGCAGTCGGCTAGGGATGATTTGGAGGAGCGGTTCTTGCAGCTGAAGCAGGGTACTCGACCGTGGTGGAGTACCATCGAGAGTTTGACCACCTGGCCCGGTACGCAGATTCCTACCAGCTGGACGAGGCAGGGTATATCAGGAGGTTCTACAAGGGCCTGCGGGAGGACCTGAGGGAGGCCCTCTTGTTTGTATCTGACGGTCCCATCTCCCGGATTTTGGAGATGGCTAAAAGGATTGAGGCGGATTGGCACACCACCCGGGGCCGGAAGCGGCCAGCAGAGGATCAGGGACGGAGAGGTAGGAATGACCAACGGCGAGGTGCTGTACCAGAGGGGAGGAGGACAGAGGACCAGCCTCGTCAGGACGTGAGGCCGGAGCCGAGGGAACAGGTGGTATGGCCCCTCCACCCCTTCGGATGCAGGAGATGCCGAGACCCAATGGCGTATCCCCAGAGTGCTTCCTTTGTCATCAGATTGGGCACATACGGAGGAACTGCCCCATGAGGGGGGCACCACCTCCAGCACATCAGGGCGGCCCACCAGCTCAGTATTACGGAGGCCGAGGGCGCGGCCGCGGTCGAGGATACCAGGGGGAAGATCGTAGACAGGGAGAGAGCAGGTATATGCCTTGGACCTTGCACAGCCGCGGAACCCGAGCAGGTCATCGCAGGTATGCCGAAATGTTTTCTTTGTTTTCATAGAATTTCCCCTTTAAGTTGTTAAACTTAGAACCACACTAGATAGATTAACCAGGAAAGAAAACTCTTTATAGAACCCTGAGATATTTAATCACCCCAGGTATAGTCTTCATCAGTGGCAAGCCTGCCCGCACGCTGTTCGATACTGGAGCTACTCACTCCTTTGTGTCGGAGTCGTTCGTAGAAGGGCTGGAAGGTGTGGAGCTTCACAGGCTCGAGGATGAGGGTGCGACTACCGATGGATCAGAGCTCCTTACCACGGATCACTGCAATATGGAGGCAGAGATTGGTGGAAAAGCGTTCGAGGCTCCAGCGACAATTTTGAAGCTGACAGACTACGATCTGATCCTGGGCATGGTATGGCTGCATTGGAACTATGCCCAGATTGACTGCCAGGCAAAGAGGATCACCGTGAGACACGGGGACTCTTTCATTACATCGAAGGTATAAGACCTGTCTCTCGTATACTCTTATCTTCGGTACAGGCCGTTAAGGCCCATCTGCAGGAGGTCTATCAGATTCTTTTTGAGATCGGAAGTCAAGGAGTCGGTGACAGACATTCCGGTGGTGCGAGATTTCGCTGACATCTTTCCAGAGAAACTACCAGGACTACCGCCACACCGAGAGCAGGATTTTCAGATACAGCTTGTGCCAAGCCGGCGTCTAGGGCCCCTTATCGGATCCAAAGGAGTTGGCAGAATTTCGGACTCAGTTGCAGGAATTGGTGGAGGCAGGTTTTGTCAGACCGAGTTCCTCGCCATGGGGAGCACCGTCCTGTTTGTGAAGAAGAAGGATGGGACACTCTGCCTGTGCATCGATTACCGAGCACTAAACAGGCTGACCGTCCGGAATACCTATCCGCTCCCACGGATAGACGAACTATTCGACCAATTGGAGGCCCATTATTTCTCGAAGCTGGATTTGAGATCAGGATACTACCAGCTGCGGATCCAGGAGGAGGACATCCCGAAGACGGCCTTTAGTAGCAGATATGGCCTGTATGAGTTTACCGTGATGCCCTTTGGGCTCACGAATGCTCCGTCGGCGTTCATGAGTCTCATGAACCGGGTTTTCGAGGCCTACTTGGATGTTTTCGTCATAGTATTCATAGACGACATCCTGATCTACTCTAGGACGGAGGAGGAGCACAGTATGCAAAGTCACAACAAATCCTCCAGTGTCTGATTGGTGTGCTCTGTCTGTCCATTCGTCTTAGAGTGAAAGGAGGTATTGAATGTCAATCGGGTCCCCAAATAGGCCTGGACCGACCTCATCTCCTTAGACGTAAATCATCCATCACGATCGGACATTATCGTCCTCGACACTCCATGGTATCAGGCGAACTGCTCTACAAACCTCCGCACCAATTTACCTACTGAAGCGTCCATCCTGATCGGTAGAAATCTGGCCACCTTCGTCAGTCGGTCGACGATCACCAATATCGAGTCGTTCCCTGCATGTGACCAAGGAAGACCATGTATGAAATCCATGGCGATATCATCGAACTTCCACTTTGGCACTGGAAGTGGCTGCAACAGCCCGACCGGACTCTTACACTCGACCTTTACTAACTGACAGGCCTCGCAATGGGTCACAAAGTACGTGATGTCCCTCTTCATGCCCGGCCAGTACATCATCCTCTTCAGGTCGACCGTCATCTTGGTGATGCTTGGGTGCACCGAGTACCTGTTGTAGTGAGCCTCGGTCAGAATATCCTCCCAAATCCTGCCCCTGGCTGGTATGTACACCCGTCCTCTAAAGCATATCAACCCATATCTCTCTGTATACTTCCTGGTTGTGCCTGCCTCCAAAGCCCTGAATATTGGCTCCAACTTATCATCGCTTCTATGCTTGGCCCTAATGCGATCTCGAATATCATCGGTAGTGCTCATCGCGGCCAGATACTCCTCATAAAGTTCTGAGTCATCCGAGGACACCAAGGTAATCTGCATATCCTCCATCATCCGCACCAGCTCCATGGCCATCAACTGGGACTCTGCTCCTAAAGTGGTGGCACTCCGGCTCAGTGTGTCCGCTACCACATTCGCCTTCCTTGGGTGATAGTGTATCGTATACTCGTAATCAAATAGAAATTCCACCCATCGCCTCTGGCGGACATTCAACTCATTCTACATATCAACATATTTCAAATTCTTGTGATCCGAAAATATGTCGCAGTGCACCCCATAAAGGTAATGTCGCCAAATCTTCAGACCGAACACCACTGCTCCCATCTCCAAGTCATGCACATGGTAGTTCTGCTCGTGCTACTGCAGCTGGAGGGAGGCGTATGCAATCACATGTCCATGATGCATCAGTACAACGCCTATCCCTTGAAATGACACATCAGTATACACCTGAAAGCCTTCCTTCCCAGACGGGAGAGCGAGGATAGGGGTCGACGTAAGCCAACCTTTCAACTCTTGGAAGGCCGTCTCACACTACGGCGTCCAAATGAACAGAGTGTCCTTCTTTGTCAAGGAAGTGAGTGGAAGGGCTATCTGAGAGAATCCCTTCACAAAATTCCGGTAATACCCGGCCTATCCCAGAAAACTTCGGACATTCGTGGCCATCTTCAACTGAGGCCAGTCTCGCACTGCCTGAATCTTTGTGGGATCTACTGCCAATCCTGTCCCACTGATGATGTGGCCTAAAAAGGCTACCTCCGTCAGCCAAAATTGGCACTTGCTAAACTTGGCATATAACTAGTGCTCCTGAGCTTCTCTAAAGTCAAGGCCAGATGTTGCACATGCTCCTCCTTCGTCCTCGAATAAATGAGAATGTCATCTATGAATACAATGACAAACCTGTCAAGGTATGGCTCGAGCACCTAGTTCATCAAGCTCATGAAAGCTGATGGCGCGTTCGTGATCCCAAAGGGCATCACGATAAACTCGTACAGGCCATATCTACTGCTAAATGCCGTTTTCGGGATGTCTTCTTCCTGGATCCCTAACTGAAATTACCCTGACCTCAAATCCAGTTTCAAGAACCAATGTGCTCCCACTAGATGATCAAATAATCCGTCGATCCTTGGCAGTGGATAGGTGTTTCGGACTGTCAACCGGTTTAGTGCACAATAGTCGATGCACAACCTGAAAGTCCCATCCTTCTTCTTCACAAACAAGACCGGAGTTCCCCAAGGCGAGGAACTCGGCCTAACGAATCCAGCCTCCACCAGCTCCTTCAACTGACTCCTGAACTCCACCATCTCCTTTAGAGCCATCTGGTAGGGAGCACTAGACACTAGTTTAGCTCAAGCACCAACTGAATATGAAAATCCTTCTCCCGGTGCGGCGGAAACCCTGGTAGCTTCTCTAGAAACACATCCGCAAAGTCCCGCACTACAGACATATTGACAACCGTCGTCTTGGCCTCGACCATCTCGAAGAATACCTAATATACCTCATCTCCCTGCCTATGGGCCTTGACGGCCTGAATAGAAGATAACATCTTACGAGAGATGGGAGAAATACCTTCGAAGGTCACGAAGGTGCCATCATAACTCAGTACAACCTTCTTCGTCGGGCAATCTATCTTGGCATGGTTTCAAGTGAGTCATGTCATGCCTAGAACCAGGTCGAGGTCTGACATCCTCAAGACCGTATCTGGGGCCTCGAGTGTCAGTCCATCAATAGTCACCTTCAGGAGGCACTTAGCAGTAGCTAAGACCTCCGTCCCGTTGGGGATACGTGCCCTCCTAGCGACTCCCGAATAATTCATGACTCCTTCCAGTCCCTTTACGAACTCCTCAGAGACGAAATTGTGCGACGCCCCCGTATCCACCAAGGTGTGGGCAGGTTTGCCGCACACCATAACTATTCCTATTTATTTAGATAAGGTTAGGTAACTGAACCTAGGGTTTTCTTTCCTAGTATGCTAATATTGTTTGTTATTCCAAAAGTTCCAAAAGTAAATAACCACAAAAATTACTAGCATACCTGCAATCACCCTGCCCGGTCCCGAGGTGGAGCCAAGTCCAGAGCATACACTTGCTCTTGCTCCCTCTCTTGCCTCGGATCTCTGCCCAACACTACAACAAATATGGACATCAACCAAATTTTTTTGGCAACGTTTGTTTAAATGTTGCCATTGTTTTTAGTTTTTGCAACGTTTTTCATACCAAAATGTGTCTAATAATTTTACCTCTGATCTAATTAATTATGAGTTTTTGCTCGAATTGTGACTAGATATTTTCCTCTCAAAATTGCCTATTTTTTAGTTTGGCATTGCTAAGGCTTGCAACATTTTACACTACGAAACATGGCCAAAGCGCGCCACATTTATTAACGTAAATGTCGCTAATGTCAGTCGGTGGATGTATAAAAAAATCCCGCGAAAACTTTTGGCGACGGTTGTATTCGCGACGCCTGCGGCATGCACGACATTTATAAAAACGTTGTGAAAACATTAACGACATTTGAAAAACGTCTCCAGTGCCTCTTAAAAACGTCGCTGATGTCCATATTTGTTATAGTGCTAGAAACCACGTCCTCTTCCACGACCTTGTCCTGCAAACTGCTGAGCGGGCGGGGCAGTCTGTGGTGCCGATAAAGGCGCTCCTCTCATAGGACAGTTCCTTCGAATGTGCCCTACCTGACGACAGTTGTAGCACTCGGGCGGGGGAAATTCCACACCCCCAGGCCTCTGTATCTCCCACATTTGAAGAGGTTGAGGGTCCAATACCACTTGCTCCCTCGGCTCCTGTCTCACCTCCTGGCGGGGTTGGTCCTCTGCCCTTCTCTCCTCAGCAAAGCGGCCCCTCCGTTGATCATTCTTGCCTCCCCGACCCTAATCCTCAGTTGGCCTCTTCTGGCCTCGAGTCGTGTGCCAATCTGTCTCCATCCTCTTTGTCATCTCCAAAATCCGAGGTATATGCCCATCAGATACAAACAGAAGAGTCTGTCTCAGAACCTCTCGAAGGCCCTTATAGAACCTCTTGGTGTACCCCACTTCGTCCAGCTGATAAGAGTCTGCAAATCGTGCCAAGTGATTTAACTCCTGGTGGTACTCCACCACCGTCCTGTTTCCCTGCCTCAGCTGCAGGAATCTTTCTTCCAGCTCATCTCTTGCCAAATGTGGGACGAAGTGCTCCAACAGTACAGCCCTGAACTCCTCCCAAGTAATGTCAGCAACCTCCCGATCTGCAAATGCCGTATCCAAAAGAGTCTTCCACCACCTCTTGGCATGAGACTCCAAGCAGGAAACCACCAAAGGCACCCTCTCCTCCCACGAGCACTGTATACTTGTCAGCATCTCGAACATAATATCAAGCCATTCTTCCATCCATACTGCTGACTCTGTCCCCATATAAGATGGGGGAGAGAGTCCTCAGAAGATACTCAACCAATTGGCCCCTGGGTTCAGCTGTAGAGCCGGAGCCTGCTGGGCCCTGAAAGCCTCTAGAATGGCCGTCAAGGTCTGTCCTACCTCCGACTATAAAAATGGAGTGGGAGCCGGGGGAGGTGGTGCAACATTCGGAGTTTGCTGAGCTCCGCCCTGCGGTGTAAGATGTGTCGGGGGCTGCATAACAAAGGTCAATTGTAAGAAATTTGACCTAACCTAGTCAAAAGTGGACAATTACATGTGATCCCCCATATGGGCACACCACAGCTTCTGCTGCCTAGTTTGTCCCCAAACTAAACTTGAGCGGGGGTGACCCAGGGCTATTGGACTTCTACTTTTCCGATCAAGGTTTGCTCTGATACCAGTTTGTAAGACCCCATTTTTTTCTTTTAAACTACGGGGGTCTTAAGCCCAGAACTGCCGCTTTGCGGTGACACCAACACACCCGGGAAGGTAGTCACTACAAAACGTCAATCCTACCGGCCATACCGATCGCAGAAAAGTAGAATAAGTATATAGAGTAAATGAGTAAAGTAAAACTCAATACTAGTCCACCAGAATCACATATATATAATAAGTCTCTACGAAAGGAGAGTCCACAGAAAAGAATAAGCAAAGTACTAAAGATGGATCCTGCCCGTTACATCAAGATCCTCACTATAAGTCACGCAATGCTGAAGCAAATCTATAATAACTACTAATGATCGAGACTCACAGTCCCTGTTGGCTGGACTCTAGTGCTAGACTGTCCCGTCTCTATGCGCACCGACCTCTAGGGCTGCGTCTCCTAGTTCGGCTCCACAATCCCCTAAAATGATTTGGTCAACGACCGTTAGTATAAAAAGACTAAGTCCTATCATCCCCCACCCCTCCTCCAATGGCTCCTAGACACCGAGCGGGGAGGAGGAAAGGGAAGGTAATGAAGGTGGAGAGTAACAAAGTAAGCAGGTGACGGCGAAACTAGTCTATCATGAATATATAATTACAACAATTATAAGTAAGCAGTAGTAGGTGAGCAGTATAACAACACACAAAAACAAGTGAGCAAGTATAGTATGAAAAGGTAATTAAGTAACCATGACCTACAAGAATGCCCATACAAACTTATAGACCAAGGGGTCATTTTGTAAGGCCTATTGTATAAAGCGTCTCATACAACTTTATACAATAGGTGTTAGGGGTTATATGCAATGATGATGCTATGACATGCAAGTATGTCATGATGTGAATATGTAAGTGCAACTCAAACACTTGACTCTGTGCACACAGACCTTTAGTTCCCCCTTTCTAGAGCCTAACCTCTCAGGATACCTCCGTAGTGGTAAAAGGAAGCAGTGGGTTGGGCCTCGCCCACCTCTAAACCAATATAACACTACCAGTCAGACCTATCATACGCCTCAACGCTGGAGCACTAAGCGGAGCTCCTGCGTACTCTTGCCGGTTGCGCACCAGACTTTATCTGGCCAAGTGCAAAACTACACCTGCCGAGCCAACGTATTGGTGTCGGTGTGACGAATCTCCAATACCGATGACCCGCCACCTTATATCTTATGCACATGCAATATTAATGTATTTCCCACCGAACCAAAGCTCCCCGGACTAACCCGTCCGTCTCAAAACAATCCGAGTCATCGGCTCGTCGGGCTAACCTGCCCATCACCAAAACCACCGAGCCAACCGCTTGTGAGACCTAACCTAACTCCCACAACACCAGGGAGTGTGAGTGTAAGTATAACCCTAGAGTATTTCTAATTACTCTTCCATTCCATTTAGTCTTACGGTTTACGTTAACCCTGCACTGCCCAAGGCATTCCTCGTGAAGTGCTCTCGAGGGCACTAGGAACTACGATGGGCTGAAGCACAAAGCTCCCTTTCGCAAGGCACTTACTGTTATTGGTTAATACCTGATTCCCGATCCGTTTTAATATTACTCTGGATCTAACCCTAGTGTGTTTTGACTCTCTCTCTCTCTACACAGGAAAGACGATCTTTCGTCGGTCCCGAGCACCTCCTAACCCTATTCAACCCAGCACTTTCTTCATCATGATTCCTAAAGATTAACCTATTTCCACTCACCAAAACTACTAAACCATTAAAGCCCAACTCCCTAACCTCATTTTACATGTCATCACAATTTTCTGCAGTTTTACTATACGCAGACCAACCTAAGCTATATGATATACATGATAGGAGGTACTTCAAATTTTCATTAAAATGCCCTAAAATATTTATTGGGGGCCTATCATGATATATTTAGCCTAAATCCAGAAACTTGGAATTTTCCTAAATAATTTGGCATTTAATTAATTTTTCCAAAAATTGGTCCATGGGTGATTTGAACATGAAGTACTAAATTTACTTAAGATCTGACCATACAAAAATTTTTAACCCTATAGGACTGCAAGATATCACTGAATACCAAATTTCATAGATTTTCATGAAGGAATTATTCTCTAAATAATTAAGCCAAGATAACTCAACTAGTTAGGGGTAATGAAGGAAGTAACTAGGTGTGAAAAAAAAAACCGGGCCTGACGGGCTGGCCCGAGCCCGGCCCGGTCAAAGCCCGGTTCAGGCCCGAACCGGGTCGAGCCCTTACCTGGGGCCCTGAAAGGGCCCCGATTTCAAGCTATTACCCGGCCCGGTCCGGGCTGGGTAAAGCCCGAAAATCGGGCTAGCCCGAGACCGGGCCGGCCATAGCCTGATCCGATCTCGGGCTAGGCCCGATTGAGCCTAACGGCTCATTTTAAGAGCCGTTAGGCTCTTCATGGCAGCATGGCTGCCACGTGGCAGCCATGCTGCCATGAGAGCAGCCAACGGCTCTCAAAATGAGAGCCGTTGGCTGCTATTATTATTATATTATTATTAATATTAATTAATTAATATATTATAATATTATATTATTATATAATTATAATATTATATTATTATATATTATTAATTATTTTATTATTTTAATATTTTTTAATATTATTTAAATTAAAAAAATAAAAAATAAAAAATAAAAAAAATCCTATAAATACCCCCCCGACCCCCTTCTCTTTTTTCTCACACACACTCTCTCTCACTCTCTCTCTCTCTCTCTTAGCTCTCCCAATGGCGTCGTCTTCCCAAAATACGGCTGCGGTAGTGGAGCATAATCGTAGAGCGAGTATTTGGGAGCATTTCGAGATGGTCCTAGTCGGGACCGAAAGGAGAGCGCGCTGCAAGTTGTGCTCGAAGCTGGTATCCATCACCGGCAACTCGACGCTTGTTAGACACCAGAAGTCTTGCGTGTCGAAACAAGCTCCTCCCGAGTCAAGTCAAGCCCAAATTTCTGGAGCAGGACAGATTTGGACGTACGATCAAATGCGATAGTGAGAGCTGCAGGCGCAGTTCGTCATCAAACGCGGGCTGCCATTCATCGTCTTCGACAATGACGACGTGACGGAGTACATACATGGGGGGCTTCAACCCAAATACCAAAAGGTTAGTAGAATTACTTTAAGGCGTGACGCACTTAAATTTTATTTAGCAGTAAAAGAAGAATTAATAAACTATTTTGAAAATTTCGAAGGACGTGTGAGTCTAACGAGCGACGTTTGGACGAGTAATTTAAATTTAGGATTATCTTATCTTTGCATCACTTGTCATTGGATTGATCCCATTTCGTGGGAGCAAAATAAACGCGTAATATGTTTTACAGGTTTTGAATACCCGCACACGGCTGTAGCTTTATATAAAGTTATTATGAAATGTGCGCGGGAATTTAAAATTAACGATAAAATACTTAGTATTTCTCTTGATAACGCCGCCAATAATGGCGCCGCAATTGAATTGTTAAAACGGGATTTAAAACCATTTCTCAACGGCGCGTTTTTTCATACTAGATGTGTTTGTCACGTCCTAAATTTAGTTGTACAGGATAGTTTAAAGGAAATGGAAGAATATATTAATAAAATTCGAAACATGTTAAAAACTATTTATTGTACTAAACAACGAGCTGAAGATTTTAGAAAATTTTGTAAAGCACAAGGTCAGAGATATTTGAAACCCGAATTTGATATGCCGGTTAGATGGAACTCAACCTATAAAATGTTAAAAAGAGCCGTTCTACAAAAAGAAATTCTAATGGAATATTATAGTTTGCTTAATATTGAACACAATTTAGGTGAAAATGATTGGGATATTATAGAACATTATCTAGATTTACTAAAGTGTTTTTATAGGGCCACTGTTTCTTTATCTGGAGTGTATTATCCAACGAGCGCATTAGTAATTGAACATTTCGTACATATCACACAAAAATTTAGTTATTATAGACAACACGAAGGTTGGGCTCCTTTAATTAAAATAATGGAAGAAATTTTTTAAAATATTATAGAGCTATACCGCCTATGTTTTCGTGCGCCGCCGCTTTAAATCCGCTACTTAACGTAGAAGGCGTAGAAAATTTGATCGATGAAATCAATACTAATCTAACCTTAAATATAAATTATGATGATGATGACCCCGTTAGTACTACAAATTTTACTACTTTTTTTACACAAAGTTATAATTATTACAATAACTTATACGGGTCACGACCCCGCGAAGAAATAACACAACCCAAAACAAAGGATAGTCTTAAAAATAAAATTTTAGATTTAGCTTCTAGGAAAAAATCGCGCACATCTGGTAGTTTAGATGAATTAGGATTATATACAAAAACACAATTTAGCGATTTTATGAATTCGGACGAGATCGAAAACTTCGATCTCTTAAATTGGTGGAAAGGTAAAGCTAATACCTATCCTGTTTTGGCCTATATGGACCGTGATTTACTAACTATCCAAGCTAGTACAGTAGCTTCGGAGTCCGCTTTTTCTCTTAGTGGCAGGGTTTTGAACGAGCAGAGGAGCCGGCTTAACGAAGAATTGCTGGAGATTTGCATATGCTACAAGGACTACTTGGATGCTATGAAGAGGAAGCAACACATAACAGCATTGGAGGATAGCTCGGAGGAGATAGAAGACGAAATTGACACAATGAATCTACAAGATGATTAAATCGGGCAATCTTAAATTCTTAATGTAATTTTTTTTGATATATGTAAATTTTTTTAATTAAATTTTATAAGAATCATAAGTTTGTATTTTGTATTTTGTGCAATTGTATGACTTAGATTTTGTATTTTAATATTAATAAAATTTTTTGATTAAATTTTTTGTGCAATTGTATGACTACTTGAAATCTTGGATGCTATTAAAATTAAGTATTATTTTTTCATTTTTTGGATATATAAATATTAAATATAAATATATAATAATTAATAATAATTAATAATATAATATATAAATAATAAATATATATTTAATAAATTTTTAATTAATAGTAATAAACTAATAAATATATATTATAATATATTATAACTATTTATAATAATATAAATTATAATATAACTATTTAGTTATAACTAATAAATATATATTATAAATTTATAGTAATATATAAAATTAATAATTAATAAATATATATTATAACTAATCTAACCTTAATATAATTTATAATTATTAATTTTATTTATATATAAATTATAATTATACTAAAATAATTAATAAAAAAAAGAAAATCGGGCCGGCCCGGTTCGGGCCCGAGACCGGCCCGGTTCGGGCCCGAGACCGGCCCGGTCCTGCCCGGCCCGGCCTGAAGGGCCGGAGCAGGCAGCATATTTTAGCTGCCTGCCCGGCCCGGACCGGCCCGATTGTAGGGGAGGACCGGGCCGGCCCGGCCCGATATATGAAAAAGCCCGATCGGGCCCGGTCCGGGCCAGCCCGATCGGGCTTTTTGTTCAGGACTAGAAGTAACATAAATACTAGTCCAAAATTTATACAAAATTTAACAGAACTCTATAATGATTATAAAACCTTACTGACTAAGTTTCATGCAATTCCAAGATCATTAAACCATATAGAAAAATTCCTCAATAAAATCCATCATGGTGCACTTTGTGAAGGAAAATCCTTGTAATCTGAACTAAACAACATGAGGTAATTTTTCCAAGCTTCTTTATGCCCTAAAAAGTCATCTGGCTAAGTAACACAATTTTTCAGCAAGCTATACTATTTAACTTCTATTTTTCAAAGTAAGGTGCACTAGTTTACTTTACACATGATGTACTAAGAAGAAATGTTCAACTATTCCAAATAATTAACTAGTGCGCCTAAATGACATTTGATTAGCCTTTCCAGAGTTTCAAATCATTCTAAGATATTTAAACCATAGTTACATCAATATCATCAAAAAGGGCAAGATGAAGGTTATAACTACAAGGGTGAGCTACTGTTATTTAAACACCCTATCATAAATTACAGAGGTTAATAGCACTATAACATTACCACTACCAAAATATCATAAAGATCCAAGGTCACATGACCCATTAAATATTCTCTAAGGTGTATAGACCTAAAAATTTACTAAGTGGTTTAAGTGGGGTGCAAGTGTACCAATAGCACCAAATCCCTTCCTAGGGCATTTAACCACCCTATGATCGCATGCACTACACACCAAGTCCATCTAAGGGCATAGCATCCCATGCCGTTCACAAACCCCCAAAGTTCAATCATAGGGTTTGAACTAGAGTCCTAGGGCAAATCCACCCTAATCCGCCCCATAATCCATGTGAGAGTTTTTACTGACATAACACATTAGGGTACCAAGTATCAACCTTTATTGAGGTGACTTGGCCCCTTAAACCAACAAGGGACACTTTGACCTAATTACCCCTTTTTGGTCAAACATAGGGTTTGCTTATTTCCAAACGAAATCATCTCCAAATGGGATTAAAATTTATACAAAGCCTTATGATGACCCCAAGGACCACTCATCAAAATTTTGGAGGGTTTGGAGGTCATTTGATCTTTCAAATAATTCATACATGGATTATTAAATTTATACAAAAACTTTAATAAAATGTTATTCAAAAATTCCCATTTTTGGATATGTTCTAGGTATAGGTAATTGTGATCCCCTTCCAAAATTTCAAGTCATTTTAATGGCTAGATTGATGGGGGCACTCAAAATAGTCTCTTGTCTAGCTCAGGTATAGTCCTCACCAAAATGAGTGATTTGGTCAACACACTTACCCAAATGGGTTGAAACTCATTTTAAATTAAAGTAGACCCATAGAACTATAATTTTAATGTTGACCATTTTCTCTGATTATGCCTCTAAGTATTTTTTAATTAATTTCTAATATGACTGAATTTTAAGGGCAGAAAATACATTAAATATAATATATATAACTTGATCTTGCACAGATCTTGACGCAAATCCAATGATTGTTGGTTTTCTTCTTCCTCCAGCCGATGGGTGAGATTTACCCGACATGGAGCATCTTCCAACCCTATTTCTCGGCCACCCGGCCACCTCCCTAGACGGCCATTGCCGTCACGACCTTCATTGAGGTGGGGGCTATCGTCGGGCGGCGGCACGGCCGCCGGAGGGGCCGTTTCCGGCGAACCTAACCATGAATTTTTTCCCGAAAAACCAGGAAAGCGGAAGTTTGATAGGGCTCAATTGATCCTGATTCTTATTCTAAATGAATCCTAGGATCTATCCACAGAAGAAGGAGAGGAGGAGGACCTTATTGGAGGGCTGGAGGCAGGCTGATATTTGAGATGACATGGTCTGTTGTGGCACCAATCGGATTTTTGCAACAACACAAGTCAAATGGCTCGCTTCCTTCAGGTGAGATGTGGAAACTTCTCCCCTCTGAATGGTGAGGCTTTTAGAAGCATCAGTTGGGGAAGTGGAAGGGCCTAGCACTAATAGCCATCAATGACCATTAAAGAAGATTTTCTGCCATGGCATGGGGGGGTGAACCTGGCTCAATTTGGCCGGAAAATGGCTGGAAACTCCTCCTCTTCCCTGGAGGAGTTGAATCCAGCAATAAAGGGTGGCTCTTGGCTTCCCTATGCCATGGATGGCCTTCTCCCTCACTTTCTCTCTCCACCATTAAAGGGGCAAAATGGAGTTTTTCTCTCCTAGTCATCAAGATCGATTTTGATCTCTCCTCCAGCCTATTGGCACCCCACTAAATCATATTAATAATAAAAATGAGGTTAGACCAAGTGGGGGAAATGGGTTTGAGCTTGGGTTAGTCTATTTGGGCTAATTTGACCTAACACTAGAGTAGAGTTAACCTTGGTCAACATTACCATTTGGGTTGACCCCAATGGGTCCTTTTTGACCCATTGGCCTCTCATAAGGTCTAGAAAGACTTGGGTAGGGTTGGTTGGGCATCTTTGGGGTCACTTGACCCTCAGTTAGGGCACTTTGACCTTTTTTGGGCTAGGGTTAACTTGGGTCAACTTAGCCTCTTTGGTTGACCCCAATGGGTCCTTGGTGACCCATTGGCCTCCCTTAGGGCTTGGAAAGGTCTAGGGGGGTCCCTTTGGTTAAGGGGAGGTCAGTTGACCATGTATGAGCTTAGTTTGACCTGATTAGGGTTTCTGTTGACTTTTGTCAACTTGACCATTTTAGTTGACCCTAATGGGTCTCTATGGCTCTATTGGACCCTCTAACAGGTTAGTGATGTTGTGGTGGGGTCATGGTTTTATGGTGAAGCCCTATAGTCATCCCTAAGCTAGTAATTGGAATTCTACTATTTGCAGACCAAGATGATTCACACACTAGTTCCCAAGTTCACCTCATCCTTTTGACACTTCTTAGGGTTTTGTCATGACCCAGTCATGAAAAAACCATCCTAGGGGTCTATAAGTCTGAGGAATGTTACATAGGATTAGGCGTTGTATCAGTTGGTAATGTCCCTAGAGCTCTAATATTTAGTACGAATGCAATTTGCCCCAATTGTGTTTCAATTAAGCGCATGGCTCCTTCTAGACTAGAAAAACAGGATTCATAATTCTTCATAGACTCTAAGATGACTTCATCAGATAATTTCTGTGAAGGTCCTGTTTGATTAGGATTGTGATGTTGGTGAGGGTGATTGGAATTGTGGTTGAATAAGTGTAAAGGAGTAGACACAGAATTATTCTTCCATGACAAATTGGGATGGTTTCTCCACTCCGGATTATAGTTATTTGATTAGGTATTATGACCTTTTTTGCACTTCCCTCCTATATAGTTAGCGTCTTTGTTATGTCCTGAAAGTTGTTCAATGGTTAAAGTAGGACTAGCGGTGGACGGAGGAGTAACAATACTATTAACCTGTGGGAGAAATTGACTTTGGTTTAACGTCAAGGCGTCTAACCTTTTATTTATTGAATTAAATTGCGAAGTCATTTCAGCCATAAACGAGGTTAATTGGTCCACTTGGTATAATCCAATAGTAGAAGAAGAAGGCCCTTGCCGATCAACAAGTTGGTAATTATTAGAGGATAAATCCTCTAATATTGCATATGAATCTTCTGGGTATTTATTCATGAGTGACCCTCCCGCGGCTCCATCAACTTAAATTATGGTGGACGTTTGGAGACCATTATAGATGGTCCAAACTTGTTGGTGGATGGCTAAGCTATGGTGGGGACACTTACATTGTAGCTCTTTGAAACGTTCCCAAGCATCATCGAGGGTCTCTCCATTTCCTTGCATAAAAGTTGATATGTCTCGCTTCAACTTAGATGTTTTAGATGGGGGAAAGTATTTGCTAAAAAAATTCCCATCAAGCATGCCCAAGTGGTAATAGATCCGTTGGGTAGAGAATTTAGCCAATCATTTGCCCTCCCCTCTAGCGAGAAAGGAAACAGACGCAATTTAATGGCTTCTTCTGAAACTCCATTAATCTTGAACGTATCACAGATTTCTATGAACGTTCTCAAATGAGAATTGGGGTCTTCATGATTAAGGCCACCAAATTTACTATTTTTAATGAGTTGCATGACAATAGAATCGATTTTAAAATTATTGGCCTCGATTGCAGGCATAACAATACTAAATTGCAACCCTCCCTGTAGAGATATGTTGTAATCACAACATGCTCTCCTTTGCTCAAAAGGGTGCCCATTATGTTCTACCTAACCTCCTAAATCCTGACATTCCTGATGATTATCGTCTGGATTCATAGTTGAAGATTGGGTTTATTCTAAACGAAAAGACTTACGATTTCTCCTACACATCCTTTCAATCTCTAAGTTTAATGGCAATAACTCAGTGGACCAAAATCAGGACATGCACTAACAGAATAGAAAATAATAATAAAATAAAAAAACTACAAACAACTTAAAATACAACAGAATTAAAGTTTGACCTCCAAATACTAGGATTCATTAATATTATAAGAAAATAAACAATAGATTAATGGCACCTCCCCCGCAACCGCGCCAAAAACTTGATACACCCGAAACAGGTTATGCGTACTCTCGCAAGTGCACGTGCCATAAAAAGTAATAAAATGTGAGTGAGATCGTTCCCACGGAGAAGTGGTTAACCTAAGCTTGCAAGTACTAGCTACACCGTTCTTTAAATCCAAACAATACGATTAAAATTATTTTGAAAGTAATGAAAATTTTTTATAGAGATTTAATCTAACTTAACTTCAAACCAAAGCAAGAAATTCTCATGAATAATTTCAAAATTTCACACGAAGATTATTTCATCAAACAAACTTAAACAAAGAAGTGGACACCATCAAAGCACATATAGTACTATCCTCATACAAGGCTTGAGGATTTTAGTTCATGGCTAAAGAAGAGGAACACAGAATAAGATAGATCTTACATTCCATGCCTTCCGAAATTCGGATTTTCACTTTCTCACGGCTGGAATCCGCTTCTCCACCGTCAATAACCCTAAACTTGGTCTCCTCCTTCTCCAAAATGACAAGAGATAATGCAAAGATTCAAAAATCCCCCATATATGGTTATGGGGTCTCAAAAGATTTCCAAAAATTCTGACAAGAAACCTTCTTTCATTTCAAAAGTTGTCATAATTGATAAAATTTTTAAATTTCAAATTCGCATCCTTGTTACAACAAATTTTTATTTGTTGCAACAAATTCTGTTTTCTGCTTTTTACACTTAAAAAACTGCTCCTAATAAACTGTAAACTGGTTTTAACAAGTTCCTGGATGTTTCTTATACTTCCTCTTGACCGTGCAAGTGATATCTCCATGGCTCCCTATCATAAACACATCAAAACATTAAGAATACCAAGATCTTATTGTCAACATTCCATTATTCAATTATATAATAATTATATAATAATTTTAATCTTTTTTATTCAACATTTTATTCAAAAGGATGAAAATACATCACTAGGTAACTTCATTTTGTGAAGTTATCACACCCTCACACCTGAACCTTTGCTAGTCCCTAACAAAGATGGAACATCACGCACCAACGAGTGAGTGAACATCTCCCACATACAATTTCCATGTGACCTTACTCTTAACCAAAACCAATTTACTTGGGTGACGTGCCACAAAGATTGGTGACAATGTCAATCATCTAAATTTTCGAACTTGCGAAGATTCATTAGTGCGATAAAGAATAAAGCTTCATGGCAATTTCCTAGTGTTGTGTGTGTTATTCCTTAAAACCATCTATCCCCCCTTAAAATGACCTCCATAAGGAGAGTTGTGACATTTTTCCAATACGACTTTCATTTTCTCCTCCAGAATGCAATGTCTAATGACCTCATCTGCTCCAATTCTAAATAAAAATGGCTCATCCCATAAATACGAGCGTACTTGATGTAAAAACCTCTTCTTTTGTTGACATGATAAATCGGGTGGGAAGACTCTACTAACAATATAATTCACGTAGTCTACATACCAAGGTATGCATTGTTCGGTCACGGCCAATACCCACTCATCAGGAAATCTTTTATTAATTTCTGATCGCAATAGCGGATTAGAATATTCAATCCTAGAAAGATGATCCGCCACCGGATTATCTACTCCCTTCCGATCTTTAATTTCTAAATCAAACTCCTACAGCAGCAACACCCATCGAATCAATCGAGGATTAGCATCTTTCTTCTCCATAATATAGCGGATAGTTGCGTGGTCGGTGAATGCTATCACTTTGGTGCAAAGAAGATATGACCTAAAATTTTCAAAGGCAAACACTATAGCTAGTAGCTCCTTTTCGATAGTGGTATAATTTATATGCACCTCTATTAAAGTCTTACTAACGTAGGCTATAGTTTGAAAGACTTTCTCCCGCATTTGCCCCAAAATAGCCCCAACAGCGTAGTCACTTGCATCGCATATCAATACAAAGGGTTTTTCCCAATCGGGTGCCACTATAATCAGTATCTCAATCAGTCGTGTATTTAAATGATTGAACGCATTCAAACACTCATCATTAAATTCAAACTTCACGTCATTTCCTAATAACTCACTTAAAGGCTTGACAATTTTGGCGAAGTCTTTAACAAACCTTCAGTAGAATCTGACATGGCCTAAGAAACTTCTTAACTCTTTTACATTTTTGGGAGGAGGTAATTTTTCAATCACGTCAACCTTTGCCCTATCCACTTCCAACCTGCCTCTAGATACACAGTGTCCAAGGACAATGCCTTCCTACACCATAAAATGACATTTTTTTCAATTCAACGCTAGGTTTGTCTCCACATAACAAGAAAGCACTCTCTCCAAACACACCAAGCACTACTAAAAAACAGACTTTTAGCCACGGTAGATTTCCGTGGCTAAAAGTCCAAAACCGTGGCTAATAACTATTAGCCACGGCCTACCCACGGCAAATGGGCGTGGGTAATGCGAGCGTGGCTAATATTATTAGCCACGCTGAATCTGTGGCTAATAAGTTATTAGCCACGGTTCAATTGTCGTGGCTAAAAGTTCCTCTTTTGCCACGGTTCAATTGTCGTGGCTAAAGGGCTGTAATAAACCTAACATAAAAAATATTCGGCCGCCCGGCCGCCGCCCGACCGCCGCCCACTGCCGCCTAGCCGCCGCCTTGCCGCCGCCCGGCCGCCGTCGCCGTCGCCACGCCGATTTCATTTCAAACAATAATTTTGAATGGCCTATATAAACCCCAAATCGAGCTTTTTATTGGCGGTGTGGGACTAAAAAAACCCGACCTTTTGCCACAGATTAGGCTTTCGTGGCTAATACTAGATTATTAGCCACAAAACAGGCAAACCGTGGCAAAAAGTCGGGTTATTTGCCACGGATTAGTCATCCGTGGCTAATACTAGCTTATTAGCTACGGAATAGGAACCGTGGCTAATACTTCAGTATTAGCAACGGTTTTTTCCCGTGGCAAAAAAAACCGTGGATAAAAGCCATTTTTCTAGTAGTGAAGCAAGCATTGAATGTTTTTCCAAAGATGGAAAAATCATCCATGAAGACCTCTATGTCATAGTCCATAGGATCCATGTCTTGTTCTATAAGATCTGCCACTATTGCAATTATGCAACATTGGAACGTGGCCTGTGCATTGCATAGCCTAAATGGAATCCTCCTAAATGCAAATATACCGAAGGGACATGCGAACACTGTCTTTACCTGATCATCCGGATCAACCGTTATCTGATTGTAGCCGGAATATCCATCTAGAAAACAGTAAAACACATTTTCGGCTAAATTATCTAGAATTTGATCTATGAATGGTAACAAGAAGTGATCCTTCCTAGTCGCTTTATTTAATCTACGGTAATCGATACAGATACGTCATCCTGTGATTGTTCTTGTGGTGACTAATTCATTCTTGTCATTCCTAACTACGGTCGTCCCTCCTTTCTTAGGTACACAGTGGATGGGTTACACCCATGAACTATCAGATATAAGGTAAATGATTCATGCATCCAACCCCTTAATGATCTCTTTTCTCACCACATCCTTCATAGGAGGGCTAAGGCGGCGCAGAGGCTCGATAGATCCCTTACAAGATTCAACTAAAAGGATCTTGTGTATACACAAGGACGGACTAATGCCTCGGATATCGGCTATTGTCCATCCTATGGCTAACTTATATCTTTTCAAAATGACCAATAGTCTGTCATGTTGCTCTGGTAGCAGTCTAGCGTTCACTATTACCGGTAGTGTATCATTTTCTCCTAGATATGCGTAGGACAAATGGTTCAGAAGCGGTTTTTACTCTAATACGGGCGGGCAAACCATAGAGGGTTTGTCCGCTAAGGACCGTTCAGTCATATCTAGGGGTTCCGACTTATGAAATGAAACCATGCGATTCTCACACACTTGAAAACACTCTTTACTCTCTCCTTTAGTAGATTCTACTTCTTCATATCTAACCTCACCGGAATCCACTTCCTCAACTTCTACCTCGTCAATCAAAATTCCTATCTCCTCTTTTATATTTGAATCATGCCATCCACTATCTTGCTCGTAGTCATAGAGTGAAATGTTGTTAACCACCTCCATCACGTCTTCCTTCTCACTAGGGAATTTCATGGCCTTAAGAACGTTTAAAGTTATTTGTTCATCATTGACTGTCATGGTCAACTCCCCTTTGTGGACATCTATTAAAGTTTTTCCATTTGCTAAAAAGGGCCTGCCTACAATTAGTGGGATCTCCTTGTCTTCTTCCATATCCAAATCTACAAAGTCCCCGGAAAGATAAACTTGTCCACCTTGACAAGAACATCATCCACTATACCCTTAGGAAAACTAAGTGATTTGTTGGCTATCTATAACGTTAATGAAGTTTTAGAAATGTCCCTCATGCCCAACTTCCGGTAAATTGAAAGTGACATCAAATTTATACTTACTCCAAGATCACATAAATCTTTTCCTTCAAATTGGTATCCAATAGAGCATGTAATCATGAAACTTCTTGGATCTTTCAGTTTGGGTGGAAGTTTCTTTTGAAGGATTGTACTACACTCATGGGTCAACGCTACAGTTTCATTCGTGCCAAATTTTCTCTTTTTATTTAAAATATCTTTCATAAATTTGATGTAACTGGGCATTTGCTCGAAGGCTTCTGCAAATGGGATATTAATTTGAATTTTCTTAAACACTTCTATGAATTTCTGGAATTGGTGATCTAGTTTACTCTTCCTAAGTCTTTGAGAAAATGGTGGTGGTGGGTAGGTAATTTTTTTTTTATCCCTTGCAGGCACCTCTACGTTCTTCTCTTCCTTATTCTCATCTACTTCTTCTAACTCTTCTTCCACACTCTTAGTAGGTTCAAAATTCAACTCTCTAGCGGGTTCATGAATTTTGTCACTCTCTACTTCATCTTGCACAATATAAGTTCCCACTGGATTATTGTTATAGCCATTCACCAACTCTTTTCCACTCCGTTATGTAATAGCCTTACAGTGTTGGTTACACCCTTAGGATTGGGCGTTGTATTAGTTGTAAATATCCCTAGAGCTCTAGTATTTAGTGCGGATGCAATTTGCCCAAATTATGTTTCAATTAAGCGTATGGATCCTTCTAGACTAGAAAAACGAGCTTCATTATTCTTCATAGACTCTAAGATGACTTCATCAAATAATTTCCGTAAAGGTCCCGTTTGATTAGGATTCTGATGTTGGGGAGGGTGACTGAATTGTGTGAAGGAGTAGACCCAGAATTATTCTTCCATGACAAATTGGGATGGTTTCTCCACTCCGAATTATAGTTATTCGAGTAGGTGTTATGATCTTGTTTGTACTACCCTCCTATATAGTTAATGTCTTTGTTATGTCCTATAAGTTGTGAAAGTCCACCTAGTGCCAACTAGCTTCACCTATGGGGGGGATAGGTGACTTGCAGCGTATTTGCGGAATTAAAATTGTACCTGCAGAATCAAAACAAACCACACAGCACAAAAAATAACACATGCAATTTATAGTGGTTCCCCGATTTGGGTACGTCCACTTTCCCCCTTCGACCTATCTCCCAATCCAGGGACGACTCGGTCACTTCACCAACAGGATTGAAATCCAATCCTTGCACTATCGGAAGGAACCCTTCCACACGTAGGAGTCAACACTCCCACAACACGGGTTGCACCCAACCCTACAACTAGGAACCAAATGTTCCTTTACAAAGAAAAAGAGACTGGAGTGTATAAGAAATACAAACAACTTGAAGATCTAGGTGTCCCTTTTAGTTAGGCTACTTGTTCTTGTAGGCAACGAAAAGTCCACGACCCTTGATCTTTCTTGGAGAGAATCTCCCCGAGACCGGCGGCGGCAAAGGGCGGCGGCAAGGCTCTCGGAGTTGGCGATGGCAAATGAAAACAGCAGCTATGCACTGGAGATTCAATCTTCTTAGCGAAGTCGGCAAGGTCTTCCAATGGTCACACTAGGATCGATCGTCTCGATCGATTCGGACGGGGATGGATTTCCCTATCTCAAATCAAGAGACAAAAGATCTCTGGTTAGACGCATGAGACGTTGTGCAAGACTTGGCTTCTATCACCGTGGATCTGGAGGAGATCGAGATCGGCTATGGTGACTACTGCTCGAGCAGCGGCAGAGACGATCGGCGGAGCTAGGGCTCGATGGCGGCTCTCCTTTTTGAATTCGCGTGTTTTTTTTGTTTACTATTCACCAATACCTGTATATTTATACATTAGGTCATAAAGATGACCGTTGTGGGCCCCACCAGCAATAAGACCTAAGTCCGGTTCGAAATACCGCTGGAAACCTGGACCAGTCCAGGAAGTGTCGGAAATTTGCCCAAGTCAAAATCGGCGAGAATCGTAGGTGATTCTCGACGAATCGGTGAGAATCACTTACGATTCTCGCCGAATTCTACTTGGCGAATTCTGGCAGCACAGGTTATAGAGGCCGGGGAGAATCGGCGGGAATCACATTTGATTCTCGCCGAATCGTCGAGAATGCAAAGTCATTCTCGACGAATCGGCGAGAATCACTTAGTGATTCTCAACGATTCTGCCTTAGAGGAATTTCTGACTGCGTCGAGACAGCCGGCCCAACCTGGCGAGAATCATCTAGTGATTCTCGACGACTCGTCGAGAATCACTAGTGATTCTCGACGATTTACACTTAGACGATTCTCGTCTTTCAACCCGTGAGCTGGTCTTTGGCCCATCCTTGCTCCTTGTCTGCTCTTGCTTTATCATAGCCCTGTACTTGAAATTAAGTACACCACAATAGAGAGAGTACACGTAGGCCAACACACTGATCTGCTCAACGAGGGATTACGTTGCACAGACCCGTGTATATTGACCCACTGCACCCTGACATTGGTGTGTACTTAGCAATGAATAGCTGCAAGCACAACTAGAAATATTTCATCAAATACATTGTGAATTCATCCTAGCTTGACAGGTGGCTTCCTCAAATCCAGGTAATTGTGGATACAATACCCAACAATCTCCCCCTATTTGACGAAGCCAAAATCCTACTAGCTAAGATGAATACCACCATCCAGAGAATAAATAAGACATACGAAAACAAAAGCAAGCAGAACAATACTTGAGTTAAACATGAAATCTTATATATAAATCCACAAGGCTTGTTCATATGATAATGTGAGAAAATGGATATGCAATAAGAGGCGGAAAAGATCCTAAGCCTATTTCTTCTTAGCAAGACTATCCTTAAGCTTCTGAGCCAGGAATTTCTTGCTTTGCCTTTCGAAATATTCCTTAGGCTTTGGATGATATCTGGGAGGAGGTGCTTTATCTGCCACGGTGTTGTTCCTGAAGAATATGTTACGTTTGGCTTCAAATTCTTTGTGCCGCTCCCATTCGTACTGGCTATATACATCACTTCGATTTATTTGCCCCCTCTGTTGTAACAGAAATGTGTCCAAGATAATACTCTTTGATACAGGACTCCATTTTTCGTTCCTCACATCATCCTCCGTCAATCTGATCTTCTTTTCAGCTTGCATTTCCTTAGATGTCCCTTCTTGAAGTTTTCTCTTGTTCTTGGCTTTTGCTAGGGCTTCTTTGTCAAACATGGCCATCGATTTGGCTTTGGAACTGTCCCTAGTAGCCCCTTGAGTATCAGCTTCACTTAAAGGAACTCCTTCTGCACTTGCTTCCTCATCATTTACAGTATTATTCTCAGGAGTCTCAGGAGCAGGATTACCCTCTGGATTTTCAGGGATATCGGTGCCTAATACTTGTTTGAGAAACCACCAGCAACTGTCATAAACATAGACATTAGACTGGTCGAAATTGTCGATGATGATTTGGTGAAGCCCGGTCATTTTAGCAGTATATTCTTCCTCCCCCTTTTTGGCTTCGACTGCAATGGAGTTTGCATAGGAGTGCAGGGACTCATCTATATGTTTCAGAGAGTTTGAGAACTCAGTCAGCAGGCCTTTTTGATTTGCATTTAGAAGCACCATGTTGGCATCGAATTTCTGTATGCTATCTGCCACAACATGTGCATTTTTATTGACTACTCCCAGGTCGTCAGTATTCTTCTTTTGTCCTTTCATGAGAAGAGATACGGCTGTGCCTGCCTCTGTATATTTTTCATCAAATTTCTTCTCCATCACATCTAGTTTATGGTTGATCTGAACCATATTCTTGAGCATGAGATCCTCAGAGTCCTTCAGTCTCTTTAGCACTTTATTAAGGGATTTCTCAAACGTATCCTTGAGCTCATCCAGCATCCCTTGGACAAAATTAACAGTGTGATTTGCTAGGTTTGCTTGAAGTGGAGGAGCTGCAGGTAGACCCTAGTCAGGCTCCCCAGCAGAAGTACTGGGAGAGCTGGACACTAGAATAGAGTCCATAGGGGGATAGAGGGTTGCTGAGAGGGCTCCCCCTGCATTCCTGTATCCGACCTCTTAGGAGCTTGTTCCTCAGATGAAACAGCAGCATCCTACCGAGGATCCACCACTTTCTCCCTCTCAATTACTTCTTCCTCCATCTCAGTCTCCAAGTGCTCAGGCTTATCTGCAGAGTTGTGCATATCTTCCTCTACTTCTTCCTCCTCCTCCTCATCAGCCACCTCATCTCCCAGGTAATTCATATCTTCCTCACCTTCCTCTTCCTCCTCGACATCTGCCACTTCATCTGCTACCTCCTCCTCACGATCTTCTTGCAAAGTCTCCACAGCATCTTTAGCTATCTGAGAAATATCAGAGATGATGTTTGCAGAAGAGTGTACAGGCTCCCCCTCAGTTCCTGCAATCAGTGCGTCAGGAACTTCACTAGGTGCTGCCATAGAATGTGCAGGAGCACTGGTGTCCTCGGCCATAGATGCTTCCTCTTGGTCTATTTCCCTGGCAACCTGCCCTATTTGACGCTCCCACCGGTCGAATATGCTTACGTCCATCCTTTTCAAATAGTGCAGAGGCACTCCTTTGCTCATGTCGAATGTATCTCCGTCCAGCTGATTCAGATAGAGGCTGATGATTCTGCCAAAGCTGGGGGTTCAGAGTGTGTCTTTAATTCTTTCAAAGAGCATGGCTCCCCAATTGAACCGCTTTCGGCAGACGATTGCCACCAGAGTCTTGAACATTTCCCCTAAAATATGGTCGTGGGATCCGGGTTTGCAGATTAGAGCCTTCCCAACAATATCAGACAGCAATTTTCCCTCCTTGTTCATGTCTTTCCTTTTGATTGACCTGGTCCCCCTGGCCAGTCCACAGAAGGATAGGGTCCTTGCTCTATCCTCTTCCTCCAGGTAATCTTCTTCCTCACAACTGGATAGCCGCAGGCATTGGGTCAGTTTCCTGGCGGATAACTTGATCTTCTTCCCAGCAACCTTGCTTTTGATGGAGGTGTCTTCGTGATGGAGCTTGGCAGTAGCAAAGAACTCCAATACTGCACGGGTGCTCCAGCACGAACGTCAGTCCCGCTTCCTCGAGCATTATGATTATGTTCCGGAACTCATCCGAGGCCTGGGAGAATCCAGTTCTCATGAGCTCGCATCCAATGATCAGGCCTGCAGAAGTCCGTGGGGCCATAACAAACTAGTGCGGAGAGGCAGTGAAGGTTCCGGCTGCTTTACCGGAGAGACGACGAGCCGATCCGAGGCGATGCTTGGACGAGTGCCTGGTTGCGAGAGGAAGGCTTCAGGAGGTGTCGTTAGGTCACCACAAACTGCCGATGGAGGAACCCGCTGGGAGGAAGGGTTTCCTGCGGAGCTTGGACACGGTCTCGGCGAATCGCTGGAAGTTGAAGGGTCGGCGGGATTTAAGTTGGGTCGGCAGGATTTAGGTTCCATGTTATAAGCGGGTTTATATATATTTATGTTCGAAGGCTTTGTTCGACGGAAACTGCAACAGTTTAATATTGATCGTCGGGAATGGAGGAATTTGGTTCGACGATTTGGTGATGCTTTCGTGCTAATGTTGGTTCGCACGGGTGAATTTTGTTCGATGATACCATGGTGGAGTTTAGTTTGAGGGAAATCGCTGAGATTCCAAATTTATGTCGTTGTCAAGGGTAGGAAAGTCTTAATAGGCATAATTGTTTCTTAATCCAACCAAGGGGTTCAAAATTTTAGAGGGCGGACTTATGGCTGAAAATCTCAAACTAATCACTACTAATGTAACTGAAGGTTATCTTACACTTATACTCCTTCCCTAAGTGACTGAGCATACGTGAATAATTTTTCTATATGACCATCTAATTTTAAAAGAAGTGAATTCATTACTTAGTGTGGACATGTAGACATACATATACATATATGTAAAAATCGATGCACTATGGCTCATATATTGAAGCTGATTGCGATTACCTGTGATAACAAGATGTAACATTCACATTATCAGCACAGAGTATATCAGGAGGTCAGTATGCATGTGCCTGTAATGATGGCACTGCTCCCATTCTCGACACTTTTTCCACGTCATTCTTGGAGCATCTCCTGTCCGGTTCCCATCAGGATTGCGGGAACCCAGACCACCCTGCAGGAAAGAGTTATCTTGACTTAGGAACCCAATAAGTATTGGGTCCTAGGTTCCTGTCAGCATAATAATTGGAATGCCTCCCCTCAGGAATCCTGGTGGGAGGACTAACATTGCCTCGAGGATGTGGAAATCCCCTTGCCTTTGACACAGAAGAGTTGTGCCAACAATCTATGGCAAAATGACTCACTTTGCCACAACACCAACACTCATAAATGTTGTATCGCCGTTTTTGACCTGATCTACTGACTGAGGTAGTCGGAATCTTGGGTCTAAACGGGACAGGGCAGGTTCTGCTCACAAATTTGCCTTTTCCACCGTGATACGTGGGAGGGTGGATAGAGAGCATGTGGTGAGTGTCATGAGGCCTGGGAGGTGGTGCCTTCCTTTCAGTCAGCACACTTCCAGAGGCCCCATGGGTACTTACCACATGTTTCCTGTCCCCCCTTTCCTGTGTCCTAGGGTGGAAAGTACTGCATTGAGAGCTGGTTCCTGCATATTCATGATGAGTTGGGGCTGAGGCTGAGAATACAAAGGGTTCAGAATGAGACTTGGGAATTCTCTCATGGGTAGCCATGACAGTTCTGGCACTGTGGGTATTTACACCGGAGGGCTGATCATTCTTGCAGTGACCAACGTTGTTTCTGTGGTCATACCTGAAAGCATGATGAGTGCCTTTCCTTCCTGGAGTGGGGGGTCTAAATACCGTTTCCCCATTTCTCCATGAATTGATAATTCGGGAGATCCACCCATTTTCTTTCTTTCTTTTGATAGCATCAACCTTGGAAAAGTTGGATACTATCCTCTTCTCATTCTCTAGACTACTCTCTAGATCTGAGATTTTAGAGTCCTTAACCTTATTGGATGCCAATTAGAGAACCAATAAGATTTTCAGCTGAGCAATCTCCTTAGCTTGCTCCTCCACAAGTAAGTTGCTCTTTTGAAGGGCACACACAAGGGAATCAGGATTTTCAATCTTTTGATTGAGGCTATCCATATCCCTTGCATTTTTGGAAGGACTACCCTCTGAATTATTTCTGTCTTCAGGAACTTCAAGAAGAGAGGGGCATGAGGAAGAAGTTACCTGCTCCTGGCTTTGTTGTGCAGGGTGACCATTAACATCGGTAGAGACTGTTGAGTCAGCTTCATCAGAACTATTTTCCTCAATTTCTTCTTCAGTCTCTGACAAGGACACAGGAGCCCTGATACTGACAGATTGATCATGCCCTTCATCTTCAGAAATGAGGACCCCTACATAGGCTTCATCCTCTTGTTGACGACTGGTCCCAGTTTTCTCTGATCCCTCCATGAGGTCTGAGATGGTTTGCCACATGGACTTAGCTGTCCTACACTTGTCCACTCTAGAGCGAGATGGTCCAGACCAGACATCAGTGATGATCTGACGAATCACCTGGTCTAGGTTGAATAGTGAGAGCTCTGTCTCCGATATCTCTTTGGGACACTTGGGGATTTGGAGATCTTTCCCTGAGCTGGAAGCCTTCATGGGAATGAAGGGACCCTCTTCCAGAATGAGTGATGCTCGAGGGTCGATGGCCTCCAGATGAAATAGTACTCTCATCTTTCATACAGGATAGTACTCCTTTGTACATGAGGGGAGTCTTAGAGGAGGGACATCATAATCCAACTCCATGCTTGAGTCTGATCTTCTTGTTGACACTGGTGGCAGGATTCTACTCAAGGTGTTAACCTTTTTGATGAGTAACCTCCCTCTGATACCACTTGAAAGTCCACCTAGTGCCAACTAGCTTCACCTATGGGGGGGGGGATAGGTGACTTGCAGCGTATTTGTGGAATTAAAATTGTACCTGCAGAATCAAAACAAACCACACAACACAGAAAATAACACAGGCAATTTATAGTGGTTCCCCGATTTGAGTACGTCCACTTTCCCCCTTCGACCTATCTTCCAATCCAGGGATGACTCGGTCACTTCACCAATAGGATTGAAATCCAATCCTTGCACTATCGGAAGGAACCCTTCCACACGTAGGAGTCAACAATCCCACAACACGGGTTGCACCCAACCCTACAACTAGGAACCAAATGTTCCTTTACAAAGAAAAAGAGACTGGAGTGTATAAGAAATACAAACAACTTGAAGATCTAGGTGTCCCTTTTCGTTAGGCTACTTGTTCTTATAGGCAACGAAAAGTCCACGACCCTTGATCTTTCTTGGAGAGAATCTCCCCGAGACCGACGGCGACAAAGGGCGGCGGCAAGGTTCTCGGAGTTGGCGACGGCAACTGAAAACAGCAGCTATGCACTGGAGATTCAATCTTCTTAGCGAAGTCGGCAAGGTCTTCCAACGGTCACACTAGGATCGATCGTCTCGATCGATTCGGACGGGGATGGATTTCCCTATCTCAAATCAAGAGACAAAAGATCTCTGGTTAGACGCGTGAGACGCTGTGCAAGAATTGGCTTCTATCACCGTGGATCTGGAGGAGATTGAGATCGGCTACGGTGACTACTGCCCGAGCAGCGGCAGAGACGATCGGCGGAGCTAGGGCTCGACGGCGGCTCTCCTTTTTGAATTTGCGTGTTTTTTCTGTTTACTGTTCACCAATACCTGTATATTTATACATTAGGTCATAAAGATGACCGTTGTGGGCCCCACCAGCAATAAGACCTAAGTCCGGTTCGAAATACCGCTGGAAACCTGGACCGGTCCAGGAAGTGTCGGAAATTTGCCCAAGTCAAAATCGGCGAGAATCGTAGGTGATTCTCGACGAATCAGCGAGAATCACTTACGATTCTCGCCGAATTCTACTTGGCGAATTCTGGCAGCACAGGTTATAGAGGCCGGGGAGAATCGGTGGGAATCACATTTGATTCTCGCCGAATCGTCGAGAATGCAAAGTCATTCTCGACGAATCGGCGAGAATTCTCGACGATTCTGCCTTAGAGGAATTTCTGACTGCGTCGAGACAGCCGGCCCAACCTGGCGAGAATCATCTAGTGATTCTCGACAAATCGGCGAGAATCACATAGTGATTCTCGACGATTTACACTTAGACGATTCTCGTCTTTCAACCCGTGAGCTGGTCTTTGGCCCATCCTTGCTCCTTGTCTGCTCTTGCTTTATCATAGCCCTGTACTTGAAATTAAGTACACCCCAATAGAGAGAGTACACGTAGGCCAACACACTGATCTGCTCAACGAGGGATTACGTTGCACAGACCCGTGTATATTGACCCACTGCACCCTGACATTGGTGTGTACTTAGCAATGAATAGCTGCAAGCACAACTAGAAATATTTCATCAAATACATTGTGAATTCATCCTAGCTTGACAGGTGGCTTCCTTAAATCCAGGTAATTGTGGATACAATACCCAACAAGTTGTTCAATCGTTAAAGTAGGACTAGCGGTGGACGGAGGAGTAACAATATTATTAACCTGTGGGAGAAATTAACTTTGGTTTAATATCAAGGCGTCTAACCTTTTATTTATTGAATTTAATTGTGAAGTCATTTCAGCCGCAAAAGAGGTTAATTGGTCCACTTGGTATAACCCAACAGTAGAAGAAGAAAACACTTGCCGATCAACAAGTTGGTAATTATTAGATTATAAATCCTCTAATATTGCATAGGCATCTTCTGGGTATTTATTCATGAGTGACCCTTCCGCGGCTCCATCAACTTGAATCATGGTGGATGTTTGGAGACCATTGTAGAAGGCACAAACTTATTGGTGGATGGCTAAGCCATGGTGGGGACACTTACACAGTAGCTCTTTGAAACGTTCTCAAGAATCATAGAGGGTCTCTCCATTTCCTTGCATAAAAGTTGATATGTCTCGCTTCAACTTAGTTGTTTTAGATGGGGGAAAGTATTTGGCTAAAAAATTTTCCATCAAAAATGCCCAAGTGGTAATATATCCGTTGGGTAGAGAATTTAGTCAATCCTTTGCCCTCCCCTCTAGCGAGAAATGAAACAAACGCAATTTAATGGCTTCTTCTGAAACTCCATTAATCTTGAATGTATCACATATTTCTATGAATGTTCTCAAATGAGAATTGGGGTCTTCATGATTAAGGCCACCAAATTTACTATTTTGAACGAGTTGCATGACAATAGAATCGATTTTAAAATTGTTGGCCGACCTCGATTGCAGGCCTAGCGATACTAAATTGCAACCCTCCCTGTAGAGGTATGTTGTAATCATAACATGTTCTCCTTTGCTCAACAGGGTGCCCATTATGTTCTACCTGACCTCCTAAATCCTGACCTTCCTGATGATTATCTTCTGGATTCATAGGTGAAGATTGGGTTTGTAATAATCGAAAAGTCTTACGATTTATCCTACAAGTCCTTTTAATCTCTAAGTTTAATGGCAATAGCTCAGTGGATCGAAATCTGGACATGCACTAACAGAACAGAAAATAATAATAAAAGAAAAAAAAACTACAAACAACTTAAAATACAACATAATTAAAGTTTGACCTCCAAATACTAGGGTTCACTAATATTATAATAAAATAAACAATAGATTAATGACACCTCCCCGGAAACGGTGCCAAAAACTTGATACGCCCGAAATAGGTTATGCGTACTCTCGCAAGTGCACGTGCCTTAACAAGTAATAAAATGTGAGTGAGATCATTCCCACGGAGAAGTGGTTAGCCTAAGCTTGCAAGTACTAGTTACATCATTCTTTAAATCCAAACAAGATGATTAAAGTGATTTTGAAAGTAATGAAAAAATTTTATAGAGATTTAATCTAACTTAACTACGAAAAACCCTTAGAAATTATTTTACCGATAAGAGAAATTAGCCTTGTATTTTGGATTTCCTATGTGCATCTATAAGATGCGTGAATATAATCTTAGTTAAGAGTGTTCAAAGAGATAATCATGGCATGATTTTTATAAAAGAAATCCTCATCTCTCGATTCTCAAATATCCCAACGCCCTTAATTCTCCTAGTTATCTCTAACTTAGGAAGAACGAAGGTTTTTGCTTATCATAAAAATCGGATCGCGAGTAAAAGTAGAGAATCTCTTCCTCTCTTCTTTACTACGGAAAATTAATGAGCATTTGCACTTCTCCTCTCTCAATTCTCAAAACACAACGCAAAGGTAGAGATCTTTGGTTAAATGTTTTACACCACTCGTCTCTCGATTCTTGTGATGCAATAAAATAGCTTTCAAACGGATATTACGTCACTCATCTCTCGATTCTTGTAGCGAAATAAAGACTGAAAACCAAAGCCAGAAATTCTCATGAATAATATCAAAAGTTCACACGAAGATTATTCATCAAATAAACTTAAACAAAGAAGTAAACACCATCAAAGCACACATAGTACTATCCTCATACAAGGCTTGAGGATTTTGGTTCATGGCTAAAGAAGAGAAACACATCATAAGATAGATCTTACAATCCATACCTTCCGAAATTTGGATCTTCGCTTTCTCACGGCTGAAATCCGCTTCTCCACCATCAAGAACCTAAACTTGGCCTCCTCATTCTCCAAAATGACAAGAGATAATTCAAAGATTCAAAAATCCCCTATATATGGTTATGGAGCCTCAAAGGATTTCCAAAAATTCTGAAATGAAGCCTTCTTTCATTTCAAAAATTGTCATAATTGATACAATTTTGGAATTTCAAATTCGGGTCCTTGTTACAATAAATTTTTATTTGTTGTAACAAATTCTATTTTCTGTTTCCTACACTTAAAAAACTACTTCCAATGAATTGTAGACTAGTTTTAACAAGTTCTTGAATATTTCTTATGCTTCATATTGACCGTGCAAGTGATATTTTCACGACTCTCTATCATAAACACATCAAATCATTAAGAATACCAAAATCTTATTGTCAACATTCCATTGTTCAATTATATAATAATTATATTATAATTTTAATCATTTTTATTCAACATTTTATTCAAAAGGATGGCAAATACATCACTAGGTAACTTCATTTTGTGAAGTTATCACCATGCAGTTCCGAAATTTCGTCAAGCATATCGATAAGTCCAAAATCGCTTGTTCCTTTCAAATATCGTATGATACGATGAAGTGAAAGACGGTTGCATTTAGTAGGTTTTTCCATGAAACATGGCAACTAAGTTTACATCATGTGCTAGATTTGGCCTAGTATTAGTTAGATACATATGGAAGCCAACAGGTGACATGTATTCAGTGGCATTTTCAGGTTCATCTTAATTATCTATGCGCAAAACTTCATTTGTTGTCATTGGCATTAATGTATCATTACATTGATCGAATTGGGTTTTCTTCAGTAATTCTATAGCAAATTTGTGCTGATTTAAGAAGATACATATATGTGACTGAGAAACCTGAATACCAAGAAAGTACTTCATGAGCCCCAAACCTGTCATTTCATACATTATTTGCATTGTATGTCTAAATTCATGTAGCATAGAAGGGGAGTCCCCAGCGACTAGCATATCATCTACATATAGCCCGATAATCAATGTTTTAGTTCCAAATCATTTCAGATAAAGATATGGTCCATGTACATAGTGGGAAAAACCTTGCTTGATGAATTATTTATCGATAATTTCATTCCATGCTTTGGGGGCTTGCTTTAGCCCGTATAATGCTTTATGTAAGAGATATACTTTCATACTTGCAGCCCCTTCTTGAACAAATCCTTGTGGTTGTTCAACATAATTTTTCTCTTTAAGGACACCATTTAGAAAGGCTGCTTTGATGTCTAAGTGATATACTGGATAATTTTGTTGGGCTGCATATGCTAAAAGTAGTCAAATAGTATCCATACGGGCTACCAGAGAAAATGTTTTAGTATAATCTATGTCAGCTCTTTGAGTATATCCCTTTATAACAAATGTGCCTTATGTTAAGCTATAGCACCATTGTTTGTTAATTTGGTTTTGTAGATCCACTTCAGACCAATGGGTGTTTTATTTAAAGGTAAATCCACTCAGGTCCATGTTTTATTTTTGTGGATAGTATACCATTCTTCTTGCATAGTTGCTTGCCAAATTGAGTTTGTGCAAGCTTTTTCGAAAGTGCTAGGAATTTCACACATGAAGGATATTTCTGTTTCTTCATATATTTCTTGAAGGCTTATTGTTTTAGGTGGTATTGATGATGAAGAGATGTGTTCATCAGGTATGATATCTTGAGAACTGGATTCACCAGGCTCACTATCCTGAGAACTGTCTACCCTTTGCTCATATGTGTGAACATGAAGGGGGTAAATCATTTGCTCAACCATCACACTAGGTAGTTGAGCCACTGCATCTTCTGACTGCCACTTCCATTAAGCCAACTCATTAAAAATAACATTCCTTGAGATAACTAACTTGTTGGTTAATGGATTAAACAATCTATATGCTTCGTAGTGTTCACTATACCTTATAAAAAATAAGCTTTTCACACTTTTTTTCCAATTTATCTCTCTTTTTTGATGGTTGAAGAGCATATTGTACATAAGGTTTTTTCTGTTTTAATTGTTGGTAAGGTTTGTTGTATTTTAATGCCTTTGTAGGTACTCTATTCAAAATGTAGATAGCTGTTTGAGTGGCTTCTGCCCAAAACACTTTAGGCAGATGTTTGGCTAACATCATAGCTTGAGCCATTTCTAAAATGGCTTTATTTCTCCTTTCAACAACACCATTCTATTGGGGTGAGATTGGAGCTATTAACTCAGGTTTTATTTCTTCTTGTTTGAAAAACATTGTGAATTGTTGTGAGGTAAATTCTCTCCCTCTATCTGTCCTAAAGGTTTTGATGTGTTGCCCTAACTGCAATTCAACTTCTTTTTTAAAGACCAAGAAGGTAGTAAATGCTTCACTATTGAGTGTTAAATGATATAGCCACATATATCGGGAATAGTCATCGACTAAAAGAAAATAGTACCTTTTACCACCAAAAGAAGGTGTTGGGGCAGGTCCCCATAAGTCTCCATGTATCAATTGTAAGGGTTGTTGTGAAATTACCAAAGTTGCATATGGAATAGGTGCCTGATGGGCTTTTTTGTGAGCACAATCTCCACAAAATTCAGTTTCCTATTTAGTGAAGACAGGTAAACCTAAAACTAATTCTTATTCTTTCATTCTTTTGATAGCTTGCAAGTGCAAATGACCTAGCCGATGATGTCAACGTATAATAGTAAAAAAAGTTTCAATTTTGAATGCATAATGAGGTACCATTGTCATGTGTAAAATAAAATAACTGATTGGTTGTAAGTGTTGCCGAGGCTAGTAAGGCATCTGAGCCAGCTTGACGTATATGAGCGTCCATTGTATCAAATGTAATTGTATAGTATTTCTTTACCAATTGACCCACACTTAACAGGATTTGTTTTAGTGTGGGCACAAAGCATACATTAAAGATAGATTTAGTTTCTCCTGATTTTATTTGCACAACTATACTTCCTTTTCCTTTAATTTTTGCTACGACACCATTTCCTAAAAGCACTTGACCTTTCACAGCTTCATTTAAATGAGAAAAGTATGCTTTATTATATGTCATATGTGTTGTACGTACAACCACTATCAAGATACCATGTGTACACTTTTGGTGTTTCCTCAATCATAGGAGTATAAAACAGTTCTTCAAAATGTTGCTCTGCAACTTCAGTTACTTTTACTTCTTCCTTACTCTTATGCCAGCAATTCTGTGCCGAATGATTTGGAATATGACATTGTTTGCAATGAAAGAAACAATCTTTGGATTGATGGCTTGTTTCCTTGCAAATAATGCAGAACTCGTCGCTTAGATTTCTCCTTGCTTGATAGTTTTTTGGTCCTTTATGTTTAGCCGAATTCCATTTTACACCTTGTTGTTTCACAGGAAGTTTAAAATTACCTCTTTTCTTATCAGTATAGGGAGATTTATTTAAGTGTAATTTAGCTTGAAAAGCTTGGTCTATTGTAGGAGTGGAATGAGACAGTCATTTTTCATGGGTCTTCAAATACCTCATTAGTGCAGCAAGAGGTAAAGTCTTTAATTTTTTTGACTCTTCTATCATCGTGAATACAGGATAAAAGCTAGGAGGTAAGCACCATAATACTTTGGGCACAATTTTATTGTCCTCTATGGTGTCCCCATAGCTACAGATTTGATTCATTATATGGAGAGTTCAAGCTAAGAGAACCTCAACCTTTTCTCCAGGTTCCATGACCAGTGTTTCAAATGCTTGCCAAGCATTTTGTAATTTTAATGTTATGACTTTCTCATCTCCTTTAAATTCCTCACTGAGAGTATCTCATTCATGTTTAGCCGTTGCAAAACCCATGATTCGAGGAATGATGGATTCCAAGATGCCTTGAAATATCATACATATGGCTCGAGTGTCTTTTTGCTTATCTTCGTCAGATATTTTAGTTTCTACTATGGTTTCAAGTATTTTACCTGTGATAGACATTGTTGATGGTCCAAAGGAGACGATATCCCATATGCCTTGTGATAGAAATACGGCTCGCATGTGAATACTCCAAAACTCGTATTTCTCCCCATTAAAAATCGGAATTGAAGTTTGAGAGAGCGGGAAAGTGGCCATAAGAATCTTCGATGATGTTGTATATAAGAAACAAATGCTCTGATACCAGTGATGGAGTTAGACCAGGTATAAAGCTGAGGAGAATCAAGAGAAACACACGTTTTAGATCACAACGTAGTAGTAATTTTATTTAGCTTCCTGGAGCTAATAGTTTTTCATTATCTTTTACATAAAAGAAATTGACCTATAAATCAGCCCAGCAAGCGGTGGCCTGCAGTACAGATAAACTTGGTTTTTGTTTTACAGAATATTGGATATCTTCTACATAACTGCAAATATGCAGTTTTTATTTTTTTTAATGCCTCTTCTTTTGTCTTATCAGGCACAAACAAAGATATTTTTATTTCTCAAGCAGCAGAGTGTCGTCTTTGGTCATCTTCTTAGCAATAATAGTTATATCTTTTCACTTTCATTGAAATATAAGGTTGGAGTCATTGTTGAGTGTCATCTCAATCATTCCAAAACACTTCCTATGAGACAAACGACCCCAAAACTGAAAAAAAATACTATGAACATGCTGGTAAACCAAGTCGTTCGCAATGACTGTGTATAGCAATGTCAACTTATGATACATGCAACTATGCAATCTCAAAACAAAGTAACTTCAATTTGGCGATGTTTAGAAAGCCCAAAAGAACTATATATAATGAAAGCAAAACAACAAGTTTCATCAAAGCAAAGAAAATCTGTAGAGGATTCAAAACAGTTTTGATCAATAAAATCTTTTCATTTTTTTAACAATACAACAGCTTTGATAAGCTAAATCTCCTAAAACAGTAGAACTTTGTCGAAGGGAAATTCAAAACAGGGGTAAATGAGAGAACAAAAGCAAACCTGTATAGATGATTCAAAACCATATAAATCGAAGGATTACGAGCTCTTGAAGTCGACAAATGAGAGCCGCATCGGGTTAGATTTCTGACTCCTCCTGAATGCAAAGATTTGGGAGGGCCGCCTGCTAGAGAAGGATTGTGATTGCAAACCGTCAAACCATATCAGAAACTAAAAGAACAACAGGATGATAAATACATGAAAAATAGAATGGGAGTCAATACCTGAAGATGAAATCTATGCAAAAACTTTGTGTTGGTGGTGTTTGAAAGTAGAAGATGATCAATACCTGCAAGTTGGAAAAATAAATGTGAAACTTTGCATGGAGAAATAAGTGAGAAATAGAATAACACATTAGAAATAATATAACTTTATAAAGTTTGCATTTTGGGGATCTAATTACCATATAACGTAATGTTATAACTACCTTCATCAGTTTTTTTACATGGCTTGCGGCTTCTTACTATATAGTTTTGGGCTGACGCAATGCAAAACCATAACTCAAGAGTTCAAATATTCAACTGAAATTTTAGAGGAGTGCAATTATAATCTCTTCTTGATCCAAAACAAACCAATTAGTTCTTGAAGCAAACATGTAAGATACAACACATTAAATGAGAAATAGATATAAGTGTAGGTAAAACGTAACTATTGAAGAATCGCTCAGCCTCATCCCGTTCAAATCTCAGACTTTCATGATCATTTTTAACATCTCTATTGAAGGAGAGCTCGCAGCAATTGAAGCAGATGGACTGCTATCTCTAGCATTACAGGAAGGACCTGTACCACTCATAATCATATATACACATGTACTGTAGAATTGGGAGTGAAACTGAGACAGATTGAATGCAATTGGGGAGCAATGACGGCGGGGTGCATTTTATGGCATCTGAACCTACCTAGGAATATCATTAGAGTTTGCATTCAATCTATCTCTCTATTCAGTTGTTTGAAAATCTTTTTTTAATGAATCATTTTTTGGGTACTTGCATTTTTGGCTCTAACCTTCTCATATCTTAGAAACTGACATAATGCAGGCTAATTTATATAAAATAGAATTGAAATAAAAATCAGAGTATTGATAAACGAATTAGATTTTTGCAAAACATGTTGCATTAATATATAAATGAGAAGAAATCAAGAAAAATCTGAAGAAATAAAACTAAAGAAAACAATTATGATACATTGTTGTAACACAAGCTTGTAAATATTTATTACACATGAATGGACCAAAAGTATGGAGGCAGGATAATACCATATGTAAAAGAGTTCAATAAAAAAGAAAGAAAAAATATGAACATGATTGATTGTTTTAACTTAATCATACTAGAAATTCAGCCACAATAAGCGGCTTAGTTGTCCCCTTTCATCAACAGTAGAGCCTTATATGCACAATTATTGTTGGCAGTCAATTGATGCAGGTCGATAATGTTGCACCACAACCCTTGCAAGGTGGGAAAGAAGAGTATATATATAAGGATATCAGCAACCAACTGCACCCGCATGGAAATCAATAATTAATTCAATCTGAGAAGAGCATTTACAATCAAAGCTTTTGCAAGAAAGAATATACTTTTAACCTGCCTAACTTCTTGATAAGTCACTCGAAGTATCTCGGGTGGTGGTCTAAGTGAAACTACCTCCCCGTTGCCCTAACTGGGGTTTTATAGGCAAACCCTAGGTATAATACGGGTATTGGATATCCCGGTATCTGAAACGGCCCGTTAAGCCTCCGAGCCCGTTAAATATCTGAATATACATTAACAATCTTCTCCTATATTTATGACATATGACGTTTACGTTTCATAGTACAAAAAGTAGAGAGAATCAAAGTTTTCAAGTTTACATATTATCTAGATAAGTTTGCACAATTAAACCATAATAGGATTTTTAATAATTAAAATGAAATATCCAAACATAAAATACAACTCAGGAAAAAGATTTGAAAACATAAGAAAAATGGATTGAACGTGTAACAATTCTACTCGTAGAATAGATCATCATCATCTACGTAAAAATCTAATTTCTCTTCTCCATCTCCACCAATATCTGTAAAGAATTTCATGAGTTAGACTCTATGACTTCATAAACATATGCAGTAATATTTAAAGTAAACTAACTATACCTAAATGAGCTTAGTACTTGTAACAGTAGTGAAGTAATATAATCAACATCTCTATTTAGTATAACTAGGATCAGTAAAATTTTGATTTTAATAAATCAAACATTGTTATTTTACTCATTAATAATCACTTTGTACCTCATCATCAAAGTATTTGGCATACCATCATTTGTTCATTATCAAATGTGGAATAATGTGTTATGATCATTAATGTTTAGATTAATCTTTACAACGACTTTCTATTCTCAATTGAATAATTCTTTGATCAACTTATAATGAGAAAGATGTTTAGTCATCAAATGTGGAATGACTAGCATCCAACCATCTTAGGTTTTCATCAAAAATTATTTGGGGTTTTCAATCTTTTATTAGATGCTTGAATGTTACGACTATAGGTTCTTACTATCAAAATATAAATATAAGAGAAATTTTTTATATTTATTTGAATTTTAATCTCATCTTCCCTGATATTTTGATTGTGAGAGCTTTATTTAATCCTTTTGTCAAAACATTTGTAATATTATCCTTTGACCTCACATCAATTAGGATCATAATCTCTTGACTTATAAGGGAGGTTAATCAGGCTTGTTTCATCCTTAGTTGCTTTTTTTGTCATTGAACAATGTGTTTGTAGCAAACAATTTAGTAGCTTGATTGTTGTAGTAAACTGTAAAAGAACTTAGTTTAATGGCTTGTCAGTAGAATCTCAATCACCAAATCTCTTATTCACTCTGCTTCTCCTGCTGCAGCTAAAGAGTAGAGTTCGGATTTCATAAATGAGAGTGTAATACATGATTGCCTTTTGGACTTCCATGCTACAGTTGCTCCTCCTAGTATGAATATAAATCTACTAGTAGACTTGTTGTCATTTATTTCTAAGCATCAAGATGCATCAGAATATTCTTCTAGGACTGGAGGATGACTGTTGAAACCAAAAACTTGGTCTCTGTGGAGTTCGACCCTTGGGGAAGGGGTGACCTCACACCTACTACACTTGGAAGAATGTCACGGGCCAAAGACTTGAGAACTAGGAACAGACCCTCGGCTCTAGCGCGGAGGTCCCACCACTCACCCGGAAGGTCACAAGAACACTTCCCCTCCCTTACCAATGAGAGTTGGGTACCTTGGAGAGTTCTCTCAACTCTACCAAGAAGGAAACTAGGGAGGAGGAAGCCAAAAGCCAATGCCTCTCCAAAGGTACCCAAGGGGGTCTATTTATAGTTTTTCCAAGTCCTGAGTTTGAAAAGTCCAAAATGCCCCCAAGGCCAATTGGCCTTGAGCCAATAGCAAACCTCAACGCCAAGGGGTAACAAAGTAACTCCACGCTAAGGGCACAATGGTAAGAGCATGGCCAAAAGAAGCTTGGGCGAGCTGGCGGCCTCCGCTAGGCGGCGAGCTGCGTCCTGGCGACTGGCGAGAGCGGCAAGGCGGCGAGCTGCGGCCTAGCGCTTGGCGAGAGCGGCAAGGCGAGCTGCGGCCTGGCGCTTGGCGAGAGCGGCAAGGCGACGAGCTGCGGCCTGGCGCTTGGCGAGAGCGGCAAGGCGGCGAGCTGCGGCCTAGCGCTTGGCGAGAGCGGCAAGGCGACGAGCTGCGGCCTGGCGCTTGGCGAGAGCGGCAAGGCAACGAGCTGCGGCCTGGCGCTTGGCGAGAGCGGCAAGGCGGCGAGCTGCGGCCTAGCGCTTGGCGAGAGCGGCAAGGCGACGAGCTGCGGCCTAGCGCTTGGCGAGAGCGGCAAGGCGACGAGCTGCGGCCTAGCGCTTGGCGAGAGCAGCAAGGCGAGCTGCGGCCTGGCGCTTGGCGAGAGCGGCAAGGCGAGAAGTTGCGGCCTAGCGCTTGGCGAGAGCGGCAAGGCGACGAGCTGCGGCCTGGCGCTTGGCGAGAGCGGCAAGGCGGCGAGCTGTGGCCTAGCGCTTGGCGAGAGCGGCAAGGCGACGAGCTGCGGCCTGGCGCTTGGCGAGAGCGGCAAGGCGACGAGCTGCGGACTGGCGCTTGGCGAGACCGGCAAGGCGGCGAGCTGCGGCCTAGCGCTTGGCGAGAGCGGCAAGGCGACGAGCTGCGGCCTAGCGCTTGGCGAGAGCGGCAAGGCGACGAGCTGCGGCCTAGCGCTTGGCGAGAGCGGCAAGGCGAGCTGCGGCCTGGCGCTTGGCGAGAGCGGCAAGGCGAGAAGCTGAGGCCTAGCGCTTGGCGAGAGCGGCAAGGCGACGAGCTGCGGAGCCTGTGCGAATAGGCGAGAGCGAGTGATCAAAGGGGCCGGGGGGAGACAATTTTCATTCCCCCTACTAGTATATTTCCAAGCTCCAGCCAAAATTGGCTCCTTAGAGTGCAAAACAGCTCAAAAAGCTTAAAACTTATAAACAGGCCTTATGCCTTGCTTAGGATCCTCATGCCGCGAATACGGGGTTGTACACAATCCCCGCTCTTTTCGAGGTTGACACAAGCTCGGAAAGAAACATCCAACCCAACGTATTCGCTGAGGGTAGCTCTTCCTCGCGGTTTTTAAAAGAACGCATGGCTTCTCCGAGGAGTCAACATATCATGTCGGCTAATGTGAGCCTGGGTGACGAGACAGCCTCGGGGTGAAAATACTTCGCCTCCCGAGGGGTCAACCTGCCATGCCAGCCAACGGGAGCCTGGGTGACGAGACAGCCTCGGGGTGAAAATACTTAGCCTCCCGAGGGGTCAACCTGACATGCCAGCTAATGGGAGCCTGGGTGACGAGACAGCCTCGGGGTGAGAATACTTAGCCTCCCGAGGGGTCAACCTGTCATGCCAGCTAATGGGAGCCTGGGTGACGAGACAGCCTCGGGGTGAGAATACTTAGCCTCCCGAGGGGTCAACCTGTCATGCCAGCTAATGGGAGCCTGGGTGACGAGACAGCCTCGGGGTGGAAACACTTAGCCTCCCGAGGGGTCAACCTGTCATGCCAGCTAATGGGAGCCTGGGTGACGAGGCAGCCTCGGGGTGAAAAACACTTGGCTTCCACGAGAGGTACGCCTGACCTGCCAGCTAGTGAGAACCTGACAGCGGGACCATCATCGGAGCTAAGGGACTTGGGCTTCCACGAGAGATCAACCTGAACCCACCAGCTAGTGAGAGCCTGGCAGCGGAATCATCTCGGAGCTAAGGGACTTGGGCTTCCACGAGAGATCAACCTGAACCCACCAGCCAGTGAGAGCCTGGCAGCGGAATCATCTCGGAGCTAAGGGACTTGGGCCTCCACGAGAGATCAACCTGAACCCACCAGCTAGTGAGAGCCTGGCAGCGGAATCATCTCGGAGCTAAGGGACTTGGGCTTCCACGAGAGATCAACCTGAACCCACCAGCTAGTGAGAGCCTGGCAGCGGAATCATCTCGGAGCTAAGGGACTTGGGCCTCCACGAGAGATTAACCTGAACCCACCAGCTAGTGAGAGCCTGGCAGCGGAATCATCTAAGAGCAAAAGGACTTGGCTCCCACGAGAGATCAACCTGAACCCACCAGCTAGTGAGAGCCTGGCAGCGGAATCATCTCGGAGCTAAGGGACTTGGGCCTCCACGAGAGATTAATCTGAACCCACCAGCTAGTGAGAGCCTGGCAGCGGAATCATCTCAGAGCAAAAGGACTTGGCTCCCACGAGAGATCAACCTGAACCCACCAGCTAGTGAGAGCCTGGCAGCGGAATCATCTCGGAGCTAAGGGACTTGGGCCTCCACGAGAGATCAACCTGAACCCACCAGCTAATGAGAGTCTGGCAGCGGAATCATCTCGGAGCAAACGGGCTTGGCTCCTATGAGATATCAACCTGAACCCACCAGCTAGTGAGAGCCTGGCAGCGGAATCATCTCGGAGCAAAAGGACTTGGCTCTCACGAGAGATCAACCTGAACCCACCAGCTAGTGAGAGCCTGGCAGCGGAATCATCTCGGAGCAAAAGGGCTTGGCTCCCACGAGAGATCAACCTGAACCCACCAGCTAGTGAGAGCCTGGCAGCGGAATCATCTCGGAGCAAAAGGAAAAATGAGCCACCCCCCGAAGCACTCTCGACCCTGCCAGCTAGTGTGAGCCTGGTATGAGGAGATCCTCTCGGGGGTTGGGAGTTGGGCATGTCACCTAAGCTTTTTCAATTCCAACATCCTCTAACGGGGGAAAGAAGGTGGGTTACATGACCCCCTCGACTCTACTGGTCGGGGGCTAGACTCCTTACAATAACAAAAACATAAAAAAGATACATGACTCCGCCGAGGCGAGGCTTCTTCAGGGGGCCCGGGCATAGTGGTCATCCTCCGACTCCATCCCACTGGACACCTCCATCCTGCTCAAGCTTCCCATGAGAGCGACGGCTAGGCGAGACAAAGGTGCACGAGCTCGGTGAACTGGCGAGAGCGGCGGCCTGGCGAGCTGGCGGCCTAGGCGAGCTGGCGTGAACGGCGGCCTGGCGAGCTGGCGGTCTGGCGAGATAAAATAGCGCGAGCAGGCGGCTAGGGGCGAGCTGAGCTGTCACCCCGAGGAGAAATACTTCGCGACATCTCCATGGTTCCTTGGTCGGACTTCATGAATTCCTCCCTTCCTACGAAGGGTCCGGGGTTGGGGAACTCGCCGAGATCGTCACCACCTCCCTGATCTCCAGCCATGACATTCTCCCGAGATTTTCTGTGCTGGTCACTGTCCACACTCACCGCACCAAAATGTTGAAACCAAAAACTTGGTCTCTGTGGAGTTCGACCCTTGGGGAAGGGGTGACCTCACACCTACTACACTTGGAAGAATGTCACGGGCCAAAGACTTGAGAACTAGGAACAGACCCTCGGCTCTAGCGCGGAGGTCCCACCACTCACCCGGAAGGTCACAAGAACACTTCCCCTCCCTTACCAATGAGAGCTGGGTACCTTGGAGAGTTCTCTCAACTCTACCAAGAAGGAAACTAGGGAGGAGGAAGCCAAAAGCCAATGCCTCTCCAAAGGTACCCAAGGGGGTCTATTTATAGTTTTTCCAAGTCCTGAGTTTGAAAAGTCCAAAATGCCCCCAAGGCCAATTGGCCTTGAGCCAATAGCAAACCTCCACGCCAAGAGGTAACAAAGTAACTCCACGCCAAGGGCACAATGGTAAGAGCATGGCCAAAAGAAGCTTGGGCGAGCTGGCGGCCTCTGGCGAGACGGCGGCCTGAGGCGAGCTGCGTCCTGGCGACTGGCGAGAGCGGCAAGGCGGCGAGCTGCGGCCTAGCGCTTGGCGAGAGCGGCAAGGCGAGCTGCGGCCTGGCGCTTGGCGAGAGCGGCAAGGCGACGAGCTGCGGCCTGGCGCTTGGCGAGAGCGGCAAGGCGGCGAGCTGCGGCCTAGCGCTTGGCGAGAGCGGCAAGGCGACGAGCTGCGGCCTGGCGCTTGGCGAGAGCGGCAAGGCGACGAGCTGCGGCCTGGCGCTTGGCGAGAGCGGCAAGGCGGCGAGCTGCGGCCTGGCGCTTGGCGAGAGCGGCAAGGCGACGAGCTGCGGCCTAGCGCTTGGCGAGAGCGGCAAGGCGACGAGCTGCGGCCTAGCGCTTGGCGAGAGCGGCAAGGCGAGCTGCGGCCTGGCGCTTGGCGAGAGCGGCAAGGCGAGAAGCTGCGGCCTAGCGCTTGGCGAGAGCGGCAAGGCGACGAGCTGCGGCCTGGCGCTTGGCGAGAGCGGCAAGGCGGCGAGCTACGGCCTAGCGCTTGGCGAGAGCGGCAAGGCGACGAGCTGCGGCCTGGCGCTTGGCGAGAGCGGCAAGGCGACGAGCTGCGGCCTGGCGCTTGGCGAGAGCGGCAAGGCGGCGAGCTGCGGCCTAGCGCTTGGCCAGAGCGGCAAGGCGACGAGCTGCGGCCTAGCGCTTGGCGAGAGCGTCAAGGCGACGAGCTGCGGCCTAGCGCTTGGCGAGAGCGGCAAGGCGAGCTGCGGCCTGGCGCTTGGCGAGAGCGGCAAGGCGAAAAGCTGCGGCCTAGCGCTTGGCGAGAGCGGCAAGGCGACGAGCTGCGGAGCCTGTGCGAATAGGCGAGAGCGAGTGCTCAAAGGGGCCGGGGGGAGACAATTTTCATTCCCCCTACTAGTATATTTCCAAGCTCCAGCCAAAATTGGCTCCTTAGAGTGCAAAACAGCTCAAAAAGCTTAAAACTTATAAACAGGCCTTATGCCTTGCTTAGGATCCTCATGCCGCGAATACGGGGTTGTACAATGACCATTATAATATAAAGCGTACTTTTTGGGTGTGCTTTAAGTATCTCAGTAGCCTATTGATGCAGGCTACGTCACCCGACGAACCGGAACAGACAAACGACAATGAATTACTCTCTCACGTTCTAATTCTACGTTTGCGCAAAATAAACGCAGTACACCCGGTTTGCGATATTATTAATCCAATGCTCACGTACGGGTTCTCCACACCCTTAGAGATCAAATAAAATCTATGAGTCAATATTCTCTCAAGCGAAAAGCATCTGCCCGATCCGTTCGAACGTGTGTTGTACTAAAAGAGATCCACCGAAAAATAACGATTCGGAAAATGGTAGATCTCTCCCAACAAAAAAAAACGAGGTTCATCAATCCTCACAGACTTAAATAGATCAAGAGAAAATAACATTAATCGATTGGATTAAAATCACGATGAAATCAAGATTCGCAAATAACGCAAAAGTTAACCATCACAAGTTTTATCTAGGAGGGAACACACATGAGTAGAGATTTTCGTTACCCCAGTCGGAAGATGATTCTGAGGAAAAAAGGTTCGCTATTCTACGGTTCCGCTGGAGTCACACAAAACGGAGAGAAACACGCTCGCCTTCCTTGCTTCACGCCAGAGAAGGTTCGCCGTTGCAAGAGAGGTTGTCCTTGGCCGAAATCCACCAAGAAGGGGGATAACTAGGTAGGATGAACCCTTAGTGGGGAAGCCTTGATGCAGCCAAACTCTCAAGGAAGAAGTAGCCTTCGATCTTGTAAGTTGTTGGAGAGGAGAGGGTTTGTTATGGTGGAGAAGAGAGGAGGGGAGAGGGGGAGGTGTGGCCAAACCACAAGGGGAAGAAGGAAGGAGGTCGGCGGCCAAGGAGGAGAGCAAAAGGGGGATCTCAAATTAGGTTTAAGTTTTCTTTTCATTCATCAATACCCAATAATCCAACACACATAGCCTTATATAAGGCTAACAAAAATCCAGGCTATATGCAGCCCAACTTAAAACAACATATGGCTAAACACAGACCAAAATTAAAAACAAGAATCTGGATAAATACAGTCTAGATTTTAAAGCAAATAAACAAGGAAATTAAATAAAAAATAAGCAAGATAATTATCAAGAGAACGTCTTGCGCCGAGGGCGGAGGTTGTAGCGTCGATCAACAATGTCTAAGCGGCGCCGCAAATCCTTGGTTGGAGAGGGCGAGGGATCTTCCGTAAGCATGTCGGCACCATCATCAATATGCCGGGGGACGCATGAACGTACTGATCAGTTAACATGGCCTTCATGCCAGCCCAACCAATAGGTGGTAAGCCGTTCACAGCACCTAGACGTCGTTCCTCATTCAACCAAAATATTTTGGCCCTGCCTAACAGCTTCATCCTCGCAACTCACACCTTGTGCACGTCAGTCATATTTTGCCACTCGAAATAGCACTCTATTTCCATAACCCAATCTAAGAACACTTGGGGTTCACCTAGTCCGTCGTATGATGGGGGTTTGATCCGGATAGCCATAGTAATATCAAAGTCGTACGGTGCCTGGTTATTAGGATTATGTGCACGCAGGACATAATCATTATTATTATTATTGTTTCCCTCGCAAAGTTGGCGGGCCGCCTGATTAGGAGGAGCCGCTTGGTTTAATCTCATCTCGTGAAGCACCTCCCTGATGTCCGTCGGCTGATCAGTGAACTCCTGGCGGAGTTCATCAATCGTTGTCGTACCGTGACCCGTATCTCGGTCGTCCTCCATATTGGAAGAAGGGGTATACTCCGTGCCAAGTGTAGTGCGCATGCAGTGAAAGAAGTTGGACCCTGACTCGATGAAAATTTATAAAAGATAATTTTTTTTCCTAATAATAACTGGGAAAAAATAAAATATTTTTTTAATTTCTCACTGAGAGGAGTATAGAGATTTTCCAGAAATTTGGTTTTTTGGATTTCACAAAAAAATTAGAATTTTCGGCCACTATTTGCAGACCAGCAAAAAAATATTTTCTTATTTTGAAAACCGAAAAGTGCTAGACAAGTGCGTGTCGACGTCCTATGAGTATGAGGATGGTGTCAATTAGAAAATTGACACGAATCTCGCTCTGATACCAAATTGATGCGGGCTACGTCACCCGACGAACCAAAACGGACAGACAACACTGAATTACTCTCTCACGTTCCAATTCTATGTTTGCGCAAATTAAACGCAGCACACCTGATTTGTGATATTATCAATCCAATGATAACGTACGGGTTTGCCACACCTTTAGAGATCAAATAAAAGCTATGAGCCAATATTCTCTCAAGCGAAAAAGATCTACCCGATCCGTTCGAGCGTGTGTTGTACCAAAAGAGATCCACCGAAAAATAACGATTCGGAAAATGGTAGATCTCTCCCAATAAAAAGAAAACAAGGTCCATTAATCCTCACGAACTTAAATAGATTAAGAAAAAATAACAATAATCGATTGGATTAAAACCACGATGAAATCAAGATTCGCAAATAACGCAAAAGTTAACCACCACAAGTTTTATCTAGGAGGGAACACACCGGAGTAGAGATTTTTGTTACCCTAATCGGAAGATGATTCTGAGAAAAAAAAGGTTCACCCTTCTACGATTCCGTCGGTGTCACACCAAACGGAGAGAATCACATCTGCATTCCTTGCTTCACGTCGGAGAAGGTTCGTTATTGCAAGAGAGGTTGTCCTTGGCCGAAATCCACCAAGAAGGGGGGAGAACTAGGTAGGTTGAACCCTTGGTGGGGAAGCCTTGATGTAGCCAAACTCTCAAGGGAGAAGGAGACTTTGTTCTTGTAAGTAGTTGGAGAGGAGAGGGGTTATTATGTTGGAGAGGAGAGGAGGGGAGAGGGAGAGGTGTGGCCGAACCACAAGGGGAAGAAGGATGGAGGCCGGCAGTCAAGGAGGAGGAGAGCAAGAGGGAGGATCTCAAATTAGGTTTAAGTTTTCTTTTCATTCATCAATACCCAATAATCCAACACTGAAAGTGAGGGGATAAGTTGTAAACTACTCTAGAGGGGGGGTGAATAGAGTATTCAAAATTTTATGAACACTTAGTCAGCTCCCTTGGAGTATATTTGCGGAATAGAAAATCTGATACTTGAACCCTAAGAGCCTAACACAGTGATGTGCACAAGTGAGAGAGTTAATCTGAAATTTCAGTTTAACTAAAAACCTATCACAGCACCTAGCAATCCTAGGTAGTTCTATCACAGCCACAGAATAAACAAATCAGCAAGAACCAGAGAGACACAGGATATATAGTGGTTCCCTTTAAATAGGTACATCCACTCTTCTACCACCCTGGTAGGAATCCACTACAGGTTTTTGCTAAGGTGCCCTGCCACCAATGATCTGATTCAGGTAGATCAAACAGACCCTTTGAGCTTTTGATAAGGATGCTCAACCACAGGTTGTTGATAAGGTGCCCTGTCACCAACGTTCACTTTTGAAGAGGTGTGAACAAACTCTTTTTACAAAGGGGTTGAGAGGGTTAGATTATCTTCTCTGTTTTAAATACAGATTAGAGAAGATTTGTGGATTCTCTAAAGAATCAAAGTCTCCCCCTGGCTCAGTGGAAGTCCAGGGAAAGCCTTTGCTTCAGGATGAAGGAGTTTCAGATAAACTGAAACTAAATCCTCAGAAATCTGAAGACTGATTTTTATCAGGTCTTAAGATTCTGGAGCACTTGAAGCAGATCTTGAGCCTTTTTCTGAAGTCTTGAAAACTCTAAGCAAATGCTCAGGAGACTTGAGAAACAAAGCTGATTGCTCTGGGCTTTTTGCTTCAGGAAAACTTTTCTTCTTCTTGTTGAGATATTGTGAAGAGCTGCTCTGATGATGCTTGAGCGAATGAATAATCTTTCTCTGTGTCTGTTACTATGTCTTTTCTGAGAGCAGAATCTCTTTTAAATATGTCTTCACGTTTTCCTTTGAAACGGTTCTATTGATTTGAATTCTCGAGCCCTGCAACAGATTATCTCAAAATAGAATATAGCAATAGGAATAGAATGACCTATTAACTTTCTGACAGTCCCAATAAGGAAATAAATGAATAGGGAAATATTTCAGCATAAAGATTTATCGTTCTTGGAAATAGCATACACCGCCAACGGCTAGAATACAGCCTGGCAATATATTTTGTATAATAAGACAAAAATGCTTTATCAAGAATACTGAATCCCGTGATTTATGTTTGACAGAATTTGTAAATAATTCATTTTGAATTTAAGCCATAATTTTAGCAACAAATAACTTCAGAGAATCTTTCTAACCACAAGCTAACACACTTGGAAATGAACCAAGGAATAGCATAAATACAAATAGATAAAATCAGACAGAAAACGTCGAACAGGGGTTCGAAGATCGTCGACCTGCAAACAGATCGTCGACCAGCAAATAGATAGTCGACCAGCAAAGGCAAATATCTGTCGAGACAGAAATCGTGAAGCAAGAACACGATCGTCGACCTGAAGATGACAGATCGTCGACCATCCTTCAGAGCGTAGTAAGCTTGCTCTGAGATCGTCGACCAACGGTCGACGATAATTGTCTTGACTTCAAAGATTCACTAGCCCTGCTATCGTCGACCATTGATCGACGATCGCGAGGCCTCGTTCGACGATGGTCGAACGGAAAAGCCTTAACTACAAAAACATCTAGAACTTCTAACCTAAGCTCTAGGTCAGTTTATAAACTGCCCTAGGGAGACTAAACAAAGTCTAACCATGATCATATATATCTTTATATGGATCAAGAGGGGCTGCAAGGGGATCACATAAGCCAAATCACATCTAGGGTACCAACAATCTCCCCCTATTTGGGTTATGTTATCCAATCCAGTTTAAAAGGCTAAAGCAGACAACAACAAATCTAAAGATTAATCAGAATGATAAAACACAGGCAATACACAAAAAAATATATCAAGCATAAATCAGCAGAAATGGAATGTATCAAGCAGATTTATCAGCAAGCTTAGCATCAGATGAGTTTTTAGGTATTGCAGCTGGTTTGAAAATAATTTCTCTGTTAGGGTTTGCTGCTTGTCTCTTGGATAGCATTAGATCATGTTCACCTATGATTTTCTTTTCAGCATAACTAGGTAGAACTGCAGCAGGATGTAGTCTCATGTATTCTTCAGTGTCAAAGGCTTCTGGATTGACTTGAATTCTGCTTAGTTCCTTTTCTCTGAATTCTGACATTGTTGAGTAAGCTGTAGGATCCAGTCCTTGAGATTTGGCTCTCTCCATCATGCTAAGAGCAATAGACTCTTTGAATCTTGCCATAGAGGCAATCCTTTCAGCTTCAGTTTTGTCTGATGGAGAGGGAGGTCTATCAGTATCTGTATGAGCTGCAATCTCCATATTCCTTTGAAGAGCTGTAGCAAGTTTGCTTGAATCGAGAGGAATTTGCACAGTCTTCTTAGGATCAGTTTGAGCATAGAGAGATCTAGGAGGTGCAAGCTCAATGAACTTTTTGTGGGAATTTTCTGAAAAGACTACTCTTTTTCCTTTAGAATCAGCTGCAGCAGGTTTCTTTAAAGAGGAGGAGGGACCTCTCCTGGGAGGAGAAGGTTTCCTTTCTGGGACTAACTTCTTAGGAGAAGGAGGAGGAGAGAATGTAGGTTGTTGATAAGTCATCTCCTTTATTTGTTCTACGAGAGCATTGTTATTTCTTTTATTTCCTTGTCCTGAACCACTTTGGCTTCCCTGGCCTTGTCTACTTCTTCTCTGATAAGATTGAGAGGGGTTGGAACTGGCTGATCTACCAATTGGAGTAGAAGAGATACTTCCAGAGGCTCCAGCACCAGGAGGTGGAGGAGGGCCTCTGGGGGGGAATTTCTGAACTGGAGAGTCATATCTCTTTGTCCTCTTCTTCTCTTTAGTCTGATTCTTTGACAATCTCATCCAGGGTTGGAATTCCTTGCTCTTAGGATCTATTCCCTTCAGAATGTAATAGGGAACATCCTTGTTAGGATTTGCAGTAGAAGGAGCAGGGGCTTTTCTTTTCTTGGAAGCAGCTCTTTTTCTTTTCTTAGAGGAGTCAGAATCATCAGAGTCATCATCATCATCATCAGAATGAGATGAGTCTTTCCCAGCATAGTCATCATAGTTTTGTTCAGATGGATCTTTGGCAGCAAGTTCAGCTTTGACTTTCTTCTCTCTTTCTTCTTTCTCTCTAGCTTCTTCAATGGCATCTTGCCTAAGAAGGGCATCCAGATCAACATTTGGAGCACTTTTCCATAGCTCTGATTCTGGATACAACTCAGGAACTGTCTTGGGGACCAGTTCTGCAATAGAAGGAGTGGATATAGGATAGGTGAGGATAGGAGGAGAAAAGATGACAATATCTGCAGGGGCAGATGCTTTCTCTAGAGAGATGGCTAGGGAATCCAGATGATAATTAGCCATCCCTTCAATGTACTCAGAGGCAATGTTCTCAGCCACAAAGGCTATAAATTGTTCTAGGTTTAGAGTACCTGAGCTTGAGTCCATTTCAGTCATCTTGGGAGCACTGTCTGCCCTATCTTGCACTTTTTCAATTTCTTCAGCAGCAGCATCAGCATTTATGGTTGTGCCTGCATGCAAAGAGAGATAGGTTAACAACCAAGTGGGAATAAAATATTCCCCCCAAGGTGAACAAACAACAGGTAATAGATAGGATTACCTGAAGATCTACACAGGATACCACTTTGCATCTAGGAAGGAGGTTATAATTCCTTCTAGATGTTCAGTGACATCAGGGATAGACACCTCTGCAAGGCACAAGAGGAGTGCCATACAGGAAAAGAAAAGAGTATCCTTGACCAAGGGGTCATCAAGGTACTCAGGTCTATAAGGGACCATTTTCTCTTGAAGAGAAGGAACAAGAGGAGTAGATGTGAGTGAGGACTCACAGTCTAGGTTAAGATAGGATTCTAAATCTTTATCAGAATCAATAGATTTAGCAGCGTCAACTTGCAATACTGATGTGAGATCATCAGCAGCTGAGATGGAAAGAAAGGGATAAGAAATTAACTCTAGGTTGGAGTTAGAATTAATTAGAATCTTAAATAAAGCTATACCATCAGGTTGAGCAGCAACATTTTCACAAACGTCCATGGGGACTTCCTCATTTTCTTTTTCCGGAACTTCTTCCTCAGAAGCTAGATTCACTAGGGAGTGAATGTCTTTGTTAGATACAAATATCAAATTGAAGTCCTGATTATAACCTTTGGAGGAAGAATTTTAAGGTTTACCTTCTGGTTCTTTCTCTTGACTCTCTTGAGGTTCTTCTGCAGATCCTTGAAGGGGAAGAGAGGAATTATCCTGAAGGGTCAGGGCATCACCTGAGACCACTTCAACAGACATCTCCCCCTGCATGACTTCAGTGGGGACTGGAGTCATGCATTTTACAGAAGGGGGCTCAGCAGAAGATGAGATGGATTTGATGGCGTCAGTGAGAGAATTGATGGAGGCAATGAGAGGGGCATTGGCAGCCTCAATCATGCTTTGGATGGAGGGAGTGATGAGCTGTATAAGGTGTGCAAGCATTTCAGGGGATATCTGAAATGCTGATGATGTAGAGGTGGATGGAATGGAGGCAGGATGATCTGCCACATGATCAAATGAGTCATGTGGAGATGGGTGAACATCAACATGAGTGTGGGAGTCATGTTGAGAGAGATGCGAGAGGATGGTAGCAGTCACCATGTCAACACTGGCTGAAGCTGCCAGGTGTTGTGGTGTTGGTGACTGGTGTGGAGATGCAGGTGGAATGAACGATGCAAGTTGTGATGGCACTTCAGATTGAGTGGTGGGTAATGCAGGAGATGTAGATGCAGGGGTAAGGAGGGAGGATGAAGGGATTGCTGAGCCTTCCCCAGTAAGCGGGAGAGCGGCCGAATCAGCCCTTGAGTCTGAAGAAGGGTTAGGATCAACCCTGGCTGACTTCTTGATAATCCTCTGAGATTTCTTGAATAGAGAAGGATCCAACCTCTTGCTGGCGTTTACTGCGGAGGGTGCAGAAACGAGCAGCAGTGGTGCTTTCACATATAGAAACACACCCAGTACCCTTGCAAGGTTTACCTCTTTCTGATTGTTCTTTCTCCTTATTAGTTCAAATAGAACTTTTCCCCAGGCAATCTGTGCCTTATTCACCAAGGCAGACATCAGGGCAAATTGTTGCCGGTTGATGTTGTCATGAGCAGAATGTTTTCCCAAGATGACCTTGCCCACCAGGTCGGCCAGAAACTTGTATTCTGGAGACAAGTTTATCTTCAGCAGCTTAGCCGGAATCCCTTCGGCATGGCCCATCACAGAGAGCATGCGGCCATATTCCTCTGTGCTTTGCTCATATTCCTCAGAGCCTGTTGGCAGTCCAAACAGCTCAGACAAAACTTCCGGAGTCAGAGTGACCTCCTCGCCATTTATCTTTCCTGACATCGCTTCGTCGCTGGAGGACGAGGTGTATACCCATTCACGAATTTCTGGTATATGAATCTTAGGAGAGAACGACATAAGTTTCTTGAGGCCTTGGTCTTCGCATAGCTTCAGAATATCTTGGATTGGTTGATCGCATCGGCTGAAAGAATCGAAGTCGACACAGAAGCCAGTGTCGAACTTCATTCCGAACAGAACAGCAGAAGGAATCGCCATAGAATTTGAGAGAAGATGGCGAATCGAGAAGCAAAACAGGGGAGAAGAGAATCGCGCGGGATTAGAGTTCGAGAGCGAATTCTAAGCCAGGAGAAGGAATATGAAAAGACGGAGCGGAAGGACGACGATCTCCAGACCTAAATCGACTATTAGAAACAAATCTGCGATCGTCGATCCCGGAATAAAATCGGTCGTCGAACACAGACCGACGATAGTCAATGTTTGACTAAACAGTAAACATCGACCGCCTACAAGCAAATATCACGATCGTCGATCAATAAATGATGGTCGACGATTCTCCATCCAGCACAGAAAATCTGTCGTCGACCATTGGTCGACGATAGATACCTAAGGAGAGATCGTTGACCAGCTGGTCGACGATTTCTGCCTTACTACAGAACGAGCTGTCGTCGACGGTTGGTCGACGATAGTTCTGACCTGGTCGAAGATCGTCGATCAGTCGTTCGACGATTTTAGACAGAAAACAAAACTAACCAAATTTTCACTATTCTGAACCATTAATCATGCCCAGCTGGTTCAGAAAGAACAAATGCTTTTGTTCATCAAGGGGCTTAGTGAAAATATCTCCTCTTTGCAGGTCTGTGGATATAAATTCCATTACTATCTTGCTCTTTTCCACATTATCTCTCAGAAAATGATGTCTAATCTCAATGTGCTTGGTTCTGGAGTGGTGCACAGGATTTTGAGCAATTGATATTGCACTGGTACTGTCACACAGAATTTTTGTGTTTGAGTGTGTGTACCCATAATCCACCAGCTGATTTTGAATCCACAGGATCTGTGAACAGCAACTAGCTGCTGCTATATATTCAGCCTCAGCAGTTGAAGTAGACACAGATGCCTGTTTCTTGCAAAACCAAGAGACGAGTCTCTCTCCCAGGAACTGACAAGTCCCTGAGGTGCTTTTCCTGTCAACTCTACAACCAGCATAATCAGCATCTGAATATCCAATTAATTCAAATCCTGACTCAGCTGGGTACCACAGTCCTAAGTTAGGACATCCCTTAAGGTATCTCAAGATCCTCTTGAGGAGAGTTAAGTGAGATTCCTTTGGGTTGACCTGAAACCTAGCACATAGGCATGTAGCAAACATTATGTCAGGCCTACTTGCAGTCAAATACAGCAGGGAACCAACAATGGCTCTATAATTCTTTTGATCAACAGACTTGCCATTGACATCAGAATCAATAACTGCATTTGAGGCCATAGGTGTGCTCATTGATGAAGCATCAGACATTCCAAATCTTTTAACCAGCTCTCTGGCATATTTTGATTGTGAAATGAAAATGCCATCAACACTCTGTTTCACTTGGAGACCAAGGAAATAGGATAACTCACCCATGCTGCTCATCTCAAACTTAGAGTGCATTAGTTCAGAGAACCTCTTGCATAGTTTGGGATCAGTAGAGCCAAATATAATGTCATCTACATAGATTTGAACTAACAGTTGTGAGTCCTTATGATGTCTAATGAACAGGGTTCTATCTACTACACCTCTCACAAACTTGTGTTCTAGAAGAAAATTTGCTAAGGTCTCATACCAAGCTCTAGGAGCTTGCTTAAGTCCATATAGAGCCTTTTGGAGTTTGAACACATGAGTGGGTAAGGTTGATGAAACAAACCCTGGTGGTTGTTCAACAAACACTTCTTCCTTTAAATCTCCATTGAGGAAGGCACTCTTCACATCCATTTGGAAGACCTTAAATCTTTTATAGGCAGCATAGGCTAGGAAAATCCTAATGGCTTCTAGTCTGGCTACAGGGGCAAAAGTCTGATCATAGTCTATGCCTTCCTCCTGTCTATAGCCTTGAGCTACTAGCCTAGCCTTATTTCTAACTACTATGCCTTGGGCATCAAGCTTGTTTCTAAACACCCACTTGGTGCCTATGATCCGTTGGCCTCTTGGTCTTGGAACCAAGGTCCAAACTTTACATCTTTCAAACTGGTTAAGCTCCTCTTGCATTGCTATAATCCAGTGGGGATCAAGCTCAGCATCTTTAATGGTTAGGGGCTCAACCTGAGAAAGGAAACAAGCAAACATCACATCTTTGTTGAGTTGATGTCTTGTCTGGACTCCTGCTGAAATGTCTCCAATCACTTGAGATACAGGGTGATCTCTAAGTGTGACAAGATCAGTAGGTTCAACAATGATCTGATCTTCAACAGTTTCAATATTTAATTCCTCATGTGGAATTTGATCAACTGTTGGAACAGGTGCTTTAACTTGAAAAAGTTCTACATCAGATTCAGAATCTGAAGAAGCAGCCTGAGGAGTTTGTTGGGGATGATTCTCCTGTGAGAGTCTCAAACCTTCCAAATCCTTACTTACTCCTAGGACTTGCACTGTACTATTAGAGGAAGAGTCCTTCTCCTTATAATACATGACTGTCTCATCAAAAGAGACATGTGCAGACTCTTCTATCTTAAGAGAGGATTTATTAAGGACCCTATAGGCTTTGCTTACTTGAGAGTATCCTAGAAAAACTCCCATTGATGCTTTTGCCTCAAATTTTCTAAGGTATTCTTTGTTATTGTTATGAACAAAAGCAACACAGCCAAACACTCTAAAATAGTCTATTTTAGGTTTTACTTGCTTAAGTAATTCATAGGGAGTCTTACCCTTAAGTTTATGTATCAGACTTCTGTTCAATACATAGTTAGCTGTGCTAACTGCTTCAGCCCAAAAGGACAGAGGCATGTTAGCATCTGCCAACAATGTACTTGCAGCTTCAATTAGGGTTCTGTTTTTCCTTTCAACTACCCCATTTTGTTGAGGAGTTCTAGGAGCAGAGAAGCTATGTTTGATACCTTCCTTCTCACAGAATTCTTGCATAAGAAGAGATTCAAACTCAGTACCATGATCACTTCTGATCAAGGCAATCTGAGTAGAATACTCACTCTGTATACACTTTAGAAAATCTGTAAGAACCTTGAAGTTATCAGCCTTAGTTCTCAAGAAGAATACCCAAGTGAACCTGGAGAAGTCATCTACAATTACTAGAGTGTAAGACTTCCCTCCAAGACTCTGCACAGCAATAGGACCAAATAAGTCCAAATGTAACAAGTACAGAATCCTGGGAGAATCACTTTTATTAACTGATTTAAACCTATTTCTTGTTTGCTTTCCTAGTTGACAAGCTTTGCAAAGGCCTTCCTTCTTGTAGGGGCAAGAAGGTAAACCTCGTACAAGATTGTATTTAGCCAACCTAGAAATGTTTTTCAAGTTTACGTGACTAAGTCTCTTATGCCAAAGGGTATTATTACTGGTTACTTCATTAAATAAGCATATTTCAGATTTGGAGGAATTAAAATCTACAACATAAACATTTCCAATTCTAATACCTACTAACACCACAGTATTATTTAAAGAAATATTGCAAGCAGTGTCAGTGAACCATACCTTGTACCCAGCATCACACATTTGACTTACAGAGATTAGGTTGTGCTTTAGTCCTGAGACATAGGCTACTTTCTTGAAGGTTACAGCTCCTATGGTGAAGCTGCCATACCCTTCAGTCTGTCCACAGCTGGAATCCCCAAATACAACTTTTGGTCCCAGCTTGGCTTTGAAACCTGACAGGTTCTTCTTCTTTCCTGTCATATGCTTTGAGCATCCACTATCCAGATACCATTTGTCATGTATGACTGGATAGGTCTTCATCTGCAGAAAGAACAATTATACATTGTGGACCCAGGTTACCTTGGGTCCAGTATTCTTTACAAAAGAAAAACTAGATATAAAAGATTTTGCAGGCTTAGATTTATATCCTAAAGGGTGTGATCTCCTAGGTGGGATAATCCATTCAGTTGAAGGATTAAACAACCTGGGGTGGTGATTAGGGTTTGAAGTTCTGGAAGTTTGGTTTTTATTTTCCAGCTGAAGTCCAGATCGTCGATCAATGGTCGACGATCGCAAGCCATATCGTCGATCATTTATGGTAGAACGATGTTCTGGATTCCACGATCGTCGATCACTGGTCGACGACTTTTGTAAAGCTAGAAATTTTTTCTTCCTATTCTCTTTCTTAATCTTATTCTGAATTCTTTTGCATTTTTTAATTTCCTCAGTATTCTTTATTCCTGATTCAGAAACAAATTTTACTGGAGTGCTAAATCTCTCCTTTGTGAGGAGGATGGGTTCACTAGGTGTAGCACCTAAGCCTAGTTTATCATTACCAACCCTAGTGTTTGCTATACAGGTTATTTCAGACAATTTAAGGCTTCTGCCATTTAATTGTTCTTCTAACCTCTTAGATTTCGCTAGTTCTAATTTTAGGAATGTTATTTCTTCTTTTGAGCTTTCTAATTCCTTTTCTAATCTGATTATTTCAGTACCTTCCATGTCTAGTTCCATTATTTTTAGTCTAAGTGACTTAATTTCTTTTTCAGATAAAAGTAAATCTAAACATAGAGTTTTAAATTTTAGTTTGAACTCAGGAGATGAGAAGTCAAATGAGTCGATTACCTGGTCCTCCATAAAGGAGTCTTCTTCATTGTCTCCTTCTTCTTCAGAATTCTCTGCAGCTGACAGAGAGCTGCAGGCATCAATGGCCATGAGGCAGACCTCTTTGGCTTTCTTTTCTTCTTCTTCTTCAGAATCACTTGAGCTAGAGGAGCAGGTATCCTCTTCTGTTTCACTCCAGGTAGCAGCCACAAATCCCTTGTCCTTCTTCTTGTATTTGTGTGATGAGGACTTGGAGTGGTGCTTCCTGTATTCTTTCTCATGTTTCTTCTCCTTGTACTTCTTCTCTGGACAATCTGGAGCAATGTGTCCAGGCTTGCTGCAAACATAACAAATGATTTCTTTAGATGGAGTCTTGTCATACCTTGGCTTGTCCTCATGCTTGGAGAATTTCTTTCTGAGGTCTCTTCTTCCCATGTTGAAGAACCTCTTGGCAATGAGTGCCAGTAACTCCTCATTTGATTGACTTCCTTCAGAAGTCTCAGCAGCCTTAAGAGCTAGAGAATGCTCTTTCTTTATTGGTGTTGGAGTCTTCACTTCAGTTACAGCAGCTCTACTCTTTAAGGTTTGCTCATATGACCTGAGCTTTCCCAACAGAGCTTCTGTGGAGAGTTCCACAGTATTTCTTCCATCCTTGATGGGCCATATCCTTGAGTCCCATGAGATGGGAAGGCACATCAGGATCTTGTCATTGACTTCTGACAAGGTTATCTCCTTGTCTAAAGACCTCAGTTCACTTATTATTGAACTGAGCCTTGTGTACATGGTGTCAATGTCTTCAGCATCATCCTTCTTGAAGTTTTCATACTGAGAGGTGAGATTGGATCTCCTGTCCTTCCTCTCATCAGCTGAGCCAGCAACTATGTGGTTGAGGGAATCCCACATAGCTTTGGCTGAGGTACATTCAGCCAGCTTCTGGAATATCTCATCAGACATTGTCTGAGCTAGGATATTCATTGCTTTAGCATCAGCTGCTTTTGCCTTCTTGTAAGTTTCATTGTAGTCAGGTGGTGGCACAGCACTGAGATCAGCAGAAGTGGAAGCAGCAGCAGGCCTAGCAGGTGGTCCTGTCAAAATAGAAGAAAAAATATCTTCATCAATAGAATTCATGTATAGTCTTATCCTGGCCTTCCATATGCCAAACTTGGACAAGTTGCATACAGGAGGTCTGGTGCTTGAATAATCTTTAGACTGGGCCATGTGTGAAAGTGTTTGTGAATGGTATCAGGAAACAACTTATCACAGGATCTTTTAACTCAGGTGTTAGCCTGTATGAACAGCTAACCTCCCTCTGATACCAATTGAAAGTGAGGGGATAAGTTGTAAACTACTCTAGAGGGGGGTGAATAGAGTATTCAAAATTTTATGAACACTTAGTCAGCTCCCTTGGAGTATATTTGCGGAATAGAAAATCTGATACTTGAACCCTAAGAGCCTAACACAGTGATGTGCACAAGTGAGAGAGTTAATCTGAAATTTCAGTTTAACTAAAAACCTATCACAGCACCTAGCAATCCTAGGTAGTTCTATCACAGCCACAGAATAAACAAATCAGCAAGAACCAGAGAGACACAGGATATATAGTGGTTCCCTTTAAATAGGTACATCCACTCTTCTACCACCCTGGTAGGAATCCACTACAGGTTTTTGCTAAGGTGCCCTGCCACCAATGATCTGATTCAGGTAGATCAAACAGACCCTTTGAGCTTTTGATAAGGATGCTCAACCACAGGTTGTTGATAAGGTGCCCTGTCACCAACGTTCACTTTTGAAGAGGTGTGAACAAACTCTTTTTACAAAGGGGTTGAGAGGGTTAGATTATCTTCTCTGTTTTAAATACAGATTAGAGAAGATTTGTGGATTCTCTAAAGAATCAAAGTCTCCCCTGGCTCAGTGGAAGTCCAGGGAAAGCCTTTGCTTCAGGATGAAGGAGTTTCAGATAAACTGAAACTAAATCCTCAGAAATCTGAAGACTGATTTTTATCAGGTCTTAAGATTCTGGAGCACTTGAAGCAGATCTTGAGCCGTTTTCTGAAGTCTTGAAAACTCTAAGCAAATGCTCAGGAGACTTGAGAAACAAAGCTGATTGCTCTGGGCTTTTTGCTTCAGGAAAACTTTTCTTCTTCTTGTTGAGATATTGTGAAGAGCTGCTCTGATGATGCTTGAGCGAATGAATAATCTTTCTCTGTGTCTGTTACTATGTCTTTTCTGAGAGCAGAATCTCTTTTAAATATGTCTTCACGTTTTCCTTTGAAACGGTTCTATTGATTTGAATTCTCGAGCCCTGCAACAGATTATCTCAAAATAGAATATAGCAATAGGAATAGAATGACCTATTAACTTTCTGTCAGTCCCAATAAGGAAATAAATGAATAGGGAAATATTTCAGCATAAAGATTTATCGTTCTTGGAAATAGCATACACCGCCAACGGCTAGAATACAGCCTGGCAATATATTTTGTATAATAAGACAAAAATGCTTTATCAAGAATACTGAATCCCGTGATTTATGTTTGACAGAATTTGTAAATAATTCATTTTGAATTTAAGCCATAATTTTAGCAACAAATAACTTCAGAGAATCTTTCTAACCACAAGCTAACACACTTGGAAATGAACCAAGGAATAGCATAAATACAAATAGATAAAATCAGACAGAAAACGTCGAACAGGGGTTCGAAGATCGTCGACCTGCAAACAGATCGTCGACCAGCAAATAGATAGTCGACCAGCAAAGGCAAATATCTGTCGAGACAGAAATCGTGAAGCAAGAACACGATCGTCGACCTGAAGATGACAGATCGTCGACCATCCTTCAGAGCGTAGTAAGCTTGCTCTGAGATCGTCGACCAACGGTCGACGATAATTGTCTTGACTTCAAAGATTCACTAGCCCTGCTATCGTCGACCATTGATCGACGATCGCGAGGCCTCGTTCGACGATGGTCGAACGGAAAAGCCTTAACTACAAAAACATCTAGAACTTCTAACCTAAGCTCTAGGTCAGTTTATAAACTGCCCTAGGGAGACTAAACAAAGTCTAACCATGATCATATATATCTTTATATGGATCAAGAGGGGCTGCAAGGGGATCACATAAGCCAAATCACATCTAGGGTACCAACAAACACACATAGCCATATATAAGGCAAACAAAAATCCAAGCTATATGCAGCCCAACTTTAAACAACATATGGTTAAACGCAGACTAAAATTAAAAACAGGAATCTGGATAAATACAGTGCAAATTTTAAAGCAAATAAACAAGGAAATTAAATAAAATATAAGCAAGATAATTATCAAGAGAACGTCTTACGCCGAGGGTGGAGGTTGTAGCGTTGATCAACAATGTCTTCGCGGCTCCGCAAGTCCTTGGTTGGAGAGGGCGAGGGATCTTCCGTAAGCATTCCAACACCATCATCAACATGTCGGGGGTCGTCGTCTCCATCACCTATCGAGGGCATTTTAATGGTCTTGGCTAGGATTACTAATGAATCTGCTTAACATGTCGACCGTAAAGGCTATGTCAGATCTCGTACAGATCATAACACACATGAGACTACCAATCATTTTAGAGTAATCTAACTGTCTAACCGTAGCTCCTTCATTCAGATTTAAGTGGTTATTTTAATCGTATGATATCTCTACTGGTTTACTTTCACTCTATCCCTACGTATCTAACATGAATTTTATGTAGTATCTTTGACTTAGAAAAATGCTATTTTTTTCAAAATTAACTTGCATACCTAGTATAGTTTCAGCTACACTTAAGTCTTTAATGTTATATTCTTTTATTAGACCTAACTTTACATCATCCACTTCAAATTGATCATATCCTAGAATTAACAGATCATCTACGTACACGCATATTATAGCGACTTGAGTTGATCTATGACATATATAAAGACATTTATCAGAGAGACTCGACATGAATCTCATATCCTTTATACTATGGTCAAATTTCTCAGCCATAATTTTGGTGCTTTTTTTAGTCCGTATAGTGATTTGATTAACTTACATACCTTACTTTTGTGACCTTCTACTATGAAACCTTCAGGATGACTCATGTAAATCTCTTCGGTCAGATCTCCGATCAAAAATGCAGTCTTAACATCCATTTGATGAACAATAAGGTCCTCAATAGATGTAATAGCAAGGGGGATCTTAATGGTTGCTAGGTGACACACGGGTGAGTATACATCAAAATAATTTACTTCGCTTACTTGTGTGAAATCTTTTGCCATCAGGCGTGGTTTATACTTAGATATGCTACCATCAGGATTTCATTTCTTTTTCAGAACTCACTTACACCATATAGTATTAGCCTCCTTTGGCTTATCAACCAACATCTAGGTGTTATTCTGAAGTAGAGAGCTCATCTCTTCATTACTTTTTCCAGAGTAGTAAATCCCTTGATCTCATCGCTTCTTTATAGGTGGATGGATCAGCCTCGACATGGTAAGTGACAAAATAACTACTGAAGGTTCTGAGAGTTCTCTCTCTCACAGAAGTCCTTCTAGACTCTAGGCCACTGTTGTCTACTAGAACTGAATAGGAGATACTTGATACTAATTCAAGATCTTCCTCAATAAAGTTGCTTTCATACCTGGGAGTGACATGTTCTTATCTTTAAGGAATTTATCTTCAAAGAAAACCATATCTCTAGATTTTATAGTTATATTATTGGAGATATCTAAGAATCTATCTGCAGCGTTATCATCAGCACAACCTAGGTAGATATATGTGTTGGTCCTAGGTCCAATATTAGATCTTTTTTTGGTCGAAAATCCTAACATAGGCTATACAGTCTCAGGTCTTAGGTCTAGTTATGGTCGGGGGTCTCTTAAACCAAAGCTCATAGGGTATAACCTCTAACTTAGCATGAGGGACTTTATTCAGAATATTGTTTACAATTAAAATTATTTCTCCCCAATAAGCAGTAGGTATGCCAGAAGTCAGGAGCATGGAGGTTAACATTTCTGTTAACGTTCTATTCTTTCACTCAACTATACCATTTTATTGGGGTGAGTAAGGAGCAGTGATTTCTATTATGATTTCTTGAGATGCAAGAAAACACTTGAACTCACTGAACATGTATTCTCCTCATTTATCACTTCTAAACCTTTTTTATTTTCATATCAAGTTAGTTTTATACCCTAGTTTTGAAAAGTCAGAATTTTTCAAATGCTTCATATTTAGTTTTAAGAAGGTAAATGTGACGGAAACTAGAGCAATAATCTATAAAGATGATCATATACTTCCTTCCATCTCTAGTGACAAAACTTTTAAAGTCACAGATATCTGAATGTATTATCTCTAGAGGTATTGCGCTCCTAGTAACAGTACTAAAAGGTTTCCTAGTGATCTTAATCAGAGCACACACTTCATATATTTCAAGTTGTTTTTTTGTGTCTAATGTGATCTGGTGAGTTCTAGTTATTTGGAATATTTTCTTATATTTAGCGTGTCCTAGTCACTCATGTAAAGTCTTAGGGCTAGCTAAGTTTGATTGTACTTGTTGAACTATTTCATTTGCTAGACTTAGTAGGCATATTCTATTTTGGACGTATGCACGTCCAAAGTAATGATAGTTAACTAATAATATTACTCTATCACTACTGAAATTGAAAGACATATCTGCATCACATAATAAACTAATAGACACTAAGTTCGCAGTTATAGAAATAATAAACTTAACATCTTTCTCATTGTAAGTTGATTCGATGATTATTCAATTGGGAATAGAAATTCATTATAAAGGTTAATCTAAACATTAATGATCATAGCATATTATTCCACACATGATAATATTGCAAATGATAGTGTGACAAATCATTTGATGATGAGGTACGTAGTAGTTATTAATGAGTAAAATAATAATGTTTGATTTATTAAAATCAAAATTTGACTGGTCTTAGTTAAACTGGATAGAGATGTTGATAGTGTTACTTCACCACTGCTACAAGTATTAAGCTCATTTAGGTATAACTAATTTACTTTAAACGTTACTGCATATATTTATGAATTCGTAAAGTCTAACTCATGAAATTTTTTGCAGACACTGGTGGTGATGGAGGAGAGAAAGTAGATTTTGACCTGAATGATGATGATATACTCTCTGAGTAGAACTATTACACGTTCAATCCATTTGTCTTATGTTTTCAGACCTTTTATTCATGAGTTACACTTCATGTTTGGATGTTTTGTTTTAATTATGAAAACTCTTATTATGGTTTAATTATGCAAGCTTATCTGAATAATATGTGAAGTCGAATACTTTGATTCTCTCTACTTTTTGCACTCAGAAATGTAAATGTTGCATGTCACAAATATAGGAGGAGATTATTAATGTATATTCGGACATATAACAAGCTTGAAAGCTTAACGGGTTGTTTAAGATACCAGGATATCTGATACCCGTATTAAACCTAGGGTTTTCCTATAAAACCCAAGCTAGGGGCAACGGGGAGGTAGTTCCACTTTGACCACCACCCGGGATTCTTCGAGCAACCTATCAATAGTAAAAATTTTACCTTCAGAACATCAGTTGTCTCGTCATTCGCAACTATCATGGACTTTTTTGCAGTAGTGAGCCATGCCATCAGATTAGCATTGTTGTAAACGTGGCGCATTGCCCCTGAATCCAAGTACCATTCAGTGCTAGCCTTCGCATTTCCAACCATAACGACAAAGTTAGATAGCTCAACAAGACTAACCATATTGGTATGATTGTCGTCTTGTGGTGCCTTGGTCCTTTCCTTCTTAGGAAGCCTGTAATTAGATGCGTTGTGCTCCCACTTGTTGTAGTTGAAACATTTGTCCTTAAACTTTTTTATTCTTTTATTTGGGCTTATAACCTGAGAACTACTTTGGGAAAGTTTGGTTTTTTTAGGATTAAGCGCGCGTTTAGAGCTAGAAATCATGTTAGCCACAACTTTCTGCTTGCCAACAGCTTCTAACGCGTGCCTAGTCATATTCGTATCCTTAATGCATATAAAACGTTTGAGCTCATCTAGACCAACCTGCATCTTCTTACGATACATTTCAGTTTTAATGTTGTACCACATGGAAGGCAGCTTTTAGATAATCGTGTCAGCAACAAAACTTTCTGATAATGAAATATTCTAACTATGCAAAGAATCAACTAGATTTTCAAATTCTGATAACTGAGGGAGAATGACTTTCTCCTCGTCGAACATGAAGGAAAGGAATTTGTAAACGAAGTGAGTTTTTGATAGGTCCTTCTCCTTCCTGAAGTGCTCCTTCAGTGCCAATCAAATCTCCTTAACAGTCTTCATCTTGATGTAAGTCTTTGTCAGGCTAGAGGACAGATAGTTCAGCAAATAATCTCTGCAGAATTCCTCATCAGCAATACACCATGCTTTATCGTCAGTCCCCATAACTTCAGCACGATCAGACTGAACTGTGTAAAACACATTCAGGTACTTCAGCCTGAACTGGATATTCAGCATCCAATCGTTAAACACTGTTGTCGTGAATTTATCCTATTTAATCATCGGAACCGGTGACAAGAAATTGTTCATATTCATCATTGTGTCTCTTTTCAAGCACTTGGAAGCAATATCCGGCGGGATGAAATCCTCCTCCACGGGACAAAGATGGCGAAATAATGCCCTCCTTCAGAGGACTTTTTTTTCTTTCTAATCCGTTGGTGTATGAGAAAAGGACTGCTGCCATTTCTTAGAAATCGCGACTGGCACACAAGATTTTTCTTCTCTTTTTCCTTCTCTTTTTCGACGGAGCAGCGCAGGCGGCCAGGAAAATTCAATTTTCCTTCTCTTTTTCGACGGAGTGATCTTCACGAAAGATTTACTACAGGCGGCGGGACTCTTCCCTCTGCCCGATCTAAGCAGCGGTCGTGAGGAGATAATCAAAATTCCAACCCGATCAAGTCGGCGATGAAAATTTTCTTCTCACTGTCCGGATCAAAAGCAGCGTCCATGAGAAGATTTCTTCTCCTTACTTCAAAAAACAACGACGGTGAGATTTCCCTAAATGAGTGGCTCGATCTTGCTTCACTAGAGACTGAGGAGGAGGAAAATGGGAGCAGGATCATCCCTGTCGGCGGTGTGCTTCTTCTTCTCTTAGATCGAGCGCAAGTCGGAAGAAATCGAGAGCGGCGACGTAGATTTCCCTGTTCACAATCCAGAGGCGGCGTCTGAAGTTCCTTCCGATTGCAGCGGCCGAGAAGTTCCAGGTGGCGGCGCGGGAAATTTCTTCCTTTTCCCAAACAGTGGCGGCGATCAATTTTTCGGTGAAGAAAAATTCCTTCTGGCGGCGCACGATTTCTTTCAGGCGACTTCGCAAAATTGGATGACGTAAAACTTTTCCTTTCTCCAGATCAAAATAGCCACCGGAAAAAGTTTCAGAAAATTGAGAAAAATCAGGAGCAGGGATTTTCGAGCGACGGCGCTACACTTCGAGATTGATAGGTCGCTCGAAGCATCCCAAGTGGTGGTCAAAGTAGAACTACCTCCCTGTTGCCTCCAACTTGGGTTTTAAAGACAAATCCTAGATTTAATACGAATATCGGATATCCCGATATCTGAAACGACCCGTTAAGCCTATGAGTCCTTTATATGTCCGAATATACATTAACACTTCTGACATCGAGTGGAGAGGAAACAATTTCTCCTCCTATTGGAGCACAGAGAAGGGGTGGAAGAAATAGCTTCAGCTTTAATGACTGCATGAAACTTCAGCTTTAGTGATGCCACGAAACTTTAGCTATAGTGATCACAAGAAATGACTTCTGATATTAGCAACCTACTGCACCCGCATAAAATGAGCAATAGAATCCCCATTCAGGTAAAAGAACTCAAACTTTCGATCTGAAGCAAAAAAAACAGAATAAATTTTGATTCGAATCAAAAGTGCTTACAGAGGTAGATGACCGGCAAGGCAAAAGTGAAAGGTTCGATGTTGGAGTGCCGACGAGAAAAAATTTTAACTGTAGCGAAGGTAAAAATGGCTGGAATCAAAGAAGTTATGAAAGATCTGCGAGGTAAATGGAGGAATAAAATAGAAGTACAAAAATAAGAGGAGGGGGAGAGAATGACTCATAGATCCACCGTGTCGATCCCTACATCAGAGAAGGAAGAAGTATTGGGAGGAAGAAATGCGCGGAGGAAGAACAATGCATGTGATCTGTATGGAGCCCTTGCGCGAGAAGTTGTTAATGAACTTTTGTGCCCCTCTTGCAGCATCTGAGTGTTAGAACATGCGTTTTGCATCTCTCAGGTTTGATAATATCAAATCTCAAACTGTATTTGATCATACACTTTTGGGTATAGTGTGCAGATCTACAGGTATGAAGACTTTTAGGATCGGCAAATTTTGCATTATCGCCGGCGATAGCAACTATCGCCGGCGATAGCTATTATTGCGGGCGATAGCCTAGATCTGGACACGCCATGGATCTATGGTCTAGTGGAGCACGCGGATTGCCAGAAAAGGAGGCGCTAAATTAGGATATCTCCCGGCGATAGCGACTGCAAATTTGGAAACAGTTCTCCTTTCCTTTCCGACGCGGGATAGCTTGCAGTGGTGGTACCAAATTTTTCTCCTGGTGGCGTGTGCTCTAACCCTAAAAGGTCCAAAGGCTATTCTTGCCATCCTTATTGTTGAGAGACACCATCTAAGAAGAAGAAGAAGTCTTTCCCTCTTGCAAAAATGAAGGAGATCTTTGGAGACGAAATGCCAAGACGAGATTCAGAAGACGATCGCATGCCCGAGCCATGAAAATCAAAAGCACTGATCATCCACCTCCTCCAAAGATATATTTTTTGAGGAAGAACTAATTTTCTTTATTCTATTTTTCTTTCTTTTTCATTGATTATTGTATTCTATGCAGAGAAATCGTCCGGTGTGGACGTCGAATTTCTGGGAGGAGTTTGTAGGAAATCAAAATGAGAGGTCGTCGGATTTTTGGGAGAAATCTATGGAAATCGTCCTAGGAGGACGTCTAGATCTGGGAGATCTAGTAGGTTCGTCGAACTTCTTGGGAAGAAGTGAGAGAGCCAACCAGTCATTGGGTAGGGTCGGTATAGAAACCACAAGAAATATTTGATCTGCCACCTCCGATCTCCGACATCATGGAGATCTAGTTATGAACTTTGCAAACTTTTTGTTTTGGAATAAAATCATGTCTTCTTGGTCCATCTTTAATCATATATGCTTACTATTGAAAATTTAATTTTTTGTGTGTGCTTTATATTATATGATCTTCAGAAACAAGGAACAAAATTTCTGTCGATATCGCCTAGCGATAGCTCCAGAAAATTATTTCTTGCCTCCAAATATTTTTAACCTTTAGTAATTCTCTACAAACTTTATTCATCCCCCCCCCCTTTAAGATTGGTCATCGGATCCAACACTGAGTTGGTGGCAAAATGATGGATGACGTTCTGTGGAACTTTGGTGCCCTCTTGAGGATCTGTGACTTGGAGATGGATGAGTAAAAGGCTGCACAAAGGAGTAATGAAAGCAGGGAAGGGAGTCGGGTGAGGAGTGGTAAGAAAGTTTTGCTTTTAGGGTTTAGGAATGTGGAAGTACAGCGAGAGAATGCCAAACGACCGAAATGGGCACCTGATTTAAAATCTTTTGAAAATTTTAGTGGAAAAAAATACGGCAATGAAATAAGAAAATAAAGGTATTAGTGGCATTATGAATGTTGCACCAAAGGGGGATTTTGTTTATATAATAGTATAGATACACAAATATAATGTTTATCTCTTTGCAAAATTTAAATCATACAACATATAATAGGAAAATCTATATCAAAAGAAGACATTATAGTTTAAACCTACTATTGTTTAAAATTTCCTCCCTCTAGGATTGATAATTCAAGAAAGCAAATTACGATTACTCCCGTGGTTTAAATTTCATGTATCTATTTTATTTCATTTGTCAAAGGAAATCAGAGATATTATTGAGAGAGGACAAATTAATGATGAGTATTGACCAAAACCATGTCGATGTTGGCTTCTTTCACTACATCATTGATTGAAAGGATTGTGGTTCTATCCTACCTAGAGCTGTTATTGTAGTTTTCTGCTTCTTCATTAAAAGGGAATTTTGCAAACAGCTGTGAAAAAACTAGCTATGCACTTCACAACAAGATCCAGTATTCACCATGAGAGAATAGTAAGATATTCACCTACAATCACGAAAAACTGAAATTCAATCCTAATCGTTGTGAGTAGTAGGGAGATCCGTGATTTTAGCGCTCGATCATGAGCTTCGAAAGGAGGTAGATCTGGAGTGCCGACTTTGCGAGAGCTTTTATTGGAGGCGAGGATAAATATGGTACTCGATTGGGCCACTAGATAGTTTGACGTCTGTTGGAAGCTATTCCCAAAAGCACTAAGGAATCTCAAGAGCATAATGCTAGCCCTGTTTAATCACCCCTAACTAACCACATTGAAGAAAGGAGGTGTGCACACCACAAACCAAGCAACTTGCAAAGAACTTTGATAGTCTATTGTTAGTGATAGCGTAACTCACTTAGAGGAGGGTGAATAGGTCTTACACTATGGTGTATACTTTTTAGATTTCAGCACATAAATAAAATTAAAACACACACATAGAATATACACAAGAATTTATAGTGGTCCACAAGGTTAGGGCACATCCACTTTCCCTCTACACCTATCTAGCAATGAGTTAGACTAGGCAAACTCCTCCAATAACTCAGCTTCTTGAGCTTACAACTCAGATCTCCTCCAAATCATACCTAAGTCTTATCAAGAAGCCCTACCTCAGGCACACGAGCCCTACCTCAGGCATAAGGGCCCTACCTCAGGCACATGGGACCTACCTCAGGCATACTGGCCCTACACTGAAAGTGCTCCAACTCCTACAGCTCAAAAACCCTCCAAGTTTCCTACCTCAGACTTATTATAAGTCTTATCTCAGATCTCCTCAAAAATCCTACACCTCAGGCTTGGAGCACAACCTTACAACTCAGGAACACCAGGCCCTACACTCAGATCTAATAACCATAGATCCCACAGTACAAGATAGGTAAGTAATTACAACGGAAGCCTTAATCAGATTTAACCTTAAGGCTTTTGATCTTTTGTTGTTCTTGCCTTGATGACAAGTATCTAGAGCAGGACCCTAAATGGATGAATCTTCAGATTGCACAGGTTAAAGCTAGATCCTTCTAGATCTTCTTGTTCAGCAGTAGAAAGAAGATCTTGCTATGAGTCTGGATCAACTCTATCGTGTTCTCCAGAGAGCTGTCAGGAAGAACTATCTTGTAGATCGCAGATTGCAGTCCGCCATTTCTAGTGTTACAAATTTTAGCAATGACACTATTCCATTATCCTAAAAGTTCCTTCTTATACACTTTAATAATCTGCAACGGTCTCATGAAACTTCTTGTCAATAGCATGGACAAGAATAGAATAGTTTATCCTATCTTCATGCGCCACCGCCAAAATTGAATCTCGTCAGCTGTGCAGGCTCAAAGGTAACATTTTGAATCTTCTCCACGGTACTGTTGAGTAGAATTTTCATTCTTCACGGTAATGCTGGGACGAGACTTTATTATCAACGATATATGCCTTGTTACTGAGTTCTGCCGCATTCATTGGCTTCTCCACGGTAACACTGAGATGAAACTTTATTCTTAGCGGTATCTGCCTTGGCGCTGAGTTTTGCGGCATTCAGCGGCCTCTCTACGGTAACACTGAGATGAGACTTTATTCTCAGTAGTATTTGTCTTGGTGATTTGATTACACTCTCCATGGTAACACTGAGATGGGACTTTATTCTCAGCGGTATATCAACTATATAGTTGACACATGTATACCATCTCAGTGGTATAACTCTTCTTTGCTCTAAACCTGTTTATAGAGTCAACTTCTGCATGGAATTGAAATAGATGTGTTATCAAATACAATATGCACTTAGCATTGTAGGTGATGCTTCTTCAAATATAAGAATATTGAGATCAATATTCCCAAAAAACTCAATTTAGCGACTCGCCCGCCGGCCACGTGCCACACCTCGAAGAGATAATCATGGTGCTAGTATCTTTAGTGGAGGAAGAAATATGCCAGATGGAGGAATGCCAATCTCAAGCGCTCACCTTGCTAAGGAACTTAGGGCTTCCTAGTCCCCAGGGACATATTCCAAGGAGGCAGGCCAGACATTGTTCCCTTCAAGCCACCGCTCGCTCATGAATGCAACCGAGTCGCCCATGGATCCACCACAACACCTATCACAATTTGTATGTTTCTACCAACTCATATAGCAATGGGGAAGGGTATTTACCCCTTCCAATCCCTTCTTCAAATTTCCCAGGTCCATTTCTTTACAGGAGACAATGATTATTGAGTCTATATACTGTATGAATCATTCACTCCCGATTATGTATTCTCTAGGAGGCATTGACTCCAGAGTCTGTATAATAAATGAGACATCAACATCTGAGTCTGTATGTTATATGAGAAATCAAATTCTGTGTCCATGTACTACATGAGACATTATCTCCTGAGTCTGTCACAATTACAATCAAAATAATCAATTATCATACTCATGGAGAAACATAAAGTGTCTTATATGCAAATCAAATCGTACCACACAAATAGCAGGTCATGCCAAAAAATCCCTTTTCCACGCAGAATGGCATATTTTGAGTGCGACAGGTTATACATATATCTCAATCGTCCCTTCAACAAAGACCAATCATCATATCATAAAATTTATATTAGAACAATGAATGATGATTGTAAAACAATAGAGATACTTAAGCCAAATTGATGTGTTATGACTACATTATCCATTATAGAAAGGAGGGGGGACTCTGCGATGATAACATGCATGTCATGATGAGGGAGGTAACAAGCAAAAGAATGATAAATGTTATTCACAGTTACATTTGTTTTTTTATAGGAGATCAAAAAACCTGAGAAAAATCATTCATGAAGTAATCGCAAAGAAAATTAGAGATCCTAATTGATGGGGTTTTCCCCTAAGAGTTGTTCAATCAAGCCCGAGGACCGCCCTGCGCCGACCAACGCAACCGCCAAGGGCTCGAACAAGCCACCGTGCATAAGACCCGTGCGGGGAGTGAGGGGAGATCCTCTCGCACGGCGCGCACGAGCGGGAATTATCCCGCGCCGCGCGCGCAGAAATTATCCTACGTCACGCGTGGATAATCCCGCACTGCGCCAGGAAATAATTCCGCGCACGTGCAGGAGGAATTAATCTCGCGTGCGCGCGGGAGGAATTCATCCCGCGCAGGCGGGATGGATTGTTGCCAGCCAATGTGTTGGGTATATTGGAAACTGTGTACCTGATTTGGAAGAAGCCTCACTTAACTCAATGATATACATCAATGTGTTTTTGATGAGATTTTGAGTTTCAATGTGTAGATTAAAGAAATGCAGAAAAATATTCTAAGTACAAGTGTCGACACTTGTGAAGGAAATGTGTCGACACTAGAAGCCAGATTGTGTCGACACACACAAGAATTCTGTCAACACCAACTATGTCGAGACTATAAGCTATTGTGTCGACACATAGGACTTGTGTCGACACATTCTATAGAAGCTGTGTCGAGAAGATAAAGAAGGGTTGTGTCGACATTGTGTGAGCTGTGTCGACATCATCAAGAATTGTGTCGACACATGGTCTATTTGTGTTGACACATATGAAGTATTGTCTCGACGCTTTTCTACTGAGATAGAGTATAATGAGGTATCAGGTGTTAAGATTGAAGACTTGACAAATGTCTTAACTAATAAAGCTGTCGCATCTGTCAGAGCTGTCAGAAGCCGGTTATGAACCGGATCAACCGGTAACCTCAGATGGGATCTATATAAAGACTTGTTCTATCGTAAAAAGAGAGATCGAAGAAGGAAGGACTTGATATTTTTCTAACATTTGAAATCTACAAGTCATCAACAGAAGGCAGATCCTAAACAAGTCTGCAAGAAGAATTCAGATCTAATTCTGAATAGAAAAAGGAAGCTGGATTTAGGATCATCTCCAACTTCATAAGAAGATCAACCTTACTTTGTTTAGTTTCAAGAAGCTTTGAAGAAGCTAAGATAGGTTGGATCTTAAGAAGTCAGATCAATCAAGATCTGATCAAGAAGCCTTCACCCCTTTCTCTCTCTACCTGGGTGAAGGATTTATCATCTTAATAATCAATTTTTCTGTAAGATCTTTTATAGATCTGAGTGTAGGAGAGTTATCTCTCTGAGTTGTAAGCCTAAATTTATAAAGGCTGAGGTAGGGCCGAGTGCCTGAGGTAGGATCTTTGTGATCTGAGTTCTAGGTCTGGTGATAAGGGTTTAGGTAAGGTTGTTTGCCTGAAGTAGGATTCTTGGGAAGAATCTGAGTTATAGGACTTGAAGAAGTCTGAGCTATAGGAACCATTTGGGTTCTGAGTTGTAAGATCTGAGAATCTGAGTTAGTGGAAGGAAGTTTGGCCGAATCCAGCTCTCAGCTGGATAGGTGAAGGGAGAAAGTGGACGTACCCATGAATTGGGGAACCACTATAAAACACGGTGTGATGTGCTGTGTTTTTTTTGTGCTTGTTTTATCCTGTGCTGTGATATTTGTAGCTTAATTAGCTATGTTGAGATTAACCTTTGAATTGTCTAAGTTAAAATTGGATTTGAAACAATTCACCCCCCCTCTAGGTGTTTAGGATCTTTAAATCAAATCTTTCAAGTGATATCAGAGGGAGGTTCACTCAAACATAGACCTAACAGTCTGAGTTGATCTCCAAGGCAGTTATCTATTAGCCAAAATGGGTTCAGGTGAAAATCAGAAGGAACTTGGATCCATGAAACTTCTTATCAGTAGGAAAGAAAATTTTGGCATATGGAAAGAGAGGGTCAGATTATTCATGGAAGCATCTGATCCAAGAATTTACATCACAGTTCTAGAAGGGCCATTTATTCCTATGAACATTTCAGTTCTTGATGCCAACCTTAAGACTCCAAAAAGTTATTCTGAAATGACTAAGAAAGAGATCATCCTATCAACCTTAGATAAGAGGGCACAGAACATAATTGTGAGTGTCATAGATGATTCTACATTCCAGAATCTGGTCCATTGCAAACCTCAAAGGAGATGTGGGAAACTTTGATTGTCTTCATAGAGGGAATAGAAGAAGTAAGAGAGGATAGAAAGTCTATGCTAAATCAAGAATATGAGAGTTTTAGACAAGTCAAGACAGATACTATAGCTGAATGCTATAAAAAAAATTTAGAATTGTAAATGAGCTAATAACCTATGGAAGAGTCTTTAGCATATGAACTAAATGACAAGTTTCTCAGATCACTAACCAAGGACTGGGATACTAAAATATTTTCCATCAGAGAGGTGGTCAGGCTTGCTTATACACCTCCACCAACCTTATTTGTAAAACTGTTATCATATGAGATGCAGCTCACTGCCAGAAAGAAGAAGGAGAAAAGCAATAGGTCCAAATACAAAGAAAAGTCAATAGCCTTCAAGGCTGAAGCCACAAGAAAGGGCAGGAGAAAGTCTCCTTCTCCTCCTAGTAGAATTGCTGAAGTTGAATCAAAAAATACTGACATCAACACTTCAGACAGTCACAACTCTGATGAAGACTTTACTGCCTTTACAAGGCAGTTTCAAAGGTTCATGAAGAAGAAGCAATGGAGAACAGAGCCATCTTCATCTTCCTCCAAAGATGACTACTACAAGAAGAAGAAAACTTCTAAGGATGACAGGTATGGCTCTAATCCCAGTAAAGAAACTTCTTCTAAAATTGTTTGTTATTATTGCAACAGGCCAGGACATGTTATAGCTGTCTGTCCTAATAAAAGAAAGGAATCTAATGATAAGAAGAAGCATCAAAATAAGGGCAAGAAGGAGATATCCTTTATTGCCCAGAAGCAGAAGAGTTAGACTGACTCCTCATCATTAGAATCTGGAGAAGAGGCTGAAGCTGAAGCCTATATTGGATTGTTCACTACTGAAGAGGATTCTATAGAGACTGAATTCTTGCAAATGCTGGACTCTATAAATGGGATTGAAGATCATCATTGTAAATGGATGATGGCTCTATCTGAGGAAGATCAGTGTCAGGATCAGCCAGGTCTCAGTAAGGTATACAATCTATCTTTAGTTTCTGATTATTATTCTGGATCAGAATCAGAAGCATCTTCATCAAGAGATGTGGATGGTTCTGAATCTGAAGGAGATGTTCATCTACTAATTCATGAGTATGGTGGTCTGTTGCAAGCTCTTAAGAGAAGAAGAATCCTTGCCAAAAAACAGGCTAAGGAAATTGCATCTCTCAAATTTGTTGCATCAGATTCAGCAAAAGTGTTGGATTTGAAGTTGAATGAAGTTGCCAAACTGAAAAACATAACTATTATTCAGATGGGTACAATTGCCTTCAAAAATGATCACATCAAGAGTCTGGAAGTCAGACTTCAAAGAGAGAAGGATCCTGTGGCTAAATTCTCAAAGCCAAAGTCTGTCTTGCCCTTAATTGATAACTTCATTTCCCAAAAGGGTAAGACAGGATTATGCTTCAAGCGAAGAACAAGGGCAGCTAATTCCAATAGAAAAGGCAAAGCCCCAGTTAAGCCATTAGCTTCCAAACCTCTTATTTCTTTCAGGAAAGTGATGCAGTCTATTAACAGGTATGATCATGACATCACACATAGTCACTGTAAGTATGGTGATCAGGATGGAAAGGGTGCAAATGCTAATAGGGCAGCCCATGAGCAAACACACCATGTTCTTAAGGAATCATTAGTGTTTGATGCACCATCCCAAGCACTTTAAAAGACTGTTGTTCCTACAGACTTGAGGACTGCTGACAGCAATGTTGTTAAGCTTGTACTTAAAAGAAGGTATAACAGATATGAGTGCTGGTGTTGTGGCAAAATGGGTCACTATGCCATTGATTGTTGACACAATGCTAGTGTCCGAAAAAATGCCAGCTTACCTATCAGAAAGGATGCAGGCAAGCATCTCAAATTTCAAGCAAACCTGAACCTAGGACCCAATAACAATTGGGGTTCTAAGGATAGGTAATTTTATTTGATGCAGGTGAGTCCAAGTGGCCATACCCCAATATGGTACTTGGACAGTGGATGTTCTAGGCATATGACTGGAATAAGAAGAATGTTGAAGGATTATTCTCCCATAGAAAATGGACCCAAAGTGATCTTTGGTGGATCTGGAAGGGGGATCATCAAAGGGTTTGGTAACATTTCCAATAGCTCTATCACTACCACCCAAGTGGCTTATGTGAAAGGTCTGAAACATAACCTAATAAGCATAAGCCAACTAAGTGATCTTGGTTATGACACTTCTTTCCTCAAGGATGTGTGCCAAATAAGAAGGTCAAGTGATCAAGAGATCATTCTTACAGGCACTAGGAAAGGAAATGTCTACTGTCTTAATTTTGGTTATGAGAGTAAGAACTCTCCTATTTGTCTAGTTGCAGATAAGAAAGCATTTCATTGCGTTCAATGGCACAAGAGGCTAGCTCACCTGAACTATAAGTCAATAAGCCAACTCTTTAGTATGGAGTTAGTGAGGAATGGTCCTCAGGTCAAGTGCATTAAAGAGGGTGTATGTTCAGCTTGCCAAAAGGGTAAACAGACCAAGACCAATTTCTATGGTCATGATACCAAAGATTCTGTGAGATGTTTATACCTCCTACATATGGATTTATTTGGTCCTCTGCCAGTTCATAGTCTAGGTAGGAAAGCTTACACATTTTTGGTTGTGGATGACTATTCTAGATTTACATGGGTTTTCTTCCTGAGACGAAAATCTGAAACCCCTACTATCTTCCAGAATTTTTTTAGGCAAATTCAGAATGAACTTAACAATTCAGTGGTCAAAATCAGAAGTAACCATGAGACAGAATTTCAGTCCGAATGCATGATAAGGTTCTCTGAAGAACTTGGGATTCATCAAAAGTTCTCCTCACCTAGAACTCCCCAACAAAATGGGATTGCTGAAAGAAAGAATAGGACTCTTATTGAGGCTGGTAGAACACTACTAAGTGATACTTCTCTTCCAGAATATTTCTGGGCTGAGGCAGTAAACACTGCTTGTCATGTTCTCAACAGAGTTTCCATCACCAAAAGCTACAAGAAGACACCCTATGAGATTATGAAAGGAAAAATACCAAATTTAGCCTACTTTAGAATCTTTGGTAGCAAGTGTTATGTTCTTAATAATAGCAAGTACTATTTAACTAAGTTTGCTGCCACATCCCAAGAAGGGATATTTGTTGGGTACAGCAATAATAGTAAGGCATACAGGGTCTACAACTTAACTACTTAAGTTATAGAAGAATCTGTCCATGTAGTCTTTTATGAATCTAATTTAATTAACTGTGAGCTGTCAAGCACTTCTTCTATCTCTATAGGGTTGAAAGATAAAATGGACAAGTTAATCATCATTGAAGACCAACCTATGAGACAGGATGAGGAAAATGATGGATGTTGTCCAGGGGGAGTACATGACCCACAAGCTGAAGATGAAGACAATGAAGTACAGCTTGGTTAGGAAAATGAAGAAAATCAAGAGGTGGACAGATTTCCTCCAGCAATAAGACATCTGAGGTATCATCCTGCACACCAAATCATTGGTGATGCAAGACATAAAGTTCTGACTAGAAGCAAGAACATGAACACAGTTCTATGTTCAAGCTTCCTGTCCCAGATGGAACCTAAGAAATTTAAAAAGGCTATACAAGACCCAAATTGGATTGATGTCATGCAGGAAGAGCTGAATCAATTCAAAAGATGTAAAGTCCGGAAGTTGGTTCCTAAACCAAAGAATCGCAATATCATAGGGACTAAGTGGATCTACAAGAATAAGTTAGATGAAAATGGCATTATAGTCAAGAACAAATCCAGACTGGTAGTAAAAGGCTATAGGCAGGAAGAAGGAATAGACTTTGACCAGACATTTGCCCCAGTGGCAAGGTTGGAAGCAATAAGGTTGTTCCTTGCCTATACAGCTTACTAAGGGTTCAAGGTATTCCAGATGGATGTAAAGTCAGCATTTTTGAATTGTGACTTAAAAGAGGAAGTTTATGTTGAACAACTTTCAGGTTTTGTAGATCCTCTTTATTCTAACTATGTTTATAGGCTTAATAAAGCTCTATATGGATTGAAACAAGCCCCTAGGGCTTGGTATGAAACTCTGTCTACCTTCCTCATTGAGAATAAATTCTCAAGGGGGAAAATTGACAAGACTCTATTTTTTAAGGAAGTAAAAGGCAAGATCATCCTAGTACAGATATATGTTGATGACATTATCTTTGGATCAACTAAAAACAACCTTTGTAAAAATTTTGCCAAACTTATGCAAGGGAAGTTTGAGATGAGCAGAATGGGTGAGCTGAAATTCTTTTTGGGACTCCAAGTTTGACAGATTGATGATGGCTTGTCCATATCCCAGTCTAAGTTCACCAAGGAGTTAATTAAGAAATATGGCATGGAGTCAGCCTCCACCATGAGAACTCCAATGGGGTCAAGTATGCCTATAGACAAAGATGAGGTAGGAAAACCTATTGATGAGTCTTTATATAGAGGGATAATTGGCTCCCTTCTTTACTTAACTGCTAGTAGACCTGACATCATGTACGCCACATGTGTCTGTGCTAAATACCAAGCTTACCTAAAGGAATCTCATTATTCTGATGTCAAGATAATTTTAAGATATCTTAAGGACACACAAAATCTGTGTCTTTGGTACCCTAAGAATAGAGATTTTTCTGCTAACAGGTTATTCAGATGCAGACTTTGTAGGCTGTAAAGAAGATAGGAAAAGCACCACAGACACATGTCAGTTCCTAGGTGGAAGATTTGTGTCATGGAGCATCAAAAACAGACAAGTGTGGCTATATCCACTACTGAGTCAGAATATGTAGCTGCAGGCAGTTGTTGTGCTCAGCTATTGTGGATACAACATCAACTTGAAGACTATGACATCAAGGTAAGCAGAACTCCATTATATTATGATCTACTAGTGCCATATCTATTGCTAGAAATTCTGTTTCACATAGCAGAACTAAGCATACAGAAATCAAGTTTCATATCATTAGAGAACATGTTGAAAAAGAAGACATAAGTCTAGAATTTATCAACACTAACAATCAAATTGCTGACATATTTAAAAAACCTCTGGATGAAAGTAAATTCAATTATTTTAAGATTGAATTAGGTATGTTAAACCTAGAATAAAATGTTAGGTCAGCACAAAATTTCTCAAAAAAATTGGCTAAGTTAGAAAGTTTGTGTCGACACAAGCTCACTATGTCGACACTATCATCGAGTTGTGTCGACAAAGGAATAAACTGTGTCGACACAGAAATAAAATCTGTATCGACAGAAAAGGTTTGTGTCGACACAACTCTGTCGAGACCTTGTATTAGAAGATTTCTGTGTCGACACACAAAAATTTTTGTCGACACATAGACATGACAACACTTACAATTCTCTATCGAGACCTAAGTAGTCAATGTCGACACATGCAATATTATGTCAACTCATAAGATACTTATTTAGGCGCGTCTTTTGACCTACCCTTCACAAGAATTTTATAAATAGGAGAAAACAAAATCTAGTCGACTGTGTTATCCAGAACTCTCGACTCTAAACCCTATGTCGACAAGAAATTCTACAGTCTACTCTCTTCTCTCTCTTTCATCCATGGCGTCACAGATGGAAGACAAAGTAATTGAGGGATATGAACTGGCCGGTTTGCAATGCGTTTGAGACTGCCACACAAGAAATCAAAGCCGTGATTACCCTAATCACCAACAATGGATTGGAGTACTTAGTCTCAGAACCTACCAGGATATGGAAGAAGGAGCTTCTTGAATTCTACTCATCAGCATCAATGGATTCGAAGGGCATGAAGATTAAATCGTCTGTCCAAGGTACTAAGGTGAAACTCACACTGAAGAGTTTAAGTAAAACACTTCAGCTTCCCAGGATTAAGGAAGAAGATGACATAGCATCTTCCATGACAAAAGATGCTCTCCAATAGTGTGGACTGGATCCCACTATCAAGATTGGATCATCAATGAACAGGAAGGGAATGAATTTCCAAGGTAAATTCATGTCTAAGATTCTTGGCAAGGTTATTTTGTGCAAATCAGGAGGACATGATAGGATTTCAGCCTATATGTTCAATCTCATGACCAGAGTCATATTCAAGGTGAAAACTTACTAGTCTGCTGTTGTGTTTGAAAAGATCAAAGAAAGTCTCATGAAACCTCATCTAGGCAGAATACTAAGCCTGTATCTGGCTATCAATATTCCAGAAGTGATGAATCAGACTACTGGTTCTAAGATTAATCACATGAGGAAGATGGACTTACTAATCCTATCTAGATGGGAAAGAGTGAAAGTGAAGGGATAGATACTACTCTAGAGGGGGGGTGAATAGAGTTATCAAATTTTGCACAGACAAAACTTAATAGTCTACCCAACTCCCTTGGAGTGAAGTGCGGAATGAAAAGATTATAGATATTGATTTAACCTTAAAGCCTAACACAAGTGATGTGTACAAACACAAGCTAACTGTAATTACAGTTAAGCTTGGAAAAACCTAATCAGCAACTAGCAGCCTAGTTATATCTAATCACAGCCACAATGCAGGAATTAAACAATTGAATCCAGACGACACAAGGAGATTTATAGTGGTTCCCCAAACAACTTGGGTACGTCCACTCTTCTACCCACACGGTAGGAATCCACTCAGGTTTTTGATCAGGTGCCCTGCCACCAACAGAATCTGATTCAGGTAGATTCAGAAACCCTTTAGACTTTTGATCAGGTGTCTAAAAACCAAGCACAGGTTTTTGATCAGGTGCCCTGCCACCAAGGGATACTTTTGAAGGGAGTAATAACCCTGTACAGGAGGGGGAAGAAGGTTAAGATGTCTTCTCTATTTTACAATAGATTAGAGAAGCACAAAAACTTGCACTGAGCTAGAATGCTCTAAAGAATCAAGGCTCCCCCTGGCTCAAAGACGTCCAGGTGAAGTCTTGCTTCAGTGTAGAAAACTCTTCAGAAAATTCTGAAGGAAAAGCTACAGGAAGAAAATAAATGACAAAAAGAAATCTCTTCAAGCAGCTATTCTTCTTCTTCTTCTTCTTCAAAGAATCTCTGAGTTTGAACTTCCTGAAAGCAGGAGAACTCAGGTTGAAGAAGAGATGAGGATCTTAACACTTCTCAGTTAGATGGAGTTTGCTGAGAGCAGAAAGCTTGAACGCTTGAAAGCTTGAATGAACACTGGTTGGCTATTAGCTTCTGTTGACTAGCTTGAATCCTTCAGCAAAGGGTTCTTTTTATAATCATCATCAAGCAACGGCTCTCTTCCATTTGAATTATTTGTCTTCTTCTGAGCCTTGAGACCTGGGCTGTAAATATCAAAGAAGACAGAAATATCTCTGCACCAAAACATTCTATAAAAAGGAATAAACCTCTTTCTAAGAAGCTGCAGGCTTAAATCAAATAATCAGAAGGACTAAATAAAGTCACATCAGAAATAATCTCTTTATAGCAAAGAAGAAGACTTTTCAGTCCAACGGCTATAAAGGGCTGTCAGCAGATAAAGTAATTTAAAGAGACAGCTAATAAGACAAACAACTTTATCTTAAAAGATTTGAACTCAGGCAAAAAGAATAGAGCAAATAATGCCTGGAAACTTTATCATACAGCTTGAAATAATGTGCCAGAAAATGTATTAATTAATTAAATATAATAAATAAATACAAAATACAAAGTCAGGCAGAAAGCGTCGAACGACCTTCGGAGATCGTCGACCGACGCACGGAGATCGTCGATCTATCGGGCAGATAGTCGAACGATCCAGATAGTCGACCTATCGAAGAAGATAGTCGAACTACCCCGGCAGATAGTCGACCTATCAGAACAGATAGTCGAACTACCAGATAGTCGATCTATCAGGACAGATAGTCGAACTATCAAGCGCATAGAGATAGTCGACCTATCAAGCAGATAGTCGACCTACCTCAGAAAACAGATAGTCGACCTATCAACAGATAGTCGACCTATCAACGCAGAACAGATAGTCGACCTATCAACAGATAGTCGAACTATCAGCGCAGAACAGATAGTCGACCTATCAACAGATAGTCGACCTATCAGCGCAGAACAGATAGTCGACCTATCAACAGATAGTCGAACTATCAGCGCAGACCAAAGCGTCGACCAACTGATAGACGATCGTCGATCAGTCGATAGACGATAGTCGAACGGCGTTCGACTATGGTCGAACGAAACACCTACTTAACCAAATTCTTAATTTGGAAAAGCGAGGACTCTACAGCTAGACTCCTAACCATTGACCATAGATATTTCTTGGGTCAAGGAGCACAAAGGAGAGGACTAAACTCAAATCAAACTAGGGTACCAACAATCTCCCCCTATTTGAGTTAAGTCTCTCAAAAACTAAAACAGCTAGCAATAGAATACTAAAAATAATTTCAGCAAATAGATAACAATAAACTGGCAGATTATCAATCAGATAGATAAATATAGCACAGCAGTTAATTAAACTATTAAGAATCTTTAGAGTCTGGTAAAGGATCAGAAGAACTAGAAACAAAAGAAATTTTTCTTAGAGGGTCATCTGATTCTTTCTTCGACATCTTTAGGTCCTGCGCACCAATGATCTTCAGTTCTGTAGTCCTAGGGACAACAGCTTCAGGGTGCTTTTCCATGTACTTTGACGGGTCAAACATCTCAGGATTTACCTGGAACTTTTCAAATTCTTTCTTTCTATAAGCTGACATGGTAGTAAAACCAGTTATATCTTTTCCTTCAGCTCTTGCTTTTCTTATCTGAGCTGCTCCTACAAGTTCTTGAAAGCGAGCCATCCTAAAGTTAGGATCGAGCTCAGGATTTTCATATACGGGCTCAGGAGAAGCAGCATCAGCTATTTTATCTAGATAAGACATTAAAGAATACTTAGCAGATAGGTTCTTGCTATATATTTAAAACAAAATAAACTATTTACCTTTTGATACAATTTCCTCAGTCTGTACTGGAGAAGGAGATGAAATTCTCTTCTTTGGAGAAGGAGGTGGGGAAAAGGTTGGTCTTTGTGCCACAGTCTCCTTCATTTGTCTTTGAGAACCATGAAATGATTTGCCTTGAGAGCTTTGATAACCTTGCCTTGGTTGGGGCTGAACAGACGCAGATTTTCCAGAGGAGGCAGTAGGATGAGCTGAAAGGTTCCCAGAGGCTCCTGCACCTGGAGGAGGAGGAGGACCTCTGGGAGTCCATCTTGAGACAGGACTATCATACCTCTTGGTTCTTTTCCTTTCTTTTTGCTGATTCTTCGAGAACCACATCCAATGCTTAAAATCCTTGGATTTAGAGTCAATGCCCTTCAAAATATAATACGGAATATCATTATCCTTGCTAGGAGGTGGAGGAGGAGCAGCTTTTCTTTTCTTTGCAGCAGATTTCTTTTTCTTTGACTTTTCAGAAACATCAGAATCATCATCATCATCAGAATGGGATGATGGAGGGTTCTCATAAGGATCATAGGCTTCTGAGACAGCCTTTTCTTTAAGCTTTGAAGCAGATTTCTCTTTTTCTTCTTCTATGGCATCCAAAGCCAGAAGGGAGTCTAAATCTAATCCTGGAGAGTCATCCCAGATGGATGACTTTTCAAATTGCAAATCTTTCTCTTTCTCTTTTAAAGATAGAACTCTTAAATTCCATGCTGCTCTTGCTTGAGCTTCTTCCAAACTCAGAACAGGAGAGTCAACTTTGACTTCCTCTTTCTCAGACTCATCTTCTTTATTATCTAAGAAGAATTCCAACTCAGGGTCTACTTGAGTAGCAAGAATACTTGGGTCAGCCTCAGAAACAACTGCTATGATTTGAGCAGCTAAATCTTCTTTAATAACATCTGAAAAATTATGAATATAGATCTGCTAAATAAACAGAGATCATTCCTTCAATGTATTCACAGACTATCAAATTAATAGACTCATCAACAAAACGAATAAAAGAGTTACCTTCATATTTAACCATCTCCCAGCAGTCATTCAGATAAGAAGTTATAATTCCTTCCAGGAATCTAACTATCACAGGAGAGGTTAGATCTTCTAAGCAGACTTTAACTGCAATCTCAGATAATAATATTCCATCTGCTATTTCTTTCTCAGACAAAACTGGAGCTAATTCTATCTCAGCTTGGGCAGCCATGACTGAATCCTTTAAAGCTGGAGGAGAGGCAGGGAGGACTGAGACATCTTCATGGAACATCTCCCCCTGCCTGATTTCAGTGGCTACTGAAACCAGGCCCCTAGAGGAAGATGGCTCAGCAGATTTTGAAATGGATTGGATGGAGGCAGTCAAACGGTCAATGGAGGCTGCAAGGGGAGCGATTGCCTCGTCAATCATGGTTTTGATTGACGGGGTAATCAGCTCCACAATGCGGGAGATAAGCTCTGGAGAAATTTCAAAAGATGATGGATGAAAGGTGGATGGAGCAGCAGCAGATATGGTAGGGGTGCTGGGATGAGAAATAATGTGGACAGGGGATCGAGCAGGAGATACAGCAGGAGAGTTAACTGGGGAATGAATTGGGGAATGAACGGGAGATACATGAGGAGTAGGAATTCTCTCTGATCCTAACAAATCGAAGCTAGGAGCATATATCCTAGCCAGATATGTAGGTAGAGGAGAGGCTGGAGGGGAAGAAGGAACAACCGTAGTTGTTTCAGGGGCAGCAGAGGAAGAAAGTCTTACTTCAACTGAAGTTGATGGTACTTCAGCTGAGGCAGACGGCAATGCAGAGGAGGAGGAAGGAAGAGCTGAGCCAGCTTCAATAGGTTGAGGAGCGACTGATGCAGTCCTTGTGTCCTCAGATGGTGCTGGAGCAAATTTCACAAACGTCCTCTTCCACTTTGAGAACAGATGGGGATCCATCTTCTTGCTGGCATTGATGGTTGTTGCAGTAGAACTCAGCAGCTGGGGATATCTTTCCTTCAGGAAAATACCTATAACCCTTCCTAGGGTAACTTCCTTTTTGCCATTCTTTTTCCTGATTAAATCAAACAGAACTGCAGCCCAATTGATCCTTTTCCGATTAACAATTGCACACATAAGTGCGAATTGCTGCCTTGTTATGTTATCATGGGCAGAGTGCTTGCCCAGAAGCACTTTTCCAACTATCTCAGCCAAAAACTTGATTTTGAAAGGGAAGTTTACCTTGAGCAGCTTGGTGGGAATGCCCTCGGCATGTCCCAGCTCAACAAGCATCCTTCCGAACTCCTGAGCATCTTGCTCATAATCTTCGTCACCAATAACTAAACCAAAAACATCAGATAGAACGGCCGGAGTCAGGATAACTTCTACTCCGCCTATGGTACCAGTCCTCGATTCGTCTGAGGAAGACGACGTGAAAGCCCATTCTTTAATTTCTGGAATGTTAATCTTAATTCTTTCAGACATTAACTTTTCTAAACCTTGATCCCTGCAGAGCTGGAGAACTTCCACTATTCCGGCATCGCAGCTACTGAATGCTTCAAAATCCACACTGAATCCTGCATCAAACTTGATGACGGCTAGAACAGCTGGGGAAACCGCCATTGAATCGCTGGAGAAACGCGAGAAGGAGGAGGAAGACGAAGGGGACGAAACTGCAGAAAATCGCAAGCGGGAAAGCAGAATGCGAAAGGGCACGCTCCGTCGACGATAAAGCAAAAGATCTTTTGACCTAGGTCGACTATCGGCTTTATATCTGACCGGATATAGTCGGTCTATTAAAAAGATCTTGACCCGATGGTCGAACGGTCGTTCGACGATCGGCTCAGAAGCAGAGTAGTCGGACAATCGTTCGACTATTTCTGGCTTCTCAAACAACAGGCTATCGTCATCCAGAGATCGACGATGAGCTCGACCTGTTCGACGATGGTCGAACGTCGATCGACGATCTTCAAACAGATAAGCTATCATTAACCAGAGGTCGACGATAGGCTTAAACCGTTCGACTATCTTCGAACGTCGTTCGACTATCTTCAAACAGATTTCAACATAGGCAGATAAAGTCACACTTAGTCTCGTCCATTGATCATGCCTAGTTGAACTAAAAAGAACAGATGCTTCTGTTCATCTAAAGGCTTGGTGAATATATCACCTCTCTGAAACTCAGTGGATATGAACTCAAGACAGATCTTGTTCTTTTCCACACAATCTCTCAGGAAATGGTGCCTAATCTCAATGTGCTTCGTTCTAGAGTGGTGCACTGGATTTTGTGCAATTGAGATAGCACTGGTACTATCACACATGATCTTGGTGTTCTTGTGTGAGTAACCATAATCCACAAGCTGGTTTTGAATCCACAGGATCTGTGAACAACAACTAGCAGCAGCTATATATTCAGCCTCTGCAGTTGAAGTTGAGACAGAAGCCTGCTTCTTACAGAACCAAGAGACCAATCTCTCTCCCAGGAACTGACAAGTTCCTGAGGTGCTCTTCCTGTCAACTCTGCAACCAGCATAATCAGAATCAGAATATCCAATTAATTCAAACTCTGACTCAGCTGGGTACCAAAGTCCTAGATCTGGACATCCCTTCAGGTATCTCAGGATTCTCTTTAGAAGAATCAGATGAGATTCCTTGGGGTTGACCTGGAATCTAGCACAAAGGCATGTAGCAAACATTATATCTGGCCTACTTGCAGTTAGATATAATAGGGAACCAACAATGGCCCTATAATTCTTTTGATCAACTGGCTTGCCGTGATCATCAGAATCAATAACTACATTAGTAGCCATGGGTGTAGGCATTGCTGAAGCATCAGCCATCCCAAATTTCTTTACCAATTCCTTGGCATATTTGGATTGGGAGATGAAGATACCATCAGCATCTTGCTTAACTTGGAGACCAAGAAAGTAAGACAGCACACCCATACTACTCATCTCAAACTTAGAGTGCATCAGGTCAGAGAACCTTTTGCAAAGTTTGGGATCAGTGGAGCCAAAAATAATATCATCTACATACACCTGAACTAACAGGATTGTGTCCTTGTGATGCTTGACGAAAAGGGTTCTATCAACTACTCCCCTAGTGAAGTTGTGCTCTAACAGGAAACTAGCTAAGGTCTCATACCAGGCCCTAGGAGCTTGCTTTAGTCCATAAAGAGCTTTCTGTAACTTAAAAACATAAGAAGGCTGAGTTGAAGAAACAAACCCTGGTGGTTGTTCAACAAACACCTCTTCCTTAAGCTCACCATTCAGGAATGCACTTTTGACATCCATTTGGAACACCTTAAACTTTATGAAGGCTGCATAGGCCAAGAAGATCCTTATTACTTCTAGCCTTGCAACAGGAGCAAAGGTTTGGTCATAGTCTATACCTTCCTCCTGTCTGTAGCCCTGAGCTACAATCCTAGCTTTATTCCTTACTATGATTCCATTTGCATCTAACTTGTTTCTATACACCCACTTGGTGCCTATGATCAGTTGGCCTTTAGGTCTTGGAACCAAAGTCCAAACTTTACATCTCTCAAACTGATTGAGCTCCTCTTGCATTGCAATGATCCAGTGGGGATCTAGCTCTGCATCTTTAAAGGTGAGGGGTTCAACCTGTGAGAGGAAACAAGCATGCATCACATCCTGTCTTAATTGATGTCTTGTTTGCACACCAGCTGATATGTCTCCAATCACTTGAGATGTGGGGTGATCTCTAAGTGTGATAATATCAGCAGGTGGGATGTGATCTTCAGCAACAGTTGGGATTAATTCCTCAGGAGGAATTTGATCTACTATTGGTGGAACAACAACAGCTTCAACAGCTTCAGCAATGTCTTCATCACTGTCTGATTCAGTGATCTGAAGAGTTGAAAGTTGAAGGATTTCTTGAGGGGCATCATGTACCTGCAAAGAACTGGAGGAAGGAGAATTTTCTTTCTCCTTGTAAAACATCTGATGCTCATCAAATGATACATGCACAGATTCTTCTATCTTACAGGTTGATTTGTTATAAACCCTATAAGCTTTGCTTACTTGGGAATATCCAAGCATGATTCCCATTGAAGCTTTTGCTTCAAACTTTCTAATATATTCTTTATTATTATTATGAATATACACAATACAGCCAAAAACTCTAAAGTAATTAATTTTTGGTTTCTTTCCTTTAAGCAACTCATAAGGAGTTTTACACTTAAGTTTGTGTATCAAACTTCTATTCAAGACATAGTTGGCTGTACTAACAGCTTCTGCCCAATAGGATAGAGGCATGTTAGCATCTGCCAACAATGTGCTAGCAGCTTCAATTAGTGTTCTATTCTTCCTTTCAACTACCCCATTTTGTTGGGGAGTTCTAGGAGCTGAGAAGCTATGTTTGATACCTCTCTCTCACAGAATTCTTGCATGAGAAGAGAGTCAAACTCAGTACCATGATCACTTCTAATCAAGGCCACATGAGTAGAGTACTCAGTCTGCACACAAAGTAGAAAGTCTGTGAAAGTGAGGGGATAAGTTGTAAACTACTCTAGAGGGGGGGTGAATAGAGTATTCAAATTTTATGAATAACTAGTCAGCTCCCTTGGAGTTGATTTGCGGAATAAAATAATCTGATACTTGAACCCTAAGAGCCTAACACAGTGAAGTGCACAAGTGAGAGAGTTAACTGAAATTTCAGTTTAACTATAAGCCTATCACAGCAACTAGCAATCCTAGGTAGTTCTATCACAGCCACAGAATAAGATGAATAAGCAAGATAACCAGATGGACACAGGATATATAGTGGTTCCCTCTTAATAGGTACTCCACTCTTCTACCACCCTGGTAGGAATCCACTACAGGTTTTTGCTAAGGTGCCCTGCCACCAATGATCTTCTTCAGGTAGATCAAACAGACCCTTTGAGCTTTTGATAAGGATGCTCAACCACAGGTTGTTGATAAGGTGCCCTGTCACCAACGTTCACTTTTGAAGAGGTGTGAACAAACTCTTTTTACAAAGGGGTTGAGAGGGTTAGATTATCTTCTCTGTTGTGAATACAGATTAGAGAAGACTTGTGGATTCTCTAAAGAATCAAAGTCTCCCCCTGGCTTAGTGAAAGTCCAGGGAAAGCCTTTGCTTCAGGATGAAGGAGTTTCAGATAAACTGAAACTAAATCCTCAGAGATCTGAAGACTGATTTTTATCAGGTCTTAAGATTCTGGAGCACTTGAAGCAGAACTGGAGCTCTTTCTGAAGTCTTGAAAACTCTAAGCAGATGCTCAGGAGACTTGAGAATGAAAGATGATTGCTCTGGGCTTTTGCTTCAGGAAAACTTTTCTTCTTCTTGTTGTGAGATTGTGAAGAGCTGCTCTGATGATGCTTGAGCGAATGAATAATATTTCTCTGTGTCTGTAACTTCTTTTTTTTTGCTGAGAGAAGAATCTCTCTTAAATATGTCTTCACGTTTTTCCTTTGGAACGGCTCTATTGATTTGAATTCTCGAGCCCTGCAACAGATTATCTCAAAATAGAATATAGCAATAGGAATAGAATGGCCTATTAACTTTCTGTCAGTCCCAATAAGGAATAAAATAAGCGGGAAAAATATCTCAGCATAAAGACGTACCATTCTTGGAAATAGTACATAGTACCAACGGCTAGAAAACAAGCTGGAAAGATAAAGTCAACGCAATTTGTATAATAGGACAAAATGCTTTATCAAGAATACTGAATCCCGTGATTTATGCTTGACATATTTTGTAAATAATTCATTTGAATTTAAGCCATAAATTTAGCAACAAATAACTTCAGAAAATCTTTCTAACCACAAGCTAACACACTTGGAAATAAACCAAGGAATAGCATAAATACAAATAGATAAAAGCAGACAGAAATCGTCGAACAGGTGTTCGATGATCGTCGACCTGCAAACAGATCGTCGACTAATAGCAGGAATCTGTCGGAACAGAAATCGTCGACCAGAAATCGTCGACCAGCTAATAGATCGTCGACCGGCTAACAGATAGTCGACCAGCAAAGGCAAATATATGTCGAGACAGAAATCGTGAAGCAAGAACACGATCGTCGATCTGTTGATGACAGATCGTCGACCAACCTTCAGAGCGTAGTAAGCTTGCTCTGAGATCGTCGACCAACGGTCGACGATAATTGTCTTGACTTCAACGATTCAATAGCCCTGCTATCGTCGACCAATGATCGACGATCGCGAGGCCTCGTTCGACGATGGTCGAACGGAAAATCCTTAACCACAAAAACATCTAGAACTTCTAACCTAAGCTCTAGGTCAGTTTATAAACTGCCCTAGGGAGACTAAACAGAGTCTAAACATGATCATATATCTTTATATGGATCAAGAAGAGCTGGAAAGGGATTACATAAGCCAAATCACATCTAGGGTACCAACAATCTCCCCCTATTTGGGTTATGTTATCCAATCCAATCTAAAAACTAAAGCACTCAGCAACAAAAACAGATATTAACCAAAATAAAACACAGGCAATCCACAAAAAAAACATAAATCAGCAGAACTATAAAGTATCAAGCAGATTTATCAGAGGTTTTAGCATCAGATGAGTTTTTAGGGGTTACAGCTGGTTTGAAAATAATCTCTCTGTTAGGATTTGCTGCTTGTCTTTTAGATAGCATTAGGTCATGTTCACCAATGATTTTCTTTTCAGCATAGCTTGGTAGAACTGCAGCAGGATGTAGCTTCATGTATTCTTCAGTATTAAAAGCTTCTGGATTGACTTGAAATTTGCTGAGTTCCTTTTCTCTGAATTCAGACATAGTTGTATATGCTGTAGGGTCTAGTCCTTGAGCTTTGGCTCTCTCCATCATGCTTAGAGCAATAGATTCCTTAAATCTTGCCATAGAGGCAATCCTTTCAGTTTCAGTTATATCTGATGGAGAGGGTGGTCTGTCAATATCAGCTTGAGCTGCAATCTCCATGTTTCTTTGAAGAGCTGTGACTATTTTCCTTGAATCAAGATAAATCTGTACAGCCTTCTTAGGATCTGTTTCAGCATATAGAGATTTTGGAGGAGCAAGTTCAATGAACTTCTTATGGGATTTCTTTGAAAGGACCACTCTTTTTCCTTTTGATTCAGTTGTCTCAGCAGCAACAGGTTTTCTTGAAGAAGAGGATGGACCTTTCCTGGGAGGAGAAGGTTTCCATTCTGAAATTTTCTTTTTAGGAGAGGGAGGAGGAGAGAAGGTAGGTTGCTGAAAAGTCATCTCCTTTATTTGTTCCACGAGAGCATTGTCATTTCTTTTTCTTCCCTGTCCTGATACATCTTGGCCTCCCTGGCTTTGGTTACTCCTTCTTTGGTAGGTCTGAGAAGTGTTAGAACTGGCTGACCTTGCAGAGGGGGCAGAAGAGAGACTTCCAGAGGCTCCAGCACCAGGAGGTGGAGGAGGACCTCTGGGGGGGAATTTCTGAACAGGAGTGTCATATCTTTTTCTTCTCTTATTCTCTCTTGTCTGATTCTTTGAAAGTCTCATCCAAGGCTGAAATTCTTTGCTCTTGGGATCAATTCCCTTCAGAATAAAATAGGGAACATCCTTGTCTGGATTAGCAGCAGGAGGAGCAGATGCCTTTCTTTTCTGGGCTACAGCCTTTTTCTTCTTTTGGGAGCTATCAGAATTTTCAGGATCATCATCATCAGAGGAGGGGGATGAGGTTCTGCCAGCATAATCATCAAAGTTTTGTTCAGAAGGATCCTTGGCAGCAGGTTCAGCTTTGTCTTTCTTTTCTCTTTCTTCTTTCTCTTTAGCTTCCTCAATGGCATCTTGCCTAAGGAGGGCATCAAGATCCACATTTGGAGACCTCTTCCAGAGTTCTGATTCTGGATACAACTCAGGAACTGTCTTGGGGACCAGTTCTGCAATAGAAGGAATGGATAGAGGATAGGTAAGGATAGGTGGAGAAAAGATGACGATATCTGCAGGGGCAGATGCTTTCTCTAGAGAGATGGCTAGGGAATCCAGATGATAATTAGCCATCCCTTCAATGTACTCAGAGGCAATATTTTCAGCCACAAAGGCTATATATTGGTCAATGTTTAGAGTACCTGAGCTTGAGTCCATTTCAGTCATCTTGGGAGCATTGTCTGCCCTATCTTGCACATCTTCAATTTCTTCAGCAGCAGCATCAGCAGGGATGTTGATGTCTTCAGCAGCAGCAGCATTTATGGTTGTGCCTGCATGCAAAGAAAGATAGGTTAACAACCAAGTGGGAATAAAATATTCCCCCCAAGGTGAACAAACAACAGGTAATAGATAGGATTACCTGAAGATCTACACAGGATACCACTTTGCATCTAGGAAGGAGGTTATAATTCCTTCTAGATGTTCAGTGACATCAGGGATAGACACCTCTGCAAGGCACAAGAGGAGTGCCATACAGGAAAAGAAAAGAGTATCTTTGACCAAGGGGTCATCAAGGTACTCAGGTCTATAAGGGACCACTATCTCTTGAGGAGGAAGAACAAAAGGAGTAGATGTGAGTGAGAACTCACAGTCTGAGTTAAGAAATGATTCCAAGTCTTTATCAGAATCAAAGGACTTAGCAGCATCAACTTGCAATACTGATGTAAGGTCATCAGCAGCTGTGATGGAAAGGAAGGGATAAGAAATTAACTCTAAGTTGGAGTTTGAATTAATTAGAATCTTAAATAAAGCTATACCATCAGGTTGAGCAGCATCATACTCACAGGTGTCCATGGGGACTTCCTCATTTTCTTTTTCAGGAACTTCTTCCTCAGAAGCTAGATTCACTAGGGAGTGAATGTCTTTGTTAGATACAAATATCAAATTGAAGTCCTGATTATAACCTTTGGAGGAAGAATTTTAAGGTTTACCTTCTGGTTCTTTCTCTGGAATCTCTTGAGGTTCTTCTACAGTTCCTTGAAGGGGAAGAGAGGAATTGTCCTGAAGGGTCAGGGCATCACCTGAGACCACTTCAACAGACATCTCCCCCTGCATGACTTCAGTGGGGACTGGAGTCATGCATCGTACTGAAGAGGGCTCAGCAGAGGGATGAGATGATTTTATGGCTTGAGTAAGGGCATTGATGGATGCAATGAGAGGGGCATTGGCAGCCTCAATCATTTTTTGGATGGAGGGAGTAATGAGCTCGACAATATGTGCAAGCAATTCAGGAGTTATCTGAAATGCTGATGATGTGGAGGTGGATGGAATGGAAGCAGGATGATCTGTCACATGATCAAAAGAGTCATGTGGAGATGGGTGAACATCAACATGAGTGTGGGATTCATGTTGAGAAAGATGCGTGAGGATGGTAGCAGTCACCATGTCAACACTGGCTGAAGCTGCCAGATGTTGTGGTGTTGGTGACTGGTGTGGAGATGCAGGTGGAATGAAGGATGCATGTTGTGGTGGCACTGCAGGTGTTGTAGAGGAAAGTAATGCAGGAGAAGAGGATGCAGGGATAGAGAGGGAGGAAGGAGGGATTACTGAGCCTTCCCCAGTAAGCGGGAGAGCGGCCGAATCAGCCCTTGTGTCTGAAGGAGGGTTAGGATCAACCCTGGCTGACTTCTTGATAATCCTTTGGGATTTCTTGAATAGAGAGGGGTCCAACCTCTTGCTGGCGTTGACTGCGGAGGGTGCAGACACAAGCAGCAGGGGTGCTTTCACATATAGAAACACACCCAATACCCTGGCAAGATTTACTTCTTTCTGATTGTTCTTTCTCCTTATTAGTTCAAACAGAACTTTTCCCCAGGCAATCTGTGCCTTATTCACCAAAGCTGACATCAGGGCAAATTGTTGCCTGTTGATGTTGTCGTGAGCCGAGTGTTTTCCCAAAACAACCTTGCCCACCAGGTCTGCCAGAAACTTGTACTCTGGAGACAGGTTTATCTTTAGCAGCTTAGCTGGAACACCCTCAGCATGGCCCATCACAGATAGCATGCGGCCATATTCTTCTGCAGTTTGCTCATAGTCCTCAGTTCCTGTTGGCAGTCCAAACAGCTCAGTCAATACTTCAGGAGTCAGAATGACCTCCTCGCCATTTATCTTTCCTGTCATGGCGTCGTCGCTGGAGGACGAAGTATATACCCATTCACGAATCTCTGGTATATGAATCTTAGGAGAGAACGACATAAATTTCTTGAGGCCTTGGTCTTCACACAGCTGCAGAATATCTTGGATTGGTTGATCACATCGGCTGAAAGAATCAAAGTCGACACAGAATCCAGTGTCGAACTTCATTCCGAAGAGAACAGCAGAAGGAATCGCCATAGGATTTGAGAGAAGATGGCGAATCGAGAAGCAAAACAGGGGAGAAGAGAATCGCGCGGGATTAGAGTTCGAGAGCGAATTCTAAGCCAGAAGAAGGAATATGAAACGACGGAGCGGAAGGACGACGATCTTCAGACCTAAATCGACTATTTTATATAAATCTGCGATCGTCGAACCCGGAATAAAATCGGTCGTCGAACACAGACCGACGATAGTCAATGTTTGACTAATCGGTAAACATCGACCGACTACATGCAATTACCACGATCGTCGATCAATAAATGTTTGGTCGACGATTTTCCACCCAGCACAGAAAATCTGTCGTCGACCATTGGTCGACGATAGATACCTAAGGAGAGATCGTTGACCAGTTGGTCGACGATTTCTGCCTTACTACAGAACGAGCTGTCGTCGACGGTTGGTCGACGATAGTTCTGACCTGGTCGAAGATCGTCGAGCAGTCGTTCGACGATTTTAGACAGAAAACAAAACTAACCAAATTTTCACTACTCTGAACCATTAATCATGCCAAGCTGGTTCAGGAAGAACAAATGCTTTTGTTCATCAAGGGGCTTAGTGAAAATATCTCCTCTCTGCAGGTCTGTGGATATAAATTCCATTACTATCTTGTTCTTTTCCACATTATCTCTCAGAAAGTGATGTCTAATCTCAATATGCTTAGTCCTGGAATGGTGCACAGGATTTTGAGCAATTGATATTGCACTGGTACTGTCACACAGAATTTTTGTGTTTGAGTGTGTGTACCCATAATCCACTAGCTGATTTTGAATCCACAGGATCTGTGAACAGCAACTAGCTGCTGCTATATATTCAGCCTCAGCAGTTGAAGTAGACACAGATGCCTGTTTCTTGCAAAACCAAGAGACAAGTCTCTCTCCCAGGAACTGACAAGTCCCTGAGGTGCTTTTCCTGTCAACTCTACAACCAGCATAATCAGCATCTGAATATCCAATTAATTCAAATCCTGACTCAGCTGGGTACCACAGTCCTAAGTTAGGGCATCCCTTAAGGTATCTCAAAATCCTCTTGAGAAGAGTTAAGTGAGATTCCTTTGGGTTGACCTGAAACCTAGCACATAGGCATGTAGCAAACATTATGTCAGGCCTACTTGCAGTCAAATACAGCAGGGAACCAACAATGGCTCTAAAGTTCTTTTGATCAACAGGCTTCCCATTAACATCAGAATCAATAACTGCATTTGAGGCCATAGGTGTGCTCATTGATGAAGCATCAGACATTCCAAATCTTTTAACCAGCTCTCTGGCATATTTTGATTGAGAAATGAAAATGCCATCAACACTCTGTTTCACTTGGAGACCAAGGAAATAGGATAACTCACCCATGCTGCTCATCTCAAACTTAGAGTGCATTAGTTCAGAGAACCTCTTGCATAGTTTGGGATCAGTAGAGCCAAATATAATGTCATCTACATAGATTTGAACTAACAGTTGTGAGTCCTTATGATGTCTAATGAACAGGGTTCTATCTACTACACCTCTCACAAACTTGTGTTCTAGAAGAAAATTTGCTAAGGTCTCATACCAAGCTCTAGGAGCTTGCTTGAGTCCATAGAGAGCCTTTTGGAGTTTGAACACATGAGTGGGTAAGGTTGATGAAACAAACCCTGGTGGTTGTTCAACAAACACTTCTTCCTTTAAATCTCCATTGAGGAAGGCACTCTTCACATCCATTTGGAAGACCTTAAATCTTTTATAGGCAGCATAGGCTAGGAAAATCCTAATGGCTTTTAGTCTAGCTACAGGGGCAAAAGTCTGATCATAGTTTATGCCTTCCTCCTGTCTATAGCCTTGAGCTACTAGCCTAGCCTTATTCCTAACTACTATGCCTTGGGCATCAAGCTTGTTTCTAAACACCCACTTGGTGCCTATGATCCGTTGGCCTCTTGGTCTTGGAACCAAGGTCCAAACTTTACATCTTTCAAACTGGTTAAGCTCCTCTTGCATTGCTATAATCCAGTGGGGATCAAGCTCAGCATCTTTAATGGTTAGGGGCTCAACCTGAGAAAGGAAACAAGCAAACATCACATTTTTGTTGAGTTGATGTCTTGTCTGGACTCCTGCTGAAATGTCTCCAATCACTTGAGATACAGGGTGATCTCTAAGTGTGACAAGATCAGTAGGTTCAACAATGATCTGATCTTCAACAGTTTCAAGATTTAATTCCTCATGTGGAATTTGATCAACTGTTGGAGCAGGTGCTTTAACGTCAAGAAGTTCTACATCAGATTCAGAATCTGAGGGAGCAACCTGAGGAGTTTGTTGGGGATGATTCTCCTGTGTGAGTCTCAAACCTTCCAAATCCTTACTTACTCCTAGGACTTGCACTGTACTATTAGAGGAAGAGTCCTTCTCCTTATAATACATGACTGTCTCATCAAAAGAGACATGTGCAGACTCTTCTATCTTAAGAGAGGATTTATTAAGGACCCTATAGGCTTTGCTTACTTGAGAGTATCCTAGAAAAACTCCCATTGATGCTTTTGCCTCAAATTTTCTAAGGTATTCTTTGTTATTGTTATGAACAAAAGCAACACAACCAAATACTCTAAAGTAGTCTATTTTAGGTTTCACTTGCTTAAGTAACTCATAGGGAGTCTTACCCTTAAGTTTATGTATCAGACTTCTGTTCAATACATAGTTAGCTGTGCTGACTGCTTCAGCCCAAAAGGACAGAGGCATGTTAGCATCGGCCAACAATGTACTTGCAGCTTCAATTAGGGTTCTGTTTTTCCTTTCAACTACCCCATTTTGTTGAGGAGTTCTAGGAGCAGAGAAGCTATGTTTGATACCTTCCTTCTCACAGAATTCTTGCATAAGAAGAGACTCAAACTCAGTACCATGATCACTTCTGATCAAGGCAATCTGAGTAGAATACTCACTCTATATACACTTTAGAAAATCTGTAAGAACCTTGAAGTTATCAGCCTTAGTTCTCAGGAAGAATACCCAAGTGAACCTAGAGAAGTCATCTACAATTACTAGAGTGTAAGACTTTCCTCCAAGACTCTGTACAGCAATAGGACCAAATAAATCCAAATGTAGCAAGTACAGAATCCTGGGAGAATCACTTTTATTAACTGATTTAAAGCTATTTCTTGTTTGCTTGCCTAATTGACAAGCTTTGCAAAGGCCTTCCTTCTTGTAGGGGCAAGAAGGTAAACCTCGTACAAGATTGTATTTAGCCAACCTAGAAATGTTTTTCAAATTTACATGACTAAGTCTCTTATGCCAAAGGGTATTATTACTGGTTACTTCATTAAATAAGCATACTTCAGATTTGGATGAATTAAAGTCTACAACATAAACATTTCCAATTCTAATACCTGCTAATATAACAGTATTATTTAAAGAAATATTGCAAGCAGTGTCAGTAAACCATACCTTGTACCCAGCATCACACATTTGACTTACAGAGATTAGGTTGTGCTTTAGTCCAGAGACATAAGCTACTTTCTTGAAGGTTACAGCTCCTATGGTGAAGCTGCCATACCCTTCAGTCTGTCCACAGCTGGAATCCCCAAATACAACTTTTGGTCCCAGCTTAGCTTTGAAACCTGACAGGTTCTTCTTCTTTCCTGTCATATGCTTTGAGCATCCACTATCCAGATACCATTTGTCATGTATGACTGGATAGGTCTTCACCTGCAGAAAGAACAGTTATACATTGTGGACCCAGGTTACCTTGGGTCCAGTATTCTTCACAAAAGAAAAACTAGATATAAAAGATTTTGCAGGCTTAGATTTATATCCTAAAGGGTGTGATCTCCTAGGTGGGATAATCCATTCAGTTGAAGGATTAAACAACCTGGGGTGGTGATTAGGATTTGAAGTTCTGGAAGTTTGATTTTTATTTTCCAGCTTAAGTCCAGATCGTCGATCAATGGTCGACGATCGCAAGTCATATCGTCGATCATTTATGGTAGAACGATGTTCTGGATTCCACGATCATCGATCACTGTTCGACGATTTTTGTAAAGCTAGAAATTTTTTCTTCCTATTCTCTTTCTTAATCTTATTCTGAATTTTCTTGCATTTTTCAATTTCCTCAGTATTCTTCATTCCTGATTCAGAAACAAATTTTACTGGAGTGCTAAATCTCTCCTTTGTGAGGAGGATGGGTTCACTAGGTGTAGCACCTAAGCCTAGTTTATCATTACCAACCCTAGTGTTTGCTATACAGGTTATTTCAGATAATTTAAGGCTTCTGCCATTTAATTGTTCTTCTAACCTCTTAGATTTAGCTAGTTCTAATTTTAGGAATGTTACTTCTTCTTTTGAGCTCTCTAATTCCTTTTCTAATCTGATTATTTCAGTACCTTCCATGTCTAGTTCCATTATTTTTAATCTAAGTGACTTAATTTCTTTTTCAGATAATAGTAAATCTAAACATAGAGTTTTAAATTTTAGTTTGAACTCAGGAGATGAGAAGTCAAATGAGTCGATTACCTGGTCCTCCATAAAGGAATCTTCTTCATTATCTCCTTCTTCTTCAGAATTCTCTGCAGCTGACAGAGAGCTGCAGGCATCAATGGCCATGAGGCAGACCTCTTTGGCTTTCTTCTCTTCTTCTTCTTCAGAATCACTGGAGCTAGAGGAGCAGGTATCCTCTTCTGTTTCACTCCAGGTAGCAGCCACAAATCCCTTGTCCTTCTTCTTGTATTTGTGTGATGAGGACTTGGAGTGGTGCTTCCTGTACTCTTTCTCATGTTTCTTCTCCTTGTACTTCTTCTCTGGACAATCTGGGGCAATGTGTCCAGGCTTGCTGCAAACATAACAAATGATTTCTTTAGATGGAGTCTTGTCATACCTTGGCTTGTCCTCATGCTTGGAGAACTTCTTTCTGAGGTCTCTTCTTCCCATGTTGAAGAACCTCTTGGCAATGAGTGCCAGTAACTCCTCATTTGATTGACTTCCTTCAGAAGTCTCAGCAGCCTTAAGAGCTAGAGAATGCTCTTTCTTTGTTGGTGTTGGAGTTTTTACTTCAATTGCAGCAGCTCTGCTCTTTAGAGTTTGCTCATATGACTTGAGCTTTCCCAACAGAGCTTCTGTGGAGAGTTCCACAGTGTTTCTTCCATCCTTGATGGGCCATATCCTTGAGTCCCAAGAGATGGGAAGGCACATCAGGATCTTGTCATTTACTTCTGACAAAGTTATCTCCTTGTCCAAAGACCTCAGTTCACTTATTATTGAACTGAGTCTTGTGTACATTGTGTCAATGTCTTCAGCATCATCCTTCTTGAAATTTTCATACTGAGAGGTGAGATTGGATCTCCTGTCCTTCCTCTCATCAGCTGAGCCAGCAACTATGTGGTTGAGGGAATCCCACATAGCTTTGGCTGAGGTGCATTCAGCCAGCTTCTGGAATATCTCATCAGACATTGTCTGAGCTAGGATATTCATTGCCTTAGCATCAGCTGCTTTTGCCTTCTTGTAAGTTTCATTGTAGTCAGGTGGTGGCACAGCACTGAGATCAGCAGAAGTGGAAGCAGCAGCAGGCCTAGCAGGTGGTCCTGTCAAGATAGAAGAAAAGATATCTTCATCAATAGAATTCATGTATAGTCTTATCCTGGCCTTCCATATGCCAAACTTGGACAAGTTGCATACAGGAGGTCTGGTGCTTGAATAATCCTTAGACTGGGCCATGTGTGAAAGTGTTTGTGAATGGTATCAGGAAACAATTTATTACAGGATCTTTTAACTCAGGTGTTAGCCTGTATGAACAGCCAACCTCCCTCTGATACCAATTGAAAGTGAGGGGATAAGTTGTAAACTACTCTAGAGGGGGGGTGAATAGAGTATTCAAATTTTATGAATAACTAGTCAGCTCCCTTGGAGTTGATTTGCGGAATAAAATAATCTGATACTTGAACCCTAAGAGCCTAACACAGTGAAGTGCACAAGTGAGAGAGTTAACTGAAATTTCAGTTTAACTATAAGCCTATCACAGCAACTAGCAATCCTAGGTAGTTCTATCACAGCCACAGAATAAGATGAATAAGCAAGATAACCAGATGGACACAGGATATATAGTGGTTCCCTCTTAATAGGTACTCCACTCTTCTACCACCCTGGTAGGAATCCACTACAGGTTTTTGCTAAGGTGCCCTGCCACCAATGATCTTCTTCAGGTAGATCAAACAGACCCTTTGAGCTTTTGATAAGGATGCTCAACCACAGGTTGTTGATAAGGTGCCCTGTCACCAACGTTCACTTTTGAAGAGGTGTGAACAAACTCTTTTTACAAAGGGGTTGAGAGGGTTAGATTATCTTCTCTGTTGTGAATATAGATTAGAGAAGACTTGTGGATTCTCTAAAGAATCAAAGTCTCCCCCTGGCTCAGTGAAAGTCCAGGGAAAGCCTTTGCTTCAGGATGAAGGAGTTTCAGATAAACTGAAACTAAATCCTCAGAGATCTGAAGACTGATTTTTATCAGGTCTTAAGATTCTGGAGCACTTGAAGCAGAACTGGAGCTCTTTCTGAAGTCTTGAAAACTCTAAGCAGATGCTCAGGAGACTTGAGAATGAAAGATGATTGCTTTGGGCTTTTGCTTCAGGAAAACTTTTCTTCTTCTTGTTGTGAGATTGTGAAGAGCTGCTCTGATGATGCTTGAGCGAATGAATAATATTTCTCTGTGTCTGTAACTTCTTTTTTTTGCTGAGAGAAGAATCTCTCTTAAATATGTCTTCACGTTTTTCCTTTGGAACGGCTCTATTGATTTGAATTCTCGAGCCCTGCAACAGATTATCTCAAAATAGAATATAGCAATAGGAATAGAATGGCCTATTAACTTTCTGTCAGTCCCAATAAGGAATAAAATAAGCGGGAAAAATATCTCAGCATAAAGACGTACCATTCTTGGAAATAGTACATAGTACCAACGGCTAGAAAACAAGCTGGAAAGATAAAGTCAACGCAATTTGTATAATAGGACAAAATGCTTTATCAAGAATACTGAATCCCGTGATTTATGCTTGACATATTTTGTAAATAATTCATTTGAATTTAAGCCATAAATTTAGCAACAAATAACTTCAGAAAATCTTTCTAACCACAAGCTAACACACTTGGAAATAAACCAAGGAATAGCATAAATACAAATAGATAAAAGCAGACAGAAATCGTCGAACAGGTGTTCGATGATCGTCGACCTGCAAACAGATCGTCGACTAATAGCAGGAATCTGTCGGAACAGAAATCGTCGACCAGAAATCGTCGACCAGCTAATAGATCGTCGACCGGCTAACAGATAGTCGACCAGCAAAGGCAAATATCTGTCGAGACAGAAATCGTGAAGCAAGAACACGATCGTCGATCTGTTGATGACAGATCGTCGACCAACCTTCAGAGCGTAGTAAGCTTGCTCTGAGATCGTCGACCAACGGTCGACGATAATTGTCTTGACTTCAACGATTCAATAGCCCTGCTATCGTCGACCAATGATCGACGATCGCGAGGCCTCGTTCGACGATGGTCGAACGGAAAAGCCTTAACCACAAAAACATCTAGAACTTCTAACCTAAGCTCTAGGTCAGTTTATAAACTGCCCTAGGGAGACTAAACAGAGTCTAAACATGATCATATATCTTTATATGGATCAAGAGGGGCTGGAAAGGGATTACATAAGCCAAATCACATCTAGGGTACCAACAGTCTGTAAGGGCTTTGAAGTTATCAGACTTAGTTCTCAAAAAGAAAACCCAACTGAACCTAGAGAAGTCATCTACAATTACTAATGTGTAATACTTCCCTCCTAAACTCTGTACATTTATTGGGCCAAAGAGGTCCAAATGTAATAAATACAGGATCCTAGGAGAATCACTTTTGTTTACAGATTTAAAAGAATTCTTGGTTTGCTTGCCTAGCTGACAAGCCTTGCAAAGGCTCTCCTTCTTGTAGGGGCAAGAAGGTAAACCTCTAACAAGGTTGTGCTTAGATAACCTAGATATATTTTTAAGGTTTACATGACTAAGCCTTTTATGCCATAGGGAATTATTATTAAGGGTTACTTCATTAAACAGGCAGATTTCAGATTGAGATGAATTAAAATCTACTAAATATATATTACCTATTCTAATACCTACTAAAACAACATTATTATTTAAAGTAATATTGCAAGAGAAATTAGAAAATGAAACCTGGTAGCCAGCATCACATAGCTGGCTGACTGAAATCAGATTATGCTTCAGTCCATTGACATAAGCAACTCTCTTGAATGTAACTGCTCCAATTGTGATCTTGCCATAGCCTTCTGTCTGACCACAGCTGGAGTCTCCAAAGATAACCTTTGGGCCGAGCTTAGCTTTGAACTTTGACAGTAGATCTTTATTTCCTGTCATATGCTTAGAGCATCCACTATCCAAATACCACTTGTTTTGAGTGATTGGATAGGCCTTCACCTGCAAGACAATTATTTAGACAGAGTGGACCCAGGTAACCTTGGGTCCCTTGTTTTTCACATAAGAAAAACTGGAAATGTATGAAAATGCAGGCTGAGGGTGATAACCTAGTGGGTGAGATCTCCTAGGTGGGATTCTCCATGCTGATGATGGGTCAACAAACCTAGGGTTTCTATTCTCATTTAGGTTTCTATGGAATTGATTATAATTTTGAAAATCATATTGAAAACGTCGATCGACGTTCGACGATGGGTGCTCAGATCGTCGACCTTCGTTCGACCATGGAGCTTCCGATCGTCGAGCAGCGTTCGACGCTTTTTGCATTTCTTTGAAAAACTTCTTTCTCTTTTCTCTCTTAGCCTTATTTAATGTTTTATTTACCAGATTTACTTGCTCAGTGTTCTTCTTTCCACTAGCTGAAATGAAGTTCACTAGAGTTGAAAGGTTATTTTTAAGAAGGACTGGGGGTTCACTGGGAGAAGCTCCTAAGCCTAGTTTATCATTACCTGACCTAGTGTTAGTCATGCTGGTAATTTCTAACAGCTTAAGGCTTCTACCATTAAGGGATTCTTCTAATCTCTTAGACTTAGCTAACTCTATTTTAAGAAATTTGATTTCTTCACTACAAGTAGTGAGTTCTTCCTTTAACCTAACATTTTCAGAGGCTATTGATTCTGAGTCAGCTAACCTATTTCTAAGTTCTTTTATTTCCTTCTCTGAGCTAATTAAATCTAAACATAAAGATTTAAATTCTACTTTAAATTCTTCTGAAGAAAAATCATAAGAAGAAAGTACCTCATCTTCTGTAGGCATCTCTTCATCAGAATCAGAACTCTCTGCAGCAGAGTGGTTGCTGCAGGCATCTATTGTCATTAGGCAAACTTCTTTTGCCTTCTTCTCTTCCTCATCTTCACTGGAGCTTGATGAGGAGGATTCTTCATCAGAATCACTCCAGGTTTCAGCAATGAAACCTCTCTCCTTCTTCTTGTTTTTGTAGGAGGATGGCTTGGAGTGCTTCCTGTGTTGTTCTTTGTCTTTTCTCTTTTCCTTGTTCTTCTCCTCTGGACACTCTGGCAAGATGTGTCCAGGCTTCCTGCAACCATAACATATAATTTCTTTAGCAGGAGAGCGATCATACCTTGGTTTGTCTTCATAGCGTGAAGACTTCTTTCTGAACTCCTTTCTCCCCATTTTGAGAAACCTTTTGGCAAACAGTGCCATAAGTTCCTCATTAGATTGGCTGCTTTCAGAAACATCTGCAGCCTTAAGAGCTAGAGATTGCTCTTTTCTTGTAGGAGTGGGGGTCTTGGCTTCAGCTTCTGCTTCTCTGGTCTTCAGCACTTGCTCAAAAGACTTGAGCTTGCCGAGGAGAGCTTCAGTTGAGATCTCATTTGTACTTCTGGCTTCTTTGATGGGCCAGATTCTTAGATCCCATGTGCTAGGGAAGCACATGAGAATCTTATCATTGACCTCTGTCAATGATATGTCCTTGTCCAGGGTCCTCAGCTCATTGATGATTGAGCTGAGCCTGGTGTACATAGCTTCAACTGATTCAGCATCAGTTTTCTTGAAGTTCTCGTACTGAGAGATCAGGTTGGACCTTCTGTCCTTCCTTTCATCAGCTGAACCAGCTACAATCTGGTTCAGTGTGTCCCACATGGCCTTTGCTGAGGAGCAGTCAGCAACCTTCTAGAACACCTCATCAGACATAGTCTGAGCCAGTATGTTCATTGCTTTGGCATCAGCAATTTTGGCCTTCTTGTATTCATCATTATAATCTGGAGGAGGCACTGCACTCATATCAGATGATGAGGCAGTGGCAGCAGCAGGTGCTCTTGGGGGACCTGACAAGATAGAAGCAAAAATACTTTCATCAATAGAATTCATATAAAGTTTGATCCTTGCCTTCCAGATGCCAAACTTTGCTAAGTTGCATGCTGGAGGTCTGGTGCTTGAATAATCCTTAGACTGGGCCATGATAGTGAATATCTATAAGCTCTTGGTATCTATCAGGATCTTGTGACTTAGGTGTTAGCCTATACAGTCAGTCAACCTCCCTCTGATACCAATTGAAAGTGAAGGGATAGATACTACTCTAGAGGGGGGGTGAATAGAGTTATCAAATTTTGCACAGACAAAACTTAATAGTCTACCCAACTCCCTTGGAGTGAAGTGCGGAATGAAAAGATTATAGATATTGATTTAACCTTAAAGCCTAACACAAGTGATGTGTACAAACACAAGCTAACTGTAATTACAGTTAAGCTTGGAAAAACCTAATCAGCAACTAGCAGCCTAGTTATATCTAATCACAGCCACAATGCAGGAATTAAACAATTGAATCCAGACGACACAAGGAGATTTATAGTGGTTCCCCAAACAACTTGGGTACGTCCACTCTTCTACCCACACGGTAGGAATCCACTCAGGTTTTTGATCAGGTGCCCTGCCACCAACAGAATCTGATTCAGGTAGATTCAGAAACCCTTTAGACTTTTGATCAGGTGTCTAAAAACCAAGCACAGGTTTTTGATCAGGTGCCCTGCCACCAAGGGATACTTTTGAAGGGAGTAATAACCCTGTACAGGAGGGGGAAGAAGGTTAAGATGTCTTCTCTATTTTACAATAGATTAGAGAAGCACAAAAACTTGCACTGAGCTAGAATGCTCTAAAGAATCAAGGCTCCCCCTGGCTCAAAGACGTCCAGGTGAAGTCTTGCTTCAGTGCAGAAAACTCTTCAGAAAATTCTGAAGGAAAAGCTACAGGAAGAAAATAAATGACAAAAAGAAATCTCTTCAAGCAGCTATTCTTCTTCTTCTTCTTCTTCAAAGAATCTCTGAGTTTGAACTTCCTGAAAGCAGGAGAACTCAGGTTGAAGAAGAGATGAGGATCTTAACACTTCTCAGTTAGATGGAGTTTGCTGAGAGCAGAAAGCTTGAACGCTTGAAAGCTTGAATGAACACTGGTTGGCTATTAGCTTCTGTTGACTAGCTTGAATCCTTCAGCAAAGGGTTCTTTTTATAATCATCATCAAGCAACGGCTCTCTTCCATTTGAATTATTTGTCTTCTTCTGAGCCTTGAGACCTGGGCTGTAAATATCAAAGAAGACAGAAATATCTCTGCAGCAAAACATTCTATAAAAAGGAATAAACCTCTTTCTAAGAAGCTGCAGGCTTAAATCAAATAATCAGAAGGACTAAATAAAGTCACATCAGAAATAATCTCTTTATAGCAAAGAAGAAGACTTTTCAGTCCAACGGCTATAAAGGGCTGTCAGCAGATAAAGTAATTTAAAGAGACAGCTAATAAGACAAACAACTTTATCTTAAAAGATTTGAACTCGGGCAAAAAGAATAGAGCAAATAATGCCTGGAAACTTTATCATACAGCTTGAAATAATGTGCCAGAAAATGTATTAATTAATTAAATATAATAAATAAATACAAAATACAAAGTCAGGCAGAAAGCGTCGAACGACCTTCGGAGATCGTCGACCGACGCACGGAGATCGTCGATCTATCGGGCAGATAGTCGAACGATCCAGATAGTCGACCTATCGAAGAAGATAGTCGAACTACCCCGGCAGATAGTCGACCTATCAGAACAGATAGTCGAACTACCAGATAGTCGATCTATCAGGACAGATAGTCGAACTATCAAGCGCACAGAGATAGTCGACCTATCAAGCAGATAGTCGACCTACCTCAGAAAACAGATAGTCGACCTATCAACAGATAGTCGACCTATCAACGCAGAACAGATAGTCGACCTATCAACAGATAGTCGAACTATCAGCGCAGAACAGATAGTCGACCTATCAACAGATAGTCGACCTATCAGCGCAGAACAGATAGTCGACCTATCAACAGATAGTCGAACTATCAGCGCAGACCAAAGCGTCGACCAACTGATAGACGATCGTCGATCAGTCGATAGACGATAGTCGAACGGCGTTCGACTATGGTCGAACGAAACACCTACTTAACCAAATTCTCAATTTGGAAAAGCGAGGACTCTACAGCTAGACTCCTAACCATTGACCATAGATATTTCTTGGGTCAAGGAGCACAAAGGAGAGGACTAAACTCAAATCAAACTAGGGTACCAACAAAGAGTATTGACTAAAGATGTTCCTACACCTCAAAAATAGCAGAAGAAAATTAAGGAAAAGAACACACCAGCTAAGCTCCCTGAATCCTCTAGTGATTTAGAAGAGCAAGTTGACTTCAGCACAGATGAAGAATAACCAAGGAAAAGGAAATCAACTACACCATCACCTGACAATGAGGTTCAGGCCCAAGGGGAGACCATCCAAGTTCCAGACAACCAGGTGGTATCAACTCCAGGGGAGACAACACTGAAACTACACTTGTCCATGAACCAGAAAATCCACAGATATCAGACCTAGGGGGAGGTATAAATGAAGTTGAACTTGATAGTGAAAATGCAACTGACACAGTCATGGACATAGTTTCAAAAATCAACAATGCTGCAACCACCACTACTGAGAAAGAAGTACAGAATGTGCATATGTCTGATCCTGATCAATCTGAGCAACAAAACTCTCCTAATATAGAGAAAACCCTAGAAGAGGATTTTGATTTCCAGGGGGATCCATCTGTTGAGAATGAGAAAGTTATTCCTCCAGTTCAGATGCAATAAGAGATAACACTAGAAGAGTTATTTCCTGACTTACAAGGAGCAAGAATTGAGGGGGAGATGCTAAGAACTGAGGGGGAGATGTCAATCATTGCCTCTAATCCAAAAGAAACAGTAAACATAACTAGTTCATCTGATTCCTCTGAAGATGAAGAAGCCTCCAGGGCAAAGAAAAGGAAACTTGTGGAGCTCAGGAGGAGGAGCTTAGGCTATAAGAAAGCCTTGAAGACTGTCCCACCAATAACAGCTCCTATAGCAGACTTCAGTTCACTTTTGGTGCAACTGCAATTAAAGATAAATGAGCAAAGAATTGCTCTTGAAAAATATATGGATGAGACCCACAAGAAACTGCAATTTCAACTGGCCCGGGATATAAAATCCATCATATTTGAAGTTAATAGAATAAAAAAGAGATGACAGATTGCTTCCATAAAGGAGGTAATGTTGTAGTCTACTTGGCCAAGAAACAACAGGAGATCAAGACTAAAATAGCGGACATTGCAGTCAAACAAGGTTATATCCTAGAAAATCAACTCAGAATGAATGAAAATCTCAAAGACTAACATAATATTATTCTAACAAATCTTGGGAGTAGTGCAACTGCTGTAAAGACTAAAGTGTCCAAGCAAATCAAAGAAGATTTAGCAGCTGTCCAAACAGCAATCCAGGAATCTCAAAAAGCTATCTCTGATCAAATGAAGAAGTTCAGGACCTACTATAAAGAAGGAACAAATTATCTGGCTGATCGGTAAGGTTTCAAAAGGATGATCTGAGAGACCATGTGGAAAGAGAAGTCATAAAGGGGGAGAGAGTATTAGTCAAAGCAAGCTCAGATCATGTTAAATGGATATCCAATAATATCAGAGCAACTCTTGGTTATCCACCCCTTTGTGATGATGACAACACTGCATAATCAGGAATTCAACCTGCTTACATTGAAGGGGTTCAGTAGGAAGTAGCTCAAGTCATTTATCCCCCTTCTGATTTTGAAGAGATCCAGCAGGCAGTACACCAAATGTATAGCCCTCCACAGGAGGCACATAATGTTATTCTTGAAAAAGGTAAAATGTCTACAGTAACATTACAAGGAGAAAAATAAGCATAAAGATCAAGGGATGCTCAGAAAGAAGCTCAACTGTCTAGGAAAAGGGTCAGAGAATCGGCAGAATTAAAGTCTGATTTTGAATAATAGAGTCTTACTGTTTGGCATGCTGTTAAAGAGAATATGCATGATAGAGATAAGTGGTATTCTGAACAGGAATTGAGCAAATATCAGGAGCGGCAAGATGTCATATACTAGTTCAGAAGAGACCTTAGAGCTGGGAAGATAGTTGCTAACTCTGTGGAGCCTAGCAAGTATTTTCCAAAGCCTTTTCATTACCTTGAAAGGCAAAAGATCAAGGCTGAAGAGCTAAATAAGAAGGATCTGAAAGGAAAGAAGCTGGCTGATGACACAGGAGCTAATGTACAAGCTAGGATTCAGTTTGGCAAAGGAATTGTCATCAAGGAGCCTGATCAATCCTAGGGATAGATTGACTAGGTTTAGAAGTACGTAATCTTTTGTTCTAAAATCCTTGTAATTCAAAACTAATTCTTGTTTACTGTATTTTATCATATTTTGTGATAGTATTACATGTTATTTCTGCTTATGAGTTACCCTGTCTGAGTAATGATTTTATACATCATAATCTTTATTTTATTATAAGTGGTGTATATCATTGACTAAGGGTTATGACTTTTCCAAATAGGAGGAGATTGTTGGGTACATTGGAAACTGTGTACCTGATATAGAAGAAGCCTCACTTAACTCAATGATAAACATCAATGTATTTTTGATGGGATGTTGAGTTTCAATGTGCAGGTTAAAGAAATGTAGAAAAATATTTTAAGTACAAGTGTCGATACTTGTGAAGAAAATATTTCGACACCAGAAGACAGATTGTGTCGACACACAGGACTTGTGTCGACACACAGAAATTCTATCGGCAGCAATTGTGTCGACACACAGGACTTGTGTCGACATACACAAGAATTCTGTCAACACCAACTATGTTGAGACTAGAAGCTATTGTGTCGACACACAGGACTTGTGTCGACACATTCTACAGAAGCTGTGTCGAGAAGATAAAGAAGGGTTGTGTCGGCATTGTGTGAGCTGTGTCGACATCATCAAAAATTGTGTCGACACATGGTCTATTTGTGTTGACAAATATGAAGTATTGTCTCGACGCTTTTCTGCTGAGATAGAGTACAATGAGGTATCAGGTGTAAAGACTGAAGACTTGACAGCTGTCATAACTAACAAAGCTGTCGCAACTGTCAGAGCTGTCAGAAGGCAGTTATGAACCAGATCAACCGGTAACCTCAGATGGAATCTATATAAATACATGTTCTATCATAAAAAGAGAGATCGAAGAAGGAAGGACTTGACATTTTTCTAACAGTTGAAATCTACAAGTCATCAAGAGAAGGCAGATCTTGAACAAGTCTGCAAGAAGAATTCAGATCTAATTCTGAATAGAAGAAGGAAGTTGGATTGAGGATCATCTCCAACTTCATAAGAAAATCAACCTTACTTTGTTAAGATTCAAGAAGCTTTGAAGAAGCTAAGACAGGTTGGATCTTAAGAAGTAAGATCAATCAAGATCTGATCAAGAAGCCTTCACCCCTTTCTCTCTCTACCTGGGTGAAGGATTTATCGTCTTAATAATCAATTTTTTTTGTAAGATCTTTTATAGATCTTAGTGTAAGAGAGTTATCTCTCTGAGTTGTAAGCCTAAATTTATAAAGGCTGAGGTAGGGCCGAGTGCTTGAGGTAGGATCTTTGTGATCTGAGTTGTAGGGCTGAGGTATGGCTGTTTGCTTGAGGTAGGATTCTTAGGAAGAATCTGAGTTGTAGGACTTGAAGAAGTCTGAGCTGTAGGAACCAATTAAGTTCTGAGTTGAAAGATCTGAGGATCTGAGTTAGTGGAAGGAAGTTTGGCAGAATCCAGCTCTCAGCTGGATAAGTAGAGGGGGAGAGTGGACGTACCCACGAATTGGGGAACCACTATAAAACACTGTGTGTTATGCTGTGTTTTTTTTGTGCTTGTTTTATCCTGTGTTGTGATATTTGTAGCTTAATTAGTTATGCTGAGATTAACCTTTTAATTGCCTAAGTTAAAATTAGATTTGAACCTATTCACACCCCCCTCTAGGTGTTTAGGATCTTTAAAGCAAATCTTTCACAATGAAGATTTTCCCAATTGGCTGGCAGGGGAGTTGACAAAGTCATCGCCTGCACGCTCTCCCTTTTGGGGAGTGATTTGCACTTGCCATCAGGGAGACGTGGTGGCTAACTATCGCCCCTCCCCCAAGTGGGATGGTGTGGCTGTCGCTGGAGGGGGATGTTGGCCATGGAACAGCCGCATGTCCCCCCTCCTTTTCGCGGATGCCGCCACTGTCGTTCGTTTCTCCCACGACCGCCACCGCCATCGTCCGTTTCTCCCACGACCACTGCCGCCGCCGTCTCCCAACGCCACGACCACCACCGCCATTATTTCCTAACTCCACGGTCGCCGCCGCCGTCACTAATTTCTCCAGCGGCCACCGCCGCCATCACTCCTCTCTTCCTCGGACGTCGCCACCGCCGGCCACTCCCAACTTTCCGCTGACGGCATGGCCGCTGTCCGCTCTCCCAGCCGTTAGCAGCGATCTCCCTCCTCACCGACAAGTTTGCCGACAAGTTTGACGGCAAGTTTGCCGGCAAGTTTGCCGGCCGTCCGAGGGAGCTCGTGTCCACCGTCCGATCACATTCCCGCGATTGCCACTGTCGGTTACATGGGTAACCGCCCGCATGATCTCCCATAGTGGGAATAATGCGTTGCCAAAAATAGAGCGGTCTGCATATAACGAGATTAATATGCATATCAAACCATAGTCCCGTAAAAATAAATATAATATTTTGGTATATGGATAGCAATCATGGTGGTTATGGGCTGCGAATAACCGCGTAACCTCCATAACCACCCATGAATCCTATAAATAGGGCCCCAGACCCCCCTTTAAGGGGGATTCTCTCCTTCTTGGAAAAATCCTCTTACGGATTCCCTCTCTCTCCTTCCTCCTTCATCTTCTTCATCTTCTTCTTCCCCTTCGAAGATCTTCAAGCATTCTTCGAAGATCTCCTTCGTCTTCGAAGATCTTCATCTTCTCCGTTCGAAATTTCTCACTCCTCTGTATATCGTCCTTGCGCGCTCCCGCGCGCGCCTCCTCCTCGCGTGCATTTCTGCCTCGCGCGCACTCGCGCGCATATCTTCCTTGCCTGCTCCCGTGCGTGCCACCTCCTCGCGCTCGCGCACGCATTTCTCCCTTACGTGCTCTCGCGCGCATATCTTCCTTGCGCACTCCCCCGCGTGCTCTGCCTCCTTGCGCGCTCGCACGCGCAATTCTCCCTTGCGCTCTCCCCCCGCGCGCCGCCTCCTCGCGCGCTCTCGCACGCGTTTCTCCCTTGCGCGCTCCCACGCACGCCGTCGTCTCACGCGTCGCCGCTTCGCACACTCTCGCACGGATATATCCCTTGCGCGCTCTCACGCGCACCGCTTCCTGTCACACTCTCGCGTGCATATCTTCCTTGCGCGCTCCCGCGCACGCCGCCTACTCGCGCGCTCTCGCAGGCATTTCTCCCTTGCACGCTCCCTTGCGTGTCGCTGCCTCGCGCGCTCTCGCGCTAATTTCTCCCTTGCGCCCTCACGCGCGCGCCGCCTCCTTGCGTGCTCTCGCGTGCATTTGTCCCTTGCAAACACCCGCGCAACCAGGTGTCTGTGCACCCTAGGCCGCACGACAAAGTCATGTAACCAGGTGCGCGCGCAGCTCAGGCCGTGTGACTAGGTGCGTGCGCGCCGTAGTGCGCGCACATGTCACACTCACCTCAGTGCGTGTACGAGTCCGCGCTAGTCAGTGCGCGCGCAATCTAGGTTGCGCGATCTAATCGTGCGGCCAGGTGTGCACGCACACTGGTGCGCGCGCGGGCCCTCGCGACCAGGTGTGCTCGCGTCCAAGGCCCCACGACCAGGTGCGCGCGCTCCCCGATGCACGCACAAATCCATGGCACGCGCGTGTGCGCACCCAGGCGCACGGGCACCCGTACCCACGCGCACGCGGGTGACCGCGCGATCACCTGACCGCGCATGCAGGCCCTTGTGCGCGGATAGGTGCTCGTGCGCACCTAACTGTCTGCACAGTCACCTAACAGCGCGCCCAAGTGGGGACGCGCAGATAGATACCCGCGCGGACACGCCCGCGCGCACTCGTAGTGAAGGAAGCCTCCGACCACTCTCCCCGTGGAGCGTGCCTGTCGTGTCCTCACTCAACGCCTTACCTAAATTCTCGAGGTGTCTTCATCTTCCTTCTCTGGTCTTTCACCATTCTCCATCGTCGTAGCACTCGCCAAGTGCCCTCAAGAGAGGAAATCGTCGTTCTTCACCCGTACCGGTTTCTGACATCGAGAATTTCGTGGGGAAATTGATTGGGATGAACCCCCTTTTTAAGAATAAGTTGGACTGCACATAGCCGCTCCCCCATGTTTTCTACTAAATTATTAGGATCATGGATGTGACCGCACATGCGATCGCGACACCTGATCCCCTCACGCACCGATCCCACTACGCATGACATCGCAACCACCAAGGAGATCTTCTCGCCGGCATCAGGAGGCCGACTTCATCTCCGGACGCGGCCACCACCACTTGCCGCCGCTGACCGCCCCCTCCCGGCCGCCGGCGCGCGTTAATGGTGGCAACCGAACTGACCTCCCACTTCGGCCAAGGTAGAGGCCGGGCCGGCCGGCCCTCTTCGGCCACCGGTGCTCGGCCCAATAGGCAGCCGAGCCGCCGGCACCTCTTCGGCCGCCAGCGCGCGACCGAGGAAGCGGTCGGCCAGCAGCCCCTCGTCGGCCCCGGCGTGTGACCGAGGAAGCGGTCGGGCCTGCCGCCCCTCTTCAGCCGCCGGTGCGTGGCCGAGGAAGCGGCGGGGCCGGCCGCCCCTCTTCGGCTGCCTACGCGCGGCCCAAGCGGCGGCCGAGCCATTCGCCCCTCTTCGGCCGCCGACGTGCGACCGAGGAGGCAGCCGAGCCAACTGACCCCCCCCCCCCCTGACCAACCACCGGCCGCTCCCCCTTTCCGCCGTCGGCTTGGCCACTGCCCGCTCTCCCGACTGTCGCTGGCGGTCCCCCTCCTTGCAGACAAGTTCGTCGGCGAGTTCGCCCGCAAGTTCATAGACCGTCCGAGGGAGCGCGTCCCCGTCGTCCGATATTCTCGGATCATTCATCGTCGTCCGATTCGCATGTAACCACCCACTAACTGCTAGATTAGTGTGGGAATTTTATTATTAAATTAATTGGTGTTCGGATAGCCAAATAAATGATCATAATGCACACACTTAAACTATAGGAAGAATATTAATTTGGGTGGTTATGGTGTGAGGATAGCCGTATAATCATCATAACCACCTCCTGGAGGCTATAAAAGGTGTCACAGGCCTCCTCATTTCTCACTTTTTTCTTGTGTCTTCTTCTTCCTCAGGCCAGAGCTCTGTAGGATTCCTCCTACGAGCAGCGTTCAAGCCGTCTCCAAGCCACGTTCAAGACGCCTTCAAGCCACGTTCAAGCCACATCCAAGCCATCTTCGAGCCGCGTTCAAGACACCTCTGAGCCATCTAATGAAGCTGATTTTTTAAATTCCTGGAAGTCCCTACCAGCCGATTTCTCGACCCATTTTTCAAAATTAGGGAAACATTATTGAATATCATACTAATTCTTCTAAGTTGCATCCTATATGGGGGAGTTCTACCATTAATGGATTAATATTTGTGCTCATGTCCGGCCTCTCGACGGTGCTAGTCATCGATCCAAAAACGCACACACACGAGTTGTGCTCATGTCGCTAGAATGGGAAAGAACATGAGTTTTCTCCGATGCTTGGATTTGCGGAGCCTCACGAGTTGGCCAATCGTCTTTTCTGCATCTCCTCATTCATGGAGGAAAATCATTTGTTGCGTTACGGGATCTCTTCTGGTTCAACGCGGACAGACGATACTTCTCCAGTTCGTGATCGAAAGAGGAAAGCTATTGCAGTTTTCTGCGGTGATGCGGACGTAGAGCCTCGTATAGATTATTTAGGCGAGGTTGTTCCTTCTAGTTGTCAAGCCGAGACTACTTCGGTCGAGGTTGATGTTCAGGTGCTCAGATACTCTGCCCACATGCCCCTCTTTTAGAGGTTTCTACTCCACGGGTGTCCTCTTCTCTAAAGGTGATGAGCGAAATAGTAAGTGAACTTGCTTGTTTTGATTTCCTTTATTTATTGTGTTATCCTGATCTTTCTCCGTTTTTTCTTTGTAGATCGAGTCCCAGGCTCATATTGGTGTCAATTAGAACGATCATTACGTGAGCTTGAAGGACGGATATCTGGCTCTTCAGGAGAAGTTTCAGATGGCGGTAAGCTCACTTGTTGCTCTAAAAGATGATCATGATTAGGATACATCCCGATTTCGCCGGATTGGGTTGGAGTTGGAGGCAGAATTGGAGGAGGCTCGAGCGTCCTTAGAGGTGGAAATATCTCTGGTGGAGAGAACCGCGCAGATGCTGAAGAATGCCCAAGTGGAGATTTCCCATTTGGAGACGGAGCTTGGGGCGCTAGAGGCCCGAGTGGAGACACTTTCTTCTGAAAGTTGCATGTCAAAGTTGAAGGTTGTCGGTCTTGCTGAATACATGGATTCGTTGGATTACATGCGTGACCGTTGCTTGATTGGCGATGAGATTTGTGAAAAGATCTAGACTAGAGAGGTGGAGCCTCAGATGGAGGATATTCATGAACTAGTGCTTAGACATGGAGTCTTGAAGGCTTTTCGCCTGGTTGGCAGGAGCTTAGGGTGTGATGTATCCATCTTCAGTTTTGATGATATCTCAGATGATGAGAGCTCGAGTCCTGATTCTGGTGTGGATGCGGCTGATGTGTAGCAACGTGGTTTCTTTATGCTTTATGTTTGTGTCTCCTTTGGTTTAGTCTGTTGTATGTTTATCATTTATTTTTGATGGCCGTTGACTCATGTGCTTTGGTATGCCATTATTGTAACGGGGTTGCTCTTCTCCCTTTTGCCCAAATGTTGTTTATGAGCTTGACTTGCGGCATTGTCTTGTGCGGGTTGTTGTCACGGATTAGTTCATCTGAGGCTAGCTTGCAGCTTAATTTGCACGAGAATCGATTGTGAATTTGTTTGCGCAAGGATCGCTCGCAGCTTAGTCACGAGGGGGGCAGGCCCTGACGATGTCGTGGCGTAGAAAGGTCAATTCGGTGAATAGCTTTTGTACTCAAACTGCATGTGCAGTCTTACCTATTTTGCACGAGGATCGCTCGCGGCTTAGTCATGAAGGCGAAAGGCCCTGACGATGTCGTGTCGTAGAAAGGCAGGTTCGATGAATAACTTTTGTATTCAAACCGCATGCGCAGTCTTACCGATTTCGCACGAGGATCGCTCGCAGCTTTGCTTGAAACTAATCAGACTCTTTTCCAAGAGTGAAGGGAAGAATGATGGTGCCTATGATCAGTACTGAAGTGTCCCCCGGGATGCGTGCCCTAGCTGATTCTAGATTTAGGTTGCCAACGATTAGTTTGAGCTGAAGTGGGGTTGATAGAAACAATACATTGAATATAATACTTCGTCTACCAAGACTCAGTTTAATTTGGTTGACGGCTCGCCGATGCTGGTGGTTATGCTTCTCATATTCCGAGCAGAAGGTTGCTCCTCCTTTGGTAAGAATTGATTGATTGCCCCCAGACTGGCGAGTCGCTGAATTTCTCTCTTCAGCTGATTGCATTTGTCGGTGTTGTGGCCAGGTCCCGGGTGATATTCATAATACTCTGACGGATTTCATCGACCTTGGGCGAGTGGCCTGGGCTTATGCAGTGCCGGGTGGTTACGAATTGCTTGGAATATCTTGTCTTGGGGGCGTTAAGTGGCGTGAACTTTTTATGTCGATGTGACCCCTTTGTTCGGTATGTATCTGCGCGTTGGTTGCAGTTCCTTTTAGGCTCTCTGTGTGATTTGCTCTCTTATTTTCTCTTTTGAGCTCTATGATTCATTGCGTTTCTGATGCCCCCATCATGTTGAGGATCACCGAGGTAGCGATCACGCGTGTCTCGGGTTAGCGTTGCCGGAGTGGGGCAGCTACTTGTGCTTGAGAACTCCTTTTCTATGTCGTACTTCTTGTACGTCGAAAGCTTGGTTGGGGAAGAGAGTTCTCCTAATGGCGATGAATTTGCTTGCTTGGGTAGCGTTGTAGGGGGGCTGCTTTGCTTCTCGACGGATGGCGAGCATCGGGGCTTGAAGTTTGTTTATTTGCGTGACATGTTTTGCGGATATGCCCTCTAGCTTGCCAATGGCCGCTATTTGAATGATTTTGCCTGTGCGGGAGGGGGCCAACTTGATTTGCCCCTCAGGGATTGGTCTTTTGGAATGTGCTGGGAATCGACTTCCCATAGACGGCGCCAAAATGTTGCGGTCTAACTCAATGTCCCGGTCGGACCGGAATAACCTAGACCGTCTTATCTCTCGGAAAGGTCGAGCGCTCGCACAGTCAATGAGATAGATCAATCATACACACGAAGTTTTAACATGGAAGACCCCTCAACCGGGTAAAAAATCACTTGTCCGGAACTGCGCCGGTCAAAGTCCACTATTTGCTCACGGTTACAATCGGCTTGCTGAATCGAGGGTGACAGATCGCTTCTCGTTACAATCTGGAGGTGAGAGAATACTTTGCACCCAGTTGACAACAAATTGTCTTGCTCGGCGTCTTGCACAAATTACACTTGGCGGTGATGAGCGTCTTTGAGCGTCGCGACGACGCTGGATGTAAGAGTGGAGCACTCGGAATGGTGTTGGTAGGGACTTCCAGGATGTTACGAAATCGGCTTTGTTGGATGGCTCAGAGGTGTCGTGAACGCGGCTCGAAGATGGCTTGGATGTGGCTTGAAGACGGCTTGAACGTGGCTTGAAGACGGCTTGAACGCGGCTTGGATATGGCTTGAACGCTGCTCGTAGGAGGAATCCGGCAGAGCTCTGGCCTGAGGAAGAAGAAGACTCGGAGGAAAAAAAGGTGATAAATGAGGAGGCTTCGGGCTCCTTTTATAGCCTCTAGGAGGTGGTTATGGTGGTTATGCGGCTATCCGCACACCATAACCACCCAAATTAATATTTTTCCTATAGTTTAAGGGTGTGCATTATGATCATTTATTTCGCTACCCGCAGACAAATTAATTTAATAATAAAATTCCCTCACTAACCTGGAGGTTAATGAGTGGTTGCACGCGAATCAAACGATGTTGAACGATCCGAGAAGATCGGATGGCAGGGACGCGCTCCCCCTAGCAGGCGATGAACTTGCTGGCGAACTCGCCGGCAAACTATCGGCGAGGAGGGGGACCGCCGCCGACGGTCGAGAGAGTGGGCGGCGGCCAAGCCTGCGGCGTAAAGGGGGAGCGGCCGGTGGTTGGTCGGGGTGGCCGGCCCGGCCGCTTCCTCGGCCACGCGCTGGCGGCCGAAGAGGGGCGGCCGGCCCGAGCGCTTCCTCGGCCGTGCTCCGGCGATCGAAAAGTGGGGGTGCCCTGGCCGCCTCTTCGGCCGCGCACCGGCGGCCGAAGAGGGGCGGCCGGCCCGGCCGCCACCTTGGTCGAAGAGGGACAGCCAGTTCGGGCGCCACCTTTGGGCCACGCCGGCGGCCGGGAGGCGGCGGGCGGCGGCGGCAAGCGGGGGCGGCCGACGTCCGGAGATGTTGTCGGCCACCTGACGCCGGCGAGGGGATGTTCTCGGTGGTTCCGACGTCACGCGTAGTGGGATCGGCGCGTGAGGGGATCGGGTATGGAGATCGTGTGCACGGTCAACCCATGATCCCACCAATTTAGTGGACTTCTTGAGGGGGGAGCGGCTATGTGTAGCTCGACTTCTTCGTAAAAAAGAAGGTTCATCCCCATCAAAGCTATTGTGCAAGATATATAGTTAGTAACTTCTGACTATAGACTATAGAGAGGCACTAACACTACGATATATGGTTAAAAACTCGAGACTAGATGGTGCTATTGTGCTGGATTAATTCTCACAACAAATTTCTGCACCTTCAAATTACATGCTCTCTCCCAATTACTTTTGACTGCTTTCATGAGAAAGAGAGTGATTATGAATGTTAGCTTTTAGGAGGAAATATAAGTTTTGATACCCCTTTTGAAGGAGCGATTTTTTTGTATGGGTAGCGTCAATGAGAATCATGCAGGGAAAATCCTGTCCATCTGATATGCAATCGGACTGCCAAAAGTACACGATGTCTGATTGGATTTTTGGTCGGATTTTAACAAATCCCGATGTCTGGCCAGATATTATTTTTAATTTTTTATGCATAAATAAGATTAATGGGTCCTACTCCATTTATCAGAATTCCGGGTGGCGAATAGCAGAAATTCCAACATCCCCCACTAAGTTAGCGAGGGGCATGGGGCTAAGTGGGGTTGACCATGTTAACCCCACTAACCCATGATGGAACTGCCATCGTGCCCGCGGACGGCCATCGGGCCGGCCGTCCCAGGCCGACCGCATCTAGCACGAGGCGGCAAGGCCTTCGGCCGGCACCCACATTCGCGCGCCGCAGCCACGCGCATATGGCTGCAAAGAGCCGTGGTCGGCCGCGGTCGCGCCTCACGGCCCCACGCACATGGTCGTGAGGGCCCGCGATCGGCCTGTTGGGAATCCGTCACTGCTCCCCGCGGCCGCAAGGGGCCGCGGTCGGCCGACCGCCAACGCGCCACGCGACCGCATGCACACAGTCGCGAGGTCCCGCAACCGACCACCTAATCGGCCGCCGTCTCGCTTCTCGACCGCACGCACGCAGCCTCGGGGCTCTCGACCGGCCTCCCATCAGACCGCGAACTCCTCTCTGGCTAACCTCCTTTGTTGGCTGACCCTTCCTCGTCGGGTGCCCCCCTGAAGGCAAATGGCTGGCCGCTCGGTCCTCCTGCCACCGGTTATTTTACCGCCGGCCAGGCCTCCTCCGATTAGACCATGGGTCGCTGTGTAATCTCCACCGTGCGATCGTGGATTAACCACAACCACCTGTCATGGGGGTGCGCATAGTAGAACTTAATATTTGGTGTGCTTATAGCGAGTCTCCTAAAAATGTGTTATTAGATTGTAAGATATTGGTCTGTAAAGTGATTATGATTTCCTAAAATAATCGTGTAACCATCATAACTATCCCTGAGGCTTATAAATAGGAGCTCAAGGTCCTCCTTCATTTCCATCTTCCTCTCATATGATTTTTCCTTCGTCTTTCTCCTCCTCCCACTTCGCCTCCTACGCACGTGAGAGCCCTCCAAGGAACCACTTGAAGATCTTCTTTGCCTTACACCTTCGAAGATTTTTGACCGTCTCCAAGCACCCCTTGGAGAATCCACCATGTGCACAGTCCACCTTGTGCACTCTCTACCCAATGCACACGCTCCACTCATCACGCACTTTGCAATGTGTTGCAGTGCTCTCAGCACCTAGACTCAGCATCAAATCTTCTACGCTAGACTCCACCGCAAGGAACAAGAGCCAATCCGCAGACTCCAAACTGTGCAAGGCGCCCAACTTCAGCTTCTGAGCACTGGCAAAAGTCTTTAAAGCACACAGAGCGCAACGTTCCCTGCAACAGCCAAGAAGATACTCATCACCGTGAGCGGTGGCCTGTCACCCTCAGATCCCTCTCTCTCCCTCTACAAATTGTAACAAGCAGCGGCCTGTCTCCCTCGCATCTATCCAAAGCCTTGTACAAAACCTAAGAATAGTGGAAGTTTGGTCAGCACAACTCCGACTACATGATTTTTCACCTATTAATTTCCATGGTTTTCCACGTTAAAAAATTGTCTTATCAGTCACATCATTCATCTCAACCAGTGGCGGACCCAATATTTTTAGTCGACTAGGGCACCAAGCAAAAGATTCATGATTTTAATAATTTTTTAACACAAATATTATTGCAATGACAATACATTATCAATCATAAAAATACATTACCAATAATAAAAATATACACATACCATTACCAAACCACTTTTCGTGGACCCATGTTTTGGAAGCGTGCGACCATTGTCTCATTGCTAATGTCTTTCACAATATCCTTCTCGATATATGCGATTAAACAATTATTCATCTAATCATCTCTCATTTTATTTCTCAAACGAGTCTTTATTATCTTCATTGTCGAGAACATCCTCTCAACAGTAGCAGTTGCAACAGGTAGTAAACATGCTAACTTTAGTTGTAACTGCAAATCTAATGGATCTAAATCATGTGGGTAGAGCTCTGCAAGAAAAATAAATTTTTGCTTATCAGCTAGATCAAGACACGAAATGCTAAAAAGAAACTCAATGTTTACTTCGTTAAAACGATCATTCAGCTCACTTAATATCCAATTAATTACTGTATTAAAAATCTCAACACAATAATGATGAAAATTTGTGACATCTTTTGCATTTCTTTTTGATCTTCCAGCTTGAATGCACCTGTTATCCATATTAGGAACTTCAATAACATGTTTACCACAAAAAGTTTTCACTTCACGTAAAAACGACTCCCATTGATGCTCAATATTTTTCAAATTGTTTTAAAAAATGGTTTCGACAATTGTACAAAATTCATTGCATTAATAATATCTTGATCTTTTCTCTGCACTGCTTGTGACAACTCATTTGTTTTTGACAAAATATCTTTCATTAAATGCAGAATAAATACAAATTCAAAAGTCAATATACTTTTGATAATATTGATTGTTGCCCCTCTTTGATTTTCATCCCCTCCATCAACTACAATAAATTCTAGAACCATCACAATAAGTGAGAACATTCAGATAAAATTCAACATTGTACCGTAATAAAAACTCCATTGCGTGTCTCCAGCCCTTTTAATCTCCAATGGTTTATTTATTTCCCGACCTGTTTCTAGTTCGCCACAGCCAAGTTCCCGAGCAACTCTATCAATTTCTGCTGCTCTGAGATTGTCGCGACGTTTACAAGAGCCTCCCATAATATTCAGTGCATTGTTAATCAAGAAAAATAACTGAGCTACTTGAGAATGATCTTCTGCAACAACAACCAATATTAACTACAGCTGGTGAGCAAAACAATGAATATAAAATGCAGACGCATTTTCCTGCATAATCAATGTCTTAAGACCTCTAAACGCTTCATTCATGTTGTTTGTCACATCATAACCTTGATCACGTAATTTTGAGAAACTAAGCGCGTGCTTCATAAACAGTTGATCAATAGCTCTTTTTAGTGATAATGCAGTAGTATCTAGTACATGAACAAAACCAAGAAGTCGTTCAACAATAGTCCATTTTGTATCAATATACCGTAAAAAATTGTCATTTGCTCCTTAGTTGAAATATCACGAAATTCATCAACTAAAATGGCAAAACACCCTTCTCCAATTTCTGTAATAATTGTTTTTTTTATTTCACTTGCAATTGCGGCAACTATTTCTTTCTGAATCTTTGGTGCTATTAGTTGACAGTTAGTTGGAGCATTTTCTCTCACAACTGCTTTAACATCATCATTATGTGAAGCAAGAAAATCTAGTAATTCTAGAAGTTTCCTTTATTTAGTGAATCGTTTGACTCATCATGCCCACGAAAAGATAATCTTTGGCATAAAAGAAAACGAATACAGTCAATGGATGCATATAAGCGAGCACAATATGCTAAAATTTGTGTTTCTTCCTGTCTAGCAAATGCATGCTGAATATTTATTTTTGATTCATCAAATTATCACACATTCTTTTGGATTCATTATGTGCACTGTTGTATTTTCCAGCATGTTTTTCAAGTATAGCTTTATCTTTCCAATATCTAAATCCACGATTTATAAATGTTAGATCACAATCATTTTGGGTAAAGACATAGCAATACAAACAAAATTCTGCATCTTTAGCTTCGTTGTACTCCAACCAACCCCTAAATTCACTGAACCAATCTTTATTAAATTTTTGAGCTTTTTGTCTCATTACAGTTTGTGGAAATCGAGCTAAATGTGGTTGACATGACCCATTTTGTAAGTAATATCTTCTCACAGAATCTTTAACATTGACCTCATAACTTGATATCGGTTGCCGCAAACCTGGATCTGTGGGTAAGTCCTCTAAGTTAAACTCAATTCGAGTCTTTTTACACTCTAAGTTTTTTGCTACTGATTTTGACAGAAACTTATCCATCTTAACTCACAAGAACAATTTAAGCCATATTAAATGAAATTCATAAGCAAACAAAAAATATTGTTTTATCCTTTGAAATTAAATAAAAAGAATAGTACTGTACAACCCGTATTCGACGAGTTTAGGCCCTACCATCGCCAGGTCATTAGAAGTCAAGGTCAACAAGTATAGAAAGGGGGTCAAGATCAGCGCCCCAGGCCGCGGAAGACTCGAGCGAGTATGGCGAGCTCCCCAGACCTACTCGCCAGGTGGCGACTAAGGCGAGATACTCGGCTGTCCCGTGCGAGCTCTCCAGAAAGTCGCCCGATCGCTAGGGTGGGGGTATAAATAAGCCCACCCCCCTCTCTTTGGATTTCCCTATAAATAGGACCCCAGGGGTACGAAGGGGAGCACGAACGAACCTCGGATAGATACTCGCGAGTTCCTCGGCTTCCCTTTTCCCAGAGAACAAGCTGCGACTAGCTACTCCGTTACTCACTTGCCTCCTTCGTACCTACCTCGGCCATTTTGGTTGAGAAGGGGTTGCTTCTTCCAAGCAATTGGGTACGTGGTGGGACCTTCCTGCCGCAGCATCCTGAGGTCCTGTTTCAATTAACTCATTTCCATTCCCGTCCCTGTGGATCGTCTCATTGACCGCTCGACCAGTAGCCTTAGGCCGCCTAGTCCGATTTCTGAGGTCGGGATTTTCCCGGCATCAACACTTGGTGCGATGAGCGTGGATAGTGGCCGAGGAAGAAAGTTGGGTAGTTGAAAGATGGCCAATGGCGGTGACCGGGACGGGTTGGCGGACAACTCGGCAGGAGCTGGAATCTCGGAGCGAGGTGGTGGGTTTGTGACGGTGGCAGCTTTCGAGGAGTTCGCGAAGAGGATGGAGAGGGCAATTCTCGTCGGGTTCTCCAACCCCCCTGAGGTGACGGCGACTTCCCCCCGCCGCCTAACACCACCGGGCGAGGAGGCGCCGACCCGGCGAGCAGGAAAGGTGCCCGCTTGGGCAAAAGGAGAGCGGATGATCCCGTCGCGTCAGCACCTTGCGAGCAACTAGGGGATCCGGTTTCGAGATCCAAAACTATCGGCGAGGTATGAGGATACTCGCCGATGGAGCGAGTATGATTACTCGAGTGGGGAGGATACTCGCCGCCGCCAGGAAGGGAGGAGCCCCTTCTGCGACGAAATCCTCGCAGCCCCCGTCCCAGACAATTTCAGAGAACCTGCCCTCACCTACTACTCTGGCAAGGATGACCCGGTGAGGCATCTTCAGTGGTTTGAAGATGTGGTATCCATCCGCAACATGTCTGATGCCTTCAAGTGTCGGCTCTTCTCCATCACCTTCAAAGGTAGCGCGAGGGACTGGTTTCATCAGTTACCGGCAGAATCCGTCTACTGCTTCTCCGATCTCCGATGGGGCCTTGTGGCAAGGTTCGCAACATCGAAGAGGAGGAAGAAGGAAGCGACTGCCCTCTTCAAGATCGTACAGGGGCAGCACGAAAGTTTGGGTCGTTACATCGACCGGTTTCAGGAGGAGGTTTTGGAGGTAGAGGAAGTGGATGGGTTTACCTTGATGGTTGCCCTCAAGTTTGGCCTGAAGCAGGGACTTTTCAATATGGAGCTGGGGCATAGGCCGCCGAGGTCGTTTGAAGAAATGGTGGAGAGGGCGAATGTCTTCATTCAGGGGGAGGAGAGGAACAAGGAGTTCCTGGCAAGGCTTGACGGGGATAGGCCACTCGGGGAGAACAGGGGGAGACTGCTGGAGAAGGGGAGGCGTCCAGAGAAGCGTAATGGCGGAAAGCGGGAGAGTCCGCAGAGGAAGGAAGAAGAAAAAAGGGAGAAGAGAGGGGAGCTCAGGAGAGTGGAGGAGAGGAGGTCGGAGAGGCCTCGAAGGCAAGAAGGAAGGAGGCCCGTTGAGGCTCGAGAAGCGAGAAGGGAGAAGGGAGATTCCAGTACCTGAGGGATCGTCCCTAATGGAGGCGACCGATCCGCCAGGAGGAGAGGAGAAACAACAACCCCAGGAAGCAGGGAGGAAGAAGGGAGATGATGACCATAACACAGCGGGCCGCTAAACGCCGGCGAATGGAGAAACGGCATGAGAGGCAGCAGGAAGCGGCAATTCCCCTCTACTGCGATATCAATCGAGTAGAGGGGCATGGGACCTTGGCCTGCCCCGAGTTTTGGGAGGTGAGGAGGAGGTTGGAGGTGACAGAGGTAGAAAGAGAGCAGCCAAGACAGGAGGCCCCAGTCGGGCAGGTGGCCTTCCAAGCTCCGCAGAGGAGGAGGAATGAGGACATGGTTGACCAGGGAGGTCGAGGAAACGTTATTCCCGGTCCGGGAGGCGGACACGTCGGGGTGATCAATGGGGGCGTCGGGCTTGGAGCTTCCCACAAGGGAAGTCTCCACCAGATCTACAAGAGGAGCGTCGCTTCGACATCGCAGATTCCCCCGCCGCTTAATGAAATCACTTTCTCAGAGGAGGATATGCTCTAGAATGAGAACCCCTTCCACGACGCGTTAGTAATACAAGCCGCAATCGAAGACTTCACCGTCGACCGAATCCTCGCGGACAACGGGAGCTCGGTGAATGTCATTTTCAAAAGAACCTTTGTGGGGCTTCAGGTGGAAGCATCCAGGGTCTAGGCCGCGGATGGGCCTCTCTTTGGCTTCTCGGGAGAGAAGAAAGAGGTGGAAGTGGGAGTGGAGCTACTGGTCACCCTCGGGAGCACTTCAATCCGGTGCTGATTTGTCATCGTCGACGCACCCAGCGGCTACAACGCCATTTTCGGACGGCCTCTCATCAACTACTTCAAAGCCATCCCGTCTTCTTATCATCATTGCCTGAAATACTGCCGAGATAATGTCCAAGTCCGTATCAGGGGAGATCCGAAGGCCTCCAGGGAGTGTTACCTAAACGCGGTTAGCACCATCAGCTGGATGGGTGATGCGGAAAGGCTGGAGAGGATGATGGAGCAGGAGGAGGGCCTGCAAGCTGCCGAGGAGCTAGAGGAAGTGGAGGTGATCTCCCCGAGAGGAGGGCCTGAGCTGCTGAAGGTCGGAGGAGCCTTACCCCTGGAAGGGAAGGCGGAGATAGCTGCTTGCCTGTAGGAGAATGCTGACATCTTCGCGTGGAGTGCCGCCAAGATGCCAGGAATTGACGCTGATGTTGCCTGTCATCGCCTCAATCTGGATCCCGCAGTAGCCCCTGTCTGTCAGAAGCAGAGGAAAAGCGCCACCGCCCCGGCAGGGCCGATCCGAGAGGAGGTGGGGAAGTTGTTGGAGGCAGGGTTTGTCTTGGAGATCCAGTATCCAGGCTGGGTCTCCAACGTTGTAATGGTGAAGAAGTCCGGAGGGGGCTGGAGGCTATGTATCGACTTTTCTATGTTGAATAAAGCTTGCCCGAAGGATTTTTATCCCTTGCCTCAAATCGACGCGCTGGTTGATTTCGCCGTTGGGTTTCCTGTGATGAGTTTCCTTGATGCTTTTTCAAGGTACCACCAGATCCGGATGCATCCCCCCGATTGCCGCGATGTTTCCTTCATCACCGGCGACGGGTGCTATAGCTACAAGATGATGCCCTTCAGGCTCAAAAATGCCAGCGCAACTTATCAAAGAATGATGGACCAGGTGTTCAAGGAGCAAAAGGGACGGAATTTGGAGGTTTATGTGGATGAACTTCTCGTCAAAAGCCGGAGCATCAACGAGCACGTAGCGGATCTGGCGGAGACCTTCGCCACCCTGAGGAGGTACAAGATGCGGCTTAACCCGGCCAAGTGTATCTTCGGCGCGGGAAGGGGAAAGTTCCTGGGTCACCTCCTTACCCCTTGGGGGGTGGAGCCTAACCCCGACAAGGTGAAAGTCATCATGGAAATGGCCTCCTCAAGAGACTCCAAGGAGGTCCAAAGGCTGACTGGAAGGCTGACAGGCCTTAGTTGTTTTCTCTCCAAGGCCGGAAAGAAGTGCTCCCCATTCTTCAAGGCCCTTCGGGGGAACCAGAAATTCGAGTGGACCGCGGAGTGCGAGAAGGCTTTCGGAAAGCTTAAGCAACAGCTGACCCGAGCTCCCCTCCTCCAAGGTCCGCAAGGCGGCGAGGATCTCTTACTTTATCTGGGAGTAGGGGCTGAGGCGGTTAGTTCGGTGTTGGTTCAAGAAGAAGGAAGAAGGCAGCTCCCCATCTATTACGTGAGCCGGGTGTTACGGCAAGCAGAGACAAGCTATATTATCCTGGAGAAGCTAGTTTTCGCTCTGGTAGTCTCGGCTCGGCGGCTCCGCCCGTATTTTCAGGCTCACTCCATCAAGGTGGTCTCCGATCATCCCCTAAGGAGTATCTTGGATGGGGTGGAACATTCTGGCAGGATGGCCAAGTGGGCAGTGGAGCTAAGCGAGTTCGACATCTCTTACTCTCCAAGGGTAGCAATCAAGGCTCAGACGGTAGCAGACTTCTTGACCGACTTCTCGGCCGAGGTGGAGGTAGACGTGGGCGCTTCTCGCCCGGTCTCTTGGAAGATGTTTGTGGACGGGGCTTCCGGCAAGTATTCTGTGGGAGCCGGAGTCGTGTTGGTTATCCCCTAGGGAACCAAGATCGAGCAGGCCGTCGAGATCCTCTTCCCAGTTACGAATAATCAGGCGGAGTACGAAGCCATGGTGGCCGGCTTACGTCTCACCAAGGATCTATCAATCAAGGACATTTGAGCTTTCACCGATTTGATGGTAGTCGCTTCCCAGATCCGGGGAGAGTTCGAGGTCTGCGACCCCATCCTGCAGCAATACCTGGTCAAGGTTAAGGGTCTGGTCGGGGGTTCCAGTCTTTCTTCGTCGAGCACGTGCCCCGAGAAGACAATGCCGAACCTGATTACCTTGCCAAGTACGGTCCCCGGGCCAGGGGAACGGTCACTGAGCTGTTTCGACCATCCATCGAGGAAGGAGAGATGATGGAGATTGAGCAGCAGCCCTCGTGAAAGGATCCGTTCGTTACATTTTTAACGACGGGTCAGCTGCCCTCGGGCGAGCAGGATCGAAGGAAGTTCCGATACAAGGCTGCGTACTACCTGTTACAAGACTCCGAGCTCTATCGCAAGACCATATCAGGCCCCTTTGCCAGATGCTTGTCGGAAGTCGAGGTCCCCCGAGTTCTCGAGGAGATCCACTCAGGGGAGTGCGGAAGCCATTCCGGGACTTGTACTCTAGAGCAGAGAATCCTGAGGCATGGCTACTTCTGTCCAACCATCCGAAAGGACGCGGAGGCCTTCTCCAAGAAGTGCTCCCAGTGTCAGCTCTTCGCACCCCTCCAGCTTAGACCGGCTCAACACCTCCGCTCGATCACTGCTCCGTGGCCCTTCGCCATCTGGGGGAAGGACCTGGTCGGCCCGTTCCCTCAAGCTAGTGGACAGAGGAAGTTCATACTGGTGATGATCGACTACTTCTCCAAGTGGATCGAGGCCAAAGCCTTGGCCAAGACCACCTCCCAGATCGTCAAAAATTTTATCTGGGGGGAAATCGCGTGCAGGTTTGGGATCCCGCTGGCCATCGTCACCGACAATGGGCCGCAGTTCGCCAGCTTGGAGCTGGAGGACTTCTGCAAGCAATTGGGAACTGACCTTCGGTTCTCTTCAGTGCACCATCCTCGGAGCAATGGGAAAGTAGAAGCTGCCAACAAGCTCATCGTCAATCTACTGAAGAAGAAGGTCACCAATCTAAAAGGAAACTGGGCCGAACAGCTCCCCTCGGTCCTATGGGCTCTGAGAATGACCCCGAACTCGGCCACAGGGGAAACGCCTTTCAAGTTATCCCACGGGTCTGAGGCACTCATCCCAGTGGAGTTTGAGGTGCGAAGTCCAAGAGTAGTTGCGGCCGAAGGCAGGAGCGAGGAATGGAGACTGGATAACGAGGATGCCTAGAGGCTCTCCCTGGATTACGTGGAAGAGCTTCGAGACTTGGCCTCCATACGCCAAGAGGAAGTCAAGAGGCGCATAGCGAGACACTTTGACAAGAATTTTCGCCTGAAAAACTTCCTCGCAGGAGACCTGGTCATGAAGAAGGTAGACGCCGCTGGGCGGGGAGTCACCGTGGGCAAGCTGCATCCCAACTGGGAAGGACCCTTCATTGTCTAAGAAGCCCTGGCTGCGGGGGGTTATTACCTACAAGATCAAGCAGGGGAGCAGCTAAACGGAACTTGGAGTGGGTACGATTTGAAAAGATTCTACCACTAATTGTAACACTTATATCTATTTTGTAAAAATGTTATTTAATGTACAGTGGTGACTGGATCGTTCTCCCTTTTTGTGTTAAAAATGCCTCGAGGCTCCTGAGTGCTTCCAGGATCCGCATCGCCGTCGACTCCAGGAACCAATGGTCGGTTTGTTCCTTGTACGTAGCCCAGTATGGATGATAGGACGATGCTTCGGGATTTTAAGCGCTCTTATAAGACCGAGGCTCTGCATTGTCGGCCGAGATCAGCTCCCCCCCCCCCCTTGCATGTCGGCCTAGGTCTCCCCGAGTGCATCTCTCTTCCAACAGGTGGAACTACGAGGAACAAATGTACGCCCCGAAATCACCCGGACTCGAGGGGAGGCCGACTACGTCAAGCACCCAAAAGAGGACCTCAAGAGATCGGCAAGGCTAGGTAACTAGCCTAAGAAAGGGTAGGGACGAGCCCAGGGCGGTGTGTCGGCTCCGAGTGCGTTCGAAAAAACCCTCGACAGACATCACCCCCCGTCCGGACGCTGGCACTCGCGACCATCAAGCGTAGCGGGAAGCGATCTTCACTACCAAATCGAGAGACGTGCCTTCGACCCGTTCTTACTGAATAGCCCAGTACGGATGATAGGACGATGTTTCGGGACTTTAAGCGCTCTTGTAAGACCAAGACTCTGCACTGTCGGCCGAGATCAGCTCCCCCCTTGCATGTCGGCCTATGTCTCCCCGAGTGCATCTCTCTTCCGACTGGAGGAATTCTTAGTAACAGGTCTGGACGCCGCCTCCCCCGATTTGGCAGGTTCAAGAGTATCTCTCCAAAAGAAGAAGATTACATTCTCACTGAAATGTCCATGCGATTAACTCTCAACGTCTCCCAAGTGACAGGATCTCCTCGATTGAGATCAAGACCTCGAGTTGAGCAGCGTCGTAAGACCGGTATCCCCACGAGCTCCTCTCCTCAGGAATCGGCCGATCTCCTTGATTGAGATCAAGACTTCGAGTTGAGCAGCGTCGTAAGACCGGTATCCCCACGAGCTCCTCTCCTCGGGAATCGGTCGATCTCCTCGATTGAAATCAAGACTTCGAGTTGAGCAGCGTCGTAAGACCGGTATCCCCACGAGCTCCTCTCCTCGGGAATCGGCCGATCTCCTCGATTGATATCAAGACTTCGAGTTGAGAAGCATCGTAAGACCGGTATCCCCACGAGCTCCTCTCCTCGGGAATCGGCTGATCTCCTCGATTGAGATCAAGACTTCGAGTTGAGCAGCATCATAAGATCGGTATCCCCACTAGATCCTCTCCCCGGGAATCGGTCGATCTCCTCGATTGAGATCAAGACTTTGAGTTGAGCAGCGCCGTAAGACCGGTATCCCCAAGAGCTCCTCTCCTCGGGAATCGGCCGATCTCCTCGATTGAGATCAAGACTTCGAGTTGAGCAGCGTCGTAATACTGGTATCCCCACGAGCTCCTCTTCTTGGGAATCGGCCGATCTCCTCGATTGAGATCAAGACTTCGAGTTGAGCAGCATCGTAAAACCGGTATCCCCACGAGCTCCTCTCCTCGGGAATCGGCCGATCTCCTCGATTGAGATCAAGACTTCGAGTTGAGCAGTATCGTAAGACCGGTATCCCCACGAGCTCCTCTCCTCGGGAATCGGCCGATCTCCTCGATTGAGATCAAGACTTCGAGTTGAGCAGCGTCGTAAGATCGGTATCCCCACGAGCTCCTCTCCTCGGGAATCGGCCGATCTCCTCGATTGAGATCAAGACTTCGAGTTGAGCAGCGTCGTAAGAACGGTATCCCCACGAGCTCCTCTCTGTGGGAATCGGCCGATCTCCTCGATTGAGATCAAGACTTCGAGTTGAGCAGCGTCATAAGACCGGTATCCCCACGAGCTTCGAGTTGAGCAGCGTCGTAAGACCGGTATCCCCACGAGCTCCTCTCCTCGGGAATCGGCCGATCTCCTCGATTGAGATCAAGACTTCGAGCTGAGCATCGTCGTAAGACCGGTATCCCCACGAGCCCCTCTCCGCGGGAATCGGCCGATCTCCTCGATTGAGATCAAGACTTCGATTTGAGCAGTGTCGTAAGACCGGTATCCCCACGAGCTCCTCTCCTCGAGAATCGGTCGATCTCCTCAATTGAGATCAAGACTTCGAGTTGAGCAGCGTCGTAAGACCGGTATCCCCACGAGCTCCTCTCCTCGGTAATCGGCTTGATTGAGATCAAGACTTCGAGTTGAGCAGCGTCGTAAGACCGGTATCCCCACGAGCTCCTCTCCTTGGGAATCGGCCGATCTCCTCGATTGAGATCAAGACTTAGAGTTGAGCAGCATCGTAAGACCGGTATCCCCACGAGCTCCTCTCCTCGGGAATCGGCCGATCTCCACGATTGAGATCAAGACTTCGAGTTGAGCAGCGTCGTAAGACCGGTATCCCCACGAGCACCTCTCCTTGGAAATCGGTCGATCTCCTCGATTGAGATCAAGACTTTGAGTTGAGCAGCGTCGTAAGACCGGTATCCCCACGAGCCTTTCCCCGGGAATCGGCCGATCTCCTCGATTGAGATCAAGACTTCGAGTTGAGCAGCGTCGTAAGACCGGTATCCCCACGAGCTCCTCTCTTCGGGAATCGACATATCTCCTCAATTGAGATCAAGACTTCGAGTTGAGCAACGTCGTAAGACCGGTATCCCCACGAGCTCCTCTCCTCGGGAACCGGCCGATCTCCTCGATTGAGATCAAGACTTCGAGTTGAGCAGCGTCGTAAGACCGGTATCCCCACGAGCTCCTCTTTTCGGAAATCGGCCGATCTCCTCGATTTGACGCCTGCTAAGCCCAGAATCGTATCGAGGAGCGATCTTGCCCCGGGCGAGTAGGCGAGTATACTCCGAGCGAGTAGGCGAGTATAACCTGAGCGGGTAGACAAATATGCCCAGAACGGGTAGATGAGTTTCTATCGGGCAGGAGGGCAAACATTCCTTAGGCGTACGGGCGAGCACGTCACGGCGAGCATGCGACTGGTGTTCGGAGCATCATATACGCGAGATAAGCAGTCGTCTAGCGAGCACTCCTCCCCGAGCCTATGAGCCTAGCGAGCAATATCAGACCAGTGGAGAATAGAATGCCCGTATAAACTTATATGAAGAGATGAATTACAAGCATCAAAAATCAGTACACGGATGAATATCGGCGAGCAACTAGCATTCATCGTCTCCAGTATCTGGTCGATATTCCTCATCCTCAATATCTACCTGCTCCTCGTCCTCATCATCCTCTCCACTCCCGCCGCTGCTACTTCCGCTACTGCTGCCGCTAGAGTCACTTGAGCCAGACGGGGACAGGACACGATCGGGCGAGATTGTCCCCTCGGCAAGCAGCTCAGGGATGAGCTCGTCAACAGTGAGCGGTTTCTCCCCTTCAACAAGCTGACCACTGAGCCTGAGCCGCGCGAGTATCACATTTCCCGCCGCCCGTGCAATCTCGCGTCGAACGGATGATCTCTCCTCCCAGAGAAGACGGGATTGTTTTACCGCCCACGCCGGATCGTCTTTTGGCCGCGGCGCCTCCGGCAACACAGTAGAGGAGCTCGCACGGCCATCGGCGGCAACCAGCTACGTCTCCATCTCGGCCGCGCGAACTTGGACCGCCTCCAGCTCCGCTTGCGAGGTGGCGAGTTTCTCCTCACACTCAGAAAGCTTCTTTGCGGCCACGATCTCGGCAATCTGCGAGATATCAGACGTCAGGACCTACCGACTAGACGAATCAGATGTTACCTAAAGACGACTCACCTCAAAGTCCCTCCAGCGATCCGACTGCATTCCAAGATTTATGGCCTTCTTGGAGATGACCTTCAGAGCCTCTGTCGTCTCCAGCAGTTTTCTCGCCGAGTAATGCCCTAGCTCGGCGGATCGTGTGAGCGCACAGGCGGATTGGTGGGCGAGTTCCGACGGAGTAAGCTCCAGCATCGACTCCGCGTCAACTCGCCCGTACAAAGCGTGGAGAACGGCGAACGCCTCCCCCTTGTCCTCCCAGTCCGTCGACCAGGACAACAGGTTGGTGCTCAGCGACACCAAATTCCCCTCCGCCGACCAGGTCACCGGCGGGTGACCATGGGAGTCCACCACCTCGTGCCCAAGATTGTAATTGGGGTGGAAGCGAGGTGCCTAAGCGTCCACCGGCGATTCACGATCGTCGGACTGAGGCGACGACACCTTCACTTTCTTGCTCGCAGGCCCTGGCGACCCGGCCCTCGCCTTTCCCTTGGTCGTTCTCTTCTTCTCCCCAACGTCGGTCGGAAGGCAAGCTTCGAGGTTCGAGATGGAGACTTCCTTCGCTAATGGGAGAGGCTTCTCCGGAAGCTCGTTGGGGACTGCGAAAGGCACACCAAAAATTAGCGCGAGCTTCAGTAAAGAACGCGAGCAAGTAAGCAAGTCGCAGCTCGTTCTCGCCTTACCCTCGTGGGGATGAAGCGCCTCCAACGAGTTGACGTTGAGTCGCCAGAAGATCACGTCGAACCGACGACCCCGGAAATACTCAAAGAGCTGCTCGCGAGCACCCTCTAAGATCGGCGGGAGGAAGGTGGCGTCGGCGGGTTGGTGCAGCCTCCCAAGGGAATCTCCGAAGTCGCCGTGAACAATCACCAGTTGCTCGCTCCAGCGGTGGACTTTGTTAGCGGTCCCCACCAAAGTGCAGACATGGCTGCTGAAAAAGACGACCCCCTCCGAGGTCGCGGCAAAAGCGAATACTCGGCGAAATACGGAGAGGTCAAAGGCAATCCTCTCCTCTCGAAGGAAGCAGAGGAATCCCATGATTATCGCCATACCGTTGGGATTAATCTGCGTCGGGACGATCCCAAAATACCGGAGGATCTCGCAAAACTCAGGCCAGAAGGGAAGTCGCAAGTCGGCGTCAAAATGACGCAGCGACAAGACGAGCGCGCCCTCGACATACGTGTTGAGTCGCTCGCCGCGAGCAGGGAGTCTCGCCGAGTATCCCTCCGGCAATAGGCGCTCTTTGAAAGTCGCGAGATCACTTTCTGTGGTGATCGACTTCTTAAACGCCGCGTCGGCGAAGTTAATGGCGTGAGCCTGTCGGCGAGCGCTGACGTCGTCACCAACCATGTTCGTGAACTGCACGCAGATAAAAGAGAAAGAGGTGCGAGGAGATAGGCTACTCGCCGAGAGTAAGAGATAATCACAGAACACTTATGACCCACCAACCCCTCCTATTTATAGACAAAGGCAAAGACAGGGGGGTCTGCTCGTCTCGGCGAGTAGAAACGAAGGTCGCGTAGTATAAGTAAAGGCGCTGCGATACTCACCAAAACCTGCATAAAGCTAAATCGACACATCGAAGAAATGAGAATCGCGCATGGAGAAAACAAGAAGCATAGTCGCCAATAAATGCAAAGGAGGAGCATGGTCGCCAATATCTGAGTAACTATAAAGTCGCCAATGGCGAGCCCAACTCAGAAAAGAAAAGAAAAACCAAACTATGTCCTAGGTGGCCGCTCCGGAGGATTGGGCTGTCGCCCGGCCCAGCCCATCTCGCGCGCTCGCCGGTAGTGATCCGTCGCCAGCGCCATCGCGTCATCGCCAAGCCTCAGCTGCTCCTCCATCCTAGCCAGTCGCCCCGCGGAACCCATACTCGCCCAGACACCGGCTAGCTCGTCAAGGACCAGCTGCATGCGATTGTTGTTCAGCTCCAGCTGCCGGTCATTCTCTTTCACCATGTGAAAGCGAGCCTCGTAGCTCTCCAAAGTCGCCTGCAACCCTTCCATCTTTGCCATCCTCGCCTACAGAGCCGAGATTCGTCGGTGAGGGTCGCAGATGGCGAGCTGATCGAACTTGCTCTCCAGCTCCATGTAGGCGCGGGCTGCTGCATGACGATACTCGCTCCCTGACAGACCGATGACATCTATAAAGGCTGCCCCAGGGGTCGCTGGGCGATCTGGAAAACAGGAAGAACAAGTCGTCGGGACGAATGCAGATGACATGGTCAGATATAAAAAGCTCACCACGACGAGGAGATCGGGACCGGCGCGGAGAAAGAGCACGACCAGGAGCATCTCGCCTCCCTGAAGACGAGCCGCCAGGGTTGTCGGAAGATCTGCCCTGCCCACGTCCTCCCGATCTGCGACCGCCATAATCGGAATCCCCAACTCGCGGAGGGAAGTAAGCCGGTCGCGGCCTATCCAACTTCTTCAACGGCGGCGGAGCCTGAGACGAACTCGCCGGTTGATGCGGGGTCCTCGATGCAGGAGGCGGAGGGTGTCGCGGAAGATTCGTTCTCTGTTGAGCGGACAAAGGAGGAGGCGGAGGTAAAACGATACCCGGTGCCTTGCTAGGAGCAGCGACCAAGGGCGGCGGTGGCGACAAAGAGACGCTAGTCGCGGACAGCATCACGTCGCCTACGACAGCAGGAGCGACTTTACTCGCCGAGGGGTCCTTGCTTACTGGTGCAACTTCCCTGGCGGGGAGGACCTTCGTCGGCAATTCTTTGCTCGCCGGGGGGACGTCTTTTGCTGAGGAAGCCCCCGATACCTTTTTCGAGCCGAGATTCAACCGAACCGTGTGAGCGGTCCGGAACGGCCTGTCGGCCGCCAGCGCGAGCAAGGGGGCCGAGCTCAAGGGGGGACGTCAAGAGGCGCATCCGCGGCATTCGGAGGAGAATCTGCACAGCGAATGAAATTAGCGAGAAGCATGCGATGACAAGCTATAAGAAGTGGAGCTTCGAAGTACGGCGACCTACCACGGTGACAACCTCGATCCGGGACGCCGCGAGCTCCTTGGCCTCTTCGGGATTCTCCGACGGACTGTTCACCACCGACTCAGGAATGTCGTCGAGCCCGAGGTCACTTAGAAGTTTTTTGGTGCCAGCAGAAGGCGTGAGATTCCCAGTCGCCGTCGCGACTGGCTCAGAGGGTGGAGGCGAGCGGACCACCGTGGTGGCGGGCTGTTTGGGCTTCTTAGCCTTTTTCCTTTTCGACGGCGGAACCTCGGAGGCGACATCCTCCTCGCGCAGCCTTTTTGGTCTTGCGATACCGAGGAGATCAGACAAGGCGGCGAGACCGTCCTGAAGCATCTTCGCGTCGGTCTCCGAAATTTTCGGCGAGATTCAAAGTCCGTCTCGGAAATCAACCCCCCTATTTATAGACTCTGCCAAGCCCGCGGCAAGGCGAGTAATCCAGATACTCGGCAGGCGCCCTCGCCGAATAAGAGTTGGACGTTTCTTTCAGGGCTCCTACGTCGCCCAAAAAGAGCGGGGATTGTGTACAACCCGTATTCGACGAGGGTAGGCCCTACCATCGCCAGGTCATCAGAAGTCAAGGTCAACAAGTCAAGAAAGGGGGTCAAGATCAGCGCCCCAGGCCGCGAAAGACTCGAGCGAGTATGGCGAGCTCCCCAGGCCTACTCGCCAGGTGGAGACTAAGGCGAGATATAAGTAAACCAGTGAGCTCTCCAAAAAGTCACCCGATCGCCAGGGTGGGGGTATAAGTAAACCCCCCCCCCCCCTCTCTTTGGATTTCTCTATAAATAGGACCCCAGGGGTACGAAGGGGATCACGAACGAACCTCGGATAGATACTCGCGAGTTCCTCGGCTTCCTATTTCCCAGAGAACAAGCTGCGACTAGCTACTCCGTTACTCACTTGCCTCCTTCGTACCTAGCTCGGCCATTTTGGTTGAGAAGGGGTTGCTTCTTCCAAGCAACTGGGTACGTGGTGGGACCTTCCTGCCGCAGCATCCTGAGGTCCTGTTTCAGTTAACTCATTTCCATTCCCGTCCCTGTGGATCGTCTCATTGACCGCTCGACCAGTAGCCTTAGGCCGCCTAGTCCGATTTCTGAGGTCGGGATTTTCCTGGCATCAACAAGTACGATAAATACCTCTCCTTAGAATGTGAGATTGTTCGATCAATTGCAACAATCAATAATGACAGAAAAATGATAGCAACGATGCCCTTTAAGCTGACAACTAACACCTACAAAAACAGGTATTCAGGGAAATGTTAATTCTACAACTTGGATTATAATTCAAAAAGTTTATACTGTACAAGAATCAACTAGAAATTCTTATTTGATGGAGCGCAACGCAGAATTTGCGAATAACGAACTGCAGGTCCTATTGCTAATATTACTCATTTACTCTCCAATCTCACAGAAATTGGGGATACCTGAATTCTGAAAGACTGGAACAGTGGAACTTTGTGGATCATAAGAAAGGGCTGGCCGGCTTCTTCAGATCTTCCTTAGTTATGGCAGATTTCAGAAGTCAGATTCTGGAATAAATTTCAGAAGTCAGAAATCAGGGCTCCGGAGATGAGGAGAGGAAATGAGGAAACCAAAATATCTACCTTAGTTAGAGGCCTTAGGGCACGCCGATGGATTTTTTAGACTTCAGTTCTTCCTGAAGACTGTGTACATTGAACATGACTCAAGAAATGAGGTCCATGAGAGACCATGAGGAGGGGAATCCAAAATGAAATGGAGAACAACTGTTGTTTCTTCCTGAAGAGTCGAAGACTTTGAACAGGGAACAAGCTAGGGAGCAGGGAGGCGGTTTATATATAAAAACTCTAAAATAGACAGCGGTTTATAAATAAACCACTGTCTATTCTACCGCAGTTTATATATAAACCGCTATCTATTCTACCCTGAACTCAAGAATAGACAACGGTTTATATATAAACCGCTGTCTATTCTAGACACCGGTTTATATATAAACAGCAGTAGAATAGACCGCGGTAGCAAATCGCGAAATACAACCCGCCTATAGCAAATCACGATTATTTGAACCCGGGCACGTGCTCGGGTGTGCCCAAACATGGGTCCGCCCCTGATCTCAACCTACATTAACTATTTGTATGTTCGACCGCTTCCGACTAAGACAATATAATTTAGAGTGTTCTACAAAAACGTCGAGTTTGACCGCAACAAATATCTTAAAATATTTTTAATTAATATCTTTTAATAAAAATTAATGTCACCCATACCATTTTCTATTTACTATATCCTCATGTAAAAAAATTCCTTTTCAAGGAATCATTATCTCCCTTTTTTGGTGGAAGTAGCCGGGAAGTTTCTCCACTAATTACACCCTACTAAGTTAAATTAAATTATTTAAATTTGGGCTAAGACTAATTCTCAATGTCATATTTTAAATCCCAAAAGTCTATAGAAATTAATAATTATAATTTTAATAATCAATGTCCACACTCTCTCTCGAAGATAAAGAGCAAATAAATTACAATTAATCATATGCCTTAGAAAAATAAATCTCAGAAGAGTCTAATATTAAATCACAATTAATCATATGAGTGCCTCAGAAAATAAATGACAATAGAGACTTTCCTCACCGGTTAAGGTGGTGTCGTGTGACCTTGAGATCACGGGTTCTGAGTCCTGGAAGCAGACTCTTACAAAAAGCATGGGAAGATTTACCAACATTTAACCCTTGTGGGTGTGGGTGTGGGGGGGGGGGGGGGGGGGGGGGGGGCTTCCCTAGAGGCTCGTTGCACAGGGATGCCTTGGTGCACAGGACCCGCGAGTACGGAACTCGTCGCGGACAATAGCAACGAAAGCGAATTTTGAGCAAATAATGGCGCGCGCCAATCCAATAGAGCAGTTCGAGTTTCCAAAACACAAAAATAACACAGACGACAAGAGATATACGTGGTTCGGAGTTAAACTCCTACGTCCACGGGGAGAGCACGTCGGATCCACTAAACAAAAAATATTTGATTACAACACAGACACTCAACGATTCTCAACGGATCGACACTAACTTAGAATAGGACAAAACAAGAACAACAAGAAAAAACAAAGGAGGGAAGAAAACTCCCCTAGTACTGTAGCCGTCGGGGATGTCACAGTAAGAAACTGGCCGATACTGCATCCTGGATCTGAATCTGATTGCCGCCGGATGAATTTGCACCAAGCCGCCGCTGTGAGCCCCCTCTCCTCCCTGGATACAGTCGGCCAAGCCGCCGTCAACCGCTGGAGATGAACCCGATGCGCCGCTGGTGCCCAAAGTCGGGTAACCCGATCTTCCCTCCGCCACACGCTGCCGCCCTCCGGCCAAGAAAGTCGATGCCCTCTTCAAGATGAAGGAACCGCAGTCTTATGCCATCTTTCACCGCCGGAGTTTCCGCCGCCACTGGATCGCCGGAGCCGCCGAAGAAAGAAACATGCACCCGCCGCTGCCGTGGATCTCCCCTCTCCTTCACCGGAGATGGAGCCGATGTCGCTGTCGTGCACTAGATCGGAACTCCAATCAATCTTCTGACGCCGTGGATCTGGATGTCAAACGCCGCTGGAGGAGAAACCCAAGATCGGGCCCAAGCCGATCTAACTGTCGCTGCCTCGTTGCCGCAGGAGATGCGAGCCCTAGACCGGGCTTGCCGCCTGTGCCGCCGCTCGCCTATGCCTAGCTCGGGATGAGCCTTGGTCGCCGCTCCCGTCTTCCTCCTTGCCGCCGGAGAAGAAGATCCCTAGACCGAGATTTCCGCCTGTGCCGCCACTCGACGATGCCGAGCTCGGGATGAGCCTTGGCCGCCGCTCCCTCTTCCTCCTGTGCCGCTGCCGCCGGATCTCCGATAGTCGCCGTAGAAGGATCCCGTCGCTCGCCTCTTCTTCCTCTCTGTCGTTCTTGTCGCCCTTCTCACGCTAGGTTAGGTCGGGCAAAAAGAATCGGGGGGATTTTTTTATCTCCTGTGCAAACTTATATATATAAGCTGATAAAAAAGAAAACAAAAGACATAACCGGACACCGGCCCAGCTGGACCGGTCCGGTGGAGCATCACAAAATAAAAATCTCCACCTTGATGCTCCACGAACGCTAATACCGTCTAAAACACACAGACCCCTACTGGCGACTACAAGCCCCCTCTCTCTGGGGCCGGCACGATCAACGTGCATCAGTCTGAGTCAAGTCAAACTTGACTCGCCTCACTGATTTCTCCCGCATGCTCGCAACGCATTCCTCTGTAGGAATCTCCCGCAACATAGTGCCTCCACCTCGAGCGAACTCCCTTAACTACCGGTGACGCACGTCGACATGCTTTGTCCTTGCACGATAGACCGGGTCTACTGCAAGATGAATCGCACTCGAACTCTCACTGTTCAACTCCACCTTCTCCTGAGTGATCCTAAGTTCCTCGGTGAGACCTATGAGCCTGATGGCTCCTCTCACGGTGTCTGGGTACTCCTGAGATGACTCTCTACCCGTCTCCTCTACGGCTGCGAAAATTCTACCTCCGTCAAGGTCCTCTATCTGCGCACATGCCCTTGCCACGAATCCTGCCCTGCTCCTCCGCTGGTCCTTCCTAGCTTTTCGCTGACAACGGTCTCTGCTCTCAAAAGCTCTATTGAAGGAACCGCGATCTGAGGAGATCGCCTGAAATGCATACGCTACCGTATCCTGTAGCTCGAGAGACGGTCTGACCTCTCTCCTCGCATTTCCCTTGGCAATCGTGGTGCCAATAAGTCTATAGAGCGATTCAAAACGCTCTCCTCTCAAGACTGTATGCGCGCCTCTCCTGACCTCCAAATACCCGCTGCTACTGGTATAAGAATACCCGGCAGCCTCTAGAGTGCCTAGAGAAAGCAAGCTCTTCCTCAACTCAGACATATACCGAACATCGGTGAGGGTCCTAACCACTCCATCGAACATCCTAATCCTGATGCTCCCGACTCCCGATATCTCGCACTCTGACTGGTTCCCCATACGAACACAACCACCTCCACAACGCCTAATACTAGAGAACCATTCAATGTTCGGGCACACGTGGAATGAACATCCTGTATTCATGATCCAGGAATCTGTGGTCCCGACTACCACGTCGCGACTATGTGAAACGTGTAGAACGTCATCATCGCTCATGCACTCTGATGCCACTACAGCCTGCTGAGGAACAGACCCTTTGCCCTTGAGTTTCCTCACTGGGCAGTTGGCCTTCCAATGCCCCTCCTCCTTTCAGTAATGACACCTACCCCTGGACCTAGGTCGATCCTCCTCCTTGCCTCCCCCTCTCGATCTACCTCAGGATGGGTCTCTGCTCTGCACGAGCAGACCCTCGCTCGCACTAGATCCGGAACTGCTCCTCTTCTCATTAGAGAGAAGCATCGTCACGACTTCCTCCATCTTAAGGGTATCCTTCCCATATAATATGGTGGTGACTAAATGATCGAACGACCTCGGGAGTGAGGACAAGAGGAGAAGAGACTGGTCTTCCTCCTCGACCTTCACATCCATGCTGCGCAACTGGGATACCAACTTGTTGAACACATTTAAATGATCCAACAGTTGCGTGCCATCGGACATCCTAGAGCTTTACAACTGCTTCTTTACGTACAGCTTGTTCGTGAGCGACCTAGACATGTAGAGCTCCTAGAGCTTCTTCCACAAGTCCACCGTATTTTCCGCCTTGATTACGTTGTACATGACCTCGTCTGCCAAACACAGTTGTATGGTGCTGATGTCCTTGAGGTCCAGCTCATCCCACTCGTCGTCGTCTTTCACCTTAGCCTTCTCCTTTCCAAGGAGTGCCATGTGAAGACCCTGCTGAACGAGTACGGCCTTTATGCGCTTTTGCCAAAGACCAAAATCGATCCGCCCATCGTATTTTGGAACCTCGAATTTGGCCGCCATTGAATTTGCTCACTGGTCCAAAGGTCGAACCTCCCTCTGATACCAATTGTTGTGCAATCGGCACCGGCCTGCGAGTACGGAACTCGTCGCGGACAATAACAACGGAAGCGAATTTTGAGCAAATAATGGCGTGCACCAATCCAATAGAGCAGTTCGAGTTTCCAAAACACAAAAATAACACAGACGACAAGAGATATACGTTATTCGGAGTTAAGCTCCTACGTCCACAGGGAGAGCGCGCCGGATCCACTAAAAAATATATCATATTACAACACAGGCACTCAACGATTCTCAACGGATCGACACTAATCTAGAATAGGACAAAACAAGAACAACAAGAAAAAACAAAGGAGGGAAGAAAACTCCCCTAGCACTGCTGTCGCCGGGGATGTCGCCGCAAGAAACTGGTCGATACTGCATCCTGGATCTGAATCTGATTGCCGCCGGAGGAATCTGCACCAAGCCGCCGCCGTGAGCCCCCTCTCCTCCCTGGATATAGCCGGCCAATCCACCGTCAACCGCTGGAGATGAACCCGATGCGCCGCTGGTGCCCAAAGTCGGGTAACCCGATCTTCCCTCTGCCATACGCCACCGCCCTTCAGCAAAGAAAGTTGTTGCCCTCTTCAAGATGAAGGAACCGCAGCCTTATGCCCTCTTTCACCGTCGGAGTTGCCGCCGCCGCTGGATCGCCGCTGGATCGCCGGAGCCGCCGAAGAAATAAACCTACACCCGCCGCTGCCGTGGATCTCCCCTCTCCTTCACTGGAGATGGAGTCGATGCCGCTGCCGTGCACTAGATCAGAACTCCAATCAATCTTCTGCCGCCGTGGATCTGGATGTCGAACGCCGCTGGAGGAGAAACCTAAGATCGGGCCCAAGCCGATCTAGCCGTCGCTGCCTCGTTGCCGCTGGAGATGCAAGCCCTAGACCGGGCTTGCCGCCTGTGCCGCATGTGTCGCCGCTCACCGATGCCGAGCTCGGGATGAGCCTTGGCCGCCGTTCCCATCTTCCTTCTTGCCGCCGGAGAAGAAGATCCCTAGACCGGGATTTCCGCCTGTGCCGCCACTCGCCGATGCCAAGCTCGGGATGAGCCTTGGTCGTCGCTCCCTCTTCCTCCTGTGCCGCTGCCGTTGGATCTCCGATCGTCGCCGGAGAAGGATCCCACCGCTCAGCTCTTCTTTCTCTCTGTCGTTCTTGTCGCCCTTCTCACGCTAGGTTAGGTCGGGCAAAAAGAATCGGGGGGATTTTTTTATCTCCTGTGCAAACTTATATATATAAGCTGATAAAAAAGAAAACAAAAGACAGAATCGGACTGGTCCAGCTGGACCAGTCCGGTGGAGCATCACAAAAAAACAGGGGGGGCTACCCTAGAGGCTCGTTGTACAGGGATGCCTTGGTGCACAGGGCCAGGGGTGGACTTGCGCTTAGACACACCCGGGCACCGCCTGGGTGTGTTTTCGCGAAAATAAGCTCTCCCTTCCGGCATTTCCTCTCGATGGCGACTTCCTCTTCGCTTGGGCTCAACGGTTTCTCCTCTTCCAGGCGACGACAACATCGATATTCCTCCTCCCCCCTGTTCGATTCTATGTGTCAACAACAACAGCGGTCGAACCTTCATTGAGGGATTGTTGTAGCACCAACTTTGTGCTTTGATTTGTGTCCTAATTGTGCTTCTTTTTGCTGTAAGCTTTCTCTCTTCCTCTTTTCCAATTCTTTTCTTTTGATGGGTGTTGGATTTTAGTATACCAAAAGCTAGGGTTTTGATTTTTAAAGAATGGTTAATGTTAGCCGGCTGTCATAATAAGCTAGGAATTCTTTTGAATTTTACCAGATTCTTTTGGGATTTTAGTTTGGATGTGAGGTTGTGGTTGTGTGTAAGTTATGAAAAAGGATAAGATTAACGAAGATATGATATTCTCCTACTTTCTCTATTATCATTATTTTTCTGGAATCAAATCTTTTTATATCAGTTATCCTCTTTTTGTCGGCTGTTGTAAGTTGATGTTGTAAATTTTGCTAGAGTATTGCTGGATTTAGAAGATTTTTCACAGTAGAAATGTTTAGCATTCGCCGGCTATTATTAGGGTTCGGGGAGGCTAAAGTGCAGCAAATGCACAACATGGTAAAGTGTGGGTGATCCGACGGCTGCTCGTCTCAACTCTTGTGGAGATGCGTGCACATCTTAACTCGCTTTGAGATGTGTGCGCTGAGATGTGCACGCATCTCCACGTGCTCTCATCCATCGGATCGGTAAAATGCAACGGCTCGCATCCGTCCGATCGCGCTGCACTTTACCCTCGCCGGACCCCAGTTATTACCATATGATATGGAGGAAATGGTTTTTTTTATGATTGGTGATGACCGATCAAATATTTGTTGTCGGAGACTTTGGATTTTGGCCGCTTAGTATGGTAATGACTTAAGGCTCCGTTTGGCACGGTGGCGGCGGTCATGAACATGAGGGTTAAATTGTCATTTGTTAACGCCCACCTAAGAAACTTCATCCACTTTTATGCTCAAACGGATGATGTTTGTTAGGTGATCCTTAACGAATGACGGTTTAACCCATGCGTTATTTACAGCCACCACCGTGCCAAACCAAACCTAAGGTTTAATGACGGTTTAACCCATGTGAAGGATCAAGCGCATACCCAACTGCACCAAAATCCCGGACTGTTAGAGAGGGCGCTACTTAATTTCTTAAATAAGTAGCAAAGCGCCATGGGTCAAGTGAAGGAACGCCGGACCCAACAATACCCCCCGGTGTCCAGCACAACTCGTCGGCTCAGAGGTGGGGTTACTACATGGCCCACATGGCTCAGAGGTGGGGTTACCACATGTCCACGGTTTGCCTGACCCGCCGGACCCACACAGGTAGAAGGGAAAAAGCAGGATTTAATAGCGCCCCCCGGTCTTGAACCCGTGACCTCCTATGATACCAATTGAAAGTGAGGGTAAGATCAATCCTTCATTCTAGAGGGGGGTGAATAGAGTGTTTTAAAATAATTTTGCAAATATGAAGATTATTCTAGCAGTGGAAGACTTGATTTAATAAGTGTAGAGTGCTAAGCAGAAACTGAAATAAAAACAACTACAAAAGGATAAATTCACAGCACACAGCACAAGAAAGAGCAAGCAATCAAGAAGATACAAAGAGCTATAGTGGTTCCCCAAAACTTGGGTACATCCACTCTTCTACCACCCTTGGTAGGAATCCATTGCAGGATGAGTTGATCAGGTGTCCTGGGCACCAATGAGCTTTTGATCAGGTGCTCAAAAACCAAATCAGATTTTTTTGATCAGGTGTCTTGTCACCACTGAGTTTTGATCAGGTCTCAGGAACCAAAGCAAAACTTTTGAAGGGAGTTTAAAAACCCTTTTTCAGGAAAGGAAAAGGAAATAGATGTTGTCTTCTCTGTCAATGATCTGAGAGAAGCACTAGTGGATGAGAAGTTGTCAAAGCTCCCCCTGAGATTAGCAAGAGTTCAGAAGTTGGAAGCTTTGCAAGGGTGATAGGTCTTCAATGAAAAGGAATGCTCCAGCAAAGGATGATTTCAGCAAGAACTGAAATGTTTGTTGTTTGGAGTGTGAATGATGAAGACTTTTAATCAGCAGGAATCAGAAAGAAAACTTGTTCTATTTTCTGAGTTATTGATCTTCTTTTTCTTTCTCCGTGTCTCTCTTGTCTTTCTTGTCCTTGTTTTGACTTTCTGGACAATCAGGCAGTATGTGACCTGGTTTTCTGCAACCATAGCAAATAATCTCTTTATTATTTGATTTATCATACCTTGACTTTTCTTGGCCTCTGGATGACCTTTTTCTGAAGTCCTTCCTGGTCATTTTGTAGAACCTCTTGGCTAGGAGGCTCATCAGTTCTTCATTGCATGTGACTTTGTCTTCAGACTGTTCTTCTGTGGCTTTGAAAGCAATTGATTTCTCCTTCCTGACTGTTGGAGAAATTGTCTTTTGTTCTTCTTCTCTATTTTTGATGAGCTGCTCATAAGATTTGAGCTTGCCCAATAAAGCTTCTGTGGTAATCTCATTCAAATTTCTAGCATCCTTGATTGACCAGATTCTTGAATCCCAAGTGCTGGGGAAGCACATTAGAATTTTATCATTGATCTTTGTGAGAGAGATCTCCTTGTCCAAAGTTTTGAGCTCACTGACAATTAAGCTTAGTCTGTTGTACATGTCAGCTACTGACTCATTTTCTGCCTTCTTGAAATTTTCATATTGGGTGATGAGATGAGATTTTCTGTCTTTTCTCTCATCATCTGATCCTGATACAATTTCAGATAGTTTGTCCCAAATTTCCTTAGCTGAGTTGCATTCAGTTATCTTTTGAAAGATATCATCAGACATTGTCTGTGCCAGGATTTTCATAGCTTTGGCATCAACAACCTTCCATTTCTTTATATCAGCATCTGTTCCTGAAGGAGGTGGAACAGCATTTGTACTTGTTCTTGTAGGAGGCTTTGGGCAATCTGTCAAAACAGAATTAAATATATCTTCATCAATAGAAATCATGTACAATCTAATCTTTGTCTTCCAAAGTGCAAACTTGGAGAGATTGCACACTGGAGATCTGGTGCTAGCATAATTCTTGTTTTGTGTCATGAATTTAAACTAAAATAGATATAATAAAAATAACCCTCTATAAGGATGGATCTTAAGATAGATTTTTTGGTTCAGATGTTAGTCTGTATTAACAACCAATTTGACTGAGCAACCAACCTCCCTCTGATACCAATTGAAGGATCAAGCGCATACCCAACTGCACCAAAAGCCCGGACTGTTGGAGAGGACGCTACTTAATTTCTTAAATAAATAGAAAAGCGTCACGGGTCAAGTGAAGGAACGCCGGATTCAACACCATGCGTTTACGACTGCCACCACTGTGCCACAACAGTTAATTAATTTCGATTTTGTAACAAAATTGAGGGATTTTGTATTGGCTTTCCTTTGGAGTTTGAAATTATCAACTTGGGAATGTAACTGGAAATCACCTAAGTAGATAAGGCTCCGTTTGGGGCGACTTATTTTCACCGATCAAGCGGTTATGACCGCATGCACCGGACCTTAATTAAGCGGTTACGACCGCATGTACCGGACCTTAATTAAGGTCTGGTGCATGCGGCCGTAACTGCTTGACCAGTGAAAATAAATCCCCCCAAACGGAGCCTAAATTACAAATATTACAACGGATGACATCTCGTGATAGGCTCGATAATGAACTGGAAGTCTGAGAATCAAACAATTAGGGCCTGTTTGGGAAATCTTTTCAGAAAGGAGAAGGAGCGGTGGCAAAAGGATGGTAGGAAAAGGAGCTTTTGGAAAATGTCTATTGCAAAAGGAGAACTGTTTGGGTGAACTCATTTTGCAGAGCTTTTCAAAAAGGAGAAGCACTTTATAAACTGTTTGGTAAATCTCCGTTGCGGTGTCTTTTTTAGTAAAATGAAGAAATATTTGATGTAAGACATTCTTTTTTAAATATTTATAAAATCATAATAGTACTTCATTCATTAGAAATAAAAGTTGATATTACATTGAAAGACAAAAATTTAAAGCAAGCAAACTACATATTATCTTCATACAACTGTTCTGCAATGCGGTCACGCAATGCGATCATTTCCTGAACACCCACTCGCGCACCTCTAACACGATCTGCATTTAATGTTATATTACTGGTCGATGTATGATTTTCTCTTATAATATGTGCCTCAGGATATATTAAGTTTTCGTCATCATCGCAGGCCATGAAATCTGGATCAAAACGAGATGCATGCCTACGAATATAGTTATGCAAAGTCATGGTTGCTATGACAATATCGCGTTGCTTTGCTAAACTATATTGAGGCATGTCCCTGAGTATAGCCCACTTTTTCTTCCAGACACCGAATGCCCGTTCTATGACGCTACGCAGTGAGGAATGCGCATGATTGAACATTTCTTGTCTTCCTTGTATTGGACGATTTCCCCGCGCAAAGTCTGGCAAATGATATCGTGTTTCTGAATATGGCTTTAAAAACCCTCGTTGCAGTGGATATCCAGCATCAACCAAGTAATATTTTCCTAAAATTTAAAAACAATAATTAGTATTCTCTTTTAAATTACTCTAATTTTATAATTAAAATTTTACCTGTAGGTGGAAACGGAAAATGATAACTTGGTTCCATGAGTGCACGCTGAAAGATACGACTGTCATGGGTCGAACCCTCCCATCCAGCCAGCACAAATGTGAAACACATGTTGAAGTCGCATACTGCCATAATATTTTGGGTTGGCGTACCATGACGTCCAATGTACGCAGCTTGCAGTTCAGGTGGAACCCGTGCACCGATATGTGTCCCATCTATTGCGCCAATGCAGTTCTCAAAATATGGCATATATCGAGTATCATTTAAAATATGTTGTGGAATTTCACCGAAGTGTTCATCAGTTGGCGCTATAATATCAGATGATAATTTTTTCAAGGCAGTTATTCCTGCTAAAAAATATCTACTTATTGTTTCCGTTGAATGTTGGAATCTTTCTTTTGTTAGCCTCATTGATTCATTCTGTGCCAAAATGTACAAAGTCAGTGCGAGGACTTCTCGTGAGGTAGTATCAACTCTCATGCCTGTTGCATTAGGAGATAAATCTTCAACAGTTCGACTGTCACCATCATCGGACATGTCACGTTCATCAACAGATTCATGCTCCAGATTTCGTGAACTTGGGGCCCATGCAAGATCTCCCGTAGCAACTACTTGGCTAAACATCCTGTCTAGCTTTTCCTCAAACTCTGGAGTTATACCTGAATAGCGAAACTTCTTTGCAGTAGGAACCACCTAAGAGTATATATCAAATTAATCATAATATAATTAAGACATAAAACAATATTTAGAAAAACGTCAAAAGAATTAAATTAACCTTCAGTCTTTCGTCCCACCATTCATCAGAAGCGTCAATAGTTTTACGTGACGAATTCCAACCCAAACCAGTCTCTCCCCGTTTCAACTCTCGCCATAACTTCCATTCCTTTTTTAACTGGTCCCATTTATTTTTCATTTGTTTTTGATCATAGGATTTCCCCGTTCGTTCGCGAAATTTATTCATCAAATTATTCCACCCGTCTTTGCTAAAATGTGTAGTTGGTCTATTCCCCAACTCAATTTCTTTGATGCACAAATCACAAAATAACAGAACATCGTTTTGTTCCCATGTTGCGGAGATTCCATTTTCTTTGTGTTTACCCATTCTGCAAAACTAGACATACGCAGAAATAAATAAAGACATCACTCATACACACGAACCCAAATAATTTTTATGACATAAACACATTACACAAGAACACATATAAGCAACGCAAAACTATTGGATGAGTAGCACACATATAAGCACACATATTAGAGGGTTAAATAAAGAGCTACAAAACCTCCATAATTCAAGCATAAGCATATACCAAAATGCAGATGCACCTGGATGGTACAACATATATGACAAAAAGCATCATGCAATAGTTCTAATAGTAATAATAATAGAAAGGGCGGCCCGAGATGGGTCCAATTACAAGGGCGAAAGGTTGACAAACTTTACCCAGTGTCTTTGCAAGAGGTTCCTTCCAAGACTCAAACATGTGATCTCAAGGTTGCACGACAACATCTTAACAGGTGTGTCAAGGTTCCCCTTCTATGCAACAGATCTAATATAGTGGAAATTGTATTCTTCATTTACAAGCACTTTTTAGTTGAACATAAAAAATTTCTCTTAAGTAAAGGCAGATTAAAAAAATTTTACATTCAAATAAAATAAACCCCTAAAATGATTTCAATTTGAATTATAGTTTTTTTCTTTTAATTTTCCAAACAACAAACATTTCACTTTTAAAGGCAGGAAGACAAAGATCAAGCAGAATCTTATATTGGATGAGTAGCAATGGAAGCACAATGAAGCAATGGAAGCATCTTAAATAAACAAAAAAGACAATCAAGCAATGGAAGCAATTATTAATGCAGCAGGAAAAACCAATCAAGCAATGGAGGCAACTTTTGAATAAACAGCAACAGAAAGGGCATTATCTTGTGATGCTTTTAATGAAAAAATGAAGAAAAAACCTAGATCTGGAATATGAAGAGGTATTTCTGAAATGAGAAACAAAAAATGAGAAACAAAAATTGCAGTAGAATTGAAATGAGAAACAAAAAATGAGAGCCCATTGAAGTTGTAGATAGAAGCTTACCTCGCGCAATGAGGAATCAAAATGCAATAGAATCACCTTCCAAAGGGTAATACCAAGATCTGGAATAGGAAGAGACATTTCTGAAATGAGAAACAAAAAATGGAGAAAAAACCTAGATCTGAAATGGGAGAAAGAGGAAGAAGCATTTCTGGAATGGGAAAACTCAAAAAAAAACCTAGATCTGATGAAAATCCAAAAAATGGAAAGAAACGGAGGAGGAAATGATGGATTCATACCTTCGAATCGAAATCTGGAAGGAAATAGACAATCACCGGCGGGGTTGCAAACTTGCAGGACAGCGGCGGCCGGCGGGATTGCGATCTCAGAGAGCGGCGGCCGGCGGGGTTGGGAACGAGAGCGGCGGCCGACGGGGTTCGAACTCCGGAGATCAGCGGCCGGCGAAGTTGCGAACTCAGGAGAGCGGTCGTCGGCGTAGTTGCAAGCTCGGGGAGCACACCATCGGGAGATCGGGAAATCGGGGGCGACGGAGAAAATAAAAACGCTGTGCACTGGTGCTATCGGATGACTTTTCAAATAGACCGGTAGAAGCGCTTTTTGAGTAGTTCGTTTTTGATCGGCAGATAAAACAAACGGCTAAATTGGTCCGGTGGCGTTTTGGAGGAAATGAAAAGGAAGTGAAAAGCCTTTCCAAACAGGCCCTTAGTTGAATGTGTAAAACTGGAAATCTGAGATTATGAAGTAAAACAAAACAAACCTTAATAATATAGAGCTTTGATTCACTAGGAGCTTAATAATATTTCGGCATTTGATTCATTCATTTTATTTTGAATTTTTGTTTGATAGATTCGACATCACACGTCGCAGCATATTTTTTTTCTCAACTAAATGATTATTTTAAATTCTTATTAAACTATAATGTTCTTTGCTAAGAGTTTATGTTATCTAAATTTATCACTTTTTATGAAAAAAACATCTTTATAATTAATTATAAATTAATGCCCGGATTAGGAAAAAATCTAAGTTCTGCCGGTGCACAGGGCTGACCTTGGTGTTCATGATCAAATCATTTAAATCGATTTAGACTCTGTTTGGGGGGACTTATTTTCACCGGTCAAGGCCTCCTGGGGAGATTCTTACGGGGCTAAGCACCGAGTTAGCATCCAGAACTCCCTCGGCGCAGCCTGTTGCCAAGTCCCCAAGTGCGCGGAGAAGAGAAGAAGACGATCACCGCCAACGCTCAAGCACATCAGCCACCAAGTTAGCATCCAGAACTCTCTCGGCGCAGCCTGTTGCGAGTCAGAAACTCTCTCTCACCACCAAGTTGTAACGCGGAGCGGCCTGTCGCTCTCGATTCTCTAAACATATTGTAACCGCAACTGCCTCCGGGCAGCGCGCTCCTCACAGCAACTGCCTCCGGGAAGCGCGGTCCTCACAGCAATTGCCTCCGGGAAGCGCGCTCCTCACAGCAACTGTCTCTGGGCAGCGCGCTCCTCGCAGCAACTGCCTCTGGGCAGCGCGCTCATCACAGCACCTGCCTCCGGGCAGCGCGCTCCTCACAACACCTGCCTCTGGGCAGCGCGCTTCTCACTGCAACTGCCTCTGGGCAGCGCGCTCCTCACAGCAAGTGCCTCCGGGCACCGCGCTCCTCACAGAAACTACCTCCGGGCAGCGCGCTCCACACAACAACTGCCTCTAGGCACTGCGCTCCTCACAGCAACTGCCTCCGGGCACCGCGCTTCTCAAAACAACTGCCTCCAGGCAACGCGCTCCACATAGCAACTGCCTCCGGGCAGCGCGCTCCTCACAACAACCACCCTCGGGCAGCACGCTCCTCACACTAATTACCTCCGGGCAGCGCGCTTGTAGGATTAAGCGCATACCCAACTGTTCCAAAAGCCCGGACTGTTGGAAAGGGCGCTACGTACTTAATTTCTTAAATAAGTAGCAGAGCGTCACGGGTCAATTGAAGGAACGCCGGACCCAACAATCCCCCCTCCCCCGGCGTCCAACACCTCCCGCTGATACAAAATATAGGATCAAACGCATACCCAACTATTCTAAAAGCCCAGACTGTTGGAAAGGGAGCTACTTAATTTCTTAAATAAGTAGCAGAGTGTCATGAGTCAAGTGAAAGAACGCCAGACCCAACAACGCTCCTCACAGCAACTGCCTCCCGGCAACACGCTCTTCACCACATCTACCTCCGAGCAGTGCGTTTCCTGTTATACCCGGATTAAGTATTTACATTCTACGGCAATTGGTCCATAACCAACTGAGCCGCAAGCCCAACTCGCGCAAACTCCCCGTAGGGGCCTGCCCCCCTCATGGGAAAGCCGCGATTACAACCCGCGCAAACCAATCCATGAGTCAGCCTCACGCAAACTAAGCTGCGACTACAACCCATGCAAAGTAACGCCACAAGTCAAACTTACAACAGACTTAACACAAGCCGGCACATGTACTGCGCCGCTCAATGCCTTCAAAGAAGAAGACATCCTTGGAGCAGTAGTCTCCGAAAGTGAAAGCCCGAGCGACAGGAGATCCCAATGCCATCACACTTGGGACAACGGGGGAAGCGACGTCAAGAGAAATAACATGCCCCCTCTTCCGAACATGTGCACAAGGTACCCCGATGACACACTCGGGGGCACCAGAAACTCCGCATCTCAGCAACCTCTTCCCTTCCGCAAAAGAGTACTCAATGCGCCATACATATTACACCTTCGCATATCGCACATGCTGCACGCATCGCGCACCCAATACCTGTTACATGTTACATGCATTACGCGTCGCGCACATCACACCTCGTGCACATTTCACACACCTTGCGCCTTGAAGACACGATTGCGCATATCACGTCATGCGCACATGAAGTCTAAATGTGCACCTCGCGCGCACTGCGTCCACCACACATATCAACGCATAACGCTCACTATTCACATTCTACCCTTCACATCTCACGCGCGTCTTACTATGTGCACGCCACCGTCAACTATTACACACCAAAACAAACTTCTGAGTAAAAGTCCCCTGAACGGGTTCGACTGAACCGTGGGTCCAGTGAGCACAACCACGGTAATCTTCCGCAAAGAGCCACCCCACGACACGGCCGCCGGAGCCGCTCCGTAGGGGCTTCCCGCGCGGCAATCGCCCTACGCGACGAAAGTCGCGCATGAGAGTCTCCCCCCCGCACGCGGGATTCATCCAAAGCACAGTGCGCGCAGGATTAATCTTATGCACAGTGCGCACGCGGGATTGAGATTAATATCGCGCACCGAGCACGCGGAATTAACCCCGCACGCGGGATTAATCTCGCGCATTTTTCGCGGGATTAATCCCGCGCAGTGCGTGCGGAATTATTGCCCGGGATTAATCCCGCGCAGTAATTAATCCCGCGCAGTAGCATTAATCCCGCGTAGGCGACGGTCAAGGACGCGAGGAGGTGCGGCGGCGGTCAGGGACGCGTGCACGACGAAGTGCGCGCTCCCGCATGACTTGGTCCGCGCACCTACTCGCGTGCCAGCGCACTGACCGCCTCCACGCCGTCTCTTTTTTGGGCGCGCTGGCGCTTCCTCTTGTCGTCCCCCTCTCTCTCCCTCAGAAATCTTTTAACATGTCTTTATCGGGGCGCGACGGGCGCCGCTCTCTGATGTTTCTGGCCTTTCTCCAGTCGCCGTCATGGTTCAAGAGAATGGGGGAGAATCATTGTTCTCTCGCTTGTGCCAACCTCCGACAACAAAAGATTTGGGGGGCAATTTATGGGGATGAAGCAACATTTATAGCCTCGACCGGTGCACTTAACCATCTTCCCTATGATCCCTCCTATTATGGAGATCATGTGTTTGACCGGTCAACCAACTCTCTATGATCTCCACCCACAATAGGAGAAATCATGGGGGCCTCCCACTCAACAACTACCGCCTCCACCGACCGCCGCCTACCTCCGTCGTCGCCCACTGTCGGCCGTCGCCGCCGCTCGTCGCCGCCAGCCGCTGATCGCCGCCGCCGCTGATCGCCGCCGCCGTTGACCTCCGCCGCCGCTGACCGCCGCCGTCGCTGACCGCCGCCGCCGCTGACCGCCGCCGCCGCTTGCAGGTTGGACACCGTCCGATCACTACTGAGCATCCGTCGCCGTTCGATCCACAGGTAACCACCCACTAAACCACCAAGTTAGTGGGGGGGCCACCATAACCACCTTCTAGAGGCTATAAAAAGAGCCCCAGACCTCTTCATTTCTCATCTTTTCGCTCCCGGAGTCTTCTTCTTCCTCAAGCCAGAACTCTGCCGAACTCCTTCCTCGGATCATCTTCAAGCCGCCTACGAGCCAAGTCCCCAAGTGTGCGGAGAAGGGAAGAAGACGACCACCGCCAACGCTCAAGCACACCAGCCACCAAGTTAGCATCCAAAACTCCCTCGGCGCAGCTTGTCGTCCGTTGCGAGTCAGAAACTCTCTCTCACCATCAAGTTGTAACGAGGAGCGGCATGTCGCCTTCGATTCTCTAAACATATTGAAACCGCAACCTGATAGTGGACTTTGACCGGCACAGATCCGGTCACGTGGTTGTTTACCCAGTTGAGGAGTTTTTCCACGTTAAAACATCTTGTGTCAATTCTCTCTTTTCATTGACTGTGTGCACGCTCGACCGTCCCGAGAGCTAAAACGGTCTAGTTTATTCCGGCCCGACCGGAACGCCGAGTTATTCCGCAACATTACCAAAAGTTAACAGCGAGAAGAAAGATCTCAAATAGGAGAATACTTGCAAATGAGATGAAAATCTTCGTGAAGGAATACAATTAGGCCGCAATTAGTCATGTCGTGACTTTAATAAACCCTCAAATAAAAGAGAAAAAAAAGCAAAAGCAATTTTAGAAAATCATGTTGGTCAGTCCCGTCAAAAAACTCCCACAACAATATTCTTGAAAAAACTCTTAAAAAAATTTCACTAAAAAGAGCGGTGATGATCCCAATTAACGTTTGGCGTGGTGATGGAGGTTCTAAACGCATGAGTTAAACTGTCATTCGTCAAGGATCACCTAAGAAACATTATTCGTTTGAACATAAACGTCCATGAAATTCCTTAGACAAGCGTTAACAAAAGAGAATTTAACCCCCGTATTCATGGCCGCCGCCACGATGCCAAGCGAAAAAAATTTTGGTGGGTTACTCTCACCTATTAATGAATACAGTATTAAATACTAACCATTGATCTGATATCGTACGGCTCATACGGTATTAAATACTGACCGTTGATCAATATTCCTCTCAATCATGTTATTTCTGCAAAAATCAATTTTCAATATTTAATACTGCATTTATTTTTATGGGAAACAAGCAAAATTTTTTCATATCAAATGGAGCCGAAGAGTTTTCGGTATTTATTTTTATATAAAATATATAAAGCTGTCATCAGTTTACCACTAAATTGTTTTTTATTGGTCGCTTTTTTCTGAAGTAAATCCAAATTACTTCGGCCGGTAATGCATTTAAATATAACTTCTTTAAATAAATAAATAATAACGTCAGTGCCTGCCACCGGCCAAGATGCTCCTCGATATTTTGTTCAAGATATTTTGTAAAAAAAAAAGAGGATCAGCTCTAGCAAGCCAACAGTGGAAATCAACAAAAATATCAATCAGCCCCAGAGAAACGGACAAAAATCTCACCGTTGACCAAATCGCTTCAATTGTTTTCTTATTCTAATTAACGGTTCAGATTCTGTCATACCATCTAAATGTGATGAACGCCTTCCACGAAAATATATTCGCAATCCCAAATAAATATCTACTAATCGAGATATTTTGAAAGTAAATACCTAAAATAGCCCGGACCAACTTTCCTCTTATTTTCTTGTATATATATAATAATAATAATAATAGAAAACCTCTGAAGTAAAAAAGCTTGCAGCATTTGCTAGTATTTGCTCTCTCACCGCCGGAAAGAAGAAGACTTTGCAGCTTTAGCGAATCTTAAAGCGGCGATGGACGGCATACGCGGGCGTTGGACGGAGGAGCAGCACTCCCTTTTCCTCAACTGCATCGAAGCCTCTTTCGTCAGCCAGATGTTCGGCGGCGGCAGGAGATTTGGCCGCCGAATTCCGGCAGAGAGCGCCACCGAGTCTACCGCGGATTCACGGAGATGCTCGCCTGACATGGTAGATTTAGGTACACCATCATCATTTGCTATTATTATTACGGCTTAGGCTCCGTTTGGCATGGTGGTGGCGGTCGGAAACGCATGTTTTAAATGGTCATTCGTTAAGAATCGCATAAGGAACATCATCATTTTGATCATAAAAGCGGACGAAGTTTTTTAGGTGGGCGTTAACAAATGACAATTTAATCACGTGTTTGTGACCGCCGCCACCGTGCCAAACGGAGCCTTCGTTTGGCCCGGTGATGGCGGTCGTGAGCACGATGGTCATGAACTGTCGTGAACGTCTGACCTCATCTAAGAAAATTCAAACATTTTATGCTCAAAAACAGTTTATTTTCTTGGTAGCGATTATAATTACTTCTGTTGCCAAACATATATTCTATGATAATTGTGTTTTTGGCCAAATTCAGCATAGTAAATAAGCCACACCAAACGAAAGCCTAGTGCAATGGCAGCGGTCGTGAACGTGGTGGTTATGAACCATCGTTCGTGAACGCCTAACAACACCCAAAAAATTCATGCATTTTATGCTCAAAATTAATTTATTTTCTTGATAGCGATCGTAACCTTTCTATTGACAAATATATATTTCATGATTAAACGTTTTTGACCAATCTCATCAAAGCAAATAGGCGGTGTCACACTGAATAGGATTTCTATACACACCTGTGTATAATTTTTTCTATACACACCGGTGTGTATAAGGGCGGAAATATCTATAATAACATTATTTTATTAACATTATTTTATCCAACTTTGAGCCCGCTAGCCCTCCTCTTTCTATCCAGAAATCTCTATAATAATATTATTTTATTATATATTCACAAGTGTGTATAACTTTTTCTATGCACACACACCTGTGTATAGAATCCGTGTTCGTCAAATGAAGCCTAGGGGCTAGTTTGGCGCGGCGGTCACACGGGGGCGGATTTCACGACACCGCTTGACCGCTACCGCGGAAACTGCGGTGCGGACAAAATCCGCCGGTTTCTCTGGTTTCCTGCAGCGGGGTGGAGCGAAACCACCCGACCACGACCCCACTATATGTTGAGGTATATTTATATACGTGTTAATGGGCTCCTTAACGGGTCGGTTAGGATCCGATAGGAATCCAAACCCGAGTCGGGGATTTAGGGTTTCACCTATAAATACCCTAGCTAGGGGCAACGAGGAGACCATTCCAAACTTGATGGTCACGCGGATGCTTCGAGCACTCTAACATTCTCGAAGTTTTTTTCGTTTTGCCACGTCTGCAACAATCCAAAGCTTCTGGAGGATACAAAAGAGGTGGAAGAGACTGTCACTGTTGCGAATGGAGCTATAGCTGACGTGCTGAAGGTCGGCAACGCTACCCTGACTCTCTCCTCAGGTAAGACTCTAACTTTGAAAAATGTTAAATTAATACCGACATTAGCTGCTAATTTAATTTCGATTAGTCTGTTGTGCGATGCGGGTATGTCTTTTAACATTAGTGGTGGTCGAGTAACCCTTATGGTTCACTCGCATTACTTTGGTTGCGCATATGTCGTTAATGGGATGTATAGGCTGAGTCTAGCACACGAAGTAGTAAATCAGGTTAGCTCAAATCTGATAGATCCTAAGACTTTATATGCAAGACTAGGACACGTCAATTATAGAAAACTACTTCTGCTAGCTAGAACTCACAATATACCCCTCGACACAAAAACCAAATTTGAAAAGTGTGAAATTTGTGCTCAAACTAAGATAACTAGAACACCTTTTAGTCAGGTTTCTAGGAGTACACAATTGCTAGAGTTAATACATTCCGATATTTGTGACTACAAAAGTTTTGTCACACATGGAGGTCGGAAGTATCTGATAATTTTTATCGACGACTACTCTAGATTCAGTCACATTTATCTTCTTAAAACCAAAGATGAAGCTTTTGAAAAATTTCGTATATTCAAAAATAGGGTTGAAAATCAACTTGACATGAAAATTAAAAGGCTAAGGAGTGATAGAGGAGGGGAATACGTCTCGGGGGAGTTCAGAGACTTTCTTGCCAGCAATGGCATAATCCCTGAAACGACTGCCCCGTATTCACCACAATCCAACGGTATCGCTGAGCGAAAAAATAGGACTTTAACAGAAATGTTGAATTCCATGTTGCTGACTGCCGGCATGCCTGCGGCCTATTGGGGTGAAGCCGTCCTCACGTCAAATCACATTCTTAATAAAGTTCCCCATGCTAAGTTGACTAAGACACCCTACGAGCTTTGGTTTAAGAGGCCTCCTAGATTTGACAATCTTAAGACCTGGGGCTGTATCGCTTATGTTAGGATACCAAACTCTAGAAGAGCAAAGATTGGACCCAGGACTAATACCTGCGTCTACCTAGGATGTGCAGATGATAGTGCTGCAGACAGGTTTCTGGATCTCTCCACAAATACTATAATAGAATCTAGAGACGCTGTTTTCTTTGAGGATAAGTTCCTTAAGGACAAGAACCTGACTCTGCCAGGTCTGCCAGCCACTAGTACTGAGCCTTTAGTTGAGCCAGGACAACGTAACTCTGACACTGAGCCTGTAGACACGATTGGTTTAGATACCAGAAGGCTATCTAGTAGAGAGAAAATGCCTAAAAGCTTCGGTACAGACTTCGTGACTTACCAAGTTGAAGCTGATCCATCCACTTATAAGGAAGCGATGCGATCTAGAGACTCTCTATTATGGAAAGAAGCCATAGACGAAGAGATGAACTCTCTTATGCAGAACAACACATGGACTTTGGTCGATTTGCCAAAAGGGGCTAAAACTATTGGAAATAAGTGGGTTCTGAGGAAGAAGCTAAATCCTGATGGGAGTATCGCAAAATACAAAGCACGTCTAATTGCCAAAGGCTTCACTCAAGTGAGTGGTGTAGACTACTTTGATATATACTCACCTGTATGTCACTATGCGACAATTAGGATTCTTCTCGCACTAGCATCTATTGAACACTTCACTGTTCATCAGATGGATGTCAAGACTGCATTTCTTAATGGAGATCTGACTGAGGAGATCTACATGCACCAGCCTGAAGGGTTCGTCATAGAAGGTCTAGAAACCAAGGTCTGTAAGTTGATTAAGTCACTATACGGATTGAAACAAGCACCTAAAATGTGGCATGAAAAATTTGACACCTGTGTAAAAGGCTTGGGTTTCAAATCCAGTCTATCAGATAAATGTCTGTACGTAAGAACAAGTGCAAATAAAGTAGCCATCATATGCTTGTATGTTGATGACATGCTAATTCTGGGCACTGATCAGTCTGAAGTGAAAGACGTAAAAGTTGCCTTGACGGCACAATTTAGCATGAAAGACCTAGGTGAGGTGAAAACCATCCTAGGAATGGAAGTGAACTTCACAAAAAAAGGTATTACCCTGAGTCAGAGTCACTACATTAGGAATCTACTGAAAAAGTGGGGTTATGATAAGAGCAAAAAGGCTGAGACTCCATACGATTATAACAATAGACTGAAACCGAATGAAGGTTCAGCTATTAGACAGTTGGATTACTCCAAACTCATAGGAAGTCTCATGTACGCCACTACCTGCACTAGACCTGACATAGCCTTTACGGTCGGCATGTTAAGTAGATTCACCAGTAACCCTGGGAAGGACCACTGGGACGCCTTAGAAAGGCTAATGAGATACTTAAAGTATACTGAGAAGTATTCTTTATGTTACAGTGGACATCCTCCAGTGCTTGAAGGGTACTCCGACGCATCTTGGTGCTCGGAAATAGCTGATTGTCGATCCACTAGTGGTTTTGTGTTTACACTAGGAGGAGCTGCAGTAGCTTGGAAGTCTAAGAGGCAAACGTGCATTGCACTATCCTCTATGGAATCGGAACTCTATGCTCTCGCTTCAGCTGGAGAAGAAGCAGAGTGGATAAGAGATCTGATATTGGACATTCCAATGACGAGTCTAAAAATGAACTCTATTTCGATTTATTGTGACAATCAAGCCACGAAGACCATTGCTACAAATACGTTGTTCAATGGAAAGCGAAGGCAACTAAGGATGAAATAGGCCTGGTTGACCTATCTCACCAGTCAGGGGATAATCTCCCTATTGGACGTGAGATCAAAAGATAATGTAGCAGATGTCCTTACTAAGGGCTTATGTAAGGTTCTCACATCTAAAACATCGGGGGAGATGGGATTAACGTCCATTTAGGAGAACTTAATACCTAGCTTATGTTTTAAATTTAAGAACCGTTGTCTGCTTACATTCAAGCATCTACGTTGAGCACACTAAAGTATTTCAGATGTTATCTGATGAAAGCTAGATGTGAGATAGTTGCCAGTCATTCCAAACTTGATGACTTACGCAATTATTCTTTGCCAAAGGCTGAATTGGGTATCATTCCAAAAAGGAGTACTGAGGCTGCTGATATGTGTCCTGATATTATGATTATTAGTTATATCATTCCAAACTTGATGATATAATAGTCACAGCTTGTTGTATCATTCCAAACTTGATGATATAACACAATTGTGGAACGTTAATAATAATCTTAATAATCGAAGGAACATGGTTTGATTCTATGAAATCAATTAATCTAATTTTGTGTAAATTAGATAGAGATGCTGGTTTGGGACTCTTTCCTCCCAGTTAGAGTATTAAGTTCACCCGCTGTTAGAACTAATCACTTTATTTCTGCAAGTGTTTGAATTCATAGAGATTTGTCTCATGACATTCTTGTTGTAATTGTTTGCAGGCAATATGGAGATTGGAGGAGAGACAGTTGATTTTGACCCAGATGATGATGATCTACTGTTCGCCTAGATCAATTATCAGTTTGAGCTTTCCAGTTTCTTGCTTTATTTCATGTTTGGAACATTTGGTTTGAGTTTAGCATTTTGTTATCTAAAACTCATATTTATAATTCTGGAAAATCTTTCTTGTTTTGGTCATTATTAACTATTGAATAAGTAGCCCATTTTCTTTGCTAACACCTATATACAATATAGGAGGAGATTGTTGAGGTATATTTATATACGTGTTAATGGGCTCCTTAACGGGTCGGTTAGGATCCGATAGGAATCCAAACCCGAGTCGGGGATTTAGGGTTTCACCTATAAATACCCTAGCTAGGGGCAACGAGGAGATCATTCCAAACTTGATGGTCACGCGGATGCTTCGAGCACTCTAACACTATACAGGCTGTTCTGATCCCGTGGTGGGGTGGTTTTGCCGGCGCAACCAGTGCGGATCCGTCCCACCAAACGAAGCCTAGATCATCCCCATCGCAGTTATTCGAAGGACGTTGACTAATTTAAGATATGTTTAGCAAAAATGCAAAAAATATTATTTCTTTGTGTAAAGTAACTTTGTTGTAAGTATGAGATTAATAATCAAACATACTAATAGTTAAATATATTTTATTAAAAGATAGGAATACAAAACTCAAGATCTTTTTTTTTATAAAAAAGATATGCTATATTATAGAAAAAAATAATATTAAACTTTTGAAATAATTTATGGCAGGGTGAATGCTGAGGTTATGAATCATGGTTCCTGAATGTCTAATCTCAATTAAGGAATTTTCTTTATTTTTATGCTCAAAACTAGTTGTATTTTTGGTGGCCGTAAAATTCCGGTTAGCAATTGATTGAGCGTACAAACAGTCAATAAAAATGAGATGAATGTGGACAACTCACAATACGATTTTTAACGCGAAAACCCCCGAAAAGTGGTGAAAATCACGTTGTTAGGACGGTGCAGACCAAACTTCCACGATCTTCTATCTTCTGTGTTGTTACATGACTTTTTAGAATGTTCGACGGCGACAGACCGCTTTTTGTTACAAATATTGGAGAAGAGAGAGAAGGGCACTGAGGGTAATGGGTCGCCACTTGGGAAGCTAAGTAAATTATTTTTGTGCAGATGGGAGTGTTGCGCTTTGTACGCTTGATCTGGAGTCATTGGTTGTTGTTCGAGGGCTTGAGCGGTGCGTTCTGCGTGTTTTGGTGTCTGCAGCTTGTCTCTTGTTGTGCGTGGGGGAGTGGGGTACGGTGATGGACTTGCACTCAGCGCCACAGGGGGCTTGTCCCTGAGTGAAGGGCGCGGTGCACACGGAGTGTGCTAGCTATACGTGTAGCAAAGTGAGCGTAAGGTGGAGCGTGCACATGGTGGAGCGTGCACATGGTGGAACGCGCAAAAGGTAGAACATGTGCAGAGGCGCTCGATGATCTTTAAGTGGCCTTCGAAGACGCTCGAAGATTTTCGACGGGTTCTTCGAAAGCGCAGGGGGATTTTCAAGGGATTCCTTGATGATTTCTCTCAAGCTAGGAGGCCTCTTGTAATATTCGGGTGGTTACGCCGATGTGATCACACGTCATGAGGTCATATTTATAGCTTTTTGAGGTGCTATGATGGTTACGTGGTTATCCGCATACCATAACCAATTTATGTGTTATATGTTGTAATGTTTGCCGATTTCTTATATTTTATGACACATTTTTATGGGATTTATTATGTGCACACCTATTGTAATATTCGGGTGGTTACGCCGATGTGATCACACGTCAATTGGACGGTTGATGTTCCGCGGCGACCAAGGGGCCGATTGGAGGAGAATCGACCGGCGGCGGCGAAGAGTCCGATCGACGACGGGACCCGGCAGGCGAGGGCGGGCCGGCCGATGGAGCCTTAGTTGTCAAAGATAATATATTAATTATTAAGCAACACTTACTCCGAACCCATTGAATTCTCCATTGTAAGATTTCATTTTCATTTTCTTCGACAACTAAGACTTCGTGTGTTTGAGCACTCTTCTAAGTTACACTTTTCGGAAAATGCAAGCCCTATCAATTAACCGATTGAGTAGTCTCTATTTCGAATCGCCAATCTCTCAAAACATACTTTTATGCCTAATTCCATCGGCAAGGAATGAGCTTCACTCAAAAAATACTGTTTTATCTTCATTTTAATTGAACCGCTCTGTCTCCAACGGCCATCCATCAAAAAGATACTAATCACACACGCAAATTTCTTTAAATTTTATTTTAAGTCGCCTTAGTTTTGAAAATACCCATTCAAACTACTGATCACTTTTATGAAAAAAATATGAAAATGATTTAAATAATTTTGTAATTTTAGCTTTTGTAAGGCCAAATTAATTCTGCATCATCAAATAAAAAATTAATGTTATCTGATTTATTACTTTAATTTTAATAATTTATCACTCATAGAGACATAAATGCATATTTGTTCTCTGCAGCAATTGCTTGTTGCAACAGGAAGCGACCATTGCCGCGGTATGATGCTCCATTGGATCAGGTTTGTCTAACTATTTTCTTTTAATTTGTTTATGACCTTTAATTCTTTAAAGTTTAAAAAATATCAAAATTTATAGTACTTATATTTTACACCGAATAATGTATATAAACTCGAGTTTTTTTAAGTTTAAAAAAATTTGAGCTGGTTCTCTAACAATATATGTCGAAATTAGATAAATAATATATGCATTTTGTAGTCAAGAACGAGATCTAAAACTTTCATGTTAAACATTTTTTCAAATTTGCATAGTTTGACCGGAATCTCTTCTAAAAGTTTGCCGGCTCGAAATGAATATAATAATAATAAATTTCAAAATTCAAACCAGCAACTTTTCGGGCCAGATTCCTGTTAAACCGTGCAAATCTTGGAAAAATGTTCAACATGAAAGTTGTAGATCTCGTTCTTGGCTACAAAATGCATATATTATATGTCTAATTCTGACATATATTATGGAAGAATCAACTCAAACTTTTTATGCTTAAAAAATCTTGAACTTATATATTCCAAACCCTTTATTATATTGTGAGGATTTAGTCATATATGGGTGGGCTAAATTATGCTCAATACGCACTAACAATTTCAGTCGGCGGATCCAACTTGGGCGGCCGTGATCCACTGTCATGGAGCTTGACAGCAGCGCCGGCAGCAGTGACAGGCTCGCTGACGAACTGCTGGCGGCCGGTGGCCAGCGAGCCCGCCGCTGCGACCAAGCTTAAATTTTTTTTGACCCCAACGGAGGCCGGCGGCTGCGGTGTTGCCGGCCACCACAGCCCGTCCGCACGTGGCCGCCGAGAACCACGGGCGGGCGGTGGCCGGCAACACCGTAGCCGTCGGCAGACAAGGAGAAGAAGGAACCCAGTAGCGGGCTGCGAGCCCATTGCCGCCGGCCGCCGCTGGGCCCTTTTTCTCGGTTCTCACGTTCGCACGGGCGATCTGTCTGCACCCGACTAAGGCACTATTTGTTTGAGCGTTTTGATACTCCGTTTTGGGCAAACGCCGCCGGAAGGAGGGTAAACAAATGAACCTCCGACGGCGTTTGCTTCGTTTTCACCCGTCTGCCTTGAGAAACGCCCCAAAAAGCTCCGTTTGGAGCAGCCACCTCCCCCCTCCGGTTCGAACACTCTGTTTCCACCCGCCGGATCGATCCGCCACCGCCGAACCAAATGAAGCCTAAGGCTTTGTTTGTTTCCGCTGGAGGAGACGGGGCGGGAGGAGACGACCCGGCGGGAGGAAACGGAGGCGGGAGGCGGCGGATCCAAAAGCCTCCGTTTTCGCCGTTTTCCTTGGCGCGGCGAGTCCAGACGCGGCAAACGCCGTCGTGCGGCATTTGGTTACCCGCCGTGCGGCGGCGTTTGCCGCAAACGGCGGGTCCAAACGCCGCGCCAAACAGGGCCTAAATCCCTTGTGATTTATATTCAATTTGGAGTAATTAATTATTTTTCGATATCTATTTCTCTGAAAATTAGGTGGTGCCGATTTTCGAAAACGGCCAGGATGTGGATGATTCAACTTCCATCAAGCAGAAGAAAAGACGCGGAGTAATTTAACTTGTGCTGTTATATATATAATATTAATCTTTAAGATTTCTTATCATTTTGGTATTATAATTTTGGAGATTAGCGAAGCAATTAGTTAGCTGTGTTATGATGGTGTGGATGATGCGGATTTTAAATAGATTTGATGCAGAGATTGAAGAGAGATTTAGGCTTTCTTTGGGGAGAAATATTTGGGTCCGTCGCCTGAATTTAAAGGAAGATTCGGGTGAGATCTGACTGTATTTTTTCTGATCAAACAGTCAGCAAAATACACGGTTTAAAAAAAAATAAAAAAAATAAAATCGGACCAAATTTTAAAAAACGGGATATCCGAGCGGTTTTTTTTTTTAAAAAATTTATTGAAAAATAAGATTTAAATTAAAGATAAAATAATTCTAATTAAAATTTTATAATTTATTTTAGAAAAAAATATTTTTTTAAAGATTAAAATCAATTTTTTGTCTCACGAGCAGATCATCCTTTAGGTCCGCTCGTCGGATCAAAAAATTTTCTCCTTTTGGGAGACTTATTTTCACTGATTAAATGGTTATGATCGCATGAATCGGATCTTAATTAAAATTCAGTTTGCATATGATAGCAGTTATATTTCTGAGGGCTCCTATACACCATAAAATCATTCACAGACTTCTCTGCTTTGTGCAGCTAAATTGGAATTTATATATGACACTTATGACACAAGATATAACATGTATGTTTATGTGTAAATATATCGGATCGCCTTAGTTTTGAGTTGGATTGAGCGATCAAACAGTCAAAGTGAAAATCAAGCAATAATGACTAGAAATTTTTTTATTGTGGAAAACTCAGAAAGGTTGAAAAATTTGATTGGATTTGTGTCGGACCAAAATTCATTATTTCACTTGAGTTGACAAATATTTGGAGTTCCTCGGAGGTGACAAGCCACATCTCCATCACAAGCTTTAAGTACAAAGAGAATAAAAAAAACTAAGTTCACGGATCTTCCACGATTCGTCCTTGAGAGCGTCCGCGAGTGCGTTCTCTTGTGTTTCTTTGGGGCTCATCAAAGCGAGCACGTGAGCGTTGAACGAATTAGAGAGGGAGCAGAGCGAATCCCGAGCAAAGAACCATCTATCGTTCTCGCTAGAAAAACTTAGAGTTCTTTCTAATTTTTGGAGTTGTTAATCTTGAAATGAAGATCCGTGAGTCTTTTTATAGCTTTCATAAGAGATGTTTTTGTAATTGCATCTGGCCAAGTCTTGAGTTAGCGAATGACATCGCTTTGTTTCGGTCACATGAATCATTTTCATGAAATGACGGACATCCCCCCGGACGGCCGTTTGGTCAGGTTGCACGACGGCGGCGACAGCTGAAGGGGCACACATAAGGAGGTTATGCCCCACGCATGCCTGGGTGATGCCCTCTCAGGGCCACACGCGCACCTAAGTGTGCTGCTTGCACGCCCCGAGGCGCTGCATGCGCGCTCCTGGGCATTGCGCGCGCTCGTGCTTGTGCTCTGTGCGCGGACCTAAGCGCCGCAAGCGCTCAGGCGATGTGTGGCCGTGAGTGGGGCTTGTATGCGTGCATGAGCGATGCACATAGCAGTGCATGTGTAACACCCCAAAAAGGTGTAGGAAGAAATAGACGTAACGTCGAGCCGGCGCTCGACGAACATCGAGCCGACGCGCGACGAATGTAATGTTGCTGCTGCACTTCTATCGACAATGGTCGACCAACATTTGACGAATGCTGAGCAACGTTCGACGAATGCTGAGAAACGTTCGACGAATGCGTCCACATTGGATTGTTTGCACGAGCTCGACGAAAGTCGAATGGGGTTTGGAGTAACAACGACCGATAAACAGTGGGTTGACTTTGCAACTCAAAATGGTGACTGTTACTTTAGGATAAGAAATGATCGTGTGGCTGGGGTTTACCCGAGGCAACTTGTACAGAGGGGTGGGAGGAGGAACTTATTATGTCCCTCTCTCTCTCTCTCTCTCTTAGTTTCCTCCCAGTTCTGGAGTAAAGAACTCACGACTGGAGCTAAGGTTTGGGTGAATCTTGGTGGAGGTGCTGAAGGAGATTTCCTCATCGGAAGCAGGATCCGATGCTAAATCCGCATAGGGGAAAGTTAGGCGCTCATTTCCCTCTGCATAGAAAAGTTGTGCCATGGCTCCGAAGAGAACTCCAAGGGTAACGATCTTCCTTCTTGGACATATGAAGTCCTTATTTTGGCATGTGCATGGAATCCCCCACCAACAAGTGGAGAATCGAGGGAGTTCCTTTGGGTTGATTCCTGTAATCCCCAGTAAATCTTGCATATAGATCCGGAAATATGTATTACGGAATAAGCATGCTGTGTGAAGCCCATCCGGACAGGTTGGTCTGGATTGGTGATGCTTTATTTTGCGAACCGGAGAAGACTCCGCATATAAATGGGTATTTTACGGAGTATGTGGGTTGTGCCTGTGAAGTGGAGTAACATGAAGTACTGGAGTGGAGTTCAAGGAAAACACCCTAGGAATTCATGTGCTGTATTCCGTGGAAAGACCAGTGTTTCTAGCACTGCAGGATGCTGCAGGGTTTGGGTTGAGTTTGGGCGCAGAAAGAGAGCTTCTGTTGGCCCCGTCAAGCGATTGTGACGAACGCTGACACTAACTCCCTTCTTGATTGTGAAGCCAGTCCTTGGAGGACAGTGTGGCTATTGTGAGCTGCGAGCTCTTAAAGGTCAGTGAGCCGAACGAACAAGGGGAAGCCGACCCGCGTCAGTCTAGACATTAAACTGGCGATTTGAGCAACAGGCAAGGGTTGAACTGTATTCGCGTTATGGTTGTCTAACTTGAGTTCCTAAGTTATTGGCGTTCGTTAGGATCACATACTGAGAGTCTTGGGTTGTACGCCATCAAGACCGAAGTCTCCGGTCGTAGGTCGTGGAGCATGAATGCTCAATGTTTACCATTGGGTCTTGGACCTTTGAACGGTGGTGGGACCCTGGTTTTCCGGTACACCGATAATGTGCCCTGAGTGCACAGAACGTCGGGCCGTGCGGTGGACGTTTGTGATATCTTGAACTGTGCGTGAGTGCACGTTTTGTGATATATCTGCATATGAAAATACTATGTCTGCAGGGAAGGAATACCACTGCCCCGGGAAAGGGGTAGGGTTGTTATAAATTGATCAGCTGAATGCTGACCATTGCCTTATTTGCCACCGTTACGGTGGACTGTCCTCGTGCAGGTGCTGGAGAGCCGAGTGGGAAATAACGGGCCGAAGCTCCTGCTGCTGCTATTGGCCCTCGAAGGTCGAATGAAGAATTTTACTATTTTCATGTGTGGCCGACCTGCGTGCCGATGTTTGTAATCCACACTGATCAAATGTAACTGTAAGGCCTTAAAGTCATAAACTTTGTGTATTTGTAAGTGACATTCCTATGAGTTTGAGTTCAAGTAACCTTAAAGCTTCTGTTAGCATGCTCTGAGTTAGGATGCGAGTAGTCCGTGATATTAACCTGTAACTCTGCTGCCTATTTGTGGAATATGGTGTGGGGCCCCGGCCGGACCCTCTATTATATTTCATGAAATGGATGGAGGTGTTACAATTTTGTATCAGCTTGTCTTCGTCTTCCTCCTGCGAATTCGTGGTCAAATTCTTTTGTGTGGTGGCGAGCACGTGTAAGTGCGACCCGTTATAAGACCGACGGCATGTGGGAAAACTCATTTATCTGACAGTCGTAAGACCAGATATTTGTTATGTAGTAGGAATGGTGAGCTAGTTTATGCATGCTCCCAAGGAGAGTCATCTACGATCAACTCTAAAAATCTTGGAGTATGTGAAAGGATCTCCGGGAAAAGGACTTCCGTTTTAGAAGAATAATCATTTGAGATTTGAAGCCTATTCTAATGCTACCTATGTAGATGACAAGGAGGATAAAAAATCTACCTCTAGTTTTTGTACCTTCGTAGGAGGAAATCTGGTAAGGTGGAAGAACAATAAATAGTCTGTTGTCTAGAGGTCAAGTGCTAAAGCTAAATACATAAGCATGACCTTGACCACATGTGAGCTGAAGTGGTTACTGACACTGATGCCAACGTAACGCCAATCCAAGATTAAATAATCACAGAAAAACCAGGGACGTTACAATATAGTCATAAACCAATATCAGCATGTACTTCTGCGTGTTTGGCAACCCTTGTGGTGTTTTACGATTAGGTCTTTATGTTTTGGGCTATGTGCATTGCAGTGGTCCGGAAGTGTCTGATACTTTAAGTTCCTTGCATGTCGCATGCGGAACGATTGGCTTGCATACCAGGGGAGCTAGCTCAGTGTCAAGCGACGAATTCGGAAGGGAGGATCCACCCCCCTGGCTGTGCTTGACCATCTTTACCTTCTTCAGCTTGGTGTCTGATACTTTACATTCCTTGCATGTCGCGTGCGAAACGGTTGTCTTATATACCAGAGGAGCTAGCTCAGTGTCAAGCGACGGGTTTGGAAGGGAGGATCCACCCCCTCACTGTGCTTGAACATTTTCACCTTCTTCGGCTTGAAAGGCGAGCTCGAAGCCCGACGGGCAAGCCAGGGTGCAAACTCTAGGGTGAAAGACTTGTTCTCTTTCACGGCGTCGAGGCGAGCTTGGATTTTGTTTGAAATCGGCATTGTGTAGCTACAGTAAAATGAGGCAGAGAAAAGGGATGGAGTTAAGAAGCTCCTCACTCTTCATTGGAGGTATTTATAGTGTAGGAGAGGGGGCCACCAAAAGATTCCGTCCAGATCAGCATGCACTCTCCAAATAATGAGGTTTGCATTTTTTTTTCCGAGCTTGAGGCAATCTCACAAAGAGTGGGGATTGTGTACAACCCCGTATTTGCCGAGTGGATGAACCAGAGTGACCCCACAGCTCCAAGCGAGCCGAGGAGGCGGGCTTGCACGCGCCTAAAGCGACGAGTACCTAGTCAGCGGGGCGTGTCGAGAAATAGGATCACACTCTCCCAAGTAGGCGAGTGCTCAGGAACTCTCCAAAGTGGAGGGCGAGTGCTGGTTTCACTAGGCACTCGCCCCTCCAAAGAGGCGGGCGAGTGCCGATTTCACTAGGCGCTCGCCCCTCCGAAGAGGAGGGCGAGTGCCAGTTTAATCAGCCACGCGTCATTCCGAAGAGGTGAGCGAGTGCTAGTTTCATCAGGCACTCCCACTCCAAAGAGACAAGTCAGTGCTGGTTTCATCAGGCACTCGCCAGTCCAAGCAGGTGCTTGTTTACAAAGGCACTCGTCATAAAAGAGCGAGGCAAGCCGGAGGCTAGTAAGTGCCAACTACAACATGACACTCGCCATCGAGGAATATTCTCCGTGCAATGTTATATTTATTTGTTTGTTGATAACCATTCCAAACAGCGGAGTTTGGATGTTGGCGGACACATTTAGTCTGTTAAAGTGAAACGAGCAGCGATACTTTGGCTTGTCACCCTTCGAGCCCTACTCTCTCTCTCACCTCTAAAGTGTAATGAGCAGCGATCTGTCGCCATCGATTCTTCAAGCAAGTTGTAACCCCTAAGCTGATAGTGAAGTTTGACCGGCACAAATCCGGTCACGTGATTTTTTACCGGATTGAGGGGGTTTTCCACGCTAAAAATATTGTGTACTTTCTTTCTCTCTGTGTCTGTGTGTGCGCTCGACCGCCCCACGGGCTAAGACGATTCAATTTAGTCCGATCTACTAGGAGCCTCGGGCGATCCACAACAGTTTTGCGCCGTCTATGGGAACACGGTTCCCAACATTCTTAGAAGATAGACGGGGGACCCGAAGCTTAGTGTCACTGCAACCGCCTTAAAGCAGCAAGCCTCGGTGGAAGGCTGATGCGTTAAGAAGTTCGTGGCATTCACACATGAGATCTCGACACATCCAATCCCATCGGGGAGGCTAAAAAGGGCGCTGACCAAGTCAGCGCCTAAAGGGGCGCTAACTTGGTCAGCGCCTCTGCCAGCCAATGGGGGAAATCTCCATTGGTTGGAAAGCCTTGCGCGGGATTTATCCCGTGCGCACTGTGCGCAAAATGATTCCCCCATACACAGTGCGCGAGAATAATCTCGCGCCCGTAGTGCGCAGCTGACTCCCGCACGCGCGGGACTTGACGTTCGGGGGAACTCCCATGCACGATCTTCGCCACGCAGGGCAATTGTTGTGCGGGAGGCCCCCCGGATCGGCTCGGGCGTCCGCGTCGCGGGGTCACATTTTGCGGGAGTGTACTGCGGTTGTGCTCACTAGAATACAAGCGTTTTAAGGAACGACTCGTTTGAATTGAGATAAACCATGGTAAAGGATGCAAAGGACTTGACTGAAAACCTTTGAATTACTGGAAGATAAATCAAATTAAAGAGAATAAGTACTAGAGTTGAAAATTTACGAGAATTGTTCGAGCTAGCAGAAGTAGAGCGGTGATGGTGGGGTAAGATGTGGCATCGGGCTTGGTAATGTGTGACGAAGGCGGCGGGTGATAAAGACGAGCGGTTGCACGATAACGCCTCTGTTTGGGGGGACTTATTTTCACCGGTAAGCGGTCATGACCGCATGAACCGGACCTTACTTAAGTCCCGATTCATGCGGTCATGACCGCTTGACCGGTGAAAACAAGTCCCCCCCCCCCAAACGGAGCCAATGTCGACGAAGAGTAGATGGGAAAAGCGGGTTTTAGTAGGGGTTTTATTGGTTGTGATTAAAACGAGGGAGGTAGAAAAAATAGGTGTTTTTGCAATTTTGAGGTGCGACAAGACAAGTTAATTTCATGCAGCAGTTAACAATCACTTGTGTTTTTCCCACTATACAGTCTGAGACCCAAAACTCCGGATATTATCATTTTTCCAATCATTTGATTTTTTTTTTGACTTAAAAACACAACATTCTATTTATTTTGGTAATTCAAAAGCCAAGAGTTCAATAACATCATGTGATAGACAAGATGGTTCATAAAAAAGAGCTAACGGTAAAATATGAGCTACCCGATTCACATCCCAACGCACAAGGAAGAAAAAAAATGATGCGAGGCCCCATATAGAGTCAATCCATCGAAGCATGCACCACTCTCTACATACAATGGAGGATCCAGAAAATTGATAATATGGGTCAGTGGCGGAACTAGGATTTTAATCTGACCCGGGCACCATATAAATAATATTAATTTATGAGAACTTTTTATTGAAAAATCAAATAAAATATTGCAACAGAAAGCAAGAAAAATGAAAATTAGAACATTATATGAAAGAGAAACTTGAAACTGACCAAAATAGATATTATAGTAGAGTTAAATATTACATAATGAAATTTTTTAATGGTAAAGTGCTCCAAAAAAACTTACAAATCAAAAAACCACTTTTCTCGGGCACATATTCTGGAAACGCTGAATAATTTCTTCATTGGTAATGTTGTCTGCAATATCTTTCTCAATATATGCTATCAGACAATCATTCATCCAATTATCCTCCATTCTATTCCTTAGACGACTCTTTATAATCTTCATAGCCGAGAACATCCTTTCTGCAGTAGCAGTTACCACCGGTAGAAGACAAGCCAATTTCAAAAGGCGATACACCAACTGGTAATGATCATGTTTTTGAGCTCTACTAATTTTGCAGTAAGTCCACTTATGCCATAAAGTTGTGAGAATTTCTCATTAGAGCGAACATCAAAAATATATATATCAAGCTGACCATCTAGTATCTGCAAGTCTAATTGAGTAAAATCACATGGATAATATTCTGCAAGGCGAATCAACTTATCTTTATCAAAAAAAATGAAATTGTCGCTTGGATCAAGACTTGAAACACAAAGAAGTAATTCGGTATTTACTTCATTAAATCGATCTTTTAACTCGTTTAACATCCAATCAATTACGGTATTGAAGATCTCAACCCGGAAATGATGATAATTTGTAATATCTCTTGCATTACGTCTTGATCTTCCAGCTTGAATTTATTTTCCCCCCATGTCTGGAACATCGATGTCATGTTTATCACAAAAGCTTGAAACTTCCTTTATGAAAGCTTCCCACTATAGATCGACATTTCTCATATTAAATAATAACTGTTTGGACAACTTGACGAAGTTCATTGCATTGATGATGTCTTGGTCCTTTTTTTAGCGCCTGTGATAACTCATGTGTTCTCGACAAAATATTTTTCATCAAATGAAGGAGAAAGATGAAATCAAAAGTTATTATACTTTTTAAAAGACTACTTGCAGTTTCTCGTTGATTTGCATCCATTCCATCAACTTTAATAATCTCAAGAACATTAACTATAGATGAGAACATACGAATGAAATTCAAAACAGTACCGTAATGTGAACTCCATCGTGTTTCTCCTGCTTTCTTAATTTCAAGTGGTTGATTTAACCCTCGACCACTCTCCAATTCTCCGCAACCAATTTCTTGCGTTACTCTTTCGACTTCTAGCGCTCTAAGACAGTCATGTCGTTTGCATGATCCCCCAACAACATTCAATACCATGTTAACATGGAAAAAAAGCTCGGCAATTTCAGAATGACCTTCTGCAACGGCTACTAATATAAGCTGTAGTTGATGAGCAAAATAATGAATGTAAAATACAGAAGTATTTTCCCTCAATATCAATGTTTTCAAACCCTTTAATTCACCTTTCATGTTACTGGCTCCATCATAACCCTATCCCCGTAATTTTGAAATACTTAGATTGTATTTCGCAAATAGTGTATCAATAGCAATCTTCAGAGATAAAGCAGTGGTGTCAGATACGTGAACAAAACCAAGTAGTCTTTCAACAATTAAGCCTTTTTTATCAACATACCGTAAAACAATAGTCATCTGCTCTTTCGTCGCTATATCACGAGCTTCGTCCACTAAAATAGAGAAACAGTCATCTCCAATATCCCTAAGGATTGTGTCTATTATTGCACTTGTTATTGCAGAAACAATCTCTTTTTGTATTTTCGGCGAGGTTAGTTGAAAATTAAGTGGGGCATTTTTCAGAACCACGGCTTTAATGTCACTACTATGTGATGCAAGAAAATCAAGTAATTCAAGAAAATTCACTATGTTGATTGATTCATTAGCCTCATCATGACCACGAAAAGCCAGCCCTTGTCGTAACAGAAATCGGACACAATCAATAGATGCACTTAAACAAGCTCGATATTCTATAATTTGACATTCTTCTTGTTTTGCAAACGCAATCTGTATACTTTATTTCTGATTCATTAAATCTTCACACATTCTCTTAGCAATAGAATGTGGAGTTGTGTGATTCCCGACGTGTTTTTCGAGTATAGTCTTATCTTTTCAATACCGAAATCCACGACTAACGAAAGTTGGATCACACCCTCTTTGAGGGAAGACATAATAATAAAGACAAAAAGCTGCATCCTTTTCGACGCTGTATTCTAGCCAATCTTTAAAATCGTTAAACCAATTTTTGTTGAAGCGACGTGTTTTTTTTCCAATCTCAGTTTGAGGAAAACACTCTAAAAAATGTTGACAAGGTCCTTTCTGTAGATAATATCTTCTTATAGAATCATGAAGATTAACATCGAATGATAATATAGGCTGCCTCAAACCCGGGTCTGAAGGTAAATCCTCAATATTAAACTCAGTGCGAAGTCTCTTACTATCTGTAGCTTTTGACACTTGTGCGCTTATTTTTGAAAAAAATTTATCCTAAAAATGAAGTAAATTCAATTTTATAAATTAAGAGAGACAACATTCATAAATAAACATCAACAAATAAGAGAAATGCATAACAATAGTCATTACCATATTGAATTGTTGATTGTTGTAGACTTGTAGTTGTTTGAGATTTGTGAAATCCCTTCCTTAATCTTGAAGTGGAATCAATTTCTGTACATACATAAAATCACTTGAAATTAACACACCAAACCAACATATTCTACATCTAGCTATGAAAATTAGGGTCTGTTCATTTGGAAGAAATTGAGGCTCTAGAATTAGAATAGGGTGCCCATTTTCAAACATCATCACCAACAAGAACAACACAACAATATCTAACTTTAAGTGAACCTACAGGGATATGATTTTTATAAAATTAAATAGTGAATTATCTGAAGATGACAAGTTTATCAAACATAATTACTAACAAAATCAACACAACCATATATAATTTCAATTAGCCTATAGTAACATGATCTTTATAAATTAACTAGCAACTTATCGCACATTATGAGCTAGGATAAGTATGAATATAGTTAAAAGTTATCTTATAAATAGGAACGACGATAGCCCTTTTTTCATAACCCACAACCTACACATGAAAAACAAAACATCTATGGATAAATTGAATTTCATAACCCACAACATACGCATTGGATGGATGCACATTAACACACATGCACCAACACAACCACTTAACCACATGCACTCAATAAAGTCAACTTTCACAATACATATTCATTAGAAATGTGACGCGAGACGGAAATCAATTTCTTACAAATTCTACAATCACTTGAAATCAATTTCTACTCATGGAGATCTAGAACTTGAAAGAAATACAATTGATAAGTAATATTTATATGTATTTTTACTATAATATTTAGTTTAATATTTAGTTTTAATTAATCATATTTTATTTAATCTGGTTAAAAAATTATATCTTTTTGATATCTGTTAAATAATTTAAGTCTTATTTATTTTTGTAGGATTTATACCTATTTTTAGTATTTACTATAGTTTAATAATTAATATAAAATTAATAATAAATTATGTATTTTCATTTATAAATCAGTTATTTTATATTTTAGTTTACTAATTTAATATATATTTGTTTTTGTAGGTTTATTGCCGTGGTCACGCTCCCGACGTTTGCAAAAGAAATATTTACCGAAGTCGTCACGTTGGACAAGAAATTCATGCAGTCTACATGAAACCAAGTCAAAGTCTCGCTGCACTCGTTCAAGCCGATCAAGCATTCCACGTCGCAACCACCCATTGAGCTCTTCTTCATGCAAGCTCATGACAAATATATTATTATGCATTGATGCCGCCACGCCATCATCACAAACTCTCAAAATTACCAGCGCCAAGCAAGTCTTAGGCATTCAATTATTTTCATGCACAACGCCATCTCCGTCACCTTTTCATGTCAAAACCGCCACCGTTAAATACATGAACTTTATTATTATTATTATTATTATTATTATAACCCTTTACTTCCCCCTCTTCATTTCTTCATGAAACCGCTATCTCATCTTTATTCCATGAAACCACCACCTTTATATAATTCTTCATTATTTCCTCCCTCCATTTACCTCCTCTTAAATTATTTAATAAATATTTGATGTTTTAACTCCACCTTAATTTTGATAATTATGTCCACCATTCATCTCCTCTTTATAAACTATGAAACTCCCCCATTTAATTTGGTTGTTTTTTTTTCATATATTTCATTAATATTTAATTATTATTACCACTTTATGTTCCTCCTCTTACCTTTGGCCTTCCAACCTTTCATGTGTCTTTAATCCTTTCTTTTTTCTTATAAATAATGGCCAAGGGGAAATGATGAGGGGAGTCCACCATTGGGGTAGAAAGTAAGGTTGGGTGGCTTATTTTCGGGATATCTTCGGAGTTAGTTTTACTTTATGCAATTTTAATTTATTTGCAATATAGTTTAGATTTTTCTTTCGCGTAATTATACTCTTTTATTTCATAGTGATAGAATGTATTTTTCAATTATGAGTAGCTAAATATCCATAAGCACTTGATCATGAATAACTTTGGAGTGAAATAAATTTTCTTTATTTTTCTCAAAATTGTCAAGCTCTCTATTTTGCTCGCTATCGATTTATCTTTGAATTATTTCGTCTCGAATTCATATTTCGCGGATATGTTCTTCGATCCTAGATCCGTATCTTAAATGACCGAGAGGTTGCGGATACGAGAAGATCGCTCAAAGATAAAAGGAGTTGCATGCACTCCTCGAGAGAGGACGACATAAATCTTCCGGATTGGAGTCAAATCCAATAGTGAGGTTCACCACTTAAAGCAAGCTTAGGGGTTTCGACTGGCTGAGGGGTCTTAATCGATCAACCTAAGGTTAGTCAAAAGCATGAGCTCGAGAGAGACGCTTTTGTATTCTTGGAACCTCCACGGTCGAAGTAAGTGATTAGGAGCTCGTATTTTTATAATTTTATGAAAGTCTATTTTAATCTTAAGAGATTCTAGATCAAGTGTTAATTTGCATTGCAAAGAAATTTATCTTTTAATTTAATTTTTCTCTATTTTTAATACTCGATAAAATAATATAAATTTGTGTGAGTAAAAGTACTCAACAGACCCGAAAGAATACGACACTTGATATTCTTAAATATCCTATACTATGAACGATAGGTGCACTTGCCTATAGTTTGTAGAATTTGGAAATATATTTATCTTAAATTTTATCCATCAAGTTTTTGGCGCCGTTGCCGGGGAATATTTTGTTGATATTTTGAAAACGCGAATTGTATTACTTTTATCCCTTTTTTTTCTCTATCACCATTTCTCTTTTTAATTTTCTTTTTCAAATTCATTTCAATTAGCTAACGGTTGTTTTTTTTTTCTTTTATAAAAAAAATGTTATCACAATTGGCCGCTAAAATTGCCGAGCTTACACACAAAGTAAATCTTTTGAAAGCCGCAAGACAACACCAAATTATTTGTTATTATTGTGGTGGTTCTCATCAAAGTGAATATTGTTATCATTATAATTTTTATAAAAATCTTTCTTATGAAAATAATTTTTATAATAATTATGAAAATAACTATTCTCACTTTTATGATAATTCTTTTTCTAATTTTTATGAAAATAATTTTTCCAATCCTTCTAATTTTCATGAAAATACTTTTTCGAATTCAAATATGACTAATTATTTTGATTTAAAAAATTCTTCTTCCATCTCGGATGTTGGTTTTTCTTGTTCGCAAGATCAATCGGGAAACTTCCCAAGTGATGAGAATAATTATTTAGATTCGAATTTTTATCCTTCTTTTATCACACCACACACTTCTTCCTCTAATTTTGAGGACTTTACACAATTTCAAGTTGATCCTCCCCAAAATTTAGAAGAAATTATCACTTGTTTTACTAATTTTTCTCCTTCTTTAAAAATTTCACTTATGGTGGAACAAGAATCTTCATGTACCCCCTTGGTGACTTATTCAAAGGAGGAAGAAGAATTATTATGTCAAAAATTTATAAATTTTATTGGCACACCGGATGAAGTAGAAGACGAACATGTTTCTCCTCCTACTCCTCCCAATTTTTCTCCTACTACTAAATCTCCTTGCACAATTTATGACTTTTTAGGAGCAAAATTTTTTGAACATGATACGTCCGATGCTATTATTTTACATGAATTTTCGGATAAAAATTTTATTTTAGAAAATAAACAACCGGAGGCTATTCTTATAACTTCGCAAGAGACTCCTCCTTGCGAAGATTTTTCTGAACCACTTAATTTTGATTTTCCTTATACTAACAATTTTCATGTAGAAGAAGAGTCGTTGCAATCAAATGTTGTCCCCGACCCATTTGCCGCTCAACTAGAAAGATTCAAATCACCTCAGGTATGGATCGGTGATTTGAATCTAAATTTTCAAGTCAACTGCAAGAAGGAAAATCAAGAAGAAAGCGGAGGAGTAGCCGGGCAAGCAACTTTGGCATCTTCGCCAAAGCATGAATTAAGGGAGTTGCCCGTTCACTTTAATTTTTATTTTCCATTTTCTTAACCCAAACCGTCTAGCTTAAAGACGGGAAAAATAAAAGCGCTCTTGGGAGACACCCCTTGATTATCTTTAAATTATTGTAATTTACTTTTTTTATGCATTTTTCCCCCTTCTACTTGGCTTGTAAACATTGGGGACAATGTTTATTTTTAAGTATGGGGGTGGAATCCATTTCATGCTTTTATTTCAAAAAAAAATTGAAGAAAATTTTTAAAAATACAAAAAAAAACTCTTTTTATTATAAAAAAAAAATTTATTTTCAAAAATACAAAAAAAATAGAAAATCGAAAATTAATTTCTTGGAAAGGGCCGTGTTGGGCTTTCATCCCACAAAATTGTCTAGTACCTTGCGAACCCGTCACTGGGTAGCCCTCGGGAAGTCCAAGAATAACAAAAAAATTAGGATTATATTACAAAAAAATAAAAATAAAAAATAAATAAATATACTCATACTTAATTTTATGTGATTTTCATCAATATAATTGAGTTTATTTATAGAATTTTTATAATTTTTAAATTGCTAGTCTTTTATTTTATCATAGTTTGTTAGATTAATTTTTAGTGATTTAATTTTTAGAAATAAACTTATGAATTAATTTTGTTTAGAGTATTTTATTTACTTCTTTTTCTCTTAATTCTAATTAGTTTCAACTTTATAGTACTTAGTTTAACAATTTTTGAATTTAATTATAAACACTTATGCTTAAAGATTTTTAGGAAACTCTAAATTACTATAGTTGCTCTCTAATTATTTTAATTTAATCTAAATTTTGTGTAACCTCCCATTTATTTTTAAATTTTCTTGTTAGATCATATGTCATAGGGATGAGAGGATAAAATTCATCATCTCTTGGTACACATATGCAATTTTTTTTATTTGTTAGATCATATGTCATAGGGATGAGAGGATAAAATTCATCATCCCTTGGTACACATATGCAATCCCCAAAATAAAAAATAGGAGTAAGAGAATAAAATTCATTACTCCCATTTAATTTTTGTTCTTATTTAGAAAAAAAAAATATTTGTTCATATGTCATGGAAAATGAGAGGATAAAATCCATCATTTTTTTAGGAAACATATGTAAATATCAAAGAAAAAATTTTGTGGGGTGAGAGGATAAAATTCATCACCCCCAATCCAAAACCTCTTCTTTATCCTTATCCCCATAACCTAAATTTCTTTTTGTTTTAGAAGTAAATTAAAATATTAAGAGAGCATAAATAGTAGTGTGAATTCTTCCTTCAAGCTTCTTTTTAGTTACAAGTGTTAATAATTTTTATTCTAATTTTGTTTGCTAAATTACTTAATTTTGAAAGCTAATTAATTTATTTGAGAATTTTTTGCTAAATATCTTTGCTCTTCACATTTTAATTTCATAGTTTTGGACTAAATATTTAAATCTCTAAAACTTATATTTAACTTCCCTTTGATTTAATAAATTTTTAGTTTAATTATAAAAATTATATTAATGTCTTATAAGTACTTCTCAAAGTTTTGCTCTGGAATAGCAAAACCTTAAGTATGGGGGTATTTGATAAGTAATATTTATATGTATTTTTACTATAATATTTAGTTTAATATTTAGTTTTAATTAATCATATTTTATTTAATCTGGTTAAAAAATTATATCTTTTTGATATCTGTTAAATAATTTAAGTCTTATTTATTTTTGTAGGATTTATACCTATTTTTAGTATTTACTATAGTTTAATAATTAATATAAAATTAATAATAAATTATGTATTTTCATTTATAAATCAGTTATTTTAACTTTTAGTTTACTAATTTAATATATATTTGTTTTTGTAGGTTTATTGCCGTGGTCACGCTCCCGACGTTTGCAAAAGAAATATTTACCGAAGTCGTCACGTTGGACAAGAAATTCATGCAGTCTACATGAAACCAAGTCAAAGTCTCGCTGCACTCGTTCAAGCCGATCAAGCATTCCACGTCGCAACCACCCATTGAGCTCTTCTTCATGCAAGCTCATGCCAAATATATTATTATGCATTGATGCCGCCACGCCATCATCGCAAACTCTCAAAATTACCAGCGCCAAGCAAGTCTTAGGCATTCAATTATTTTCATGCACAACGCCATCGCCGTCACCTTTTCATGTCAAAACCGCCACCGTTAAATACATGAACTTTATTATTATTATTATTATTATTATTATTATTATTATAACCCTTTACTTCCCCCTTTTCATTTCTCCATGAAACCGCTATCTCATCTTTATTCCATGAAACCACCACCTTTATATAATTCTTCATTATTTCCTCCCTCCATTTACCTCCTCTTAAATTATTTAATAAATATTTGATGTTTCAACTCCACCTTAATTTTGATAATTATGTCCACCATTCATCTCCTCTTTATAAACTATGAAACTCCCCCATTTAATTTGGTTGTTTTTTTTCATATATTTCATTAATATTTAATTATTATTACCACTTTATGTTCCTCCTCTTACTTTTGGCCTTCCAACCTTTCATGTGTCTTTAATCCTTTCTTTTTTCTTATAAATAATGGCCAAGGGGAAATGATGAGGGGAGTCCACCATTGGGGTAGAAAGTAAGGTTGAGTGGCTTATTTTCGGGATATCTTCGGAGTTAGTTTTACTTTATGCAATTTTAATTTATTTGCAATATAGTTACTCTTTTATTTCATAGTGATAGAATGTATTTTTCAATTATGAGTAACTAAATATCCATAAGCACTTGATCATGAATAACTTTGGAGTGAAATAAATTTTCTTTATTTTTCTCAAAATTGTCAAGCTCTCTATTTTGCTCGCTATCGATTTATCTTTGAATTATTTCGTCTCGAATTCATATTTCGCGGATATGTTCTTCGATCCTAGATCCGTATCTTAAATGACCGAGAGGTTGCGGATACGAGAAGATCGCTCAAAGATAAAAGGAGTTGCATGCACTCCTCGAGAGAGGACGACATAAATCTTCCGGATTGGAGTCAAATCCAATAGTGGGGTTCACCACTTAAAGCAAGCTTAGGGGTTTCGACTGGCTGAGGGGTCTTAATCGATCAACCTACGGTTAGTCAAAAGCATGAGCTCGAGAGAGACGCTTTTGTATTCTTGGAACCTCCACGGTCGAAGTAAGTGATTAGGAGCTCGTATTTTTATAATTTTATGAAAGTCTATTTTAATCTTAAGAGATTCTAGATCAAGTGTTAATTTGCATTGCATAGAAATTTATCTTTTAATTTAATTTTTCTCTATTTTTAATACTCGATAAAATAATATAAATTTGTGTGAGTAAAAGTACTCAACAGACCCGAAAGAATACGACACTTGATATTCTTAAATATCCTATACTATGAACGATAGGTGCACTTGCCTATAGTTTGTAGAATTTGGAAATATATTTATCTTAAATTTTATCCATCAACAATCACTTGAAATCAATTTCTACTCATGGAGATCTAGAACTTGAAAGAAATGATTAATCTTATATTGAAAAATGAAAATATTTAGCACTCACCAAGCTTGCAAATTGCAACTGTAAGTGGAGGCTGCTGCACTCACAAATTTTGTTGTTAGAGGCTGCTGCTGCACTCACAAATTTTGCTGTTAGAGGCTGCAAAAAAAATCAAATCGAGATCAAATCTTGCTGATTTTGTTGTTAGAGGCTGCCAAAAAATCAAAAGAAGAAGAAGAAGAAGAAGAGGAGGGATCGGCGTACCGGCGGAGGAGAGGGATCGGCGTACCGGCGCGACGACGGGCAACGGGCGACGGCAGCGAAGCGGCGACGGGCGAGGGGCAGCGATTCAGCGAAGAAGAGGGACGGGCGATGACAGCGAAGCGGCGACGGGCGACGGGCTAGGGCAGCGATTCAGCGAAGAGGAGGGACGGGCGACGGGCTAGGGCACGCGGGATTAAGCTCTCCCCCGATGAAAATGGCGTAAAATCACACCCGGGCACGTTCCCGGGTGTGTCCGAACCTAGGTCCGCTCCTGATATGGGTGTAAGTTGAGTGTTGAGATTGTGCCACCTCACCGATCTGTGTGCCCTTTTTTATTCCTGTTTTGGGAGAGTCTTAAACATGGAAATGCTTTATGAGGGGGATATAATCTAGGAGATATTCTTCCTATTTGGTTGAGCCTTGTTTTGACAACCCCCCCATATGTGTTCATCTCCATATATTGATGACTCTTGATCCTATTATAAATAGGGGCTAGCCTCCCTTAGCCATCAGATTATTCGGTAATATACAACACTAGTGAGAATTCAGAGAGGGAGAGCTTTGAGGTTTTCAGGCGGTTCTTCCGGCGAACAGCGTCAGCAGGTGGCGGCATCTGACGCGCAAGGTTGCGGCGCATCTGGTCACCTCAGGCGAGGCGACATTCGGCCGGCCAGCTGCAGTAGGCCCCAGAGGTTCGGCGGAATCAGGCGCGACGACGGCGGCAGCAGGCGCAGAGGCGGCGATACAGACGGAGCTAACGGAGGCGGAGCATCCGGTCACCTCAGGCGAGGCGACATCCGGCCGGCCTCCAGAAGTTGGCTCCAGGCGTTCGGCGGCTTCAGGCGGCTGATCCAGGCGGCTAATCCAGGCGGCTGATCTAGGCGGGATCGGCATCAGGCGGCGGAAGCAGGCAGTGATTTCAGTAGGGAAGATAGACAGTGTTTTTCAGTGTTTTCTCTTGTTGTATCTTGTAATCTCATCAGTTTATAGTGGATCTTTCTGGCGCGCTCTCCCCGTGGACGTATGAGCCCAAACTCCGAACCACGTAAATTTCTGTTTGTAGTATGTGTGCTTTGAATCTCGTTCTGTTATTTTTTTATTTTGCGCGATTGTTTTGCTCGAGTTAATTCCGTTGCGCTACCGCTGTACTCGGTCCGATTGCATAACAATTGGTATCAGAGCTCGGTTGCGCGGGGGTGATCGTCTGGACATTCCGGTTTTAGATCTGGGTCAACGGTAGGTGACGACATCGGTCCGCTCCCTATCTTCTCAAATCTGGTCCGTGAATATTATTCGGATTGCCCAGTAGCTCTGCGAGCAAAACAATGGCAGCGAAATTTTAGATTCCAAAATACGACGACAAAATTGACTTTGGTCTGTGGAAAAAACGGATCAAAGTGGTGCTCGTTCAGCAAGGTCTTCATAAGGCGCTCCTTGGAAAGGAGAAGGCCGGGTTGAAGAAGGACGACGAGTGGGATAAGCTAGATTCGAAGGTCATCAGCACAATCCAGTTGTGCTTGGCCGATGAGGTTAAAAGAGGCGGGCAGGTAGTCATGTTAGGAGAGTGTTACAGTACTCTCTACAGACTGATCGGTATCACGATTGTGAGTGGAAGGGCGAGGAGAGAGGTCAGATTGTCTCTCAGGCTACATGACACGGTAGCATATGCCTTTCAGGCCAGTTCCTCAGATCCTGGTTCCTATGGAAATGCTTTAGAAAGCAGAGACCGCTCTCAGGGGAAAGCTAGAAAGGACCAGTAGAGGAACAAGGCAAGTTTCGTGGCGAAGGAGTTCGCGCAGAAAAAGGGTCTTGGCAAAGACAAAATCTTCGCAGTCGTGGAGAAGAAGGGCAGAGTGTCATCTCAGAAGTGCCTAGGCACCGCAAGGGGAGCCATCTGGCTCAGGAGTCCCACCAAGGAACTTAGGTTCACTCAGGAGAAGGTGGAGCTGCACAGTGCTAGCTGTCTTGCAAAAGACACGGTCTATCATGCAAGGATAAAGCACATCTGAGCGTGCCACCAAGAGTCGAGGGAGTTCAATGGAGGTGGAGGCGTGGAGTTGCGGAAGATCTCTACGGAGGATATCAGTGCGAACATGCGGACGAAATCCGTGACAGGAGTCAAGTTCAAGAACGGTCTTGAATTGACTCATTCTGTTGCATGTTAATCGAGGTGGACCCCAGGGAGAGGGGGTTTGTAGTCGCCAGTAGGGGAGATCCAGGTTGGAGGTAGAGTTACGTTCGTTAGGCTTCGAGGTGGAGTTCATCGCGTGAGGTGTCAAGGTGGAGTTTGTTGAGATTGTGCCACCTCACCGATCCATGTGCCCTTTTTTATTCTTGTTTTGGGAGAGTCTTAAACATGGAAATGCTTTATGAGAGGGATATAATCTAGGGGATATTTTTCCTATTTGGTTGAGCCTTGTTTTGACAACCTCCTCCATATGTGTTCATCTCCATATATTGATGACTCTTGATCCTATTATAAATAGGGGCTAGCCTCCCTTAGCCATCAGATTATTCGGTAATATACAACACTAGTGAGAATTCAGAGAGGGAGAGCTTTGAGGTTTTCAGGCAGTTCTTCCGGCGAACGGCGTCAGCAGGTGGCGGCATCTGGCGCGCAAGGTTGCGGCGCATCCGGTCACCTCAGGCGAGGCGACATCCGGCCGGCCTCCTGCAGTAGGCCCCAGAGGTTCGGCGGAATCAGGCGCGGCGACGGTGGCAGCAGGCGTAGAGGCGGCGATACAGGCGGAGCTAACAGAGGCGGCGCATCCGGTCACCTCAGGCGTGGTGACATCCGGCTGGCCTCCAGAAGTTGACTCCAGGCGTTCGGCGGCTTCAGGCGGCTGATCCAGGCGGGATCGGCATCAGGCGGCGGAAGCAAGCGGTGATTCTAGCAGGGAAGATAGGCAGTGTTTTTCAGTGTTTTCTCTTGTTGTATCTTGTAATCTCATCAGTTTATAGTGGATCTTTCTGGCGCGCTCTTCCCGTGGACGTAGAAGCCCAAACTCCGAACCACGTAAATTTCTGTTTGTCGTATGTGTGCTTGGAATCTCGTTCTGTTATTTTTTTTATTTTGCGCGATTGTTTTGCTCGAGTTAATTTCGTTGCGCTACCGCGGTACTCGGTCCGATTGCATAACAGTTGAGTTCAAGCCTGTGGAGCTCGAGCTCGACGAGCTCGATCACGAGTCGAACTCAAGCTCAACTATTGTTGTTCATGATCTCGCGAGGTTTATATATATATATTTTCTAAAAAAATTTAAAATAATGAAAATAAGGCTCATAAGCTAAAAAGCACGCGAGCAGCTTGAGGTCGACTCAAGTTCGCGAGCTCGAAACTCGAGCCTGATAAGCATGCAATAGTGCACTAAGTAGAGTAGCAAACTGAGCATCCCAAATCCAGAACGACTTTAGAGTAATATGCTCAGTGACGGAACTAGGATTTTAGTCAAATCCGGGCACTAAGTATAATATGGCTAACATCTAAGACCTAATTAGATTCATAACTTAGTGTAAAAAAATACCCATGAAGCTTCGAGATACCAAAACTGAGAAAAAATGTTAATCAAAATTGTTTTTTTTATAGTGACATTTCACCAAACAGTTTGTGTTCTAGCCCAAAATACTAGTCAAAATTCTTCTTTTCATAGTGATTCTGAACTCAAATTTTAAAACTGAAGCAATATCCCTTAAAAAAAATTAAGAAACTTCAACATGACAACGCTCGGCTTGACTCGGTCCATTTAAATCTCTTTTTCAATAGAAATTTGAAGAAGTGAAACAAATTCTCACGGCAAGAATAAAGTAAGACTCATAAAAACAGGAAATTATATACTTAAAAAGGAGAAAAAATAACGTGGCTCAGTCTGCTCAGAGGGGATGAGTGGAAGAAGAGAAGGTAGTATTTCGAACCAGGCCAAGACTATGGATAATCTTCTCGTGGAAGAAGTGAGAATTTTGGCGACTCAAATTTAATAGAAGAACTTTGTGGAGGCATGCCGGGCGCGGGATGCCAATGGACTTGGAAGCTTAGCATGCTCATGCTCGTTGGTCAAGAAGCTCCCTGCTCACCCTATGTTGGTGATGCTCTGTTGTTGGCTTTTTTTTATATCTTTAGAATATCATTTTTTTGATAGGCTAGGTCTAGAACTGTAGAGCTAGAGTTGGGCTAGTGCTATCAACTTTTGAGTTTTGAGCCAGACAATTCTTCCATCAGTATCATTTCAAGCAGCTAGAGGGCAATACTAGCCAGCTTTTAAGTTAGACAGAGGCTATAGCAACTATAAAGGAACAGAGAAAAGACTGCTAACTTTTTCCTCCGCAAATCACACCCGGGCACGTGCCCGGGTGTGCCGCTATTTAGTTCCGCCCCTGAATATGCTCAGCCCAAGCCCAACATAGAGTAGCAAATTGAGCGGTTCTCGATACCCATTATAACGCGCCAAAGTAGCACTCTCTGCACACATTCATGTTGGAACCAACAAAGTCGGCTCCACCTAAAGCTCGGAACTACAGGGGCAGCTCGTGCTTACTCCCTTGGGATCACGCTCAAGGCGAAGAAATAGACCGGGAGCTTCAGTGAGGAGGTCCCACCTCTTACCCGGAAGAGACTAGCAATGGCTCTTCCCCTCCCTAGCCAATACTGAGCTAGGTGCCTTAGAAGAGAGAGGGAGTCAAGAATGCTTGCTTTTCTAAGGCTCCTTACCGGTCTATTTATAGGTCTTTGAACTGGGACTGCAAATAACTAAACTAATCCATCCTGAAATTACTGGAATGCCCCCGGCTAGGTCTGCCAACAGCCGAACTCCGCTGTCCTAAAAGGCTAATTGCAGACCACCCAGGGTAAAAGAGTAAAAATACCCCTGGGACCCAAAAGGTGGGTCAGGCCCTACCTGAAATGGCCCTGAACCAAGATGGCCCATCTCTCCGGGTACCTCTTGCTAGGGTCCTCTCGCCAGGGCCCTCTCGCCTGGCTGGGGCCTCTCGCCTGGGCCCACTCGCTCGCCTTCAGCCTCTCGATTGAGCCCTCTCACCAGGACCCTTTCTCTCGCCTAAGCCCTCTCGCCAGGACCCTTTCTCTCGCCTGGGCCCTCTCGCCAGGATCCTTTCTCTCGCCTGGGCCCTCTCGCCAGGCTGCGAGCCCGAGGTTGTACACAATCCCCGCTCTTTTCGAGGTTGGCACAAGCTCGGAAAGATAGTTCAACCGAGGCTTGCGATGGTACATTTAATTTATTGAGGGAATCTTTTGGTGGGCCCCTTGCCCAGCCTATAAATATAGAAAATTCCTCCCCCTAAGAGGGTGTTTCCTCTCTTTCCTCCCCTCTTGGCATCTGCCTACATGTCTCTCAGTCAAGGTTTTCGGGATCGCATTGCGGCCGTGCGCCGACGGAACAAGGCGACGGCGGCGGGTCTGAACAAGATCCCCGCACGTGATTTTCCTTCACTACCGCCCTCCACCTCTCTCCCGAAAAAGGCAAAGGTTCCGGAGCCTCCCCTCTCGGCAAGAGAACCTTCTTCCCCCTTTCCGAGGGGGTATATACCTCCCACTCCAGCTAGTCTCAAAGGAAAAGAGGTGAGTTTTTCCAACCAGCTATGATCTCCTTGCATCACACGCTTTTTACTTACTACCTTTTCCCAGAAAATCTCGGTTCCCCCTCATCGTCCTGAGACCATTCGCATCAACATATCAGAGCTTCCTTCCCGGCCTCTCTCTCCCCAAGTCTCCACTCCCCCCTCCACCCCCGTGACGGGGAGGGATGATCCTTCTACCACATCGGGCTCCACCCGCCGCCTCGGTAAGAGGCCCTACTCCTGACACCTGCTCTCTTCTTCTCGCCGCCTGCTTTTTTCTTTCCATTTTACCTCTTTGGCTCCTCCATAGGTGCGAGTGGAACCCCTGTCGAGAACTTGTTGGCTGCCGACTCGCCGGTCGACGATTACTCCAAGCAGCTGGCCCCCTCGCCTCCTCCTCCTATAGATGAGATCGAGAACTATCTGGGCGACCCCACAGACCCTATAGAGATGAAGCGCAAGGTGGCCGAGATGCTGCGGAAGCACGCGCGCATCATTCAAGCGCTGGAAAAAGGGAAGCAAGCCGCAGACCACCGGATCGACTGGCTAGAGGTGGAATGCGCTCGCCTGTCTTCGGAGATAGACGCCGACATTGAGGTGGACCAGACGAATCCTCAGGCAATCTTGGATGACGTCGACCAACAGCTCCGTCTCGCCCGCAGCGGTGTCGAGGCGGCTCGCGCCTTCCACCTCCCTAGTCGTCCTCCCTGCGTGAGAAGTCGCGGGGGAGGACGATGGAGGTGGGATAAGAATTGACGAGAGCTCCGCCTTCTTTCCTCTCGCCCCTCGCCTATCGCTCTTTTCGCTCGCCTTGTCTGTAATTAAATACTTGCCTATATACCGCTAGTTGTGCGCTTTTCGAACTTGCCACCCGTCTTCATGCGGGATTAGATTTATTAATTTGGTGATTTGCCTATTTAAATGGTGCGACAGCACTAATATCTTCTTTTATGCTAATTCTTAATCTTTATTAATTTTTAACCTTTATTACTTTTATTTCCCTGCGTCCATCTTTTCGTCGCCTTCTTGGGCTGATGACCCACTTAGGGTTCCGCCGCCCGAGGCTTGGAGGGAGAAGGGTCGGCCGACGCTTGCCTTTTCCCGGTGTGGTCCTCTGTCCGCTTACTCTCTTACTCATGATGGCTATAAATACCCCCGCTGCATAGGCTGGAAACATGTTTTCCTAGACTTCCGCTCGCGGCTCCCCCTCCTTCCGCAGCTTGCCTCGCGCTCCAGCCCCCTCATCCTTCCCCTCTACTGTCCTTCGTGCCTTCCCGCCAGTCCTCCACTCGCTGACTTTCCCTTCGTCTCGTGCTCCATGGGAAAAGGGAGGTCAGAGGGTGGTGAAGGCCGCAGCCGCTGTGGGAAAAGGTTCTCTGACCACGATTTTCCTCCCGGTCGTCTCTCCGCCGACGACTACGAGGCCTTCCGAAGTGACTTTTTGCCGGAGGGCTACGAATCGCGCCCTCCCAAGGTTGGCGAGAGCGTGAATACGTTTTACCCGGGCGAGCTCGCCTTCCCCGTCTCGCATTTCGAGGCAGGGCTCCGGCTTCCCCTCTGGCCCGAGGTGAAGCAAGTCCTCAAGTACTTCGGCGTCGTGCCTGCTCAGTTAAACCCCAACGCGATCTCAGTTATCGTCACGTTCGCGTGCTACATGCGGCGAGAGAAAATAGAATTCAGTCTCACCGTCTTCCGGAAGATGTTCGTCTACCACGCCAATCAAGACGGGGTCTCCTTCTTCACCGGGCTAAACCTGAAGGTGTGCGAGACACCCAATAAAAATCACCACTGGCTGACTCGCTTCGTATTTATTCGCGGAAATCTGGGTGGCGTCCCTCTCGCGCCTGCCTCGCCCGCAGAAACCTTCTACACTTCTCCGCAGGTTGGCGGCACGGACAGGCTCCTTTGCGAGTACCTCGCTGGGAAGAACTTCGAGGTTAGGTTTTTGAGGCGAGGGCTCGCCTCACTGCTCCCCGTGCTCCCTGGAGAAGGTATGTCCGACCCCCTCGTCTTTTTCTTGCCTTTAGGGCCTTCCTCTCGCTGAACCTTTTCCCTGACTGTCTCGCTTCTCCCAGGAGAGAGGAACGTGCCGGTGCACCCCCCCTACAGAAGTAATATCAAGCCGTCTAAAGACCTAGCTCTCGCTACTATGACAGCCGAGGCGGCCAAAGATTCGTTGGCCCCTTCTCCTCGAAAGAGAGCGGTTGAGGACTCGGCTCCCTCTCGCCTCACCCCCTCAAAGAAACTAAAGATGAAGCTGAAGAAGGTAGTCTCCTTCCCTTCCGAGAAGGGCAAGGTCCCTGCGGACACAGCGGCGACGCCGGGGTCCTTGAGCCCTATATCCCTGGGATCCGAATCTCCCCACTCACCTCCCTTGACCTCTCCATACAGGGCCGTCTCGCTTCCTGAAGACGCGCCCCCTCTCGCACTTCCCGCGAGCTCTTCTCACCAAACTCTCCGGTCCCTTTCTCGCGGGGAGGCTCCTCTCCAGTATCCTGCTCCGTCCGCCCACCTAAACTTCAACGCGGGCCCGTCTGTCCCCGACGGCGCCAATGAGCCTTCGCTTATTTGGGATAAGGGGGCACATCGGGTATCCATCTCCACCCTCCTCCCCTCATGGAGAGAGCAAGGGGAATCGTCTGCCCATGCCTTCTCCTTGGGCTTCGGCCTCTATGGGGGTTTCGCCCCTGATGCACTCGACGCGGCCTCCACGCGAGATCTCATCTTCAGGACGGCCCACTCGCAGCTGCGTACCTTCGAGCTTTCTCATCGACTCTCGCGCCGCCTGATTTACAACACTCGAAGCTGGAAGGAGATAAACACCCAACTCGCTGCCGAGCGCGAGAAGTCTGGGGATCTCACCAAGCGGCTGGAGGTGGCCGAGAACCTTCTCGCCAAGGCCAGTGGCGGAGTGGTGAGTTGATACTGGGCCGGCCTTCTCAAGCAATCTCCCGCTAGATTTAACGGTTCGTCCTTTTTACAGGATGCCGAGACGGCTGAAAGACTGCGCTCGCGAGTCGAGGAGCTGGAGGCGGAGGTGAAGGAGCTGAAAGCAGAGAAGACCCAGCTCAAAGAGGCCTCTACCTCTCGCCTGCAGGCCACTCCTCCTCCCGCACATTATACGCACGACGAGGTCGAGGACTTTTGCCGGGATGCCAACATACGGACCGCCGAGCTCATCCTGAAGATGATGCGAGAGATGGGCGTAGTTAAAGATGATTGCGAGGACATCACCGCTCGGGACCTCGTGCCCGAGAATTATGGCGAGGACGAGTCTTCGGCGGGCGAGAAGGACTAGGGCTCCTTGAGCACAACTGCCTTTTCCTCTCCTTTCTTGTTACGACTATAATGCCTCCTTATTTGGGAATGTCTTGTATTAAGACACGAATATGATTCACTCGTATATATATATTTTTGCTCGCGCCTGAAGCTAGCCTCTTTCTTTTCTTCCTCCCTCTTTTTTTTCTTTTTTCTCTTGCTTGGACAGCTCGCAAGATCTCCGAGATCCATGGCGGCGAGAGGGGGTTGTCTTTTCCCTCGCCGACTGTTATCAGCCAATCTGGCCCAGGGGGAGAGCGGGCGAGTATCTGCCTCTCTCGCGGGCGTGGGGACACCTTCTCCTTCCTCTCGCGCAGCCTATCGTCTCCTCTCGGCGCGAGTGGACCCGGGGGGTCAATTACCCCCCCTTTTTGTTAGTAGCCAAGGTCAGTGTTTCCCTGATTATTTAGCTTCTATGTCACGACCTCAATTACCTGTCTCCAGAAAACACCCAACTCAAATTACAGCCATAAGGCATTTATGCTCTCCAACTGCAGCTTCTATGCCCCTATCCAGTATTGAGATGGAAACAAGTCCTTGCTCACGAAGACTGTAGCACGGTAGAGTAAGAAGGTAAGTGGGGATGGAGAGGAGATAACCACTCCGTAGAAGGGGCATGATCCCCCTCTTATTGGTTTCCAACCACCGATGAGCCTACAGCCCGGCCAGCTTGATGAGAGCCTGGTCAGTGGGTCTGCTCGGGGTCTCCTCTCCAAACAACCTCCAACCACCGAGTGAGCCTACAGCCCTGCCAGCTTGATGGGAGCCTGGTCAGCGGGTCTGCTCGGGGTCTCCTCTCCTCTTTCTCCTCTAACCACCGAGTGAGCCTACAGCCCTGCCAGCTTGATGGGAGCCTGGTCAGCGGGTCTGCTCGGGATCTCCTCTCCAAACAACCTCCAACCACCGAGTGAGCCTACAACCCTGCCAGCTTGATGGGAGCCTGGTCAGCGGGTCTGATCGGGGTCTCCTCTCCTCTTTCTCCTCCAACCACCGAGTGAGCCTACAGCCCTGCCAGCTTGATGGGAGCCTGGTCAGCGGGTCTGCTCGGGATCTCCTCTCCAAACAACCTCCAACCACCGAGTGAGCCTACAGCCCTGCCAGCTTGATGGGAGCCTGGTCAGCGGGTCTGCTCGGGGTCTCCTCTCCTCTTTCTCCTCCAACCACCGAGTGAGCCTACAGCCCTGCCAGCTTGATGGGAGCCTGGTCAGCGGGTCTGCTCGGGGTCTCCTCTCCTCTTTTTCCTCCAACCACCGAGTGAGCTTACAGCCCTGCCAGCTTGATAGGAGCCTGGTCAGCGGGTCTGCTCGGGGTCTCCTCTCCTCTTTCTCCTCCAACCACCGAGTGAGCCTACAACCCTGCCAGCTTGATAGGAGCCTGGTCAGCGGTCTGCTCGGGGTCTCCTCTCCTCTTTCTCCTCCAACCACCGAGTGAGCCTACAGCCCTGCCAGCTTGATGGGAGCCTGGTCAGCGGGTCTGCTCGGGGTCTCCTCTCCTCTTTCTCCTCCAACCACCGAGTGAGCCTACAACCCTGCCAGCTTGATGGGAGCCTGGTCAGCGGGTCTGCTCGGGGCCTCCTCTCCTCTTTCTCCTCCACCCACCGAGTGAGCCTACAACCCTGCCAGCTTGATGGGAGCCTGGTCAGCAGGTCTACTCGGGGTCTCCTCTCCTTTTTCTCCTCCAACCACCGAGTGAGCCTACAGCCCTGCCAGCTTGATGGGAGCCTGGTCAGCGGGTCTGCTCGGGGTCTCCTCTCCTCTTTCTGAAGAAGAACGCTCTGAGGTGTAGTGTTAGGAAATTATGGCACATTCAAAAGGGAGGATCATTAATAATATGTTCAAGTAAATTCAAAAGAGGTTTATCATTACGGATAGAAACGTTTCAGATCATTGCCACTGCGGGCGCGATCTAGAGGTATCCTGTCTACATCTTGGAGGTGATACCCCCCTGACTTCAAGACTTCTTTTACTATGAAAGGACCCTCCCAATTGGGGTTGAGCTTCCCCACCGAGGCTCCCCTTCCCGCGGCATCTACCTTCTTGAGGACCAAGTCTCCCTTTTGAAACTGCTTGATTCGGATGTGTTTATCAAAATAACAGGACATCCGGCGCTTGACCTCCTCCTGACGGATCGCTGCTAGCTCCCTAAGCTCTTCCATGAGGTTGAGAGAAAGCCTCTGCTCCTCTCCATTATCGGTCTGCCACCTTTCATCTCCCTCTCTTGCTGTTGTGATCCTGGGAGATTCAACCTCAAATTCCACAGGTATGACGGCCTCAGAACCATGAGAGAGCTTGAAAGGCGTCTCTCCTGTAGTCGTATTTGGTGTAGTTCGCAGAGCCCACAGGACGGAAGGGAGTTGTTCCACCCAGCTTCCTCTCAAGTTCTCCACTTTCTTTTTCAGGAGGTTCACTATGATCTTGTTTGCTGCTTCTACCTGCCCGTTGCTTCGTGGGTGATGAACCAAGGCAAACCGAAGGTCTATGCCGAGCTGTACACAAAAATCCACAAACTCCTGGCTAGCGAATTGCGGCCCGTTGTCGGTGACTATGGCTAAAGGGATCCCGTGCCGGCAAATAATCTCTCCCCATACAAAATTCTTTACCACTCGTAAGGTCACCTTTGCCAAAGCCTTTACTTCCAGCCATTTCGAAAATTAATCTATCATGACCAGTAGGAACCTCCTCTGACCACTGGCTGGAGGAAACGGTCCTACCAGATCCAGTCCCCATATGGCGAAGGGCCAAGGGGAGGTGATCGTTCGCAGCCTCTGCGCCGGAAGGAGCTACAAGGGAGCAAACTCCTGACACTTTCTACACCTTTTAGCGAGCTCCTCCGCGTCTCTTCGCAGGGTGGGCCAAAAATAACCTTGCCTCAGTACCCTCCCCTCCAAGGTTCGACTCCCCGAGTGGCTCCCGCACTCTCCTGAATGGATTTCTTCCAGCACCCTTGGTGCTTCTTTCTCGGATACACACCGGGCTAACAATCCGGACAACGTTTTTCGGTAGAGTACTCCCTCTTTCAACAAATAGTAAGCCGACTTGTATCTAATCCGCTTTCTCTCGAGATCCCCCTCGGGTAGTCGCCCTGACGCTAAGAAGGTCACAAAAGGATCCATCCAAGACACCTCCTGGTCGATCTCCATTACTTCCCCCTCTTCTATGGAGGGCCTGAAGAGCTCGGTCATGGTCCCTCCGGCCTGAGGACCGTGCTTTGCGAGCAGATCAGCCCGGACACTCTTCTCGAGGAACATGCTGGATGGAAAAGCTATGGAACTGTCCAACAATACTTCTTATCTTTACCAGGTATAACTGGAGGGTCGGCTCCCTCACCTCGTGTAACGACCCCATCCGTTAAATGACGTATAGTAGAAGGTCCGGCCGGGGCCCCACACTATATGCCACAAACAGACGGTGAGGTCACAGGATATTACCAAACCAAACACGAATCCTAACTCAGAGCATTCTAGCGGAAGCTTTAAGTAGTAATTTGAACTCTAACCAGGAATGTCCAATATATAAACCACCTTTATATATATCACGGAATGTACACAAATACATAGAGTTTGGCCTTAAGGCCTTACAGTTCCTCTTCCATACAACATGATTTACAAACCTCGGCGCGCAGGCCGACCATACATGAGTAAAAGAGAACAAACAAAACATTCGCTTAGCCTTCATGGGCTAGCCGCAGCAGCAGCAGCAACAGCAGTAGGGCTTCAGCCCTTCACCTACCACTTGGCTCTCCAGCACCTGCACGGGAACAATCCACCCAACCGATGGCAAACAATGCAACGGTCAGCATTCAGCTGACCCAATTATAACAATCTTACCCCTTTCTCGGGGCATTAGCATTCTTTCCCTGCAAAGCATGGCATCATATAGCAACTATGTGCGCGCAGGCACATTCAAGCCATCACAACTATCGGCCACACGGCCCGACAGTCCGTGCACTCAGGGCACATTTTCGGTGTACCGGAATACCAGGGTCAACACCACCGTCTACACGGTATTTGAGCATTCTAGTCTTTCCGGCGCGCGGGCCTAAGACTCTCATTAGGCGCTCCAACAAAACCTATAACCAGGCTTCCAAGTCGGACGGACCTAACGCAGGTACGGATCAGCCACCCCCCGTTGCTTAAGTCGTCGTGCCACCTCGAATACGGAAGTATCCATGGCTATTTATAGGCGCGGGTCGGTTTCACCTTTCCTGTTCGGCAATCTGCCTTTTCATCGAGTTGCAGCCCAACGGCTCAACCGCTCATACAGTGGCAATGCACGGCCACCAGAGTTGCATCCAACCCTCTTCATTTCCTGGACATCGTCCAGTACTTCCTGCCGCACCAAGCAACAGGTAGGCACAAGACATCACAAGCCATAATCACGGAGCCTTCTCCGATATGCAAACAAGCATCACCAATCCAGACCACGTCCAGATGGGCTTCACACAGCATGCCTAGAGCCGTACTCCAATTCCGGTCTCTAACAAGGGGGACTTCACATATCTACCCCAAGGGACACCACAACCCACCGCACACTCGCGGGGAAGGGTTTTCCCTATGCAATGCAGAAAAGAAGGACTTCACATGTCCAAGAAGGGAGATCGTTACCCTTGTCGATCTCTTGGGAGCCATCGAAAACTAGCCGGTGAGAAAGAATCGCAGCAGCCTTGCCTTCACAACGCCGGCTTCGGATCACGAATCGGACCACGGGAACTCCGCCGGTGGCTTGATCTCCTCCTCCTTCTTCTTCCTCCTCTCTCTTTCTCTCTTCCTTAAGCAAATGAAGAATGAATCTTCATCAGCCTTCACGAAATAAATCCAGCCAGGAAACCACCTGAGCCCTTGGATCAAAAGAGAGAAATCTGAACGGCCACGATTTGCCCAAAAACCCAAATTTTTGGCTGACACGGCCTGTGACACGCCCGTGTCACAGGCCGTGTTCCCTTAAGCGGTTCATACCGACTGAGGTTTACCAGAACACGGTCATCGACACGCCCGTGTCGAGCTTGACACGCCCGTGTCATAACTGAGACACGCCCGTGTCACCCTTGCCTCATCGAGCTGCAAGCAGTACACGGGTCGGAACACGGCATCAGACACGCCCGTGTCCAATCTGACACGCCCGTGTTCACGGCTTGGTTCAAGGCCGTGTACTTCTCTGACTCGAACAGGCCATTTTCGAATTTTAATTGCGTGACACGCCCTGGGACACGCCCGTATCCCAGGCCGTGTACCCCCGACACGCCCTGGGACACGCCCGTGTCCCAGGCCGTGTAAAATTATCTGTACCTCAAAAATCATTTTGAGTCTTTTGGGGTCTTTTTGGGGTGTTACACCTCGAACTCCCCGCTGATGTGTCTTGCCACCACCAAGGAATCCGTGAAGACCCTGACATCCTGTATACCCAATTCTCTAGCCAACCGAAGCCCGGCGATGATTGCTTCGTACTCGGCTTGATTGTTTGTGAGGGTGAAGTGTATTTTTAAAGCTTGCTCAATCCTAGTCCCCTCGGGACTCGTCAAGATGACCCCTCCCCTGAAAGAATTCCTACCAGAAGCTCCGTCTACGAGCATTTCCCAAGATGCTACGGGAGGCCCCTCCATCACTTCGGCCTCCAACGCATAATCCGCCAAGAAATCCGCCACCACCTGCGCCTTAATAGCTTCTCGAGGAACATAAGAGAGGTCGAATTCACTGAGCTCTATCGACCACTTGGCCAATCTCCCCGAGTGCTCGATCCCCTCGAGGATGCGGCGAAGGGGGTGATCCATCACAACCTGAATGGCATGAGCTTGAAAGTATGGTCTGAGCTTCCGGGCCGACACAATGAGAGCGAAGGCCAGCTTTTCTAGGATGGGATATTTCAGCTCGGCCTTTTTGAGGACTCTGCTTACATAATAAATAGGGAATTGCTTCTTTCCTTCTTCTCGGACGAGGACCGAGCTAACCGCCCCCGTCCCTATCCCTAAATAGAGGAACAAACTCTCCCCTTCCCTTGGCCCTTGAAGTAGCGGTGTCTGGGTAAGCTGCTGCTTTAGAGCTGTGAAGGCCTTTTCACACTCGAGGGTCCATTCGAACTCCTTCCCACTCCTTAGAGTTCGAAAGAAAGAAGAGCACCTCTCTCCCGCTCTGGAGAGGAACCTGCTCAACCCTGCCAGCTTGCCAGTAAGACGCTGGACCTCTTTGACATTCCTAGGAGATCCCAGCTCTAGTATTGCCCTCACCTTGTCAGGATTGGGCTCCACCCCTTCAGGGGTAAGGAGATGTCCCAAAAACTTCCCCGGCTGGCCCCGAACACACACTTCAGGGGGTTAAGCCTCATCTTATATTTCCTTACGGTTGCAAAAGTCTCCTGCAGGTCTAGGACATGAGATCCAAGATCCCGACTCTTCACCATCAAGTCATCCACATAGACCTCAAGGTTCCGCCCCTTCTGCTCCCGAAAAATCCGGTCCATCATCCTTTGATAGGTTGCTCCCGCGTTTTTTAGCCCAAAAGGCATCATGTTATAGCTGAAGCACCCATCCTCCGTGACGAAGGTGACATCCTTGACATCTGGAGGGTGCATGCGTATCTGATGGTACCCTGAAAAAGCATCTAAAAAACTCATTAGTGAGAAACCGACGGCTGAGTCAACCAGCGCGTCGATCTGAGGCAGGGGGTAACAATCCTTAGGGCAAGCTTTATTTAAGAGAGAGAAATCGATACACATCCTCCACTTCCCTTCCCCTTTTTTTACCATTACAACATTGCTCACCCATCCCGGATACCTATTGGCCGATATGAATCCCGCCTGGAGCAGCTTCTCTACTTCCTCTCTGATAGGCCCGACCATCTTGGAGGCAATGGCTCTCTTCTTCTGTTGAATGGGGCGGACCTTGGGGTCGAGGTTGAGGCGGTGGCACGTCACGTCCGCGTCGATCCCTGGCATGTCCGCTGCGCTCCAGGCGAAGACATCAATGTTCTCTTGCACACACCTCCGGATCTTCTCCTGGTCCTGGGGAGTGAGTTCTCCGCTGATCTTTACCTTCTCTTTTCTTCCGTCTCTGGTGAGGATCTCGACCTCCAGAACTTCCACCGCCGCCCTCAACCTTGAGGGTTCTTCTTCCTCCTGCTCTCTTAGCTCTTCCTCCGGATCCTTTGACCCGTACCCAACTCCTGAACCTTCCACAGCTGCCACCCTCACCTGGACCTTTCCTCCCTCTCCCCTCTCCCACTCCTCTCCTTCAGCCATCTCCTCCTCCGCTGCAAGACTTCCCTCCACTCCCGCTCCTGCTCTCCCCAACTCTCCTTCTTCAGCCACTTGCTCTCCCGCCATCGCTGGCTCCACCGCAATGCATATATCCACTCATCCTCCTGCTCTCCCCAACTCTTCTCTCTCCAACCTTGCTCCCAGCTCCTCTGCATCTCCCATCCAGGAGATGGTGTTGACCGCCGTTACATAGCACTCCCGAGCCGCCTTCGGATCCCCTCTTACCCTGATCTGGGTTCCCCCCGAATTGAGCTTCAAGCACTGGTGGAAAGAAGACGGAACGCATCTAAAGGCGCTGATAAGAGGGCGCCCAAAGATCGCATTGTAACTGCTGGGAGCGTCCACTATCACGAAACGACAATTCCTGGACAGTCCTCCCAGGGTCACTTGAAGTCCTACTCCCCCCTCAACCTCTTTTCTCTCTCCTGAGAAACCAAACAACGGCCCATCCGCCGCCAGCACCCTTCGAGCCTCCACCCTCATATCATTGAAAGCCTTCTTGAAAATTACATTAACAGAACTCCCGTTGTCCACCAGAATGCGAGATACCGTGAAGTTCTCAATGGCAGTCCTGATCACCAACGCGTCGCAGAAGGGGTCCTCGTGATCGGGTAGGTCTCTTCTAGAAAACGTGATTTTCTCATCCGGGGGTGGGGTTTGCGATGTCGAGGCGACGCTCCGACGATACATGGTGTGAAGACTGGCCTTACGGGTGGCCTCGATCCCCACCCCCATTAATCACCCCAATCCCTCCTCGATCTCCGGTATCTGACCGGTCCACACATCAATCTTCCTCCACCGCTCCCGGCACCTCCACTATCCGCACTGCCTGCTGTCGGTCTTCTCCTCCTCTCCCTCTCTTTAACTCCAAGAACTCGGGACATGTTGCCGTCGTGTGACCCTCCTCCTCATGGAAGTCACAATAGGGCAAAACTCCCTCTCCTCGCCTCTCATCTGGGGGATTCCTCCTCCTCCCCACTCCTGCTCTCCCACGGTCTCTTCCCCTTCCTCTTCCCCTGCCTATGGCCATAGCTTGCTGAGGTGGGTGTGAGAGCGGCCTCGGACCATGTCCCCATCCTAGCGGATGAAACCTTCCTGGACCTGGATAAAAGTTTCTTCCCCCCTGCGGGGGACCCCTTCCAGGCCCCTGAACCGGGCCTCCCGGCTGCCTCCATCCCAACTCCGGGTGCGCGGGCCCTCTTAGTTCTTCTCTTCTCCTTCCCTCTGGCTGCCTTGCCCCCTGGCTCCCTCTGCTCTACTTCCGTCAACTTTACCAGCTTCCTTGCAAATGCTGGGTTTGCCGCCTCCATGGCTATCTCTTTTGCGACCTTCTCCATTAATCCCTCGAAGGACAATGGTGCCTTCCTGGTGAGGCTCATTTTGAAAAAACCTTCCCTCAGCCCTACGGTGAAGGCCATCTGGAGGGCGAAACCAGGCACTTCCTGGATGCCTAGCATCTCCTCCTAGAAACGGTCCACGTATTGAGCCAAGGACTCGTCCGTCTTTTGCTTGATCAGGAAGATGGACTCCGGGTTCCTCTTCCTCTTCTTAGAGGTCGAGAAACGCAGCTGGAAACTTCTGCTCAGGTCTTCGAAGCAATAAATGGAACCAGTAGGGAGTTGATGGAACCAGTCCCTAGCCTTGTCCTTCAAAGTGATAGCGAAGAGACGACACTTGAAGGCGTCAGTCATAGGTCTGATGGACACTGCGTCTTCAAACCACTGCAAGTGTTGGAGGGGGTCATCCTTCCCCACGTAGTAGCTCATCTCCGGCTCGCGGAACCCTTCTGGAATGGGTGCCGAGAGGACCAACTCGCAGAAAGGAGATCCTCTCGCCGGTGGTCTCGCCAGCTCCACTCGCGCCACTGGCTCCGCCGGCGCGACGACACTCGCCGGACTGGGGAAGAGCTCCCTTCCTTCCACCTCTCGCTGAGGTCCTTCCGCCACTATTTCTTTTCCCGTCCGCCTCCCGGGTGCATCTTCACCTATCCTTGCCGAGTCGACCCCTCCCCTGGGCGCGAGGTCCGGCACCTGAGGTGGGGGAGTTTCGCACTCGCCTCTCTGTGTGAGTTGCTTTAGCATGTCCATGATCCCTCCGGTGGATTACATGAACTCTGCCCTCCCGACATATCCCTCCAGCCTTGGGGACCCTTCGCCTTCTCCTCCCGCATCTCCCGCCATGAGGTAACCCTTCGCTCTTCCGCACAAGCTGCGATTCCACGCTCACCGCACCAAAAATGTTGAAACCAACAAAGTCGGCTCCACCTAAAGCTCGGAACTACAGGGGCAGCTCGTGCTTACTCCCTTGGGATCACGCTCAAGGCGAAGAAATAGACCGGGAGCTTCAGTGAGGAGGTCTCACCTCTTACCCGGAAGAGACTAGCTATGACTCTTCCCCTCCCTAGCCAATACTGAGCTAGGTGCCTTAGAAGAGAGAGGGAGTCAAGAATGCTTGCTTTTCTAAGGCACCTTACCGGTCTATTTATAGGCCTTTGAACTGGGACTGCAAATAACTAAACTAATCCATCCTGAAATTACCGGAATGCCCCCGGCTAGGTCTGCCAACAGCCGAACTCCGCTGTCCTAAAAGGCTAATTGCAGACCACCCAGAGTAAAAGAGTAAAAATACCCCTGGGACCCAAAAGGCCTTTGAACGGGGACTGCAAATAACTAAACTAATCCATCCTGAAATTACCGGAATGCCCCCGGCTAGGTCTGCCAACAGCTGAACTCCGCTGTCCTAAAAGGCTAATTGCAGACCACCCAGAGTAAAAGAGTAAAAATACCCCTGGGACCCAAAAGGTGGGTCAGGCCCTACCTGAAATGGCCCTGAACCAAGATGGCCCATCTCTCCGGGTACCTCTTGCTAGGGTCCTCTCGCCAGGGCCCTCTCGCCTGGCTGGGGCCTCTCGCCTGGGCCCACTCGCTCGCCTTCAGCCTGTCGATTGAGCCCTCTCGCCAGGACCCTTTCTCTCGCCTAAGCCCTCTCGCCAGGACCCTTTCTCTCGCCTGAGCCCTCTCGCCAGGATCCTTTCTCTCGCCTGGGCCCTCTCGCCAGGCTGCGAGCCCGAGGTTGTACAATTCAAGTGGTATTTAAGATTTTGAATTCTAATAAAATGTTAATATGAATTCATTGTTAAATATCTACGTTAAAGGATTTCAATGCGCACAATGCCACAATGGGTTTTCCAAATCGAGTGAAATACAAATTGGAATCAAATATTTGAGGACAAATCAAAGTTTTCTGAAAAATCCAAATATCTTATGATAAAAATTAATAAACCGAAAATGTATATTGGTTTTTTTTCAAGTATTCAAAAATATAATGTGGATGATAATATTTATTTATTAATTTAAAAAAAATGAACTTCTGAAATGTAAGCCCCGTTCTGTTGCTCTACAAAGAAGTAGAGGTAGCGAATTACTGTATAATTCGGCCATAAATAATCAAACAACGCACGTTCATTGGCTCCACACGTACCTCTTGCTAGAGTCCTCTCGCCAGGGCCCTCTCGCCTGGCTGGGGCCTCTCGCCTGGGCCCACTCGCTCGCCTTCAGCCTCTCGATTGAGCCCTCTCGCCAGGATCCTTTCTCTCGCCTAAGCCCTCTCGCCAGGACCCTTTCTCTCGCCTGGGCCATCTCGCCAGGATCTTTTCTCTCGCCTGGGCCCTCTCGCCAGGCTGCGAGCCCGAGGTTGTACAATTCAAGTGGTATTTAAGATTTTGAATTCTAATAAAATGTTAATATGAATTCATTGTTAAATATCTACGTTAAAGGATTTCATTGCGCACAATGCCACAATGGGTTTTCCAAATCGAGTGAAATACAAATTGGAATCAAATATTTGAGGACAATCAAAGTTTTCTGAAAAATCCAAATATCTTATAATAAAAATTAATAAACCGAAAATGTATATTGGTTTTTTTTCAAGTATTCATAAATATAATGTGGATGATAATAATTATTTATTAATTTTAAAAATATGAACTTCTGAAATGTAAGCCCCGTTCTGTTGCTCTACAAAGAAGTAGAGGTAGCGAATTACTGTATAATTCGGCCATAAATAATCAAACAACGAACGTTCATTGGCTCCACACGTGTCTCTGCCTCCCGGCGCGTATGAATTAATCCTATCAATAGGCTTGCATTTCTGCAGATCGGCCCGGGGACTTTCCACGGTTCAAGAACCGGTTCACTACAAACAGAAGTTAGTTCTTGTGTAAAGGCCATCACCTTTAAAAAACCGACAAGTCTAATTACAATTTGGCGATGTGGGATAAATATCATACGGAGATATTTTATATTACGTATTTTGTGAGCGAACTGTTTCCCGTCGTTGTCCCCAGCGCTCCCGCCGATCTGGTCGCCGGCCAGAGTTGAGAGCTCGGGCATCGTCTCTCTCCTCTGGTTCATTTTCGGTGTGGGGTTCCAGTAGAGGATAGTTTTTATTTTCTTCTGGTCCTTCATTGTCTGCAAAAAGGGTTCAGCCTTTTCAGCTTCCTGTTTCCAGTAGACTCTTCAAGCTCTTTGTTTTCAATGATATCAAAAGCAGCTAAACAAGGTAACGAATACCTCGGGATTCTATCCACTCCTGCTTTGATACTGGTCTGTTTGGCAATCTTTGTGCTTGATCTAGAGTCATTGGTTGTTGTTGGAGGGCTTGAGCGGTGCCTTCTGTGTGTCTTGGTGTCTGCAACTTGTCTCTTGTTGCGTGTGGGGGAGTGGGGCGGTGGACTTGCTGTTGAATGAAGGACTTGTTGCTGTGCATGGGGCTTGTCTCTAAGTGAAGGGCGCAGTGCGTGCGAAGTGTGCTAGCTGTACGTGTAGCAAAGTGAGTGCAAGGTGGAGCGTGCACAGGCTTGAGCATGCCAATGGTGGAACAGGCACACCCAAGAAACTTAATTTTTGTCAGAGCTCAAAAAGTAAGACTAATAAAGAAGTATCACGATTCCTAATTCGTGGCTAAAAATCAACTATATATTAGCAACAAATGTCTAATTTTTGACAAAAAAAAGAGAAGAAAGTATTGTTGAATATTTGGCTCGGACCACAAATGTGAGTATCCTGGGCCAGCCCATGTCTGGACTGCAGCTCACACTCTCCAAACCCTCTTGATACGCAGTAGTGACGGTCTGGCGGAACTAGGATTTTTGCTTAGTCCAGACACAATAAATATTTCAAAAATTATTTCTCTTACACCAATGCGACTTCGAACATGTATTTAGAACGTGTTGGATGTGGCCCGACATCCAGGTGTTGGATGGAATGTCTCTCGGGCGCACTCGGGCTGGCTCCTGGCATGGGTGCAGGGGAACTCCATGGTACGGTTTAGTGCAAGAGAGCTGGGTTGGCTCCTGGCGTGAGTACATGGGACTTTCGAGCACGGTTTAAATGTGAGTGAGTCATGAGAATAGTTTGACCAGTTCTTATAAAATAATTGAAAAGAATTGGTAGTGTCTATTGGGGATGACCCCCATTTTATAGAAATCAGATGTGCACATAACCGCACACTCATGATCTTCATCTCAAAGAAAGAGGGATCATGAGATCGACCACGCGTGCAATCACCACGCCCGATTCCCCGCGCGCCGATCTCATTACGCGTAATGGTCAAATTGCCGCGAGCCACACCTAGCCGGCGGAGGGCGGCCCACCATACCCACCTCCTGGAGGCTATAAAAGGAGCCCCAGACCTCCTCATTTCTCACCTTTTTGCTCCGGAGTCTTCTTCTTCCTCAGGCCAGAGTTCTGCCGAACTCTTCCCTCAGGTCACTTTCAAGCTGCCTACGTGCCAAAGGAACATCCAAGTCCCCAAGTGCGCAGAGAAGGGAAGACGACGGCCACCTCCAACACCCAAGCACACAAGCCACCAAGCAGCGTTCAACACTCCCTCGACGTAGCTTGTTGCCCGTTGCGAGTTAGGAATTCTCTCTCACCACCAAATTGTAATGAGGAGCTGTCTGTCCCCCTCGATTTTCCAAACATATCATAATCGCAAGTTGATAGTGGACTTTGACCGGCATAGATCCGGTCACGTTATTTTTACTCAGTTAAGAGGTTTTTCCACGTTAAAACGGCCTCTTGTGTCAACTTTCTATTTTCATCGACTGTGTGCACTCTCGACCATTCCGAGAGCTGAGACAGTCCAAGAATTCCGGCCCGACCGAGACGTCGAGTTAGTCCACAACAAGAAGTATATAGGTTGTAGATTTCGATCGAACATGCGCTCCATTGCCTCAAAGCTGTTAGGACCTTCCTTATACCATCAAAACCTTGCAAAAAAAAAACAAATTTGGCCGCAACAATGATTTAAACTGCAACCATGTAGAACAAGAACTAATGGAGCTTAGAACAGAGATATAACAACGAATTACAAACATGCATGCAACTTTTGATTTATTTTTATACAGATCTTGCCATTTTTTTAAAAAATATATACTATTTTCAGTGAATATATTTTAAATATTCCAACTGCTAGTCTGCTACCGTCGAAGCGATGATCTGTCACCCTCGAAGCTAAGTATTTTAGAAAATACTTAGCTTCACGAGTGATGATCTGTCACCCTCGAAGCTTGTCCCATTTCTTTCTCTATTACTATAACGAGAGGTGATCTGTCGCCCTCAAATTCTCTATAAATCCTCTGTAACAAACCATGCCAACAAGATTGTGGATATTTAGCCGGCATAGACCCGACCACATGATTTTTCCCCTTTTCAGTTTTTTCAAAACAAAAAATTCTCTCACCAACCGTCGATTCATTCATTGAGTGTTTGGGTGCTGGACGGGTCCCAAGCTACGATGGTCAGATTCTCAACCAATTTAAGAGGGCTTCGAGTTTACCCACAATAATTTGGCGCCATATATGAAAAGATGTTCCCCAAACTCTGCAAAGATTCTCTAATCATTGAGAACAAATCCAGTCTTCAGTCATTGCTTCAACATTGATTGTTGAGCGCTAAATGACTATTAGCAAGGCGTTTTCTTTTTGGCTTTTCTTCCCTGGCTCTACCTCCTTGGCACTGCCTTCTTTGACTTTTCCTTTCTTTATGGGTTGCCTTTACATGTGATTTCTTAGATCAATTCATAGGAAATTCTCAACAATATCCCTCTATTTAATAAGAAAGGAAACACATAAAAGAAAGGGTAAGGACCACTGTATCATGTTGTATTGTGTTAGAGGTTCTTCCTCTTCATGGCAAAGAAAAATTCTTACTCATCTCCTCTAATAATATGATTTTTCTGTTAGGTTAGAAATGATTAAAGGATCACTATCAAAAGTTTTTTGTGCTTGGTGTAGGTTAACTATTGTGAAACCATCCTCTCTCTAGGTTGGGCGCAGAAAATAGATCGCAAGAAAATAAAACTGCCATATTTGCGGCGAACCCTAAACCAAAGAAAAAAAAATCTTCGGTGGACGTGAGGAATAGAGCTGCAACGAACCCTAAACTAGAGCGGAGTCGGGGTTGTAGTGCGGGCGTGAAGCATATTGAAGAATTAGTAGAAGTGATATTAAAGTCTGAAATCATGAATAATGAACCATATGAACATACTTTATTACAACGTGCTTTCCACACGCGCTATTAAAATTGGTATTGACGGCGTGTTTTTAATGCACACATTCGTTTGTATAAGCTAAAACACTATTGACAACACTATTGGCAGCACACACCACACAACACTCCATCAAAACACCATATGTTGCTTGCTTTTGATGCACGTTGTTGATCTCACACGGCGAATGCCCATTTTTTGTAGTTCTACTAATGCCATGACCGCCCGAACTGCCCGTCCACACACGGCTCCACCGCGCGCAGCCGCGCCGCTGCATCGCCACGCCCACTAACCTGTACCCGCCACGCATGGTCGTCCTCTAGGAAGGTCGTTGTCGTATGTCCACATGAACTCACGGGCCATGCATGCGGTCGACCATCCAGCTGACCCACACCGCTGCGTTCCCGGTTTTGCCCTTTGTCGGTCGGCCTCCTTAGGGCGGACGGTCGGCCACCTGACCAGCCCCTCCACCAGCTGGCCCCAGCCAGCCAGGACCTGTCCTAAATCTCCACCGGCCAGCCCCTCATACGCGTAACCAACACTGACGTAAACACTAATTATGGGGGGGGGGGGTGCATATAACCGAACCCCCGTAATGGGTGTGCTCATAGCCGATCACATAAATATGCAGATAATAAAATATAAGATGGCGGGGTGCAGATAGCAGAAATTTGCATTGTAGTGTGTGTATAGTAGAAATATGCATAATGGTTTGTGTATATCAAATAATATGGTGTTGGTGTGTGCATAACCTTATCCATCATAGGTGTGCGTATAACACATAAGTTGATTACAGTGTACGAGTAGCCACAAAACTACCAGAATATGCACATAAACTGGTTAATTATGATGTGTGGATAACCGCAAAACTATAATAACCACTTATTATGGAAACACCACCCTCAAAATCTATAAAAGGGGCCCTAGGCTTTCCTTTCATTAAATCTGATTTCCTACATGCATGAGAGAGCTCCTGAAGAATTTTTTGAAAATCTCCCTACACACGACGGAATCCTCGAAGATCTTCAAATACCTTCAATGATCCCTTGAAGATCTCCCAGAAGATTTCAAAGGCCCCTTTGGGATTCAACTGCGCACATTTCACTCCCCGCACATTTTTTCCTCACGCACATTTCACCTCATGAATATTTTACCTTATGCACATTGCATTATGCGCACACTACGCCCTGCCCACTATTACAAGCACATTGTTCTAGACTTCTCCGCTCGCAACTAGAGTCCATTTGTAGGCTCCTGATCACGCCAAGCATATTGTTCTAACTTCCGAGCAACAACAGAAGATTCCAGAGCACCAAGAGCGTATTTCTCCCCAATGTATAAGTAGAAAATACTTAGCATCACGAGAGATGACCTATCACCCTTGAAGCTTCTTCTCTTTTTTTTCTTTATTACTGTAATGAGAGGTGGCTCGTTGCTCTCATCGAGAGGTTTTTCCCTGGTTCAAATTTGTCAACGCTAAAAATTCTCTCACCAGCCGTCAGTTCATTCGTTGAGTGTTTGTGCGCTCAATCGCTCCTGAGCTAAGATGGACAGATTCTCAACCGGCTTAAGAGGGAATCGAGTTTAACCGCAACAGTTTGACATTGTCTGTGGGAAGGTGTTCTCCAAACTCTGTAAAGATCTTTATCATTGATCGTTGAGCACAAATCCAGTCTTCAGTCATTATTTCATCATTGATTGTTGAGCACTAAATGTTTTGAGCAATGCGTTGGTTCACTAAGCTCTAGCTTTTGGTCAGTGAACCCCAATCAGCGATCGTTGATAACTGGCCGCTTTCTCACCTTTCATGTTGGCTTCTTCTTGGCTTTTCTTCCTTGGCTCTACCTCGTTGCACTACCTTCTTTGACTTTGCCTTCCTTGATGGTTTGTCTTTAACGTGCTTTCTTAGATCAATTTATAGTAAATTCTCAACAATATCCATCTATTTGATGAGAAAGGAAACATGTAAAAGGTGTAAAGACAACTACATCTCGTTGTATTATCTTAGAGGTCTTCCTCTTCATGGCCCAAGAAGAATTCTTACTCATTTCCTTAATAAGATTTCTCTTTTTGTTTAGAAATGATGAGCATCCTAGGGTCTTCTACATTTTTCTCCACTGATATGTAGTTCAACAGTCTATGAAAAGTAAATTAGTACCTCGATAAATTCTTATAGGAAGTTTTAGTTTGCCTCTAACTCTGATAGGTTGAGGAAGCACAATTAGTTTCAACTCTTCCGCATGTTTTGCTCCTCTTGAGTCACTGAGCCCTCTACCAGCTTTTGATTGACAAAGAGCAGCAGGGTCATTTAGTAACAAATAAAACTACTGGATAAATTTTGTGCGGTCTATGCTTTAGATTGAGCAGATTTATCACACTGAGAATCACTGCAAGATATAGACTTTTTACAGTGATGTTTTTTAAAGCATCATCGTTAGTTTTTAATTTAGTGTTGTTTTTTTCAAAAATGTCACCAATACATAATTTTAGTATTGCTCATAGTTTTCATAAAAATGTTAACATACATCTTTATCTTTTGTGACGATTATTTTAAAAACGTCATCAAAACATAAGATTTTTAATCAATATTTGTGTAACATCTCAAATTCTGACCCGATCAACCAATTGAACCCTTAGGGACCTAACTTGTTCAATCAACCCTTTTTGGTGAGCCTATTTAGGGTCAGTGCGACCATGTTGGTCTGATGAAACAATTACAGTTGATTTACTCTAAATATCAAGCTACAATGACAAACCGACTTTTTGAGCAAATGAGTTCAGAATGGACTATGATCTATGATGTTACACTAATAAGATCAATATCAATTCAATGACGTTATTTCATTGCATTTCAATGCATATATGTGAAATTGATCAAAACGATTGCACCGAACTACACGATGCCTCAAATAAGACTTTAAACAAATGACCTCAGAATTGAACTCGGGTCATTTTGTTAGACTCGTGAAGCCTATACGAGTTTGACAAAACCGTGTGCTTCTTTCCGACGAGTCTCAGCGAGCTATAATGCTGACGCGAGTTCAAGTAATATAATTATTCAAAAGGGTGATATTGAGTAAACGACCTTGCAATTCACCTCTGTCAATTTTGTTAGCCTTGTGAAGCCTATACGAGTTCAGCAGAACTATCTGTGCTCAATTCCAATGAGAATCGATGAAATCATATCGTAAACTCAAATTTAAATAACGCAATTATCCAAGAAAGAGGAAAATCGAGTAAACAATCTCGGATTTGATCACAGTCAGTTTCGTTAGACTCGTAGTAATATAATGAGTCCAACGAAGCCGACCGTTCGCGATTCCAACGTAATTTGGGATGTTTTGACATTTAAGTTCAATTAGGTCGCGAACTCTCCAGAGAACATAATTTGAGCAAACGAACTCGGAATCGACATTGGATCATTCTGGTGGATGCGTCTTAGCGAGACGTTTGAAACGAGCTCGTTCGGGACAATTTTTGAGTCCCCTAGAGCGATATACGGGCATTTAAATGAATAAATTAATGTTTTTAATATACGGCCATATATATATATATATGTATATATGGCTGCGTTCATATGAGAAGACATATGCCGTGCGAACTGTGCGAACTCCCTCATTTGGGCACCAAAATGGACATGTAATATATGGATTTTGACTGGCTCGACGAGACCTACAACTTTCATGTTGAACACTTTCCTAATTTTGCACGGATAAGCCGGATTTTGGACCCGAAAATATCTGGGTGGAAGTAGTCACGTTTTTTTAAATTTTTCGGGTCCAAAATCCGGCTTATCCGTGCAAAATTAGGAAAAGTGTTCAACATGAAAGTTGTAGGTCTCGTCGAGCCAGTCAAAATCCATATATTACATGTCCATTTTGGTGCCCAAATGAGGGAGTTCGCACAGTTCGCACGACATATGTCTTCTCATATGAACGCGGTCCTATATATATATATATATATGGGAAGAAAAACCTGAAAGGAACCCCACTTCTTTTGGAAAACAGACTGACTTAGTTCAAAAAAGGTCTTGATCAACGAAAAGAGCTTCTTCCACCAGTCTTTTAGGCCGGGCATCTTCTTTCTCTCCTCAACCGGATCTTCTTTTTCTTTTTTTTTTACCTAGGCCCCCCTTTAGAAGGGAATTTGTATGTCTTTCTTTCATCCTTTCTTCTATTGCTATATTGATTCCGTCGAGTTGGAAATTCTTTCTATCAGTAGTCTAGGGATTCCAATAAGTGGTTGGTAGTGAAGAACCCTTTCTTTGTCACTTGAGGATGTCAAAGCAGTGTATTGTTGACCTCCGTCCAAGTCTTCGAAGCCGGTAACCATGGAGATCGGATAAGTGCTATCTCGAGTGACTGGTAATTGGGTCTAGAAGCATTGGCGATTGATTCTTCTTCTCAAAGCTTGAATCCGCTCTTTCCATTCCAACAACCAAGTCTTCCATTAGCTAGCCAATCGTAGTGAACATTTCCTTGAGGCTCGACCAAAGGGAGAGTTGTCGTATGCGACTTCCTTACTAAGCTTCACAACTGCTATCGCGCCTTGCTTCTTACCGCAATTCTTTCGACCCCGGGACTCATGAGATTGAGAGAGAGAAGGGAATGAATGGCCTATCAATCTTTTTGTATTCTTTTCCCCGGTGGACATAAGAAGAGAGTTTGTCTACTAGAATATGACTCGAGCATTGATGAATAGCTTATGAAACAATGACGCCCCACACATTTGAAACCTCATGAGCCTAAGCCACAATTCGAAAGTTTTTCGGCTTTTTCAAGGCTCGTCCTAACCTAAAGGTCGATGCCTAAAAACACGGGGGTGAGTCAAATGTCTTATTGAAATTGGAAGGGCCAGCTATCGTCACTCCGTCGAATCGGAAAAGGTTTCAAAGAGCGCAGCGCAGAAGGTCAGTTCGTTAGCCCAAAGGCTCTTCACCTTAGCTATGTGAGTGCGCGCCGTGCCTAGTTGTTGTCAGTTTTAAGAAGTCCTAGATAGACTACTTCGTCAACACTAGCTGAAACCACAACAGCACCTCCACCTTCTTCTACGATATTTGTCACCCGGTTTTCCAAGACGATTCTCTTTTTTCTTCTGGTTTCTTAGGCAGTGAGTGAAAGTCGAAGGTAAAAAGGCTGCGTCCCAGGCGCTCAGTCTGGAAAACACCCGATCCCATTCCGACCTCGATATGTGGAATCGTCTTGCGCCATATGTACTGAAATTGTTCGGGAGACATGGTAAAAGCCCGGTGAGCAGGCAAGAAAGAGAGGCGAACAGAGGCGACCCGAGTAACCGAGGGTCCAAAGGAGCTGAGTCATGATAGTGACGAAGAGTCGGTGAGCATATAAGAATAGAAACAAATAGGCGAATGATCATATTTAGTCCAAGCAAGATAGTAGCTCGAGCGAAGCGAAGCCCTTGCGCCTACCCGAAGATAGAATAGCGAAGCGAAGAGGATGAGCAACTAGAAAGAGATGATGGAGATGTATTGCGGCCTTCTCCTGTTCATCAACTTTTTCCTCATTCTTCTGCAGTTGATGTTACGGATCAGCCTCACTCTTCAGGCCAGTAGCTTTTTTCTCGGCGGCGATTACAGTCTCTTTCCCAGGGTCAGGCTACTCCAGAAGATCAGCAGCCTAGTCCAGTTGCTTCCCTTCCAGTCGCCTCCTCAAATTCAGCTCTCTCAGGTTCGTTGATCCTCTCAAGTTTCTTATCCTGTTGAAGGATTTTGATCAACTCAACTATCTCGTTTTCCCCAAACGAGCTTACCGCCCCGTGGGGTCAGTTCAATCTTCTCTTGAACCTGAATCATTTGCTGAAGCCTCCAATCATTCTTGCTTTTGAGATGCTATACAGCAAGAAATCAATGCCCAGGAAAAAAGAAGAAGACTTAGTCTCATTGCCTGCAGGGAAAGAAGCCATTGGCTGCAATCAAAAGGTGGCCTTATTTCAATTTGACGTGAAGAATGTCTTTCAACAACATAAGTGAAGGGGCGCAAGAATTTCTATTCAGCCTCCTCCAACTCCAGGCTTCTCTTCTCCTAGGAATCCTAACTTGGTATGCAAGCTCAAGAAAGCGATTTACGTTACGGCCTCCGACAAGCAAAAGCAGAGAATATACGTACAGCCATCCACTCAGCAGCCCCTTAGAAACTCACCAGGACAGGTTCAGCAGACTAACCAACTGGGATTCAGATTCCTCAACCACAAGCACAAAAGGAGAAGGCACGAGACCTAATCCATCACCTCCCAAAAGGAACAAAGAAAGTTTGATCCAGAAACCTATCACATGGGAAGTCCAGGTCATACGACTGACAGATGTTTCGCTTTAAGACACAAGATCCAGATCTCGAGAACAACACCTGCTATGCTTTGAACTTGAGAAAGAAAGTAAGCCCAATGGTTTCCAAAATTATATATATATATATATATATATACACACACACACACACACACCTTATAATTTTGGTTAGGTTTTACTTTCACTTTCTCGATCATTCTTCCAGCAGCCCAGCGCCATCCCTCTCCCCTATCTCTCTTTACATATCCCCTCTTCCAATGCGACTCAGAACTCCACCCGCCGGCTACCAACAACAAGAAACTCCCCCTCTCCACACATCTTTCCCATGGCCGACCCCTCCAAGAGCTTCTCCTCCAGGAAGGGTGAGATTCGGCCAGCCCTATTTTTCCTCCATACCCGAGCTGCTCCACTCTTCCTCCAAGATCCGACGATGGCAACCTCAGATCTGGCCGAGATCCACCACCTCCTCCATGGCCGGCCATCTCTCCAAGTTTCGTCGTGTAATACCCCTCCCCTTACCAGGGAGTTACCCGGGTCTTATGCCCAGAACCGCCGCTTTACGGTGACACCAATTATGAGTTAGTCTCCACCGCATGATGCGATCCTGCCGACTAGTATGATCATTTTATAAGTAGGCCAAAAGAAAATTAAGTAAAAACGTAGTCCACAATCACAGAATCATATATATATATAAACTGCAATAGTCCACAATGAGTACATAATGAAAGAGAGTAAAAGGTCTTATGCCCGGTACTTGTCCCAATACAAAAGCTCACTCTCAATCACTACAAGTGGAAGCTACAAAAATCTATCATCAACCTATCGCCAAGTAGTAACAGTAGCTCGGCGGTAACAATCCTCATGTCCTGCCTTCTCGTGCGACTGATGCGTCTCCTCGAACTCCTACTGTCACAATCGACCGTTAGACATAAAAACTAAGCCATTTTGTCCATGTCTCACCCTCGCGACTCCTAGGCACCGTGCGGGAGGATGAAAGCGGAGGACAACAAAGACAGTATCAACAAGTAAACATGTGACATGGAACTATACTAGCATGAGTGTATAGGTATAAAGAGAACTACTATAAGGTAGTATAGAAAAGTAAGAGCAGTGCAGAAATGTACAGAAAGGTAAAGTAAACGAGTTAAGCTACCATCACAGAACGTACCTTAACTTATTGTCCATACAAACTATAAGTTAAGATTTCCAAAGTAAACTCATCATATAAAAGAGCTCATACTAATTTATATGATGAGGGTATGCAGTTAAATCTAAGCTATACTAATTATGCATGCCATGCTATGCGATGCAATGCAATTAATTTGAGATGCAATTCACCCCCACACTCTGCGCGTAGACTTTTCAAACATTCCCACTTTTTGGAGGTAGCTAGCCTCTCAGGTACCAATCGGCGTCTCACGGTGGCAGTGGAGCGGGTATCTAAACTCCTAGGAGGGCAGGCACACTACCAGACTTAGACCTTCGAACGCCTCAACACTGAGAACACAACCGCGGAGCTCCTGCGTACTCTTGCTGGGAAATCCACCAGTCTTTATGGTCGGGTGTGCATTTAGGGGATAGTCCTCCAGAGTGCAGTATAAACAACCTACTGGCCCCAAAAAACATGTATTCCTCACAGAGTCAACCTACTTTTGTTGGTGTGCGGCTGGACCAGTACCGAATGACCCACCAAACAAGCATAATAGGTATAACAATACTATCGAGCTTTTACCTGCAGCACCATCCCATCCTCAAATCTTATACATCACTGATCTTTCAGCTCGCAGGACTAACACGTCCTTAATTTATCACTACCCCGAGCCACTAGTCTGCAGTACTAATGAGTCCTGAATAACTCTATCCCACGCATGGGTGAGGTTGTTATGTTGTTCTTACATCCTATTAGGCAACTCATGCCTAACTTTTAGTTGTACATAATGATTATGGTTGATCTTGGACTTCTCGAGGTCTATCCGGCAAAGAGCTCGCAGCTGTACTAGGAGATAAAATGGGCTGAAGCCCAAATCCCTCTTTCTCAAGATTTTTAATGTTATTGTTGTTACCCTTATTCAAAATCCTATCTCAAGGTTACTCTGGATTTACATTAAATGTTTTATGATCACATGGGGGAGGGACGATCTTTGGTCCGACTCCCGGTATAACTATCCTTCTTAGTGTTCAAACCCATTACTCTTCTCATAATTAACGACATGCCTAGAACTTCAACCAGAAGTCTTTGCCCATCAGATCATGACTCTAATTCAGATATGAACCATTCTTGTGATCACAATCACGTCTATCCCAACACTCGATCTGTTGAACGATTTGACCCTTAATTCTTACCTTATTATGCGTGGTGCTAACTTACGCTCATTACTCTAAATGACCCAATACTAACTCAGATGAATGCACCATGACACTATCAATGTCCTCCTTTGAGTTGGTAACTCTCCTATTATGATCTTGATGACATGTCAACCGTTTAAAGGTTTTGCTAATCGCACCCCGATTTTCAAAGCAACTATTTGTGATCTATTAGGGTGACTATCAAATTCCTTGTCCAATGATTTATAATTTTTACCAAAGGTTCATCATAATTAATATAATGGATTATCAGAAAATCATAATTTTCCTAATTAAATTTGGGCATAATTAAAATTATTTAAATGAATGACCTAAATAAATTTGTTCATGAAGTACCAAGTCCAGAGGTCCAGTGAGTCTAATTAAATTTCTAGAGGTTCATAATGAGAAATAACACATTGTACAGAGATTCAACATTTTCCAAGAAATAATGACCCATGATTTACATAAAATAACAATATTACCAATGCCATTATTCAATTGAAGAAATATTATAGTTAGTCACCAAAAATTCTAAGAAAATTCACAAAGCTTTAAAATATAATACAAACATTCAAGTCAAAATTTCAAAATTTTCGAGGCAATAAATATCATAATTTACACAAAAGCACTTAAGGTTCATTTTTGTAATTTTGCTAATCATCATATGTAGTAATTTTCAAAAATTCCAAATAATATAC